>OU893339.1:18845483-20075289 GCA_918026875.4 Diatraea saccharalis
GGACCAATACGCGCTCGCATTCAAGTATACGTAAATGGCGATTTCCCATGCCGGTTCTGGTCTCCGGTATATTAAGTTACCATGGTTACACACTGCATCCCTCACCTCGATTGAGACCCGAAAACAGTCGCAATTTTCGTTTAACTGACGTACCAAGCATTATAAATCCCCTTAATTTAAGTTGAAAGTTTTCGCGGTATAACCGGCCCCCGCCGCGGGAAACGCGTAACGAGCTCAATTCGAACATTGACCAAAATCTTTAGGCAAATGAGGAAATAAACCGGATTTATGACTACGACTAAAGGAAGTCGGAAGATTCAACGCCATTCCTTACTAACTTTTCTTCGGGACATCCTAAGAGTAACCGAAATTAGCATAACGTTATTGTTATACATGTTTACAAGCTTATTTGCAATTTAAACAGAATAACAAATACGTAAATAATATAAGTGAATAACTATGAAGAATGAAAACTAAATATAGACTACCTACTGAATATACGGTACTAAGATTATGATTGATCCTATAAAATACGTTTCACCAAACACTAAGAGCCACCTTATGGCTTTAAATTATCATTGATTTCTTTTGAATTAAATAACTCAGTTTCGGGGATTCTTAACGTTAAGTATTTCCTAGTATACTTAGTTGAAATCGGTGAACTATCAATGTATAAACTTTATATTAGAAATACTAATTAAATAAAAACAAACATTAAATCAAAGGCAATTTGATAAAAATGATGTAAAATATATGCCTTGTTCATAAAAATCGATCAAAAATAAAATAAACAAAGTTAGGTATGACTAAAAGTTAATAACGACAGGCAAAGCATGTTGTGATTGTGACAAGCGACCATCTCAGAACTGCATCCTAATCGATCTGTCCACGTGACAGATAATTCAGGGTTTCATTTTGATAAATGATTTGGAGCTTCAGTTACGTGGTAGACCCGCAGAAAAGTATCTAACAATTTTGATTCACTGCAGTTTTTTTTTTAACTCGGTTTGCTTTTCACTTTTTGAACATATTTGAGTTCAGTCGTATTAAATAGCATCGATATTAAAAACACAATACGTATGATATGACATCAGGGTTGGTGGCACGCCGAACAATCCTTAGCCATTCCTCCCTTCGTGGAGTGGACCGTTGAAAGCGGATCTTATATTCTTTAGTCTATACATGGCTGACTTCGAAACAGCCACTTGATTTCATCGGCACACCCACCATTATTTGTTATGAGTTTACCGAGATTAACATACGATGAGGCGACGTCGCAGTTTGCAGTTTTGGCCATCTGTTGCGAACTATAATTAGGTCGATCAACAATCATGATCTTGAGAAATATTTTCAGATCGAAATCAAGGCTAGTCTGTTCCACTCTGCAGTGAAAGTCATCCAGACTTTCACTGTAGATATGATATGACTGATACTTGTTGCGAAAAGGGTGGTATCATCTGCGTCTGCAGATTACAGTAGATACAGAAATATATTTAGTCTTAAAAGTGTCATCATTGTGAATTTAAAGTCAAAAAGACTCACAAATTTCATGTTCTCGCTCTGAGTAAAATAACTAAAGCCCTCTTATGGAAATCGCAACACCTAATACATAAATATATTTTTGTATATTTATTTACATACGCGAGATGTGAGATGTTGAAATGTCTGGCCAAGATTACTATCGCTAACATTTTTATAAAAGTATTTATTATATGGCATTAATTAATACTTACCAATGGTCTAAATTGATAATCCAATTACTTTGGTAAGCATTTTTGAATTGTGTTTGGAGCGGAGCTTGTTAGTCAGAAATCGGAGATTTTTTTTTAAAGGATAATGCTTCCAAAAAACCACTAGCCTCACGTACCCCGCGTTAGGACTCTAACCCGCTAACTTTTGCGATCCGGGCGACCATTGAGCTACCCGAGACCCAACATTAATTTTGTAATAAATCTATTTTTCGTTAAAAATACTTATCAATATAATCATTGTGAAATATACATAATAACGGTGAAGATCTGTTATGAAAAAACAACACACCTATGTAATAACAAAAATTTATGCTTCGCAAGTCAAAACAATTCAGTAAATGGCAGACCTAAAACATATACATGTGTAAAGTTATCCAGCGATTCTTATTCAACTCAAATAAATATCCAAATAGAGATATTTGCCATAGTTTAATCACTGTAAAAGCATTAACTTTTCAGACATTCTTAGGAAAACATGCCGTTAATTATATAATCCATAAAAAAATTTACGACAACTGAAATTAAATACTTAGATCTTAAACAGACCCAATTTTATACAGACGATACTTTTTTGTAAATATAGTTGTAATGTTGTGATTATTCTTGTATCTAGTGATCGGAATTATTTAACGTTATCATACTAATTATGTTATATTAAAGCATTACTTTAAAATAAGTTTTTTTTTTTAATAAGCTTTTTTGAAATCGTGTTTCTATAAAGAAACACAGATTATAAAATCATACCTATTTTTTCTTTCGTTCTTTAGTAGTCTGTTAAGTTTTAATAGTTTGTCAGCCAGTTTCTGAATTGAAAAAAATACAAAACCTTAACGTATTACATATAACTTGAGTTTTTTTTTACTTTTCATAAATCAAAAGGTCCTAGTTTTATCAAACTGCTATCAAGTGATCATTATAAAACTAAAAACAGAAAGATAAACCCGTTTGAGTCAGTTAGATACGTGAACCAAAAAACGGGTGTATATCTTCAAATGTAATTAAAGCGACTTTTATGAAAAAAGTGCGTCTTCTTAAATTGAAAGTTAATTATTTCAATGGAAAGTCTAAATTATTTATAAACAGATAAATTGATAATCTCCTTTTAAAATCGGTTAAAAATCACGCAACAAGAAAAATTCTCATTTGTAATAGACGAGACAGCCATGATCGTATGCCACACAAAAACACAAATTATGAGCTTTAGGCTAAAGATATCATAATAAGATTTGTAAACCCTTGGTGACTAGCTCATAAAACAAAAGGCATTTGTATGGTAGAAAAGAAGAAATTAAAATGATTTAAGTAATATATATAGCTGAACAAACGGCAGATTTATAAGATAATACCTTTACGTATATCTTCAAACGCAATGTGCTACGTAAGGAAGCGTATTTTTGCTGTCACGAAAGAATACTAATGATAAGACAAATATGTAAATATTATATAAGGATTATTTTTTAAACGGTAGATCAATCCTACTAACATTTTAAATCCGAAAGTTTTTGAGGACTGATCGAATTCTTCAAGCACTTATTACTTTTCACTACTAGTTCGTGGGTTCGAGTCCCATTGCAGAGGGGCTGATGGATTTTTTAACCATTTTTCATTAAGAATATTTTTCAGTATAGCATGGTGAATGCAAAATTTATCAAATATAATAATCACATACATATCTCAAATTACAAATTAATTAGTGACAGGCAACCTAGCAAAATTAGGCAAATCAGCAGGCCGACATGCACGAAATTTTGCAAGCAATAAACAATATGAAGATTATCGCAATAGTAATCGTTATCACTCAATGAAAAAACTCGAGATAACACGTTTTTGGTCACCCATACTACGAGAGGCGTTTTATAATATAAAATGTTCGTTTTATTTTATTTAATTTCCACCTTAAGTAATCTCTCTCGATTTTTCCCTATAAAATTTATGACGTATCCATGTTCTTACAACGTGCGTCTATTCAACATTACCGTCGTAGCGAGATTTATACTTCTCACAGAATTATAACTCATTGTACAATATTTCTTTGCGTTAACAGAATATTAGCGCGGAAACGAGAAAATAATGCCAGCTGAATTTGTGGAGGCTGCCATTTTGTTGAACACATGTATCTTAGTATGTTAGATTTATTATGGTGAACATTTTGGGTAGGCACGCGTAGGGAAATAATTAACTTGAGTCTCACGCCTGCTTAACATTTGACTTTTCTTCTTACTCATTTTCTATCTTCAACTTACGCCATTATTTATCTTGACTGATATCTTGATTGATGTATCAAATAAATTTGATCTGTCGGCCTGATAGATCAACTTTCAGCAGAGTAATCAGGATTTCGATTGGTAAAACAAATCGGCGTGCGAAAAAGTGTAGTGTGGGTATACTTATTAATTCTATTTAAGTCAAAAACTGCCGCAAATCGAATTCCATTCACAAACTTTATTAAAAGCATCAAATTAATTTTTGGGTTATCACAAATCCAGGGAAGTTTTAATAAGATTTGTCGTCGCCCGGTATAAGAGCCCATTCGATTTGATTAAGTTTTATGGCCTTGACTTCCTCGATCTTTGATGGTCATTGTGATAGCAGAAAATCAATTATTTTCGTCAATGAGTAAGCGAATACTTTAATAAGCCTACTGTCCTATATTTAGGACAATAGAAATTAAAAAAAATATCAGAATACCCTCTTTATCTAAGATTATTTAGTCTTATGATTTGCAGTAAGAAACGTGTCAGCTTTATTAGAAAAAATAAAAAGACAGTTATTATAACAGTTTTTACCTTATATTTTACCTTATAAGTGTGTAATAAAAGTACGTTGCAGACATGGCAAATAACAGGTATGTATAAAAAGTTATATTTTACTCGTGAGTTGTTTTTTTCTGTGTTAATATCTAGTTGATAACCTTAACTTTTGTACTAAATAAATGTTCTAGCAAAATAATATAAATAAATTACGTATAACTTGTTACAAATACTAGCGTACTATATATAGGACAGTAGGATAATATACATGATTTTAGTACAATAATACAACTTTTTCTTTACAGACCGTTAGCTGCGCATGAAATTTTAGATGCTTTAGAAAATGTTTCTGATAATGAAGAAGATTATAGAGAACGACTGATATGTATTCTACCTCCTCCTGTTGATCCTGACTGTCTCACTGACGAAGATTCGGGTGAAGAAGATAATGTAACTTTGAATAATTTGCCACGAAACATTCTGCTTCAACCGGCTGAAGTAATGATTCAAGGGCAGATTATGGTGAGTGATACAGAAGAAGAACCTTCTGATTCTACAGGTCGAACTAAACGTAGGCGTACCTACGCATGGAGAAAACGGGACTTGGCAAAAAATCCCGTGAATTGGCCAGATGTTCAAGGCGCTTGCCAAGATAAGCGCCCAATTGAGTGGTTTGAAAACTTCTTAGATGAAGATGTTATTTCGTTGTTGGTGTCAGAGAGCAATAAATATGCTGTCAAAAAGAATTTGCCTGGAGACATAACCACTGAAGATATGAAATGTTTCATCGGCATATTGTTGGTTAGTGGTTATTCATGGCTCCCCCGTAGAAGAATGTATTGGGAAAACTCCCCTGATACAAAGAATGAATTGATCAGCTCGGCTATGACTAGGGATAGATTTGACTTTATTTTTCGCCACCTTCATGTCAATGATAATCTGGATTTGCAAGACAAATACACAAAAGTACGCCCCCTAGTTACACTTCTAAATAAAAAGTTCTTAGAGTTTTCTCCTCTTGAAGAGCATTACAGTGTAGATGAGGCCATGATCCCCTACTATGGTAGACATGGCTGCAAACAGCACATAAAAGGTAAACCTATTAGGTACGGGTTCAAAGCTTGGGTTGGTGCTACACGGTTAGGGTATGTTTTATGGATGGAACCATACCAAGGTGCTACAACTATGTGCAATCCAATATATAAAGAATTGGGGCTGGGTGCAAGCGTTGTTCTCACTTTTTGCGATGTGCTGATTTCACGTGGCTTCGACCTTCCTTACCACGTAGTTTTTGATAATTTTTTTACTGGGACGCCCTTGCTGGAAGAGATAACAAAGAAAGGCCTTCGTTGCACTGGGACAGTTCGAGAAAACAGGACATCTAGTTGTCCTCTGATTACATCGAAGTTACTGAAAAAAAAGGAACGTGGTGCTGTCGATTACAGAACGACACATGACAACACATTCATTATTGCTAAGTGGCATGACAATAATATATTCAGTATTGCTTCTAATGCTGTAGGAATAAATCCTAAACAATCTGCCAAACGCTTCTCACAAAGTGAAAAGAGAAACATTGTCATAGAAGAACCACATATGGTGTCCATCTATAACAAATGTATGGGAGGAGTGGATCGGTCTGATGAAAATATTTCACATTACCGAATTGGTATACGAGGTAAGAAATGGTACATGCCGTTGCTCACACACATGATTGATCTTGCCGAACATAATGCATGGCAGTTATATAAAATAAATCATGGAAAACTGGATCATCTTGGCTTTCGCAGAAGGGTAGCAATTGCTTTGATTGAATCAAACAGAAAAAATGCCAAAAGAGGGCCTAGCCGACCCTCCCATCATGAACATGCTGATAGTCGTAAAGACCAAATGAATCATCTGGTTATTCCTCAATCGAAGCAAACACACTGTCGTCAATGTCACAAAAAATGTTTGACACGTTGCAAGAAATGTGATGTTGGAGTGTGTGTCAAGTGTTTTGAAACATATCATTCATAAATAGTGTTAATCTAGTAAATTACATATAACAATGGGTAATATAATCAATAGTTATCTAATAAACTACACTTTTTGATTACATTCTGTTTTGTCATAAATGGTCTTTTATTTCCTCTTATTATCCTACTGTCCTACATATAGGACGGCTGTTTCCCTGAAAGCCTTACACTTAATTTTTTTTTCATAATTTTTTTTATGTTGCATAAGATCTAATAAACTAAATAATGTAAATTTTTTCAAAATTTTCAGAAAATTTTAGTTTCAGGCTTATCTGGGTTAATGGTATAGGTCAGGGGTTCGTAACATGCGGCTCTTTGGCTGTAAACTTGCAGCTCTCAAGTCTTAGCAATGTTATGGGGATACTTACTTAAAATTAATATAATAATGACAAAAGATAAAAATAATAATTATGGATTTGATACTCGTAGCAATTTTTTTGTACTTGTCGATCCCTGGCATAGAGGTTATAATCAAATAAAACCTACTTTTAGGTGTAAGTAATAAAGTTTTTTTCGATTGAACCCATCTGGTGCAACAGCGTTGTGCTCGACACAATTTTTTTTTAAATATAACTGTATTTATACATAAAAAAAAATATATTTTTCATGTCGAATTCGTGTGATTTGACAGGAAACATTTTCGATTACGTTCCCATCAAAATGAATCTGACTGAAAATATATACAGATGTTACCAAAGATTTGTGATGTTTAATTTCCTGTGTTTTATATATCGAATGACTCTTTCGACAGACTGTTATCTATATTTTCAAATGTATGTATTTTTAAGATGAACAATATATTTTCTATTTATATGTCGTAGGAATATAATAAAATCGGATATTTGATGATATCACTACATTCGTTAACAATTAATTCGGTGTAATTACAATACTTTGGTAATATCATTGTCATCACCGGTTTAATATCCCCACTACTGGGGCTTAAGCCTTCCCTAATGGATAGAATTGAATCAAATCGAATAGAAAGTATGGGCCATGCATGACCCAATGCAAAAAGGAGGGTGTCTACGTCTACAATGTGACTTCAGGAGCAATATAATGGTTGATTTATTTTAATGAACAAATTTTACATTCACAATGCTAACTTATTGATAGGTTAGGTTAGGTTTATCATCATCAGCCTATTAATGTTCCTATTGCTGGGGTTCATTCCTTCTCTATAGACGGAAAATGGGCCAAGACCCAGTGCGGTTTGGTGGACGCCGGTGTTGGACGTCCGAGAAGCAGGTGGGACCAATGGCTTAACGTGCCTTCTGGAAGAGCTCGAAATGATAAATATTTGGTCACCTATCCTATGAGTGTCCCATGCAAAAGTTGCTTAATGTATCGCAGATCGAGTGCATTAACCATTGCGCCATCGAGCTTCCTCAGATAGAGGGTCATCCATAAATTACGTCGACTCGCGCACGAAGTGTTCCGTGCGAGACTGAAAAATATTCTTATTGAAATAATGGGTTCGAGACCCATCTCAGTGCCAGGGACAAATTAGATTTATTAAGCATTAAGAAAAAAATATGTATTCAATAATAACAGTATAGGTATCAAATTAAAAATCTTGAGCACAGTCCAAAAATATATACTTTTTATATATTTTTTAATTCTAAGAGATCCATCGACTGCAATGAACATTTTGTTTAGCTAAGCTATAATAAAACTTCTATTAATTCGTTTTTGTTTTTAAAAAAAGAAAAACGTATTAAAAATCCTTTGTGTAAGGAACCTTAAAATCACTAGACCCAATTATTATTTATATTTGCTACTAATCCAGGTTTTCACACAATCAAAATCCTGTAACCAAGCAATAAGTTCCGTTATTGAGGTCCAATATAACCGTTGAGTAGGTGCAATAAAAATACAATTTCAGCTTCCAATGGCCACCTCCCCGGAGTCCCGATACTATCCAACTGACCAAAACTCCATTTCAGTTTTAATGTTATTTTCCAATTGCAATAGAATGTCCGTTCGTTATTAGAAGTTTCGCGAGAAATCGGAAGCCATCTTTGTAATTTCTGGAATGTGCAACTTATAAATGTGTTATTGCTATTTGTTTTTACTAGGAGTAATTTGTGACAAGTTTCGTGGCATAGCGCTTAACTCGTTCGGTTTGTGATGCGGCGAATAAGTAATTATCGCAAAGGCTAGTCATACAAGGATAACCAAAAATTTGCTATTGTAGTTCAGGGGCACGGATACAAACGGTCACTTGAAGAGATACAATTGTTTTACTACAGTTTGATTTTTATTTAATGATGAGGAACTAATTTACATTTGTAGTGTACCTAAAAATAAATAGCTCCAAACTAAGTAAGAAATTTACAAAAGCATCTTATAAAAAATAGCAAAATCTGCTTCGCTCACAAAATGAGGAGTAAACAGATCAGTTTTTTATGAGAAATTACATAAAACAATAAATATCAATATCGGTAATAATAACCGATAAATTATTCTTTTTTATAGTATGTAGACGACCTAGTAGTCCTATTAGACATATACTTCATGGCCATATATATCGCGGTCAGTATTAGGAGTTACACCTAGATGCCTCCATCAGGTACCAATCTGTGAGATTCTTGATCTATGTAATTACTCTATGATACTTACTCTATTGAACTCTCTGTGCATAATTGCAAATGGAGTACATTGTTTTATATATTAGTGAAAATGATTAATAAAGAATATATAAAATGAAGTGTTAATTGTGAAATGCATGCAGCTATGATGATGTACAAAGCTACCAGAGGTACAAAGGCACATCTGAGAGGATATATCACTTCAATCAGTGCGGTTATATTAGAGATTACAGAAGAAAAATAATATTGTTCAAAGTCTAATTATAACAACTTGGTCAATAAAAAAATCTAAAGATGGCCTTTCACGCTTCTTAATAAATTATCTCTTTAATGGCTCATAAAAATGTTGATCAAAGAAAAGGTTCCAATATCTTTTAAAATTTGAATTGTTCATGGTGCAATAGTGAACATGGTAAAAATTACCTACTTGACTTTTAAGTGTATTTAAAATTATACAACAAATAGAAATATAACTCCACATGTATTTAAGCACTGAAACATTAAATCAGTGAAATATAGTAAACTCTTTATGTCTTATTCAGGTAAACATTATAAAACTAAATTTATGTGTTGTTACTTTGCCTTACATGTTTTTGCACATGGCCTCAAACGCAACAGGTAAACTACAATACCAACCTCTCTTATTATTGCCTGGCTAAGTTTTTCTATACTAAATTATTTCATTACACATCTTGCATTTCTCTTCCTTGAGTCAAATTTTACAAAGATATGTTTTAAATCTTAAGTAGGATATTTGTATATTTTTTAAAGAAAGTTGTAATTGACATAACAAGATAGCATACAAGTAAAATTGTACTTCAATCCATAAGCTTTAACAATCCAGGTGATTGTTCTAAGCATCTTGAGAAAGAAATATGTACTGCCAAATTTTATTAAGTATATTTCTATAATATAAATAAAAAACATTGTGACTACATTTATCAAATTATTCAATTGTTTGGTTTGGCATAAAAGATGATAATAACAGCCTGTAAAAATATTCTAGAAAAAAATATCGCTCATTATTTGGTGTCGACGCTGTAATTTAGTTTTATTTAGGGTCCGAATAATAGAACACAGTATTCCAAATATTATCGTAATACCTTTTCGCAGCGTAAAAATAAATTTAACAAAGAAAAATATTTTAATGTCTTTGATATTGAAATCTAATTGAATGATCCAAAACAAAAGTTCTCAAATTTTACAATTACAACTAATCTTCTTAGAATATTATATGTATCATTGATTAAGAGAATAAATTGAGTACACTTCGCATTAAATAAAAAAAAAGATACAGGATTACGAACAGAAATGTTCAGATAAGGTGAAAAAACCTCACCGTTTTGTTTCAAGTTTCACTAATTGAACAAGCAAGAAGTATAAAAAACCTATATTAAGAAAACAATATTTGAATTAGTATAATTTCGACCAACCAACAAATATTTAACTAAACTACAATTTGTAAACATAAACACCCATTCCTTAAAACCAGTAGAATTATTTGACATTTCATAACAATGTTGCAAGCCCGTAAACTCAAAAATATCCAACAAAAGTCATCTGAGAATCCGGGTTAACTTCATAATCGAATGAATATTTAAACATAAATTCGGTTTTGATCATATATTTAAATATTAAAACCTGTTTTATTTCCTAAGTTGAAAGAGAATATAAAAATAGACCATATAAGTTAATGCGCTATTCCAACAAAATTTTCAAGAAGGACTAATTGACCTCCTTTTTTTGTTGAGAATACCAAGCCATTTCTAATACGGGTGTAGACATCAAACGGAAATAAAAAGTTCTATTTTTGTTAGTGTTTTATATAATATTACCGATAATCACACTTTTATGAATAGTAAATTGATTTTTAGATTAAAATTTATTATATTATTGATATCTTTTTAGATATATGTATATCTATGAAATAAAAATACATAAAAGATGTCTACATCCCTATTCAACTTAAAAAGATTTAGGTGTAGTTTTTTCTTACTTTATAAACCTTAATTTTTTTTGTTCATTAAAATTCTTGAACGGAATCCCTGACTTTAGACTACGACTACAGCTATTCGCAACTGAAAGGACTTTTGATGAGCTGTAAAAGATTATTTTTATATGAATATGGTATTCATTAATATTCACATTTTCACTAATTCAAAACATTTTTTATATTTTTACACGTTCAAAACTACTGTTGATGAGCTTGATCCAAATCAGTGGGGAATGGAGTAATAACTTCGATAGATTTTTGAATATGAATTAGGTAAGTGTTCATTATTACTCATCTATTATGTTAATACATTTTTAATATTTCTATACTTTTATTAAAATAGCTTACTGTTTGAAAGGGTACCAATAAATTGATCTTTATTTCCACGAATTATATACATTATTTGAGTCAGTGAGATAATTGTAAATTAGTTCCAATCTTTAGAAATCCCTTTCAAAGGGATTGTAATATCGATTTTAGTATGAATAATGATTTGAATGATCAAGAAACTTATTAAAAATTTCGCCTAACTCGTCAAGAGATTGCAGTTAGCATTCAACTTTTGAATTTGACATCTCTCAGAAGCTTTCAAAATAATATTTGCGTTTAACGCTGGTCTTGGACAATTCCAATAAACTATAACGTTCAGTCAATATTTTATAAAAATAGTCACGATCGCAATCGATATCGCATGTCAAAATGTCAAAATGAAAAGATTATAGATTTTAACATTAGACAATTATTCCTCTGGCTTAAATAGGACATAAAAACTACTAAAGTTTATTTTAAATAACTGTTTGCTATAGTAGTAACACAGAAACAGAATGTTGCAACTAAAAAAATGTTACAGAGATAAATGATTCCAAAATAAACTTTAAATTATAAATATATTTTAAACAGTTGCGATAGTATTACTAATAAATAATAAAACATGATTATTTTTTTGATTTTTGAGTATCTCGATTACACGAACTATGAACTTGGCAGCGTTGGGTTCTGTATTAGTTGCGCCCTCTATGGGGTTTAACCTCAAACTTCGCGTTGGCGGAAGATGGCCGTCGCGTGCCGAGTATTGCTCCGGTTGTTTACGTCGGTATTTTAAGTTATTACTGTGAATATCGCAATATTTTATGAAAAACTGAACTATAAAGTGTATTATATTTGTACATCAGTGCTTTCTTAATAGTTTTAGTGAAGTTATAAAGTAATTTTAACTCAAAAAGTGCTTGTGTGTGTGAAGCTACTAGTTTTCAAGTGTGTGTTTTTTAGGAATGTTGTGAATCCAAGTGGATTCTGACTTATTGTCGGAGTTAACAACTTGAAATAACCGCATCAATAGATAAAGGTGGGCTTAAATATTTTACAAACTTTTGAAAACTTCTGTTTTGTTTACGTGATACCGCGCATGATCAGTAAAGTTTTGTAGGCATCTGAGGATGAGAACTTTGACAATGTCCAGTTTTCAACCCTTCGAACAAAAAAGTCTATTGTGCATTGAATTTTATATAATTATGAATGAGACAATAATCATATACAAACGGTCCTTTAACACTGTATTGTTCTTATAAGAATACATAATGTAGATAGTTTATCTTATAAGTACATTAATATTATTCAATTCAATGCTAATAACGTAAAACCTGTTATTAGGTCCCATAAAAATTTATTATTATTACTTAATAGTTAGAACCATACATTTGAGATCCAAAAGAAATAAGAATGTAGTTAGCACCTATCTATGCAACGATATATTTTTCTTTTTTTTTGTCGGTCAATGAACGGAGGTCGTGATTCAAGCAGCCTCCGTGTCTTGCCGCTTTCTTAAATAATTTCAATTGTAATTTGTATTGCACATCTATTGTGTTCTAATTAGTACCTATTTTGTATACAACGAGCATTTTGCTTTATTAATTGTAGGTGTTATAATGTAAACGTTCTTTTTGTGAAAACAAGTATATTTATTTTCTACTTTTACATATTCTATTAAATTTTTTTTATGACGCAATACATGGATAAGCGGTGTTGAGACTACATTAAAAGTGTGATTTTTGTTTAAAGTCATCACAATTTTATTCTGAACACAAAGTACAACACAAAATTTTGCTATTCTGTAAAAAAAACAGCATAGAGGTTCAATAAAATATGAGCTTTATTACCTTTTGAAGTCGGGTGTACCTATTCGATTGAATCTTTAAGCTATGACAGCGGAGCGCTGTGCTCGCGTTGAGTACATACGACGCTGATTTTTTTTACAGAATATGCAGATATATGCAGGATATAATTTTATTATACAAAAAATAAAAAAGTGTCTTCTTCTTAATTTGACGTTATCGAGTGCCACATCGAATTCTGACGTGTATAACTTGACCTAATCTGTTTTAAAAGTCGCGAAATTAAATATGTATGTATCTATTACTAATTAGTTTTCGTAATGTTTGGTACCGGAGGTAAAACGAAATCCCTTGCACCTGTTTGTATGTTTAAACGTGATAAATTTAAAAACTCAAATAGACTCATTCTATTTCTATTAGTACAGGTACATAATTATTCAAAAAAAGATTTTTATTTGTGATTCATTAAGGTTTTTTTTTTTTAATTAATGAAGTATGACGCTACGATTTAAAATAAAGAAGAAAAAAACGTGAGAGCTTACTACAAATGTCGACTCTTTGTAGCTGTATCTTACTAAATGATACCCTAATACTATTTACAGAGGGCAATAACAAAAATACAATATCATCCCCAAGCGCCGATGAGGGTCTGACAAGGGCATCGTTAGAAACTACTCGATTTAATTATCATACAAAACACTCGGTGCGATCTTAATCATATTCGATTGTTTTCTTTTCCCCAGAGCAGTCTCCCTGTCCCTGAGGAACCTGACGATATAATAATATCCAGATCTTATGCCGTGTCCAAGATAATCCACGTTCTATCCCGATTGCTGTCAGAAGCTGTCCTTTCCTGAATTTGTATAAAATAAAAGTTGTAGCTTTGCTAAGTAGTTTTGTTTACGTAATAGAATAACAAGAAGAGGATTTTGTTAATGCATATGTTACATGCAATATGTAAAGTTCAAATATTGTATACATTAATCAGGGAATATATAAAATTGACCTGGCCGGCTCCTCTCGGATCCCGGTACCTTCCTCCTCTCAGCGGTACTCGCAGCAAGTTTTTCCAGGTAGGCCAACCTAGCTTAAGCCTGACCTTTTCAGGACGGGTGCGGGATCGGAAGAGCCCTGGTCTAAGGCTTAAGGATGCATTTCCCTTGCGTTTAAAAGTGAATGTATATAACACCGAGGATGTTCAGGGAACGTATGAAATATCATAAATATTGTAATCGATTCCATACTTTCCTAGGGATTGTATATAGTACGGACTGTTCCATCGCCAATGTGTAAAATGATTTAAATACATCTTGGTCTATATTTAGCAATATTAACTGGCCTACCTTATGAATGGACCTAACTTAAAATATACCTCTAGGTCGTGGGATAGATGGTGTCTCCCACGGTCCAGATCTACCTGGGACTTATTTTAAGATACCAGGTACCTGACTATGCGCGAGGGTGGTACGGGGGGTTTTGCACGGTGGGCCTGCTGTAGATAGGAGGTTCTTTAACCCTCCGCAGCAGGAGAGCCCGGGTTCAGTCGGCCTTTCGTCAAGGTCGACGGCATGTTAAGGTCAGTTCCCTCGGTATAAAAAAAGGTCATGTGATAGATTAGAAATCTTAGGTTAGACAAAGTCAAAAATAAATAACATTTCATACTTTATCTGCACGTTTTAGCAAATGTATACAATACTGGATATACAGATTGCCAAAATTAACCTTTAGGTATACAAATGAACTATAATATCTATACTAAAACTATACTATCTATATCAAGGAAAAGAATTACTATCCTATTAAGCAATTTAATATTCATGTATTCAATCAAGCTGCCTACATTTTTATTATGATAATAAACTCAATATCGACACACCGTGTCACACACGTTCAATATTCCAACCAGCGAATGTGCCACAGTAATTGACCACTCGCCTTGATTGGTCAATTCTTATGCATCGATACTTGTTTTTATTCATTGAATAAATTGTTCTGCGATACGAGATATTTTTTTTTTTAATTTTTGTTTGAAACTATTTGATTTTGTTTTCTAGAACGTTATAGTAACCAAGGCACTCTGACAATCTGTCAGTATAAATAAAATTATATTGAAAAGTCGTCAGATTGGCTTTAATTTAGCTGATCCACGTGGAATCATAATCTTTATGGTTTATAACCAATAAACAGTAAACGATCGCATCTTGGACGGTAAAATTGTATTGACTTGCAAAGGCAATGGACAGTCGGTGATCTGGATCCCGATAGGCATTGCGAGAGTATTGAACTGTCAAATTGTTCAGCTTGTTGGATTCTAAGGAGATAACTTATCGGACAGTACATTCAATGTAATTAAATTGATCTTCCGTTAAATCTGAACACATAAAACACCGGTTAGTTGTACAGTAAAATTTAAGAAAATTTAATTATAACTTAAAATTGGTAGGAAGAGTGCGTATCATCTCGTGGTAACAAAAAGGAAGTCAGAAAATCTATAAGATATACTAGATTAACGGCCAGTTGCACAAATGTGCATTAAAATGGTCAAATTATTATTATTATTAAAAGTTTTAAATGCCATTACCCATACTAATTTGACTTTCATTAGACATTCTTAAAGGCGTCAATTAACGTTAATGGACGTTTGAGCAACTGACCGTAAGTATGAAATCTATTTGCTTTATTTAGTATCGGGTTACCTATTAATGAAGAATATCAAAAAGCTTGTTTGTATAGAATCTACTTATAATTTTCTTTTGTTTTGGCATCGCAATATGCAGTCGTTATTACTTTGATACGAGGTTTGTTCCTAATTCTGCAATCCTTGCGTTTGTTTACAACTCGCATTTCATCATACAACTAATTATGATTATGTTTCAAGTCCATGCTAGTAACCATAAATTTCATGTAATAAATCTATGCCAGCTAGCAACTGCACCATAAACTACACATTAAAGGAATATTAAAAGCCCAAATTAAGTCCGACCTCACACTATACTTTTTAATTCAATTAGTCGCAAGGAGGTGCGTGAGAACGCGCCCGTTCGACTCATTCATTAGACGCTAACTAATTGTTTAATAACCGAGTCATCACGATTCGTAACGCGATACTGTGATAGCGGCCCATAAAAAATGTTACCAGTACTTTTTTGTTACTTTTAACTGTTTTTAACTCAATAATGTTGTTTGTGAGCTAGAACAATTATTAAATGTAAAGTTATTTTTCACACCTGTTATTTAACGAAATTAAATGTTTAGCGACGCACATGTATATTTACTTTTACTTCTGAATTGACAAAAGCTAACGATAATCTTTAGAAATTCTGCAAAGAAAGCACTCCATTAGACGATTGTTTGTGAAATGTTAACTTCAAGAGTAAAGCTAGTCGATACTTCATTGTGTTTGATATTACTTCGATTTCAAGGTAGGTTTAGTATTGTCGACACGACATGTTCTTATTACATATTAACCTGATGTGCAGTTTACTGTACATGGCAGGAATCTCGTGAATAACTATCATTCTTATGTAAATAACAAAGCTTAAATCCTCGTTTAGTTTATGAAGGATTTAAATTTTGAGATACTTAGCTCTTATTAAGCTTAAAAATTATGGGACACAATTCGTCTCCGTGGAACGAAATCGAGAGAACGGGCCAAAACATATGCAGGCCCATAGCGTAATTGTGGGTGCGAACGACAGCAGATGCAGCAAGGAACAACAGCCTATTCATTCACAAGTCAATCTTGACATTATTTGAGGAGAAAGATTCCCTGTTTTCGTTTGTCAACACTTTACTCCGATGTTTACCCATCTCGAGGGGCGTTTGACTTTGTTTGCCTTATTTCCAATAAAGGCGTACGATTCGAAACTTCTGTATGAGTTTTGGAGTTTTTCTGAAGGTCGCCGTTTAGGTAAACATAACGTAAACATGTTAAAGAAAAATGTTCATGAAATCCACCAGTTCCAGGTGGAGACGGCACAATAAATAAACACTTTTCGCGGTGGTAATCGATCAATATTTGTTTCTTTTTAGTGCCATTTTCATTTAGGCATTAATTTTCTGTCATCTTCAAATAAATTCCGTTTAAGTGTGTAGTTTGTTTGGCAGACTAAGAGAACCTGCAGACAATGCCGTATGATATAGACTCTTTTTCCTTTCCTAAAATATAGGACGACATAAATCCAATAGTCAACTGTTCTACATAATCAAAATTGGACTTTAAATTATCTTTTTCTTCTATTCTTACCCAACTACGCGAAGCGAAAAGGAGGGTTATAATTTTGGCCTGTATGTATCTATGTAAAGTTGGCCATCTTAGTTGCCCGCGTCTTATAACAGCCTATAGTACGCGGACGTTACATAAAATTGGCAACAACGCCCTCTAAAGAGCATAAACTAAAAAAATATATTCAATCATACCGTATAGGGTATCAAATGAAAGGGCTCAAGCTAATTAAGCCACAACAGTTATGATCAGTAGCATACGACTACGCTGTCCTTTGGTCATCGCTATTAAAATATAACTATCGATATAAAATAAATTTCTTGTTTCAAACTTTTAAGAGTGTGATTAAGCTGTAGTCGGGTTTAAGTTTTTGAACTTATTTGGCAGTAAGTTAAGTTCCTACGCTTGTCAATGGACGAAATAAACAGGTGCTGTTTACTACTGAAAAAATGATTACCGATTTTTTATATTACGATAGGTACTATAGGAAAAATTACTTGCATTATATAATAAATGTTATGTAATGGTTACCTACAATTACATCATAAAATCCCATTCAGGTTTAAAATTCTCGACAAAACAAAAATGAATAGACAAAAAACAAGCGAATTTGAAACCTACATATACGCTAATAACGCTATTTTCACTACTTATATTATAATAAAAAGAACACAGTAATATTGGCTACTTTCTACCACTATCCATCAGAAATTTGAAAGGTGTTTGGTTGGATACCAACGCGGTGGCTTCTCTAAACTAGCTCGGCCCTTGACCATAGTGTAATCAGCGTTACAGTAAAAAAACTTTTCAATAGAGATGTTCCGAGTACCTATTACGAGAAACCGAGTAGTCAGAATTCTTAGTTATGCCTAATTTCAACGAATACTCTGCATTTAAATGAAACCGTTATACAGACTGAATGAATAGTGGCTAAAAATTGCTGTATTAAGACTGCGACACAGACACATGACAAGCTGCTTGTATCTGGTAGTGTTTAATATACTACTACCTATAATGACACGTTTCAGCTTATTATATTTATTTTATGCTCGTTGTCACGTGATCGTTAACAGCGCGTGAAGTTTCGCCCTTACTCATATTAGAACTTGAAGAATTGAGCGTGCATGCATGACTGTAGAACGATATTCGTTTCTGAGTGTCGTTACATCATAGCGACGCCATGACAGAGGTGGTATTTTCGCGCGAAATTTTAACAAATTAAATTTGTTTTAAGATTTTTTAGATATCTTATTTAGATTTCAAATAAAAATATATAAAAAAAGATGTCGACGCCCCTCAGATGGTAGCCTGCTGGCAGAAAGGAAAGAAATCCGGACATTTTGGGAAAAATGTTAAAAAGCGAAAATCTTAAATTGTTCAACGGAACAAAAATTAACAACATTCGATTCATTTTCCTCTAAAATTCACCGTTTTGTCCATTTCTTGTCGTAGTTATACTCTTTAAGTATCCAAATCCGGATTGCGAAATTTCACAGTAACTAATAATTTTTGAGGAAATAATTAGTTTTGACTCCTATATTTTGTTTACGTCATGTTCTGTCTCAGTCTGTGTTATTGACCTTTGACGTCATCTCGTGTTCGCTCTGTCTCGTGAGCCTGATATTGTTTGAAATTATCCTACTGTTCTGTTGTCAATTTATGTAGGAGACTCCCTTTATTTAAACGGGTGACTAGCTATAAGGAAAGCAAGGGGCAAATATCTCGGCTCACTTCACCATAGCCATGGGGCAACCCTTACTGAATTGCTAGTTAAGTTGATTTGTTAAACAGCGGTATGTAAGTCCGTGACAATGGTGATACGGTTGACTTAGCATCGAACTCGTTACTAGAAGTAATGCATTATTATAATTAATTTTTGCTGTTGTTCTATTATGGGTTTTCCTGATACTAATATAAGGGTCATCGACTGTTTTCCATTTATAATATATTGGAGATGTATTTTTAAGCGCAATAAGGAGACATTTGGGAATCTTAAGCGTTGACTTTAATTGTGTAGTTTAGCAATTCATAACATGAATTGAGAGAAAACTATTTAGACTATTCAATGTACGGTTTTAAGCTGTACGAAATGTGTAAAAAAAATTCAATCACGTTAATGAAGTGCTTCATATTTGTTTCCAAACTTTCTTTTAAAATAACTAAATCTCAAATAGAATCTCCTCGAAGATGCAACATACAATCTCCTTTTTGGAAAATCAGCTCTTAAAATTGTGTTTAACAGTGTAGATAAATTATATTACGATATAAATAAAAGGGCCTCCATACTTATATAATCTCAAAAGAAGATCGGTAGGTACTCGCGTGCATTCATGAGACGCGAGGGTGGGTGCCAGTGTCAACATTTGCCGAGCTACCCATTCGGCCTTGTTTGCACGACCCATTCATTACCGCGGATTTTATACGAATATTTGGCTTCAGTGAGTGTGACGACTGCTTTACTTTTGTATGTTACTATTTGTAAGCTTTTATTTAACTTACCGTGCTAGTTCGTTGGTTAGTTTGGGTCAAATTTTCAAGTTATATTGGACCGACTTCTCGATTTACAATCAATGGCTACTTCTCTGTTTTGCGACAGCTGTTTTAAAACTTTCATATGATCACCACTATCCAGCAGCGACAGCTCACTGGTCAAAGAATAATCTAGGTACACCGATTGAAAGGTATAAAAAAATGTATCTCTGAATACCGCGAGCATGGGCGTCATAGGCAGTTGCCTATATTGACGGGGAACCCTGACAATCAGATTTATTTAATTCCATAGTTATCTAAGAAAACAAAATTTACATTCATTAATTTAAATAGTTCCCTCGAGAACAATCGGTGACGTCCATTTCAATAAACATGACTGGTTGCATTCATAACAAAAACCTTCCTTTTGTAACACTCTCTATGCTGATGAAAACAGCATTTGATATTCGTTGTGTAGTTTGAAAGATCTCAGCGGGAAGCTACAGCTAGCGGGAAGCGACTTTATTTTATACTATATAATGTATATGTCGTTGGCCTATAGTTGCAAAATTATTTCTTGATTTTACCAGGAACATCACGATCGGCCCGGTTAAGTTGAGAAACAACAAAGAGTTTTGGCAGATACATGAGAAAAGAAAAAGGGTTGTAGTCCATCTCTGCTTACTTAGTGCTTTGGTCACTCTACAAAATCGATTAGCCTGAGTATAGTCGGGAAAATCGTGAAATGTAAGCATTGAGCGATATGGTCGGGCAGATCTCGATCAGCCCAATTCATAGATTGGCCTACGACTATTAGCAACGGATCATGAGATCCTTCGGAATATATTTTATATGACATCTACGCAAAATCTAACACGATCCAAACTGTGCCACAAAAAATACATGGAATTCAGACAAATATTGTTGTTAGTTGCCTGGAAGAAGAGACAAAAGTTGCCTGGAAGAAATTGCTCCGAAGCGATATTGCCGCGCAGGTTCTAAAATATTTATAAAGAATTGTTATGTAAAATTTTTGATCACTCTCGACCAATGAGTTTAATAACTAGAGAAGCAATCCCATACAACAGACGCGCCAAAAAGCGTAGCACTTTTCTGAAATCAGGACGTAGCTTTGCAAATAATATTTATACTATATAATATATATAGATTTATTATATTTGTCTCCCTCATATCTACGATTAAACTTTAAATTAAACAAAGACAGAATATGTGCGAACGACAGAATGAACGGAAAAATGGGTAATTGATATTGTATTGCCAGCTGTCGAAAATTTCACCCATTGTGATGAATGAATGAATGAACGAGTAGTGTAGATATATGTTTAAAATCAATTAGTAAAATACTGTAACTTTGAAAAATTCTTTGCAAAAACTTTGAAAAAAAAAACAATTACAAAAGTAGGCTCTGTGCATATATATCCCTTTGTGTTTCGATAAAGTCAGTGGTTAAGACAAAAACATTTGTCAAAGTTCATAAAACATCAAACAAACAATTTTACGTATTTTCAAAAGTTGTATCTCGACAACTAACGAATTCCACGCATTGAAAAAATTAAACCACATTAGCATCTGTGTGCATGTATAAAAAAATTATCAACAGAATTAGCGCAGTTGCCTATACTTAAGCTGAGCTATATAATTAATTATAAAAAGATATTTAGATAAATTATAGCCACATATAGTAAAATAAAAAGAAAAGGTTCCCATATACTTGGGAAAATTGAAAGTGAATAGCAGTGGCAACACTGACGAGAAAATGTCGAAATTTTATATGTAAAAATTAAATATTTTTATTTTATAACCTAGCTTCAATTTTGTATTTATTGCCAAAAATGTTAATGACTTAAGTGTGAAACTTAATAATCTTTCGTATTATGTGTATTTGTGAAAGAGAATCGAATTTTATCTACTGTTTTTCTTTGTTTTTGCGGAGCATTTTTTTGTACTTTCTTGGCGGGAGTTGAATGAGTAATGAAGTGAAAAACAAAAAAACTAAGACAAACGTCTTAGTTTTAGTAGCTTCAGATTTTTGGTATGTATTGCGTATCTAGACATATTAATATCATTGCTCTCGACCCGAGAAACTGACAAATGAGTGTAGACAAAGCGTTTCTCGAGTTTGTCATGCTACGCGTGCAGGTTGTATCTCGTGCACCGTAATAGTAAGTTGAAATTTTAACAGATAAAATATTTCTGGTGGCGCTACAAAAACGAATAATGACAAGGTGAAATAAATATGTAAATGGGCTCCTATACAATAAACTTGGCTATTTTTTTTATAATAATCTCTCTTATATGGATTCGTTACAAGTTATTTATTAAAGTTTTTATAAGAAATGATTTAATTATAAATGTTGTCGTAGTGTTAATCAGCTTATTAAAGTTTAGTCATAAAAACAATTTAATATTTGTTTGAAAAAAATTATATTCCATATATAAATATTCTGAAATCTTTGTCCAACACCTCATAGATTATTAAAGCGTATAATTTCATGCTCCAAAATGCGCATTTTCATAATCCCCTGCCCCTAGGATGGATAGTGTAATAAATATTGTATGTTATGCGAATACAACATGCTATTTGCCCAGTCCCCTGCAAGAGGGTTGGTTTTCATTCATAATATACCAATGAAGTCGTTTAACAAACAAAATTATACCTTATCACCTGAGCATTATAGTATATTTCAATTTTTATCTTAAACAACCTTTGATTTATGTTCCATATTACATTTTACACGCGCGGATTGGACACACAAAATGAAAAATACAATTTGCTACTTTATATCTTTTGGATTACAAACTATTCGCTTGCTTTTTGTACAACCCTTATTTAGAGTTCAGTGGCGTAATTAATTAAATCTTAACGGTTTAAAAAGTGCGTCTTAACCAAAAAAATATTATTTAAATTGATTGTCCACAAAACAATATTTTTAACTTAGCTGTTATTAAAACTTAAATAACTAAAGAGACAGAGACAAAAGATATGGATCTCCTTGTGAGTCATTTTAATCAAGTTTAATTAGTTGGAAATAGTTTTTATCCCTTTGTTTCGTGCAATAGGTACATGGTGTATCTCTGTCCTTGTCTGTTTCGTTTGCTGGTCTGTTGAGTTCGTCTTGCTTACTCTTTAGTATTTAGGCTCATCGTACTTCGAAGCAAGGAGAAACTCGAGGTAAATATCATTTAGTTTAGTGAGATATCCATTTAATGAATGTTGTTTAACGTCGTCAACTGTAGATCAAGCATCGAGCAACGCAAGCTAACCATTACGATTGAAATTTTAATTCGATCATTCGGTTTAGGCCAGGGTTCATAATTATCACGATAATTATCTAATAATCCAATAATTATCCATAATTATTAGCAACAATTTTTTAAATATAGAAACTCATTCATAA
The DNA here is from genome assembly GCA_918026875.4 of Diatraea saccharalis. Classification (NCBI taxonomy): domain Eukaryota; kingdom Metazoa; phylum Arthropoda; class Insecta; order Lepidoptera; family Crambidae; genus Diatraea; species Diatraea saccharalis. Next base: position 18,868,811 of record OU893339.1, read on the forward strand.
TTGAAGAAACTTTAATTTGTTGTTTTAAATTACAAAAATTATACAAACAAAATAAAAAAAAAATATATACTGTGAAATCACATCGAACAAAAGTGCAATTAAAATTGAAATGTATTTTTTTTAATAAATGGAGGCTGTTAACGATGATTCCCCCTTAAAAACAAACCCTGAATTACAAAAAACAGTTTGCGTAGTGACTTATAATTATCTAGGTATATATATCAAGATAATAATATCTCCGAACCCTGGTTTAAGCTGTTCCAAGTATTTGTGAAAGTGCCATCAGTTTGCAAAGCTACGGCGGGTGATACTGCACGAGAAGAACTGATAAACGACTCTTCAAGGGCTGCTTTTCGATTCGAGATTTGGGGTTATATTGTGAAAACAAATATTGATTATATTATCAACTCGATTGTGCTCTGTCCTAATGTATTACATTAAATATAATGAGTTAGAGTAGGACATGACGAAACAGTCCAACAACATCGAATTTCGGTTTCAAGAGTTCGTTTCGAAGCAAGTTTCGTTTTTTATTATTCCACAGAACCCTTTATGTCGAGACGCGTTCCCCTTTTGATTCGCGGATCGTTCGCAACCCTTTTGTCGTAGACTCGTAAATTATCTACTTAGGTGTGCATTTGTCGATAAATTCTTGTTTTTTTTTGTTCAACCGTGAAATTGGAACGTCGCCACATTTTGAGATAATGTTATTGATAACACATGGTTTACTCTGATTAGTTCTATGGTCGACCAAAAGACGTATCCCATTTGTCTATAGTTTATTATACTACTCGTAATTGATCTTCATGCAGTTTATGATACATTATTGAATTCGAATTTGAAGCTCTTAAGTATGTATCTGCTTAAAAATATATGTGCTTGGAATCAGGGGCGGATCGAGTCCTAAAAAGGTTGTGCTACAGTCGCCAAAAAATACGATCTATCACTCTACGGTTGAGGTTAATTTGAATATGAAACAAGGTCGATTATCCTATAGAGATAATGAAGCATCTTAACTTATAGAAGATCAACCTTAGCGATATACAGGTTGGATTGCACCATAATTGTTAAAGTTATGTCAAATTTGATAATATCTATCACGCTAACTTTAATATTAGAATGTGTTGCACCATCCTCTTTCTAGGCACAGTAAAAGAATAACTTTAACCAGGGAAATTTAGGCGGTTATAGTTTACAGTTAGAGTAATAGTATCATCTAACCATTGTCGAATTATAATTCTTCAGTATTTCCTTAACCGGTACTTTAACATGTTTGTAATTTTTAAAGTATTAAAACTACTTAATTTGTAAATATTTATATATGTGACCTTGCAAAATAATGAAACTGCTAGGTACTTTTTATAAAGAAATTGTGTACAACTCTATAATATTTCTATTATTTTGGCGCCACCATGACACTTGCCCCCTCTTCCCTAGAGCCTGCCCTGTTCCACCTTTACGCGCATTGAGCAAGTTGATCGTAGACGGCCTATCAAAGCAGAATTAGACAAAAACAGTTGAGAGATCGCCTAAGAAATTTTATACCGTAGAATTACACCCCGACGCTTAGTACGAGTATTCTGGTTATTTCAATTAGTTGACGAGATGAATATCTGGCCGTCAGCTATCAAATGACAAGGAATGTGTACTCTGTAAATTTTCATTCCGTCTGTTGTATTTTTATTTCGAGTAATTTTAATTTCGCGTGTATGATATTTCCTGTTATTCGTCGAATGTGTTCGAAGGTGTCTGTTTGTATGCGATTAACAGCGGGCTAATTATATGATTTTGAAATCTGTCGTAATCCCTTTTAATTTGACATTAAGAAAGATATTCACAAACCTACCTCTGTTTTGTATAACGCTTCGATTACTAGCTTGCCAGTGGCTTCATATGATTTACATAATAACTTGACAGTACGTTTATCCCTAGTGAACCGTTTAGTGGAGTAAATAGTAGACTCTATATTAATTCAGGCTTAGAATTGTCGTATACTTTCATCCAAATCCGTTCGGTAGCTTTAGCGTGAAAGAGTTACAAACATCCATCCTCACGAACTTTCGCATTTATATTATTAGAAGTTTTAATACGAGGGTCAAACTGAAAGTTCTTAGAAAATCAAAAACTGATTACATTAGCCAGTTATTAGTTTTATTATATCTTTTCAAAATATTGTCCATTCACGTCAATACACCGCTGCATGCGATGGAACCACTGGGAAAAGCACTTTGCCCACTCGTCCTTAGGGGTCTCTTCAATGGCATCGCGATACGCAGCCACCGCTTCTTCAGCATTCATAAACCGCTTTCCTTTAAGTTTTTCTTTAATTTTTGGAAATAAATAAAAATCACAAGGCGCGAGGTCGGGGCTATACGGCGGGTGACCCAGTAATTCAACGTTTGATGTCGCCAAATAGTCGATCGTTCGCTTGGCGGTGTGCGACGAGGCGTTGTCGTGGTGAAGGAGGATCCTACTGCGAGGTCGTTTCTCTCGAACTTTTTCCAAGACAAGTGGCAAACAATTGGTAGTGTACCATTCTGCAGAAACTGTTTTTTGATCCTCTAACACAATTGTTGCAAAATGACCTATCCTTCCAAAGAACGAGGCCACCATTTTTTTTCCCGCACTTCGATCTCTCTTCACTTTAGTTGGCAACTCCTCGAAAGGAAACACCCACTGAGCAGATTGTCTTTTGGTTTTAGGATCATAACAGTAAATCCAGCTTTCGTCACCTGTTAGTATGTCGAACACAGCATTTGAGTCACCTCCGTTAAATCTTTCAATCATTTTACGACACCAATCCACACGATGGAGTTTTTGAGCCTCAGTCAAATTATGAGGTATCCACCGGGCGCAAAGCTTCCTGACCGCTAAATGTTCGTGGAGGATTTTGTGCACTTGACTCATACCGATGCCTAAGCTTGTCCGAATCTGTTGATAGGTCACTCTTTTGTCAGTCTCTATCATACGCCGCACAACACAGATGTTATCTTCAGTCGTCGCCGTAGAAGGCCGTCCCTCACGTAAATCATCAGTGAGATTAGTGCGACCACGTTTAAACTCATTAAACCAGTTGTAAACAGTCGCACGAGATGGGGCTTCATCGTGAAAGGCCAATCGTAGTCTATCATAACTTTCTTGTTGACTTAAATGACATCGAAAGTCATAAAAAATCATTGCACGAAAATTTTCTCGTGTTAAATTCATGATGACGTGACACAGACAATTTTCAATTTGCCGCCAAATCGTAAAACAAATGACAAATGAATGAAATATATACTCAGTAATATTGGCAAAGAGTTATATTTTCAAATTTTAGAATTATTTTTTTATTATATTGTTTATAAGTGGCCAGTTCTAAGAACTTTCAGTTTGACCCTCGTACCTAAACTATTAAATCGATTTTTGAGAGGTACAAAGACAGAGTTAACGTTAGGAAAGGGTATAAATTATCTTTTGTCCCAAGTGAAGGGGTTGAATGGATTGAAGTTAAGTATAAAATGTGTTTGGAAGTTAGTAATTGTTAAACATTGTACAATAAAACTTCGGCCTCTGAGATTAATAAATTATCGACATTGAAAACAATTACAAAATCTTTGCTTTCAATTCTTTGTGAATATAAAAATTGATAAACGATTACATTGAAGCATCAAAAACTTATTCGATACAGAAAAACGTCTCAATGTTATTACTCTGTTATGCTTATCTCAAAATCTACAGTTGGATGTTCAATGCGGTAAGGTCATAGGCCAAACGATACCGCTATGCTACAAGAGAGTCATTTGTACTCGATATTAAAGTTTACGACGAAATAAATTAGGTTAATGTTTCTCCGCCGCTGTGATGCATTGTTAGAAAGTTAATTCGTTCGATATCGCTGATGGTCTAATAGTTATTAAGGGTATTTAAGATTTGGAATTTGAATTGAGAATAAAAAATAAAGTAGGTGTAAGTTTTACTTTAAGGTAAAACGTTACAGGTCAATAGATGGCGTTAATGTTAAATTAGTTTATTTTTTGTGCTAATTAATGTCTATTCTCTTTTGAAGTGATACGTTTTGCTTTTAAATGTACATATTTATTCAAATATAATTTTTTTATTTCTTTAGTTATCAATGTTGCTTTTTGTGTCAATGAAAGTGGTTTAAACAGAACGCCTTCTATGGGTACGTAACATAACTGTCACTTCAAAATAAGAAAACAATTGAATTGCTTTCATAACAGTATATAAGGTAGAACAGTTTGTCCCAAATAAATACGCCACGTTTGTTTGGGCATTATCGAAAAGGCAAAAAAGAGGAGCGAACCGACTAATTATTTGGGCAACAAGACCCGACGGTTCGGAAAATGTAATGAAATACTTGACAAGGAAGGAAGCTATAACTTTGCTAGACTCATTTTTCAAACAATGTCATTGCATAATCTATGTCTATAATAACTTATAAATAAGAAAGATTTCATGTTTTGTTTGTTTATAATGGAAACTCAAAAACTGATGACTTGTTTTCACAATTCTGTAGTAAAGCTACACATTTCAGAAAAATTATATTTAATAATTATATTGTATTTGAAAAAGCAGCAAGAAGTCGTGGATGTCGTCTATTGAAAATATAAAATATTATCTGTTAAGATTTGAGTCAGAAATAAATTTCATTGCAGGATGAAAACTTTAAGACTTAAACCTCATTTGTGCACGGCCAAAAGACAGTTGCTCCTCGCCCTGAAGATTTTAAAATTAAAAATGTATTTTCCAGATAGCAACCAGAAACTGGTGCTGAGATAAAAGGAGCAACGCAGTTCATTAAACAAACCATTAAGTCCGCCTCGGGGTAAAATGAGGAGTTAATCTCTCACTGGATATAAGCGTTTTAAGTTTTTTAAATCTTTAGTTTGACACTTCCGTCGCGTATCGTTGAATAATGGTTGCGGCCCATTACAATAAATGTCTCGATTAGGGCTGCTAGTGTAAAGTTTAATAAAATTGTATAAGATATATAGTTTAAAATAAAATAGAAATCAAATAATACAAGCATTAAATATGCATCATAGAGCAAAGGAAAGTGCGAAGTAATTTTCCGGGCCTTGTCCAGACCGATTTAAATAATAGATGATACAGCACGTCAGACTACCACAATAAGTCAAATTTCCTCAATGGATTTTGAACTCTACCTACAAAGCTATGACATCAAGTGGAGAAATTTGTTAGATTTGTATAGGCTGTACTTTATATTCCTTTCTATAATAAATAAAAATATATAACTCAATTGTTTATCAACACATTCGCGTTTAGTGTTAATACTAATATGATGTTATGATGGATAAGATGAATAGAGTATTATGATGATGTAAGAAAGTATATAAATAAATAGTAAAAATAACATCACGGACACGGTCATTGCTTGGATCTGAAAGTAAATAGCGAAGACCCTTAAATTGTACATTTTATTAAATATTAAAAAATAGTAGACGTAGCAAATCCTGCTTAAGCCAAATTTATTCAACATTGATGATTTTCTATACTATGTTACATAAAAATAAGTTTTATAAAAATTCAATAAGTTTAATTATAATTTCGATGTCATTTTACATAGTTTTGACATCCTTGACGTAATACCATAGCCCTCTTTTCTAAAAATAGTCCTTTGACAGTTACACCGCTATTCACCGTCTTCCCTGTTAAAATTATGTTAACATTAGTTCTGTGTTCCTTATTTGGACAATATGTTTGCATTAGAATGTTTTGAAGTAAATCATATACTGACATAATAGGGATGATCTTAGTTTTTCTGTCCCTCGGGTAGATTATTAAAAAAGATTAGATACCTACATATATTTGTGCGTTATCAATAAATTACAGCGATATATTAAATTGAAATTTTGCAATACTTCACATTTTCTACATAATTGTAACGTAGCGAGCCCAACTTTCAGCTTTAATACCTAATGACTCGGCCATTTCTTGTTGAATTGAGGCAAAATAAAATACTTACCTAATATTTTAAAAGCTTTTATTTAACTTGCAATGTATGTAAGGATATTTGTTCGGGTGGAATCTTGAACTCAATTTTGAAGTATATTACTACCGATTGAGCTGAAATTTTGTATACACGTTTAGTTTGGATGACAATGCATGATAAGGTGTTTGACGACATTCTGAATCCAAGATGGCGGAATAGTTATTTTTAATGCACTTCTACGATATGGGTAACAAATGAAAGGCCTCGTTGAGATAACTAGAAAAATAATGTGACATCTTTCTAAATCCAATATGGCGGACCATACAGGATTCCGAAGTAGTTATTTTTAATTCAATTCTACAATATGGGTATCAAATGAAAAGAGCTTGTTGAGAGTAACTTGAAAAATAATGTGACGTTTTTCTAATTCCAATATGGCGGAATAGTTTAGTATTTAAGCACTTCTGAAATGTGCATATCAAATGAATGGGCTTGCCGATAATAATTAGAAAAATAACATGTCATCGCTCTAAATCCAATATGGAAACACTATTAAAGTTTTTTATGCTTTAAAAATTAACGAAATTGACAGGCAAACGACCTTGCAACAATGATGCACTGAATGTGATGAACAGACTAAGCCTAGCCGGCGATAACTAAATAGTCAAAAATAAATTAAAAGCAACAGAATACTTATATTTAAACTTTCTAAAAAGAAAAAAAGAAAATTTTCCTTTTAAATTTTTATCCTATTATCTGACTCACGGAGTAAACAAAATTTCTTTTATTTTTGCCCACTCATAATCCCCATTATAAGACAAAGTATCTTAGTACCTGATTTGTTATTCTTTAATTAAATCAGCCTCATAGTCAACGTTGAGCACAGCGCTGTCATCAAAAGGTAATTAAGATTTTATTTCGTTGAAGCACTATGCTGTCACAGCGCATACTCAACTTTTTACAAGGTAATAATACTGAGTAATGTATGTACGTATTTAATATTTATTTAAATGTATAACGTCATATAAATTTCTATACCGTGGCCTTTGTAAACAACAAAAGGACTTATCATTATTTATTTAAACAAGATACGAAATGTGAAACTTAAAATGTGTACAGTTTGCGTCAAAAGTGTGTTACAATAATTAACATAGAGAATGACAAATTTATTTATTACACAATTTTCACCTCATTTAGTTAGTAATTTGTGAAAACATAATTTGTGAAAACATTATTTATAATTACAGTTTATATATTTGGGGCGTTTTTTATTCATAAGTTAATCTTATAATGTGAATGATGTACCATAGCGGTACCCCAATTTTTTTAGGAGATAAAGTAAAGCACTTTTGTTCTTGATTGTATTGATAATTTGTTATCGTGTATATTGCGCTCTCTTAGAAATTCCCAATCGGCTTCTAAATATTAGTTCCTGATATCGACGAGACACTAGGACAGATGGTACTTTTTCGATATTTACATTTTTATTTATTATTTACTAAGTGTTTCTTCGTTTATTGACATGTTGTACGTAAGTTAAAGTTGATATGGATGGTGATTAGATTAAAGTTATTTAAAAATGAGATTGTTGTCTTTTAAAATACAAGCTTTCTATAGGACAGATTTTAGAAATTCACCTACGAGAAACTACGTCATATGCGGATGACATACGCTAAAATTTTCACGAGCAAAGTCGCGGGCAAACAGCTAGACTTGCATATGTTGTGACAGGGCTTAGGGGGCGTCCATAAATTACGTGAGATGTTTAAGGGGGGAGGGGTCGAGTCAAATCTCATCTAATCTTACGTTGGAGAGAGAGGGGGGGGTCTCGGCAAATATCACGCAATTTTTTTTGTTTATTGAAACAAAAAAAATATACTATTTTGGTCCATTTAATCCAGATTGGACAGAAATAAAAAGAACCTCACGTAATTTATGGACGCCCCCTTATGTTAATGTACACAATAACATTATAATTATTACTTTTGACAAATAAATCCAAATTTATCGAGTCCAAGTTTTAGTTATCATACTCCGAAATGACTTGTCCAAATTTAATGAAATTTTATAGATATGTATATTCAGTAAGTTGTTATCTGTTCTTTATACCCTTAAGTGATAAGGGTGTTCACCCCAAATTTTACAACGTTTGCCGAGTCATCTAGTAATTTTGAATAATATAATGTTTTATTAAAGTTGCATCTACAACAATTCCTCCATGTTTTGATTTATGCGGTCACTATTACTACATACTACGATGCCGTATTATTTTTCGATAAATATACGGCAAATTTTATAAAAGAACTCGCCGAAGAATACAAAAAGAAAGAATTTTAGAATTCGGACTAAATTCTGAGAATGTCATAAATGTAACAAACCCGTCATTCATTAGTGAAGTATAAAAAAAATAGTTTCGGTCGCCTCCATTAGCTCGGATTGATCTGCATCAGCTTAAGTAAGAGATTTTAATCAAAGGCCCTTCTAGGAAGTAACATATATCTTTGATTAAGTTTCGAGACCTTTATAAAGGTAAATAATTCGAATACATACAAAAAATACTCGTAAATTTTGGTAATAGCGATCACCCTTTGTTTGTTAAAATGATAATAAAAACCATGTTACAGTTCAAACTGTTTGACTTTCTTTATCATGACTAAGTCAGGCGCCGCTAAATAGCCGGGGCGTGTGTCATAAAAAACAGGCTTTTACTTCTTTTTACGACTGATGAGAGAACCATTACGTTAAAACAATAAAGATTATTAAATTGGTATTTTATAGTAACTATTAATTTAAAATTGATTCGATAATGAGAATTTTTAATATCGCCATTAAAATTAAATCGTAATTAACACGTGTTATGTTTATTAATAACTAGCTATTTTCCTGCAACTTCGCACGTGTAAATAATAACCACAGACCAAAAAATACTACATATATAATAAATAATCTATGTCACCCGCGTATGATATATTTAAAATCGGTTCAGTAATTTCGAAGCCTATTCAATGCAAATAAATAAAGAAACAATTTTTTTTTTCATTGACGGTACAATTTACAGACAGTTCAAACTTATAGCACCCCTCTTTTACGGTGGGGTTTAAAAATAAAGAAAAATAAACACTTTCATGTGTCACAGAATTATGTAAGATATATAAACTTAAACCATCAACTTTTGAGCAACTTCGAGAATGAGGAGGAATAAAAAAATGACAAATTTCTCCAGTTGGTTTTAAACTCTACCCCCAAAACATTAAGGTTCAAAAATCGAGCTAAGATATTTGACAGATTTTTTAAATCTTTAAACAAATTGTAATTTATAGATATTTAATTTATCTATGATATGCATTTCGATTTTATATAAAAATAATCACCTACAAAAGGTTATTATTAAAATAATCACCTACATACGCGCGCGAATTCAGTAAATTTAATCACAATAAATAAATACATTTGACCAATGAGTTAAATAACTAGTGAAGCAATTGCATACAACAGACGCGCCAAAAAGTGCAGTACTTTTGTAAAATCAGGACGTAGCTTTAAAAATAACATTTATTATATTGGGTTGGCACAAAAGTAATGAGACACACTAGAAAAATCTATAACATTTCCTTTTTAAAATCAATTTTTTCGATAATATTCTAGAATGTTGTAGAACATTTTAGGTACTTCTGGTGTAGGGTATATAAAGCCGCGCTCGCGATTTGTTTAGTCAGTTTGAAGAAAAATGGACGAGCGACAAGTTCGAACACTATACTTATACGAGTACTTGTTAGGCCACAGTGCGCGGGCTGCGGCTGACAATATCAACAATGTATTAGGCGCTGGAAGTACAAGCTATGCGACGGTGTCCCGATGGTTTGACCGTTTTAAATCAGGAGACAGGAGCCTTGAAATCAGGAGACTGTTTTATGAGCTATTACACAATGAAACTATAAACGCTGACAAATATTCAACCCAGCTTACCAAATTATCTGCCGCTATCAAGAAAAAACGACGAAGACGAGTCAATGTAGTTTTACTGCACGATAACGCTCGACCTCACGTCGCATCTGTGGTTCGCCGGCAGTTGGAGAACTTGGGCTGGGAGACGATACCCCACCCACCTTATTCTCCAGACCTCGCCCCATCAGACTATCATTTGTTTAGAGCCCTGACAGCATTTGCGGGGTAAACAATTTAATGATTTCTCTGACGTAGAGGCGCGAGTTGAACAACTTTTTCGAGGCACAGCCATCAGAGTTCTGGGCAAAAGGCATCCAAACTTTGCCGGATCGTTGGCAAGAAGTCTTAGATACTAATAGTAATTACATCATTGACTAAACTTTTTTTATTGTAATAATAATAAAAAAGTAAAAACTTAAACCAAGTGTCTCATTACTTTTGTGTCAACCCGATATATAATATAAATAGTTTTGGTATGTTTGTCTCCCTCGTATCTATGATTAACTTTAAATTAAACAAAGACGGCATATGTGCGAACGACAGAAAGAACGAAAGATGGGTATTTTTTTATTTTTATTGGTGTTTACGGCTCTGGATACTTGTCCTTTTAAGCTTTACATATTGATACTGTATTGACAGCTGTCGAAAATTTTAACCCTGATGATGAATGAATGAACGAGTTATGTAGATGTATGTATAAAATCAATTAGTAAAAACTGTAAATCTGAAAATTTCTTTAATATAGTCGTTGTCTGTCTTATGTCATTTTTCTCTTTTATGATTTATATTAGAAGACCTAGAAATAAAACTAGTTTAAATTATGGGTTCAAAAAATTTGTCTCCAATACAAATTCCCGATTTTGTTTCAAGATAACGCGAATATAAAAATATTTCTTTCGGTAAAGCAGTAAGTGTTTCAATTTTATCTCAATGTATCTCGTCAAACCTTGCAACTGAATTTTAAAGCAATTATCCTCAATTGGTTAAGCTGAAACTTCACACATATTAAGTTATATGAGAGCGACCTAAATGCGGCTTAATACGAGGGTCAAACTGAAAGTTCTTAGAACTGGCCACTTATAAACAATATAATAAAAAAATAATTCTAAAATTTGAAAATATAACTCTTTGCCAATATTACTGAGTATATATTTCATTCATTTGTCATTTGTTTTACGATTTGGCGGCAAATTGAAAATTGTCTGTGTCACGTCATCATGAATTTAACACGAGAAAATTTTCGTGCAATGATTTTTTATGACTTTCGATGTCATTTAAGTCAACAAGAAAGTTATGATAGACTACGATTGGCCTTTCACGATGAAGCCCCATCTCGTGCGACTGTTTACAACTGGTTTAATGAGTTTAAACGTGGTCGCACTAATCTCACTGATGATTTACGTGAGGGACGGCCTTCTACGGCGACGACTGAAGATAACATCTGTGTTGTGCGGCGTATGATAGAGACTGACAAAAGAGTGACCTATCAACAGATTCGGACAAGCTTAGGCATCGGTATGAGTCAAGTGCACAAAATCCTCCACGAACATTTAGCGGTCAGGAAGCTTTGCGCCCGGTGGATACCTCATAATTTGACTGAGGCTCAAAAACTCCATCGTGTGGATTGGTGTCGTAAAATGATTGAAAGATTTAACGGAGGTGACTCAAATGCTGTGTTCGACATACTAACAGGTGACGAAAGCTGGATTTACTGTTATGATCCTAAAACCAAAAGACAATCTGCTCAGTGGGTGTTTCCTTTCGAGGAGTTGCCAACTAAAGTGAAGAGAGATCGAAGTGCGGGAAAAAAAATGGTGGCCTCGTTCTTTGGAAGGATAGGTCATTTTGCAACAATTGTGTTAGAGGATCAAAAAACAGTTTCTGCAGAATGGTACACTACCAATTGTTTGCCACTTGTCTTGGAAAAAGTTCGAGAGAAACGACCTCGCAGTAGGACCCTCCTTCACCACGACAACGCCTCGTCGCACACCGCCAAGCGAACGATCGACTATTTGGCGACATCAAACGTTGAATTACTGGGTCACCCGCCGTATAGCCCCGACCTCGCGCCTTGTGATTTTTATTTATTTCCAAAAATTAAAGAAAAACTTAAAGGAAAGCGGTTTATGAATGCTGAAGAAGCGGTGGCTGCGTATCGCGATGCCATTGAAGAGACCCCTAAGGACGAGTGGGCAAAGTGCTTTTCCCAGTGGTTCCATCGCATGCAGCGGTGTATTGACGTGAATGGACAATATTTTGAAAAGATATAATAAAACCAATAACTGGCTAATGTAATCAGTTTTTGATTTTCTAAGAACTTTCAGTTTGACCCTCGTATTATATCAGTCATGAGAGTATACTAAAAAAATTTTACACTTTCATGATATGAGTTGGATTAGACTTATTGCCTTATAATCTACATACTGTCTATAGTTTTCAACATCTTTTTAATCAGCAACTAGAATATGGTTATGAACAGAGATTTTTCATCTGAAAACCTTACCAGCAGTTGTAAGAGATAACTTAAATTTATAATGTTCATTTGGAGAATTAATCAAAAGCAAAATTGATTTATATAATTGAAGCACTTTGAAATCGGGGACTAGGCCAACGTGCGCCAAATGGAAGGGGGAGTAGGAACACTTCCTCTCCGCCACACACCAAAAGAGAGAGCAGAGAAGCATGGTTATGAAGTAAAAAAGAAAGATAATATTTCGCCACCTTATCATCCAGATAACAATCATTTAGACTTTATTTTATAGACATTAAAGTTTCTTTTGTCTCTTGAAATAGATATACGAAAGTAGGAAGACTAAAAAAACCTTTACACTTTTTTTTTATTTGAATAAAATAACTTCGCGTTTATCATTGTTGTTGTTTGTTTGTAAAACAATCATGAACGTAGGCTGTACTTTGCTTTTCGATAAAGTCAGTGTTTAAGACAAAAACATTTAACAAAGTTCATAAAATATCAAACAAAAGTCCAAATTTATGTATTTTCAAAAAGTTGTTTTTCGTAAATTAACGAACTCCGCACCTTGACACTTTAAAAAATTAAACCACTTTAGCATCTATGTGTGTATGAAAAAAATATTAAAACAAATTTGCGTAGTCACCGATTCTAAAGCTGAGACACATAATTAATTAAAAGAAGATATTTAGATAAATTATAGCCACGTAAAAGAAAAGGGTCCCATATAGTTGGGAAAATTGAAAGTGAATAGCAGTTGCAACACTGATGACAAAATGCCTTCACTTTATTTGTGAAAATTAAATATTTTTATTTTCTGAAACTAGCTTTAATTTTATTTTTATTATCAATAATGTTAATGATTTAAGTATGGAACTTAATATTCTTTCATATTATGCGTATTTGTGAAAGAGAATCGTATTTTATCCACTGCTTTTCTTTTTGGCGACAAACATCTTAGTTTTCATAGCTGTACATTTTTGGTATGTATTGCGTATCTAAACATTAATATCATTGCCTCTGACCCAAAAAAAAGCAATGTAGTGCGTAAAAATCTAAATCGTTGGAAAAACTAAAAGGCAATAAAAATAATGACTCTGGCAATAAAATTCATCAATGGCAATATGGGTATTGTTCTGATTATAATATAATGTGTAAAGGAACGACAATTATTGTCAAGGACATTTTTATGTCGTCATTTCCGATCAAGATTTAACAGTTTGTAGCAATATTACCGCATTCTAGCGACATTTATTTTAGTAGTGTTTTTTTTAATGATTACTTATTAGACTGACAAGTTTGAAAGATAAAAACATTGCTTAAAAATATCATCGATTTTTTCATGCGAATAATGAACCTTAAACATTCTATAAAATTTTAAAAAAGAACTGCTAACATCGGTCTAAATCATAACTTATCGTTTATGTGATAAGATTAATTTTCAAATGGACACTGTAAACCACATGTGCTACCTGCCACTCTATTATTATAGAACATGTGTTCCGAAAGCCAGTAATTTTCTGACCGATACTCTCATTATTCGAAGCATTTTACGCCTTCGTCGGTGCGGCACCGATACGCTCCTAAAAAAAGTTTTTATTGTCTGTGGTTTCCCACAGACCATTGAGATATTCAAGAATAGACTAAAATTATGAAAATGTAAATCTTTGAGCTAGGCCTCAATTGCACTAACGTTAATTTAATAATCAAAGCATTTTTAGCACGCGTTGCATAACAAATTCAAGAAACGCTTTGTTTTCACCCAATTGTCAGTTTCTGGGGTCGAGAGTGAGATGTAGTATTGGCGAACACGAGAAAAGTGACATTCGTTTCAAGGTTTCGTTATCGCCAGACTGACTCAGTGAAGAGGATTCCCGGGTTCGATTCCCGGTGGGTACGACGTAGAAAATGAACTTTTCTATATGGTCTCGGGTCTGGGTAATGTGTTACTTTCGTTGTTTGTTTCATATTTCCATACCACAAATGCTTTAGCTATTTAATTTGGCATCTGAGATATGATGTGATTTATGCTTTGGCCCATGGCCCATGGAATTCGTTTATATCTCCCAATTTAAGCCTGTTTTTCCCGTAAAAAAATTATCCTATGTACTAACTCAAGGTCCACTTTATGTGTGCATATTTCATTAAAATTGGTTCGGTACTTTAGTCCTGAAAATGTTATAATATTAGTATGGATATTGGCATTCCGATGTCATTTACAATCTACCTCCAATCCATTATTTATTAATTGATTTATTAATAAAATGTGTTCCTCATAAATCAATAATGTCATATATCTCGTTCTTGTTACGAGATATATGTCAAAAATATTATTTAACGTTTAAACTCCATTGACTTATCAGAACCAGAATTGGGGCTTGTTATTTTGTTATAAAAACAGCTTTTGAACCCGTCGTCGAGCGCAGCGCTGGCATAGCACAGAGGTTTAAGTAAATAAAACCTTAAAAAGGCAAAAAAGGTTTTATTTTATAGTCGCTCTAAGATGTGATATCGCTGCGTTGAACGACAAATTCCTAGGTTGTTTTTAATAGAAAAGCCTTGCTATGGGAGTACTCGACTCGTATACAATATAAAATACTCGTAATAATCGGTTCCATTTAAAAAATGAAGTATCAAAATACGCTCAGATCGCAATTTTTTCTAAAAGCATAAAAAATTAACATTGATAATCATAATATTAAAGCCACCTTTTTCAATTAATTTGAACTGTTTTTCTTCCTATGCTCTTGAAAAAAAAAATACATTTCATCTGAGGAAAACTTCGTTTAATCGAATCAGAAGTTTGATGTTCACCAAAAAAAAAATCGAACACGAAATTTCTAGCTAATTTGCCTACTCAGTATTCATCAAGCACATTCTGTACATTTCCCCCCAACATGTCGAATTTCTGAACAAAGTATACTTGCTATGCTACCTTTTGGTACCTAAAATGGCTACCCAAGCACCCTTTGACATGTAAATTCGCCGGTACCGTCAAATTTGATATACCTTCTATAGAACATGGGGTCCCTATGGGAAAATGCACGTGTCCGGAAAATCCAGCTGGACCTGAATTTTTAATACTCTTAATGTATTCAGCGATTCAAAGTCGAAGTATAGACAGTCCAGTTATTATCATACTAAACCTACATTTATTAGAAAATTGTATTATTCTATTAAATATTAAAGGGAAGTAATATTTCACAATAACTATGGAATAATATTCGAATTCCAAGAATTTATAGTTTCAACATTGACATGATCCGTAATCAGCCTCTAGTTACAAGTTTTACTCATGATCAAATCCCATATTTTAAAGCGATTCTGACCTGTCGATACCTAGGAATTTCTCGAGGAAGATAAATAGTCTTGGAATGATGCCCTTATAACAATCACAAAAAAAAAACATAATTCCTAATGTAGGTACACCGATTGTAATAATTACAATGATGCTAATGCTAATGACAAAAGAAAGTCCTTATGTGCGGTCTGAAAACAGCGGACTTGGACTCTTGTTTAAAGAACAAGTACTTTTTTAAGATACTGTTTGTTAAAGTTCAAATTAATTAGAGCAAACATAATTTGATTGCCATCGCCTCCCAAATAGGAACGCCCTAGGCAGTTGCCTAGTTTGTTTGCCTATATGGACGGCTCGGCTCTGCGCGTAAGGAAAAGATCCGATATCTAATTGCAGATTATTTTAAATGAATCCAAAGTCATTTGTATTTTTCTTATTTAACCTGAAGTCGTTTGTCGTGCAAGACTTCAATATTAAAACAAGCAAATCAAAGGGAATTCCGTACAAATGTTTGTTCGACATTCAGTTTAAATATTCAATCCGTGATTAACATGGTGCAAACAAAAGAAACGCTGCCGGAACATTTCGTCTGCAGGGTGAGAATTGTTACGCAACTTGGTGGGTGCAAGGTAAAAAATAGGCAAGTTAAGGTGATATTTATATTTTTAACCAATTAGTGTTATTATAAGCTTAATAAATAAATTAACAAGAGAGCAGTCGTTTGAATGATCTTTCGTTACAACAAACGAACGTGTTTGAAGTAACGAGATGTTTTTATGAAGAACAACTTAATTTTTATGTGTCAAATCAGTTACTTCATTAAATAAATGGTTTAATTTTTAGACACAGCTTTAAAAAAAAACATTTGCTTTCTTTGAAATTATTTTTTCAGTTCTCTTGCTCCAAAATATAGTTATTACATCGTATCAAAGCAGAGCATAATACATATTTATCAATAAATTCAACATTAGGTAACTAAATAAAATATAGCTTAACATTCTAGAAGCATATCCCGCGTAAATGAACTGATTGTGATGAATATTCGTATAACTGTGATACAGGTAAATCGTTTACCATTCATTCAATTATACAGTAGAGAGCTTTAAAGCTTATAATAGATGTAAAATTAAGTGAAACTTGGCCTGTTTTTCACAATGTTCTCGCCGGATTAGAATTTAAACGTCACAGTGCAAATTAGCGAGACGTCAACGCCCGCCGCATATTTTGTGATTATGCAAAATGCTTTTAACAACGTTTGTTTCCATTAGTCGGCTGAAAATGTGTTTGAAGAGTAATTTTATTATATTTATTCCGTTATAATTGTATTACACCGACGCCACCGTTGCTGGATTTCGTTTGAATTTGATTAAGCGCTCTTTTCTGCGGGCGGTAACGTTTGCAGTATTGAGCGAAACTGGATTGAAATGGTATTGGTATCCGGAAATTTGTCCTATATCCAGATACTAGTGAACTAGTACCAAAAATATATTTAAAAAATGGAAACTATCGACGTACCGAACAGAATAAAATTAAAGCTAGCTGAAAGAGTCTATTAATATTAAACAAGTACAATTTTATTGCAATGATATTGCAATAAATAACTACTTCTTTATTGTTATTTGTTAAAAATATCCACATAAATTGAATGTACAGTAAATATTTGTAAATTACAGTAAATAACGGCACATGACATCACGCCATTCTTACTATCAGAACTTAGAGAATTCAACCTTATCCAGAACGATATAAGTTTCAGAGGGCCTTGACGTCATAGCTACGCCATGACAAGCGGCGTTCTCTCGGAAAATTTTCTAAATTAAATTTATTTTTAGACTTATACTTATTTTTTTTTATATATTTTATGTATATCTATAAAATAAAAATATTAAAAATACGTTTGCACCCCTACATAGAGACCGTGGTCGAATTAAACATTGGAATATTACGGAACAGACTGTATTTGGTCATTACTATAGCTAATACTAAGCCGCTAGAACATAAAAAGTAATTCAGTTGTGGAACAGAGCCGAATACACGTAGCCGTCAGGGGTAAGTCGAGCGCGGGGACTCACCGTCACCTTGTTGGCGTCTAGTGGCCCTCGACTTCCCAATTACTGTGGGACGTGTCCCGACCAAACATGTCGAGACATGCCCTCATTGATTCACTTAGAAGCTAGTCTTGGTATCGGTCTTATTATTGATAATTTTGCCGCGTTACATACAAAACAATATTAACAATGTACATAACAGAATTGTCTGTCTTCAATATGTGAGCAGCGGTTCATTAGTTATTTAGTCCATATAATGAGAGGAGATGGGAAAGCTTGGGTTGGGTAATCGTTATTAAGAATACTGATGGCAAGAGACCACTTGGTTCACCAATATGATGGATCGACCATTTGAAGAATGTACATACTTCTCACAAATTCCACGAGGTGGTGGCAGTGCCAGATTAAGCCAGAGCGGGGCCCAGGGTTGTCAGATGGTCGGGATTCATCTGGATTGTATAGACATTTCTATAATACTATTTGTTTACTTCGTAAATAAATAGTTGATACATATGTCACCTTGACATATTTACCAGCGTGTGACGACACAAATACCACGTGATCAGAGCCGTTACATAAAGTGTCGGTTTTTGCATGATTTTAGCTATTTAAACTTTAACAATTATTGTTATTGAAAATAGAACAGATTCCCATGAAATATATTGACAGTGTGTTTATAATGTATTAAACAACCATTTGAAATAGTTTTTAGAAAAGTGTCAAATACCCTATTTATTGGTCAGACCATAACGAAGCTTCCAATTGCGCGGGGCCCCAAATCGTGTTGGGCCCGTAGCATTTGCTACTTTTACTAAGTGGCTAATCCGGCACTGGGTGGTAAGATGCACAATGGATCGCAACGGATAGTAGAAATGCATTGGTGTTTGTAAGACGACCACCAATTACGATCATCAGTTATAACCACGATGAATACGACCAAAAAGAAGACATTACATATTGTGGTAATTCTATACTCTTATAAAAGGCGGACAATGTCATATAATGGAAGTGTTCCACTCCAGATCAGCTATATTTTCTGTCATTAAAACAGCATCGAATTCGTCGTCGATTGCAGCAATGTCACGTCATAGATATTCAATAAAATAATACATATTTTAAAAGGCAATATAGGTTTAATTTCATTAAAGCTCTATGACGTGACACCGCCGCTAAGTTTGAAAACGAAAAAAGTTCCGAGCTGTTTTTTACCGAATACGTTAGATGTTTCAATATTTTTTTCAGAAATTAAAAGTTGTTAAGTTAATTAAATCATCCATACATACCAAAAATTTGTTGTCTCTTAGACTATAATAGGTAACACAAATAATAACTTCTAGAATTAATTCGATTACAACGAACTTACTCGCAACAGCAATAAATTAAAAAGTTTGACCAAGTAAAATTCGGATTTAGCTTCTCGGTTTCTAAAGGAGACAATCTTGACCAATTAACTTATTATTACGCGAACGTCAACATATTTTTTTCTTAATCTAATTGGAAAATCAAGAATGGTCATTGTTATTTAATAAAATTGTTCTATTTGCAGGTTCTCAAAATGGCGCAAAAATACAACCTATCAGTACTATTTCACGCGTATTCTTTGGGCACTTGATTTTTTAAACTATTTAAAGGCATTGGATTCTGTAATTTTTGAGCCATATATTATATTCTGATATTATATGTAATTTATTGTTATAATCTTGAAAGTCTCCGTTTTCACAGTACAGTGACAGCTGTTAATGTAATTAGCTGTTTCCTATTCATATTCGACTTCACTAATTAGCTGTCACACGATCACACGCTGGATGTTATAATTGAGTGAAATTAGTTAATGGATCTCTGGAGAAGTTTTGCTATATGAGGCAATATTAAATTATATTCTTAGTGCTATTTCTGTGCTAACTGTAATAGATTATCCGTTGGTATGACTGTTTTAGATTAAATTTCGTATTTGTAATTTTGTATTAAGCGTCAATACATAGCTTAAGTGCTCAAATTACCATCTTAGAAATGAATTTTTAGGTAATACAAGACCTATGGTATATAAAGTTTTACCAATTATGGAAGATTTATTAGGTAAACGAATATGTATTGGTCCGATCCTTCATACTATAAGATCAGGAATTGAGGGCCTATTCACGAATGAAAATTCATAATTTTATTAAAATGGATATATACTCGTACATCAGAAGCAGTCTCAGATCCTATTTCCGCTGCGTGATGAATTATCGAAAAATGGTACTCAATGGCATCCTATGTGTTTCGAAGATAGATTAAATTTCGTTTTCGGAGAAACAGAGGCCTGCTGGTTTAAATTAGATGATATAGAATAAAAATACTATGAAATAAGTGGTATGTGTGCATCATACTAAGTCTTGCCATGTTAATATTGTAACAGATTATTTTCATCATTGCATGAGGTTTTTGAGTGTGCTTATGCAGAGCCAACACAAACTTTAACATTGCTTAAATTGAGCTTATTATTGGTGCAAAATTAAGAATTTTGTTATTTGAGTGAGATCAAAATGTGCTTACTCTTCCTAACAAAATCATTTCTCGAAAATTTTTAAATAAGTTATATTTCCTGAGATTTTATTAAAATATAAAAAGGAAAAATTTATGACGTTCGGCTACCTTCACTTTTTGTTTTATATTTCTTTTGGATTATAGAATTGAATTTAAAAAATTGAATCGATGTCAAAAGATAAAAGCCTCTTAAACAGATAAACAAGTTCACATCAATAAACGACTATAGATAACTGTCTAAAAATAGAATTATAATTTCAGTTCGTATAATGTTCATCTGTTATTTCTTATCTAGGTAATTATTGTAACAAATCAGGTATCCCCTGGTTGTAGACTATGGCGTCACACTAAATGCAATAAGCAACGACTCGACGTTCCTGATATTAATATGGCGTAAAGTATAGTATAGTTTTTAACAAATTAATCAACCTGATAAAGTTAATTTAAACTAGATTCGATTTTAATGTTTTTTCTGACCTCTAAAATTCAATTCTTAAAAGTTATTCTAATTAGATTCTGAATGTTCATCAGGAAACGTTGTTATTTCCACCACCTTTTAATTCAATTTGTTCGTAATCTGAATTGGAATAAGACTCTGATTTTATTTCACGGTCTCCAGTGTCGCTATGTGAATTGTGAAGTGTCAAAAGCGCGGTTTGAATACCAAAGTGATGGAATTAATTTAGAGTGCGTGTAGACGCGATGTTAGAAGGCAAGCTTTTTGGGAACTCAGTCTGAGTAATCTAGTGGATGCTTTATCTTTTTTTTAGTTTAACTCCTATGTTATGGCTTTATGTGGCTACTTTTAAGAAGTCATATTTAGAGGTTCGATAGTAAAGATTGTTTGTTATTTGTCGGTATGTCAGAATCCTTACATTTACATTACCTGTATTGCTATTCCATACTAATATCACAGTAACGAAATTTGAGCGAATTTTGGAATTAAATACCTACGCTGCATTGGAGCGTTAGGGTTGCCTTCTTAATACAACTAGTAATAAAACAATATTATATTATTTAAAAATATATATTTTATTATTGCCTTGTTATATATTACACACTGAAAAGTATTTTCGCCTGTTACGTTAAGTTTTGAACGCTTTATTATTGAATTTTTTGTATAAAAAATCCTCATTCTTAAAAATAGTTAATTTTTTAATTAATTATCGGGAAACGGGCAAGGGGCGTTAAAAGGGATCCACTCTGTTTCTTTTTTATTAATCCGCTATTTTACAGGATGAGTTTGTATTGTACAAACTCATCCTGTGGTACACTTAATGAATGTTGGTTGGCATCTTTTTTGTATTGCCGGTATTTTATATATCGCGTTTCTGAAGAAAAGTTCTGGATTTGCTCAGTGAGCATTGTATATTTCTTCATTATTTCACAATCAATGTGGCATCCGGCACATTTCTTCAAGAGACAACCACAAATGTAAACAATTGATTTTTTTTTCGGGCATATCCAGTTGGTTATATTCTGAAGTCATAATCCTAACATTGGTGTTAACATTATGAGTTAATATTTAATTTCATTTTTTAAATCAATAAGAAATAGGTTACTATGAAATGTTTGTAAACATATTAGCAACTGCCTAATTAAGTACTCGTAACATTCTAACTTCTAACACATCTTTAATTGATATTGATTATAATTATAAAAAAAAAGTTTTTTCAATATCACTAAGTTATTTGAAAAACAAAAGGTCCGAGTTTGAATACGTCAAATTTAAACATCCGTGTACTACACAATATTTTCGTGTTATTTTTATTGAGATCGCTCATTCTCCGTACATCCAGCTGTTTTGCCGTGACAAGCGCAACTGAGCTCCCCTCGAGACCCCCTGAGAATTCACGTACCTAAATGCGTGCGTCTCTGTGTGCACATGATTTTGACCGTTTGTTCTCAGTTTAGCTACTGTATTATTCTGTGCTAATATTATGAAGAGCAAAGATTTCATTGTTTGTTTGTTTGTATGTATGTTTGCATCGAATAGGCTCCGAATATGCTGGACAGATTTTAAAAATTATTTCACCTACAGGTATCTATTTCATACAGGGTTGACATGGGATATAGTTTACGCGTACGAAGTAGGAGAAAAAAAATCAGCTAGTCTTTTATAAACACAGCGTATAGGTTAGGTTAGGTATGGTGACTCCAATTTCACTTATTTAGACGCCTTTATTGGTCCTTTCTATTACATTACTATAGCGAACCTAAGTTCGCCTAGAAGCGCCGGAGCATTTTAGGATCTTCACAGGCTGCGAGATTTTCGCATTCCAGGATTGTGCAATTGATGGTTTCTTCGATGATATAATATAGAGGCGTTTATTTTATGAATAATGTTTGTGTTATATTTACAAACATCCTTTTATCCGACGGCGATAGCTATCATTATCACGTACTCGTAATTAGTAAAATAAAACGTACTTGAAAAAGAAATAATTAATAGTTTAATTTTATTGAAGCTCTGTTGTTTGATAGCGCTGTGATCGAAATCGAAATCTAGGCATCTTTTTAATAGAAGAGCATAGCTGCTCTATTATTTCAAAAGTTTACCTTTTTCTATAACATTTTAATTAATATTATAAAAATTGATAATTATTAAATACCTATGATTAAAAAAAAAACATAACCTTTAGATATATCCAGACAAAAAGTAGCCAGTATCCATCCAGAATAGTATCTACCTTACTAATTTTACATAGTTGCCGTTCTGTAGATTTCATTACCGATAGAATCAGAAATTTTGATAATTTAATCGAAATAACTATAAATTTAACTATAACAGGATTTCCTCAATCAAGTAAATGAAATAAAGCCGTGTATTGAGAATACTCACGCAATAAGCGTATGATTAGTCGCATATTAGAGAGATTAAGTTAAATCTTAACATTGAAAAGGGTATTCTGAGACAGCCTGTATTACATACTTATCTGGAGGCACCGAAGCTGCTTAACATTTCCAAAGCAAGTGTGATTGTATCACAGCCGAGAACATCTGTTGTGCGGGATATTGTATTAATGCGAACTATATCTGGGGAAGCCATCGTTTTGCTTGCGGCAAGGGCGACCACGTTATGAGCTAGGCTGAGACTCTACTGCGTTTAAACACGTGGTTTAACTGTAAACCCAAAATCAAATGCGTGCATTTTTTCAATGAGTAAATACAGCTGTGTGATACGGAGATCACAGAGTTCGAATACTTATATAATCTTTAACACTAGTACTTTTAAACTGTTGAAGTCATAATATTAATAGATAAATAAGTATTGGAATATTTGTAGGTCAAAGAGGGCGTAAGCATTTTTTCTATGATACAAAAAAATATTTTTGCTTTGAGAGGCATTGAAGTGAGGACATTTTTTTCTTTTTCACTCTTTGTTGCTATCGTTTTATGTTATTAAAGAAAGACTGCCTCTTATAGCGGTCAGTATTTTCTGCCCGTACCGCAAGAGATCCGACGTAAAGTTATAAATAGATATCTACTGTTAATCTGCATTTACATATATATTACCATTAATATTATTTACATTGCTTTTTATATTTAATGAAATTAATTAAAGAAACCTCTACTTAATCATACTTATTATATATATATCATTATTTGATTTGCCGGATAATTTGGTCACCCTACTTGTTTCTAAACTGGTTCTATAATTGAAGGTTGCTGCTTCTCAATTTCGATAGTACTGGATAAGGCGGTGTATTTATTGCTATTGTTTAGCATTCCTTTGATATGGCGTTCGTTGTAAATGTAATTATGTGTTAAATTATATTTTTGCTTTATCGGAGTTCTTAAATGTTTTGTGTTTAAACTGAAAACAATACAATTGTTTCCACATCAATTATGGGAATGTTCACGAATTTAGAAACACTAAGCCAAATTAAGCAGAAAAACTAAACCCAAATTGTAGGTTTTCTACCGTTTTATTATATAAATATAAAGTTTAGCTAAGTGTCTATCTTCTTTTAACAATTCAAAAGAATAATACCAGTGTAAATATTACTCGCTTCAAAATACTAATATAATTCATATACATTATACATACCATATACTTACTCGCTAACAATAAGATTACTTAAAGCCTGTATGAGCTTAGATTTAAGGCAAAGCCTTTCTAACAATGAGAAAATAACAAAATATTCTTTTACGCGCCAAACCATGTTTACTTTGCCGATTTCAATGTTGGATTGGTTTGTTTGTCGGTTTCATAGTAGTAAATCTTTCAGGAATCATACCGCGTTACTTGGATTTGGTTGACATCGGATTCAATGAAAAGCCATCCAACCGTCAACCATAGCAAGGCCGTACCTAAGGATAGAAATAAATAGGTAGAAACCGTCATAAGCCACCACGCGGCATGGCGGATTAGTGAATGTTAATGACTAAAGATGTAGCCAGTACCCACAGCTTAACGCGCCTTCCGCAGCACGGAATAGTTCGAGACGACCTCCGTAGCAAAGTTTGTTCGCCGGTTTCGAGGTATCTCCATCTCTGAGATCCCTGGTTCAATTCCTGGTCGATTCAATGTAGAAAATGGACTTTAGCCTACTCTAGGCTCTGGTTGTGGTACCTTCAGATACTCTGTAATCCCCTCGTATCTTTATTTTAGGGGCTTTAGCTACTAATCGAGGAATCTGAGGAATATGGAAACATTACATGTTGTTTATTATTTATTCATAATAAATTTTTGATCACCCATCCTATGATCGGGTCTCGTGATAGGTGCTTTGTCGCAGACTGACCAAACACGCTACCACTTTTCCATCGAGCATCTCCAAAAACATGTTGATTAAACCAATATTTAATTCCAACTTGATATCTCAATCAAAGCCAATAAGTAATATCACCGGCAATCAAAGGAAGTGCCTCTTAAACGACTAATAACCGACCCGTGACGATAAAAAGTCGTATTTTGCGTTTTAATAGGGCTGTCAAACAAGATCCGCTGTATTACAACCTCTTAGAATTATCGGGAAACATTGAAAAGCTATTAAAGTTCTTTATAGTATACGACGTAATATTTTACTGTTTGTTTATTTTTTGTTAAATGATTGTTTATATATTCATTTAATGAGAGTTTGTATGTGAGTATAATAAGCCGTTTTATTCGGAGTATCTAAACTCTGAATAAGACGATAAATGCAAGCTAATATTTTAGTACGTACTCGCAAGAAAGGGTGTTTCAAACTTGAATAAGACGTATGGCAGATAATATTAGAAACAAAACATCATCAGCCCTTTATTTCGTCCCCACTGCAGGGGCTCAGGCCTTCCTTATGGATGGTTAAGGAGCATGGGCCCTCCACGCTGGCCCAATGCGGATTGGCGCGTATGAAACACTACATCACCTCCAATTTATTGCACATTCTTTATGCGAAGGACAGGCAGACGTGACTATTTTTTTGGTTTTTTAATTAATTTAATTTGAGGTGTTTTTATCCTTTTGAACACATCAACCCCAGTTATTAATATTTTACCATAGTTATTAAAACTAAACTAATTTTATGAGGACATTTCCCTAGAGAATATTAATCAATATCTACTAAGGAGTAGCTCGGTGGCGTAGTGGATAAGCGCCGCGGCCCGCGATCGTAGTCGTTAAGCAACTTTCGCAAGGGTCGGTCACGGGATGGGTGACCAAAAAATTATTATCGCGAGCTACTCCGTGCTTCGGAAGGCACGTTAAGCCGTTGGTTCCGGCTGCATTTGCAGTCGTTAATACCCTCCAATCCGCATTGAGCCAGCGTGCAGGGTCATGGCCCATCCTCCTTAACCATCCATAAGGAAGGCCTGAGCCCCTGCAGTGGGGACGTAAAAGGGCTGGTGATGTGGTGATGTGATTTAAGTACTTCAATTTATGAGTAATTTATATAATTTTTGTGTAATGTTAGACTCAGGCTCTGCTAAAGTAGTTTGAATACATCCAATATTTAAAACATTTCATTCATATTCTTTCATAAATGAATATTCTTTGTTCTAATACACTCTATCAGCAAATGTTGTACATCTTCAACTTTATTGCAGACGGGACATTTATTTGAGTCAGTAATTTATAGACGTGACGCTTCTAGAAAAGAAATTACCTCAACGCCTCAATGTCAAAGTCTTGCATCAGTCAAAAGAACCGTTTATCGATATAGCAAAAAGTTTAGGTTCTTGGATAGTAACTAGCTAAAAGAACCCAACGACGCTTGGTGGGTAGGCGACATGTCGCTCACTAGCCTCAAAAAAGATATCTCACAAAAGTGAAAAGTGTTCGATAGATCTAAGCAACGTCGGACCAGTCACGGGTCATGGGGATCAATGTAGCAGACTTAAACTAGTAGTTGGCGCCTAGAGCTAAATGTTAAAATGTAATGAGATGTAATTTAGAAAAAAAAGACGACTTTAGTCAAATAAACATACTGAATAAAACCAATTCGAAAAATCCAGCTAAGTTCAAACCCCTATACGATATGCACTAAAAAGTTACGTTATCATTCCACGGGGCCCGAAGGACCAGAATCTCGGTAATTGGGTGTTGCCAACCGTAATATAACCTCGGCGAATTGCCGCTAAACTAAACCATAAATACCTAATTTTACGCAACTCGAGGAAAGAAATGCGGCACGACCTACGAATTTACTTAACACTCGCACCGACAGTAAAGGGAGAAGTAAAATTCGTTACAAGTGTCAGATCGCCTTTACGATTAGATTAGTTGGCACGCACAGTGTTGTTATATCAAATTAAACTAATTTATAGCAGAAATTAAAAATACTTCTGCGTCTAATGATATGAAACAGATTGATTAAATGCTTAAATTTTTTCAAATTGTATTTTTTTCGAACAGATGTTTTTCATCTACACTGTGTTTTAGACGATATTTTAAACTGAATTCTTACATAAAACATTTCCTGTTAAAACACATTTAACACATTTAAATCTAATAACAACGAACTAAAACATGCGTATTTTTATTTCAGTGTTACCTACTTGGTTTATTAAGCAGTAAGAGTTTCCATTAAAGTTTAAAATCATATTGTATTTATTATCCTTTCAAAGCAAATAGATAGATGGAAGAATACTGAAAAATGCTAAAAATTCAACGTTACGTCTTATATAATATTCTTTTCTATATGTACTTTTTCTTGATGTTCTGAAATTACTAGACATTTTATAACTAGGATTAAAAAATAAAAATACACTTAAGCTTCTTGAGTGGGATATATCTACTCCAATTGGGTTATAAATCATTCTACGCGACATCGATAAAAAGAGTTCTTACATTAATTAAATCCTTCTCGCGATATCGGCGCGTGCGAAAGACATGTGTCGTTCGTTAGATTTGCCGCCGCATTTAATCTGTGGCATGTGTCAAACGCTTTTCGGCGGGAAATGTCGTTCTGTTCGACGCGTGCAACATTCAATGGAACGGTCCCGACATGTTTGAAAACATTTTCTGTGCGTGGCCCAGTTAGCTAACATTTTTCGTGCTCTACATTTTCAGTTGTTAGATTGAGTTGTGTGTTAGTTTTGGGCATGCTGTCAGACCACGTGAAATGTTCGACGGTATAGCCAAAAATGTTTGGATTGCTATTTGATATTCGCATAGAGGTTTTTCAGTCTGCTTTTCTATGGTTACCTTAAGTGTTTTTCTCGTCTTTTTAGAATCAGGTATTATCTTGCGTAAGTTCATTGCAAGCAACTTCCACATTTAGTCAGTATCTGCAAGATATGCTGTGCACCGCCCGCACCCAAATTAACATGTACAAACGGGAACAAATCTCGCAATCACGTGTTTTGCTCCTTCACGGAGCATCCTCAGCTGCGTTGCCAGAAGGTTACTTTTGTAACCTTTTAGGTGATTTTTAACTCCTTGAGGTTACTTCGAGGTTACACGACACAAAAGGTAACTTTGTGGTAACTTTTAAAATTGCGCGGAAATGCTTTTCTATGTTCCCACCAGGGGCTTGTATGTACCTAATCTGTGACAGGAAGTGCAACCACAGAATCAAATCAAACATACTCTTCAATCGTCCGATTCGCTCGGCTAATCGTCAAAAGTTACATACGCGATTCACTACCACCTGATGTTAAGGACAAGATGTTTAGTCCCAATTTTGGCCGCGAGCAGACTTATCTTGGGCGGACTCTATCTTCATTCATTTATTCCTCCAGTCAGTTTATTTATTATATTTTAAACTGTGCATTTGCATTATTGTTTTATCAGCTACAATATTGCAAAATCACTGACCCCTACAAATTAGAGTACTGTAATCCACGGTTTATCATACCGCTTGAAAAAATGTATCTAGGCGTGTCCACTTAAGAATCCATTATTGAAATTGAAAAAGAAATTCCAGCACCTAAAACGCAGATAACCGATTTTAGAAAATCATGTTTGTCGTTTTATATCGAAGCAATCAAACAGATCACACAACGTTTTATCTTTTCGGACCCACTTTACGACATAATCGAACTAGTCACAGATCCTCAAAACGCTCAATTACCTTACTTTTGTCGTCAATAGATTTCCATATTTAAGAAACGATTTAGATCTCGAAGAGCTAAATAAAGAATGGAAAATGCATGCACTGTTAGATTTTACTCATTTAAATTTGTCTCCGAATCTAGAAATTCTCGATTACTGGAACAATGTGTTTAGGTTAAAAAAAAGTTCAGGAGAGCCTCAGTTTGCATGTTTAAAGAAAGTTATAATGCTTTTGCTGGTCCTACCCTTTTCAAACGCCAGCGTTTTCAGCCAGCTCAAATTGATTAAATCGGACCATAGAAATAGGCTTGCCACGGAAACAATATCAGCTTTGATGGCTACCAAAGCAAATATTCCAAATGCCATGACATTTGAGCCAACAAAACTGATGCTGAAAACTAGAATAAAATATAAAAAGGATGGGGAAAGCGAAGAAGGTACTAACTGATTACTAATTTATTGATTTTTACTTTGTACGTAATAATAAGAAAGCCATGTGATCTGTAAGAAAGGTCCTCGTGATCTATAATTTTTGTTTATTTGTGAATCTATTGTCTTTAATTACAGGTGTTCAGAAGAAGTAATTTTTATACTTAATAGCAACTTAAATATGGAGAAGAAACTTTTAAATGCCTACCCATTAATACGTAAGTATTTTTTTATGCTTTTGGACATCTAAAATGTAAAAGGTTACTTTTCCTGTAAAAAGGTTACTTTTTTGCACACCGCAGGTAACTTTTGACAAGACTTCGCTGGCAACACTGATCCTCAGTGTCTTAAATTGGATTGGTGCGTGCGGTAGGTGCATATTCAACCGAAACGATTGGCTTAACGCGCCTATCTAAGCACAGAGGATCTCGAAATAATGAATACCAAAAGGTGATGAAATAAATCAAAATCTTTTAAAAAAAGAGTCGTGAAAAATCTACACTTTATATGTGATTGGTAATGTTTTGGTTGATCTAAAATAAAATAAAACTTAAATATTTGATGATTCAATACAATGATAGAAGTGAACTTGACTATATTATTGCAACGGAGGAACGAAATACAATCACGGGTTTATACAAAAAAAAATGTCGGTTATTAGTCGTGTCGTTTACGTCTACTCCATGGTTTACTTCAACAGAAGCGCCTCGGATACAAAGTTTTATTATATACCTAACTCATGAAAAAAAGAAACGAGATCTTAAAAATGCCAATCACATTTCATTGAACGCTGAGTTCAACTGAATTTACGTTACTAAGTATCATAAAGCCTTATACAAACTAACGTTAGATATAATAATAATTTCATATTGCTCAGGACTATAATTTAGAATTAAAGTGAAAGTGACGTTTGAGTAGCTCGGTGGCGTAGTGGATAAGCGCCGCGACCCGCGATCGTAGTCGTTAAGCAACTTTCGCAAGGGTCGGTCACGGGATGGGTGACCAAAAAATTATTATCTCGAGTTACTCCGTGCTTCGGAAGGCACGTTAAGCCGTTGGTCCCGGCTGCATTTGCAGTCGTTAATACCCTCCAATCCGCATTGGGCCAGCGTGGAGGGTCATGGCCCATCCTCCTTAACCATCCATAAGGAAGGCCTGGGTCCCTGCAGCGGGGACGTAAAAAGGGCTGGTGATGTGAAAGTGACGTTTTAAGGTAAGGTTAACTATAGAAAGTTTTGCACTTTAACAAAAATTTAATAAAATACTCAAAAATTCGACAACCTTACGTGCTAGAGATGGGATTCAATGGATTAGAACCGTAGCCCTGATTGTGAATGATTATGGGTATTCAAATAATACCTCCACTGTAAGATAATATATCAATATAGTGTTGTGAATGCAAAATTGAATCAGATTGAGTATTTCAATTGTAATGTTGTTATAATACTCATTTTTTTTCAGTTATGGCCGACTATATATTAAACATAACATTTTAACTATACGCTAATTCAATAAAAAAAAATACATACATTTTTCTGTCGAACAGTTTACAAAAGCAGTTTTTTTTAGCGTCTATAGATGGCCTTAGTGATATATTTTGACATTTATTTATCAAAAATTAAAATTTCTGCCAGTGTATAGATTAAATAAGTTTTCCAAAATTGAGTTCTTAATAGTAGTAAATTTGTGACGGATTCGGGGATAATAACAAAGAATCAATGAATCACTGTGACATACAAAAAGTTTGGATGCGGAAACCTAGGACAAAATAAACTATGTCCTACGACGCACCGTTACAAATTTACATTGATTGATACAAGACAATAAACATAATAAATTTCGAGTTGTTTTATTCGGACCGTTGTGCACTATGCTTTATTTTATAGCATAAAGTGCTAAGACATGTAAAAAACAGCTTGCTTGCCTCATTGACCCTGTAATAAAACGGAAATAGTAAAACCTTCAAAAACGTTGCCATACGCAAAGTAATAAAGTTAGTGACACTAAACTAGCACATTTCCAATCTATGGACCGTAAAACAGATATCGATTCTCTTGAACTGATGCCAGATACTAAAAAATGTATTGCGAACTATCGTGTGCGTCCTTATTTTTATGACGTTGTCACCTTTGTAATATTTAGAAAGTTGTGTTGCATTTTTATTGGGCAGAGGAATTGACTTTTTACGTTTGTTTATTTTTTTTTGTGCAAAGAAAATGATGTCTTCAGTTAGATTGTATATAATTTGTTAATTAGGTCTTGATTATAATTTAAAGTCACACAAAAATTATGTCACATTTAATAAATAATAGCTCACTCATTTTTGACTGCATAAAATTTTTATCTAATCCAAAAATAATTCCTTATATTTGCTATATAATATCCGAAAATGCAATAACGTTATAAGAACCAATTATACAAAAAACACTCATTTTAAACTCACCGCAAACAGTGCGTATCTGCTTGGAACTTTTCAAATCTGTCACTGTCACTCACAAAATGACATACAATTTAACATTTTCATATGATAAGGGGCCCTTTTTGTAATAAAAGACTGTATCTCGTCGAGATAGAGTTGTTAATGAGCTGGTGTTTCAGCAAACAAAAGGATTGTTTTCAACTCAAATTGTGGGAAACGGCGTAGGTGCCCGAATAATGACGCAGTTGTGTGTGGTTTAACAAATTACTTATTTCGTATGACTGCCACCGTGAAAAATGCATAACTATGCTTGGACGACACTAAGCGATACCGAACAATTGCACTTTTGTAACCAACCTAAAAAAGGGGGAGATATATTTTTAACACTTGATACTAAATGTGCATTTAGAATTAGTAGTGCATGCATAATTTGAATGTAGTTTATGGTTAATTTAGTATTTTTTGATATACGTTTAGCAATGATTTTCGTTGTAAGTAGGGCTTCCATCTACTAAAATTACAAAGCTGTTTTAGGCTAGACATTTTGCTCTAGAATCCGGATTTTACCTTTAATAACCAATAATTACTTTTAAATTTACAATTCTTTATTAACCATACATTAATGCCGTGCTTCTTCATCTTTATCTAACATTTTATGCTTCATGTATCTTGAGTTCGTTCTGCAGGCGCTGCGAACACCGCATTATCGTCATAAAAGACATGCAAACTCAAATATTTTTTGTACTTAAAACTTAAAAATGTTATATTAAAAAACTAAGATTGAATGTGATTTAATCTTAGTTTTTGAATATAATTACTTTCTGATAAGGAGGAGCGAGATACCCTGGAACAAGCGCTTGCTTTGGCACTTAAAAGGAGGTCTCAACCTATGTATTAATGTAAATGTTTTAAACAATAAATATTATTATATATTATTTCTTACTATGACTATATATGTAGAGAAGAAAATAACTATACTCAGTAAATGACACGGGCTGGTGAGTGAGTTCACGGGGGTCGAAAGGCCGTTATACTGCAAGTGCAAACAATGATAAGGACGACTTTACTCTCTTGATGCATCTTTTGTATTTGAGTTAGAAACTTCTGCTAGCTTATGTTACCATGACGGACGGACAAGCTGCTAAGCTATATTATCACCGCTTCATCTTGCATAATGCAGTCCTTCGGAGTAATGTGCTCTGTGTGCTAATGGTAGTAGTCCGAGAGCAAAGCTTGATGATGCCATTACTCTATACTTTTTATAGTGATTTGACCATTGTTTAAAAGGAAGTGAAGTCATTTGGTTTATCTATAGCACTAACAAATTTGTTGTTATATTCGAAACATGCTTTCGAAATTATTAATGCCACATAATTTAGATATTTGTAAATGAGTTGTTCATTACGCTTTATGATAATGGTCTCAAGTAATCGCTTTTGGCAATATTTTTTGGAATACAACAATAATTATAGTACCAACTGTCCCCGCGACTTTACTCGCGTTAATTATCATATCATGCATATGTCGTATCTTCCGGTAGGTGAAAGAATTTTTATGATTTGAATTTGAAGATTAATTTATTTTAATTATTTATATTTCTTAATTTTATACAAATTTCACCTCATTATAAGATTATATGAAAACTATAGAAATATTATCGAACAACGCTTTTTTTATTAAGACGTTCAAAAATTTTTTGAATTCTTATTAAAAAATTATAGAAAAAATTATTTCTAAGTAGGGAATATGAGCGGTTTTAGCGGCGTGGGATGAAGTAGCTGGTTATGAGAGCAAGAGAAAAGGAGACAAAATAAAAGGGCCAGTCAATAAGGAAGATGGAGACAGATGATGGCGGATGCGCTAGTTGTATATTTAGACTAGACGCTAGTTATACTAGACCATAAATAATTAAGCTAGGATTTTCTAAATTAAAAATTGTCACGACGATTCCCCATTCGATGACAATAAATATGTGACATGCAATAAATGGTTATTATTATTATATTAAAGAGTCATGTATGAGAGCCTGTCAATGTACTAACTGTTGAAGCACAGGCTTTCTCCATACTTGGAATTAATTTTGCCATGAGTGCAATGACCCACCACGAGGATCCAGTGTGGATTGGTGGGCGTTAATTACTCCTGACATATCTAGTACCAACGTTTTAACATGTCTTCCAAACCACAGAGGAGCTCCTGGTTCAAAGAAATGGAAACTTTGTAATTTTTTTTATTGAAGAAATTTTATCTATTCGCGTAGAGTACTTATTTTTTTTTCACATAATAATCAAGATATTTCAGTTTGTATAACCTACTAATTCAAAGGAATGTCTTGAATTTGTTGACCACCTTTGAGACATACTTATTATTCATCTTTTATGTTTTCGAAACCATTTTTTGTTAAGTCTACCATTATTATTAGCAATAAATAAACAAAACTCAAAGATCCATTAAATTCTGATTTCTAATATTCTATTAATGCGTAGACAATCTTTTGTCCTAGGTACCCGCATCCAAACTTTTTCTCTATGATCTTTAAAATAATTTCATTTTTATTATTCACTTTTTAGTAGAAGATCCGAACCTAAATCGACCTTCACCGGGTTGATAATGGAATAAAACTTATTGTATAATTAATTTAGTATATTAGTAAATATATTAAAAATGGGTTGCCTAAAAAAATCCTGGACAGAATATTTTTAATTATTTTCTTAAAAATATTTTTTTATTAAATGTTGCAACATCAAGATAATAAGAAAAATTTAATTCTGACTTAAAGTATAAAACATATAGAATGTGCAGACGTTGGGTTGTCTATTATTTACCTGGACGAACTACTGGGTTGTCAGGTATAAACAGGTATATCGATGCCAGTTAATTTCACTTGATTTGATAATAAAAAAAAAATTATATCAACATAAGCGCTGTTTCATTACGAACACATTGATATAGGGTTGTCTGCAAAAAATTCGGTCCTATTACAGGTTTGCGAATTTTAAAAATTAAAATTTTAACGCGTGGGAAAGCGAGTGACAGAGAGATCCGAGGAAAGTATACCGTGTAATAGTAAAGGACCCAACATTGCAGTCGCATCAGGAAGCCTTCTCTAATTCACCGAAAAACGAAATATCGTTCGAAATTTCGGACGTTTCCTATCACAATTACGTTCGTTCCGAATATTCAACGAACGAAAATGTTTGACATATTTATTTTCTAAACCTACTCTATTTCACGAAATGACGAAACAAACATTTGAGTTTGACATCTAATTGTTCGGATTTCTTACCTCAAATTGACGAAGTAAAAAATGTTACCTTTTCATTTTCGTCAGCAATTTTTTATTTTCGAAATGGGGTCTATATTACTATTAATCGAGTCAGCTCTCAGTAAAGAACGATTAGACCGTATAAGAAATCGGCGGCGGCTTCGAAAACATTTGTAAGTAATTACAGACTCAGTTGTGAATTATTTCAAGAACTATGCCAGGAGATTATACCTTTACTGCGTCCACAGGCAAGATCTCATGCCATCGAGTCCACAATTAAAGTTGGAAGATATTTTATCGTAGTTCTTGATAAAAAAAATTGCATGCCTACCATTATGCATTTCATATTTTTATGATTCTTACAGCGTTGAATTTTTATGCCCGAGGTAGATACCAATGATTCGTATCTCAAAACATGGATGGGCCTACGGCCCAACAAACAGTTTCACGGTGTTAGGAGGTTAGGACTGTCTTCAATTTACCAGATAGGTATTATAAGAAAATATATTATTCCCTCAAAACCAAAATGAAAGGAATCTTATTAAGAGACAGTGAGTACCTAACTAATAGTTTATTGTTTATTTTGGCTTTATGTATGAATTGTGAATAAATACCTATAGAATTATGTCATTAATATGACAGATTTTACGAGGCATATCTGTCACTCACTTTCCCACGCGTTAAAATTTTAATTTTTAAAATTCGCAAACCCGTATTAGGACCGATTTTTTTGCAGACAACCCTATATCAATGTGTTCGTAATGAAACAGCGCTTATGTTGATATAATTTTTTTTTTATTATCAAATCAAGTGAAATTAACTGGCATCGATATACCTGTTTATACCTGACAACCCAGTAGTTCGTCCAGGTAAATAATAGACAACCCAACGTCTGCACATTCTATATGTTTTATACTTTAAGTCAGAATTAAATTTTTCTTATTATCTTGATGTTGCAACATTTAATAAAAAAATATATTTTTTTTAAATAATTTAAAATATTCTGTCCAGGATTTTTTTAGGCAACCCATTTTTAATATATTTTCTAATATACTAAATTAATTATACAATAAGTTTTATTCCATTATCAACCCGGTGAAGGTCGATTTAGGTTCGGATCTTAGACTATTTCGTAATTTGAAATTTTGGCCAACGATATGCTCTTTCTGGATGTCAGTTCGTGAAAATTCGACATAGGTTATTATTAACCACAAAGTACTTTATTATATAGGGAAACAGTGTAAACATGACATCAATTTGTGATACGAAAGTGTTAGAATTTATTATTGTTGCTTAGTTCTGTTATTTCACGTATTTATAAATCAGTAAAGAAAATTGTAAACATATAACTAAAGTTCTATTTGTTCTACAACCCGAGGAAGGGGTACGTAACTATTTTACCTAATTACTTTACTTATTATAAATTTAAAAATCCGTAGGAACTGTTTTTTCTATTCTTTTTGGTTTTTGTTACAGGTTTTTTTTGTTATAATATATAACAAGTAATAAAGCTTAGTCAGCCTTTCATTTACCTAAATACCGAACCCCTCACATACGCTTATAATATGTCTGTAGAAGCCTTTATAGACTGACATTACGCATACTGTGCACTTGCAATTTAACTTAATAACATATAGGCCGAACTTCTTTTCTATAACGTTGAATAAAAATTTAAAATATTGGAGTATGTATTCCATTAAATTATTCATAAATTATAGACACAGTATAGAAATGTTATAGTTGCATTATAATCGAAATGGAAGTCATTGTATTTTTTGTCTTGTATAATCTTCGTTTTCGCTCTAAACCTTATCTCAAAAATTATCTTTTTGTTAATAAACCAAACCTAATCTATATATAATGGGTTCACATGTCTTGGTTGTAATTACCATTAGTTACAGTATTCGACCATATTTTATGGTACAGTGGTTCTTGGATGGCACTATGTATAAGCGGTAGCGATTATCAACATTGAATATTGATAAACGATGAAGCGGCAATTGTCAAACCGAATCAAAATCGTATCTCATGAATCGAATACGTGATCGTATCACTTATTCGAATTTCTTATTTTCGTGAAGACGATTACACTACACTATTGCTCTTGCGCCAGTGTAGTTCATCACCAAAATAACAAATTCTATTTCCTGGTCGGTCGTTTAATATGACAATTTATATTTTATTATTATTATTTCGGATCATGATATTATATGAGTGTTATTTTACAATGATATGGTTTTGTGAATATACTCGTAGATATTTCAAGCCGACGGGATCTTTCTTTCGTGTGAATAACGTTAAGACTGCTTCTTCATCGCTTTGAGTAATTTTAGTAGTTGTGGAAAGAATATTAGCAAACTTATGTCGTTGCATTTCGATTTTAAAAATACAGTTTAAGATAGTTATGTCAAAGTAATATAATCCATTCCCGTGATCACTAAAGGTATATCACAGGAAAAAAAAGATTTTTAAACTGCACTCGAAGCCTATACGGAAGTTTTAAAATTCGCGCGTTTTCTATATAAGAAACTTTAAGAGTAGCGCGAGCTTATATAAGCGAGTGTTAATTATTTAAGCTTTTGTAATAATAATTCAGTGTTTTAAAATTTTTTATTTAAATCTGGTCCGCTTACACATTGTAAATCAAATACATGGCCCTCTGTGATTTTGTTTTTACATTACTGGTTTAAGGCCTCGACTGAATAAACGATTCACTTATCCTATTTCGAATATTTATTAAGGATCTTTATATAAACATATTTATTTTTGTTTCAGGTATTTGGATTAATTGCATTATGAGCAATATTCGTAGTTCGTCTTTACGAAGAATATTATAAACTAATTTCTAAAGATGACACCATTCGGAGCTGAAGAAGATCAACGGATTTTCTTTGCACCTTTCATGTGAATGACAAATGACAGTTACACCCGTTTTCACTAACCTAGACATAGGTTAACTAGGAAATAATAATGTTCGCGCTGGTTCGAGAAGGGAATGAGAAATGGGAATGGAATCTCGCCAATATAATTTTAATAATTGTCCTTCGATAGATATGGTTGGCGAATCCACGCCGATCAGCGGTTTTCACATACACTTGAGTTCTTGTGGCCACAAACACAACACCTTTACTTGATGCACATGTAAAGTAGGTACTACTTTCACAGATTTATATGAGTCCCGAGGCACTAATGTCGCCTATATTAAATTTTAACTTTGTCGTGCAATAATAAAAAAAAAAAGCCTTATATTAGGAATCGTCTAAACAGATAGATTGAATTTCTAATATGTTTTTTAGTTTTATCCCTTGATTCATTTGTGGCTGTCATATTACGCAAGTGCAATGCTCCGCACACATAACGCATGTCATAACTTTAGACATTGCTTATAGGTGGTTCCTATTTATTGGTGAAATGCATTTTCATCTAAGGAAATTCCTAAAAACTTGGGCCACTTCTAAGTTTTGTGAAACCGGGAATAAGAAATATGACGAATTGGCGCGTGCACAGCCTCGAATTTGACGTCAAGCAGTCAAAGGACACAGGTCCATTGAAATAAAACTTATATGATTTTTTGAAGTTGGTTATTAACAGCGCTGTTGTTTACATCGAGTTCGATGCTATTTTTATTACAGTCGAGCACTGCTGGTGTGCGCAAGTTTGTTAATTTACTTTATATTTACGTTAGCTACTTTCGATACAGTCGATGAGAATTTATGTGTATTTATTTATAAAGGTATTACTGACATCAATAATAATAATATTATTAGAAATGCTATGTCACGTAATTTACGTTATCTATTGACTAGATCAGTGCTTCTGAAACTCTTCCCAAAATATTGTGTGGGGCCCCCATGGGCGATTCGCCACTGTGAAATACATATATTTTTTTTATATTACAAAAGGGATGATGACTTATTTTTGTTTGTTTGTCCGTCAGGTAGAGTGCTAAAAATATTAAACACGTATTTGCAAATTTTTTTCGTAATCATAAAATTACGGCGTTACATTGAGTTGAAATTTCGCATAACGTCACGTTAGAGTACGTTTTCTACTCAACTGTGAGGTAGCGAGTCCCCACTCCTCAACTTTAATGTCTGTTATCTAAGCTATTCTTGTTAAATTGAAATAAAAAAAAAAACAGTATCTAATATTTTTCTATTGTCTGACTGACGGAGTACATAGAATTGCATTTTTTTTACCCAGTCATCATCCCTATTATAACAAATAAGACAACTTTATATAATTAAATTACTTGTAACTGGAGAATCTGAGGTGAAGAGTACAAAATCAATTGTGCCAGAGCCAGACGTGCAGCTTGTATACATAGCATAATGAACTGTGTAAGGCACGCGCCTTCCGAGAAATCGCCGCGCATTTTCAGCTCGTATTAATGCCTCATTTACACTGGTCGATACGGATATCGACCAGTGTAAATGAGGTATTAATGCTGTCTGCAGCATGTTGAGTGAGACCTCTGCGCGCTTATCCATTGGTAAATAAAACAATAACTGACCAATGAAAGTCAGGAACAGAAATCGCCCGCGCGCAACACAGTGTTGTCACCGACCAATTTAAATACACCATTAGTTTGTACGTATTTCGTTTCTGTCACCATTAATTTGTATGGGGGGGGGGGATATAACTATAAATGGAAACCTTATATCGTAAGCGAATTTGCTTGAATTAGCATAAACAAAGATGTCATTCAAGTTTCAAACTAATAATGAAACTCTTGCGTGTAACGTTGTGACCCTTGATGGAATTTCTGTAACATGTCGTCCTATACTTCTTGAGCCCTCTCGAACTCTTCGAAAGTTTCAAACCATGACCTTTGTTCGGGGGTTAATAAAGAGCAACGCTCACTTGTATCGTCCGTCTGGAAAATTAAATGTCTCCAAATAAATGTTTAGGTTCAGATAAAAAAAATTACTTTAAGAATGATTTTGATTAGTAAGCACAATATAGTTTCATTTACCGTAATTTGATATAAGTATCTTGGACTGCATTTTTTCTCCCTGTTTTATTTTATACAGAGATGTCAATTGAAAAATAAGTACCGCTAAGTAAGTGAGTATATCATTACAACTTCACTACGTATTATAAAACAAAGTCGCTTTAGTCGCCCTATATCCCTATGTATGCTTAAATCTTTAAAACTACGTAACGGATTATAATGCGGTGTTTTTTCATAGATATGGTGATTCAAAAGGAAGGTTTTTATGTATAATACAAGACCACGCGGGCGAAGCCACTGGCTGAATGCTATTCATTTATAATTTGATAACAATTGTTTACACACACTATTTTTTACAAACACAAAAAAAATACAAATATAATCTAACGAAAAATTCACTCTTAATTTCACAATTCACAATTCAATAACACTTCAAAACATTATTAGATCGTTTGGATAATATTCACTTCACTAGTATTTACTTCGAATTTCGTTTTCGATCACTCTCTTATTCAGTTCACTAGTCGCTGAAGGAAGCCGGGACGGATAGTCCACCGTCCCGGCATTCCTTCTTTATAGGGGCCGATACCACATCTAGAATGTTCTAGGTTGCCCTACCGGTTTATTCGAGGCATTACCAAAAAGTTCTAGAACAGCTACCCGCACCTTTCTTCCCCAGTAGCCGTCTCTTTCTCGCCGATCCGATATATCGCGCATCAGCTTCAAGAAGACCGCCAAAGTGGCAAAACTTTATAAATCAAATTTTTGTTAGGCAAAGGAATTTTTATGTTCAGTCTACATAGAACAATAAATAAATTCATACCATAATATGTATCAATTACAACTTACATAATATACCTATAATAGGGTAGTTTCGGTAGTGAAAAATGAGTCACTAAATTGCACAAAAATTAAAATGAATATTGTAATAAACATAGACATTCTGATTGTAAGTTATAAAATGGCATGATTATTTCCTTTAAATTAAAAAGTCAAGTATTTGGGTGTATGTCACGTGACTTGATACATGTCCCGCTATTGACCCGCGCCCGGATGACGTTCCGGCGACAGCTATCGTAAACATATACCTATTTATTTACAATTCAAATTCCTAGATGGCGCTGTTCTTAACTTATTTATATGTTTTTATTTCGTTATCGACCTTTAGATGGTACTGTTCTCGTTTTATTGAGATCTTTGAATCTACTACTCCGTACATATCGAAATGACGTAATGAATAACGTAGATGCACGGAATAAAAAATTAAATTTTGATTTTTTTTTTTAAGGCAAGAAAAGTTTGTTTTTCCAAAATATTTGATTTATGGCTTTTCTTAATTAAAATAAACAAGTGTTACAAGTACTATTTCAAACAGAGTAGAATACCTATTGTAATCTACTCGTACAATAATTAACCTCTCGTCATCAACTCATCAATCAATATTGACTAATTTAATTTTTTTTAAATTTATTTAATAGTGGATTATCACTAGGTGTGCGTCAATCCCTACTTTTGTGGGTAGTTTGGTCGATCCATTCAATTATTGATATTGACTCACTGACATTATGAAGAAACTTTGAGTTGAATATTGACGATATAATGTAACGTCGACAACACATTCAGGGTTACATTTTCGCTTTTGACGTTCACGAAAAAAATATTAAAAATAATTTTCAATAAATTTTTATGCATTGATTTTAATTGAAGTATTTAATTGGCTTTTGAGGGTTAAGTTGACATTTTTTTATAAATATTATATACTTTCATATATATACTAGAGAGCTAAAGCCGCTGGAAGTTATGGAAATCTAGAAACGAATAGTTATTTTTCTACATTGATTCGGCTGCAAAAAAAAATTAAAATGAATTAAATGAAAGGGAATGAAAAGTCTTTATCTGAGAGCTCGTGTGGTATGATACCAAGTTAATCTAAGTACCAGCATAGATTACGTGCTAGTATCGGTTCGTACAAACGCCCATTAAGCTTAATGACACCTTTAAGTACTAATGAATGTCAAATTTGATGGGTAATGTCGCTTTAGCTAATGACATATTTAATGGGCGTATGTGC
This sequence comes from Diatraea saccharalis, assembly GCA_918026875.4. Classification (NCBI taxonomy): domain Eukaryota; kingdom Metazoa; phylum Arthropoda; class Insecta; order Lepidoptera; family Crambidae; genus Diatraea; species Diatraea saccharalis. Next base: position 18,910,671 of record OU893339.1, read on the forward strand.
AACAGGCTGTTAATGAACCAACATAAAAATAATGAATCAGTTCTTGATGTTTGTAATAATACTAGCTTTCGCCTGCTGCTTCGCCAGCGTGGTCCTTCGAGAAATGTTTACTGGTATCCTATTGTCTAAGTCAGCTCATAACCTATCTGTATATCAATTTTCATCATAATCCGTTCAGTAGCTTCGGCGAGATTGACGGACAAACATACAAATTAAGAAACTTTAACATTTATAGTATTAATAGTATATGTATGTAAATAGCATACGCGCAAACCAAAATAAGAGAATGGTTTTGTCATTTGGATAATTGACAATATAAAATTCATAAAGTTAAAATACATGGTCATCATGAATGTAACACTATAATTAATTAGAACAAATCCATCCAATTAAAAAGTTAAAAGTCACGATAATTATAAACTACATTAAACATTTTTTATCAACATGTTTGTTATCTTTGCATCTATGGATTCCAAAGTTATTATCTATGAAGTTGGATCATTTCTTACCCTCGTTTCAGAGGAGGCGTGGATTTTGCGTTGGGTTGATCAAATAACGGTTGTAAAGAAACTTTCACAAAGGCCTGTCATAGGATGGGTGACCAAAAAAAAATTATCTTAACTCCGTGCTTCGGAAAGTATGTTCAGCCGTTGGTCCGGACTATATACGCAGTTGTTAACAGCCACAATCACGGTACATAATTGTCAAGATAATATTTTTTTTTATAAATATCCGATAAACGTATTATAATTACCATCCTTAGTTACAAGCAACAATTTTTAAAATACGGAAAGGCATCTTTAATTGTTTAAACTTTTATTTTGGTTGCTTTGAATAATAAAAACTATACAAACAAAATTAACAAAAAATTACTGTAAAATACTGTGAAAAAAAAATAAAGATATAAACAAGAATTTTTTTTAAAAAGGAGGTTTTTAATACTATTTTTGTTTTCGTAGGACGATTCCATACATTTTTCTCTATTAGAAAAACTATATTTGGCAATTGTTTAAATATGATTTCCCTTTAATAACAAGCCCTAAAGTAAAAAAGGAGTAGTTTTTTATAATTATCAAGATAATATTTATAAAGATAAACCCTGCCCACAAGGTACCAGTACAAGGTTTACGTCGTGCGTCATGCTTGGCCCATTTTCCCTATTTGATCCGATTCTATCCACTGGAAAAGCCTGTTACCTGTCTTGACATTAATATCCTGGAGACGATTATATTGATACATATAATACGCAATTCTTTGAAAATACCGCATTATGGTTACTTATTTGTTTATCTATCTGTCTTATATTATTAAATACTGTTGGTTGGCTATATTCATTAATTAATTTCAACGGTACAATTTATACAGCATACATTTATATACATTAGAATTACGTCTAAGTCTCGTACATAATATAGCATATAGAATGTCTTTTTAATAAAATAAAAAAATGGTATACCTTTGCATCATCTCAGTCATCATCAGACAATTGAGTTTGGCACCCTTCGAGTAAGGAAACCTATAAATGATATTATTTAACGGCCCCAGGTCATTTCACCAATGGCGTCCTATTTCGCCCACCAAAATTCACCCTCGAAATAAATTCAATTGGAAAATAAGACAGGAAAAAAACCCGATACTTGGATTTGTATTCCCCTTACCGCTGAAGCCTCCGTTGTTTTTTTACATTCTTCCTTCTCTCCCTTCTTAATACGACTTGTCGTATGGTACAAAGTCAAAACCGATAGCGATCTTATAAGAACACTCCTGAGATGTACCCAATACTTTAATTTGTATTCAATTTTTTAGAATGGTTCAATGGATATGTGATCTAGCTGTTTCCCCGCGTAAATTATAGACTATGTCATCCGTGTGTGATGTAACTTCCTGTAGATTAAAGAATCTTCATAATCGAATCAGTATTTCGGAAGATCAGCCCCAAGCAAGGAAAAGTTTCTTATCTTTTTATTATATTAGTGCACAAATACATAAAATGCGAGCCAGTATAATATAACCCTTCCAGTGCTACAGTGAAATCAAAATTGCAAAAATATAGAGCCATTATTGATATTCTACATGTTGAGAAATTTTTTCTTATTATCCGCTTTTGTCTTGGGCCACACAACAAATCTTCTTCGGTCAATGTTTATAGAGGAAAAACAGCGCGATGCCGTGGCCATCCGAACGGTAAATAGGAACCGAACCGATAGTTTTGGATCGCGAATTGCACTATCGTATTTGTAAATATGCGCCTTCTTTGTATGCCGAAAGCCGACTCAGGAAACTGACCCTTTTTCGCTTTTTTAGTACACATATCCTGACTTTAGGGAAAGTTTATTGTTAATGACATGTTGTAGTATAATAGAATATAGATCTATACATACATATATAACAATGAAATAGAGATTTTGGTGACATTTTTTTTAATTAAGTACAATTTAATGATTCTTATTTATCTGACATATTATTACACAGTTATATGCACACAGTAAGACAGCTTTTATAGTATTATTAATAAACAAGCTTTAGCGTTAGAGTGAATTTACGCTGAGATTCATATTATTCTACAGACACTTGGTAAAGGTTTACCTAGTACGAGGTTCTACGGGAGTAAATTTACTCCTACAAGGTAGTAGGTTTGTTTATTCTCTGTATAATTAAATTTGCACTTTCGCCCTCTGAAACCCTAATCTGTTTCTCCGAAAACGAAATTACATCTATTTTAAAAACTCTAATATGATTTCATAGAAACCAACTTTAGTAGTAAGATTTGACTCTGCTTCTGATGCATAGATAATCTTGGATATGATTTGACGAAATTTTACTATAAAGTGATTCGTTTTTCGGATATTCGTTCGTAAAAAAACAAGAGTAGGCATTCAGTTACTCAATAAAACAGTGATTGAAATTCTATATTTTTTAAAATATATTAAACAGTTTTTTTACTTACAGATAAGTTATGAATATAATACATTTATTGCTTGAAACATGGTATTGGTTATATAAAGTGGATATTGTTTATTGCTACATAAATATTTTTAAATATTTCGATATGCAATATTTTTAAATTAATATCTCAAATTACAAGGAACATATAAATTAATTGTTAAAATATCAAATACCCAAAAAAAGCATTATAATATAATTAAAAATGGTCATCTTAAAATTATCAAATTTGTCAGTCACAAGAACACTCCTTAAAACAATGGTGGAATTTTGATTTGAGGCATGTATGTAATTAGTTTATAATATCTATTTGTACAGTTTTTCCTTGTTTTGGAATCTTATTAAATATTTTGATCGCCATGATAACAGGAAATCTTATTTTTTTTAGTACGGTTTCCCCTCTACTGTTTTAGCAGGCCATCTTTTCATCTTATGCTTTTTTGTTTTTCTCTTTAATTCGTTTTTTTTTATACCATTATTATTTTAATGCTGTTGCTATTATTATTACATTTACTATTTATTCATATGTACATATATATTTCTATATATTTGTGATTTTATTGATTTGATATGATTTTATTTTATTTTTATGATTTGCAGGCATTGCAATTTCTTATTCTAATATCACAATAGATGTGTTCTGCTTACAGTATTCAATCCTTATTTTTATTTACAGTCTTTTGTACAATAGGACATGCATGCTTAATAAAAGCATATCTTTCCTCTTTGTTTTCTAAGGTCTTTGCCAGATTTTCCTTACTGAGGTTTGTGTTTGAAGTAACAGCATAATAACAGCACGGTAGCTCTCGTGATGTAAATTATATATCCCAAAAAGACAAACTTTCCCATCGTTAATTCCAAAAACAGGTGAAGAGCCACCACAGTAATCCAATAACAAAACATGTCTACTTAACATGCGTACCAAGTGATCCAACAAACAGCCCTTTGTTAATTAAAACCAACTAAAACGGACGGATGAAACGCTGAAATTTACGTTACACACAAGATTATAATGGAAATAGCTTTACAAGTGCTGTAAACATAGATGGAGTTTGGCCTAAGTCATATGCTTTCGTACTCACATACAAAATCGTAGAGGATAAATCACGACACGGGCTTTCGTCCACACATTCAGCAATATTGTGAACTGCAAAATCTAGAACAATACTAATTTAAACATACCACAGGCATCTAATACGTTCAATAATTATAGTAATTTTAATTACATCCACTAGTTTACGCTGACATAAAAACAAAGACGGGCATTAAATACCGTAAATCAATAAGGACATACATAAGACTGTTAGTAGTCATGACATCATACACGCGAATAGTTAATTATAAATCCAATTAAAAAAAGAAATGCTTATAAATTAGCTTAAATAATAAAACTTATCTTATTATGTCACGCTACTGTGATATATTGCCGTAAATAAAATTTGTATTTAACTTGCTTCGTTTATGTTTAAAATGTCTTTTTTCTAAACGCACTACAATGTAAATGGTGATAAATAATACTGGGGTTTTTTAAAGCCCACATAAATATTAGAAGTAAACCGCTTAAGCTTATGCTCGGACTCACAACACAACTGTAGACCTGTAGGCAGGACCGCAGTAAATTCGATTTGAATAGTTGTTACAAAGACACGGTTATCTCGATGGGGTCGCACGTAACGAGCTTACTATGAAACTGCGAAAAATGGATTAGAAAATAGAACAGATACTGGATCTTTAATACGTTCGGTCTGCGATTGCAGATGTTAAGAAACTTTCGGAAAGGTCATTCCTTAGATGGGTGAACTTATTTTCTCTTTCCGGGGGTGGTACCTTGTAACTGCGACTGCGGTGATGACGGGGACGGGTATGTGGAATCGCGCGCTGTCATGTGGGTATAGTGTGCTTAAGTGGGTATATGTGAGTTAGCAGGTGTGAATGTGGGTGCTAACTGTAAGCGTGTGTATGTGTATTTGGATGCTGGTCGTCATCGCCGCCGCAAGTAGCTGCAGACATAGCATGGAGGCCAGGACCTCTCTTGCCGCCTGGCGCCGCTTGGAGACGACGGGGCAAGAGAGGTACCGGATGTTGGAATGAGGGTACTGCGAGGAAGGCCCCAGGCGACAGCCTAGGGACTAGCCTTCAGGAAGCCCAAGTAGGAGGTCCGGGCAACACTTTCAACAGGAAGGCGGCAAGGGGTTGGGAGCCCGTATTGACGCATTTCATGCCTCTGTGGACCGTGTGGATTGACGCATTTTCTCCGCATCGACTGTCATTTTAACACCCATCAATCCGTACTAAGCCTGATGTGATTCCATCCACGATATGAATAAGATGTGTTAAGGCATATTACTATGATTATATTTGAGTTAGATACAAAATTAACACAATTTCGTAGAGATTTCTCTTGTGTTCACGATGTTGCACACTGCAGCTGCACAAATTGTAGCGAACTCAATTAGCGCTGTCTTTGTTAGACGTATCCCTCAATATCAACTGTGCAAAGTGTATAACCACCCCTTAAACAATTAATTGGGCTTGAACAAAGCATTCGTTTACAAGATATCATACTGGATTATCTTCACTTTATTGACAGATTGCCATAAATAAACCCAGACCAGGACCTCAGACTTCAAGGAAGTAATAAATTACAGAAAAAGATGAACTTTATTTTTTACCAAATGGCAAAGGAGATCTCTAATAGGTCAAGTCCTTGTGTTCTGGAAGTCTAAAACAACGAAGGCACCAAAACCCAAACACAAAACAATATAGAAATATTATATTCTTTTAATTTTATATTCTTAATAGAACTTTGGAGATAATCCTAAAACCGGTGTGCGAGCATCTCGGTCACGATTGACTTCAAAAATGAGGATTTCTGAATAAAACCTCTATTTGCTTGATAAAACGCGATTTTAGTCTGCACTCACCAATATATGAAGAAGTTAGTGTCTGTGGAAGATTTTGGTGTCCATAGTTATTTTTTTTTAATTTTGAAAGCTATAGTCAAATATCTTCCGGCTTCGGGTAAATAGATTTCATGCTAATTTCATCAATATATTATTTATGGTAAGGGTTTTGGTTGTTTCCATAACAGTGGCTATTTAGATTTTATCTTTTTTTTTCGAGCCTCCGTTCGACTTTTGTGTTTCCCACTTGAGCTTTGCAGTCCAACATCACATCTTACAACTGATATAGTTTATAAATTCTTTCTATAGTTAATTATGACATAGAATCAGGTTGTAGCCTTAACGGCAAATCGAAATCATGCAAATCTGAGCCGTGTTACAAGACCAAATATTTCTTTTACAATATCGTATTCAGGTGGAACTGAGGAGCAGGTAGCAAGAAGAATGTTAAGTCGGAAGGATTACAAACTCCGACAAATCTTGAGTCAACTTATGCGATCCATACACATTCGCAGACTCATAACAAAAGTTTTCCGCGAGTATCACCCAATCAATAGCTGGTAGCGTCATCGGGTGGCGTCCCTCATTCATATTTATATGAAAACAGGGGAATTTTTCAAGCAAACAAAAGTGTCGTATAACATCAGTAATGTTGAACTTTCGACCCACTTTTTCCTCATTCATGGCGAATTCATCGATGTCCCCGGGGAATTTGTTGAGACCATAATCAAACAATCGTTTCACAAACTCGGGTTTTCACTTGGGGACAGAATGAATCTTTAGCTCGTTTCCCCCCTCTTTTTGATAGTGTTGCCCTCTTTTCTCGCAAGTATAATAAATTCGTTTTTAACGATTGTTTTGCTTCTGGTAATCTATTTCCAGTTAAGTTTCATGATACTTGAGGGATATTTTCTAAGGCTATTGCATTTTTTCACATTTATATAGGTAGATAGATAGGGTTGATGCCAAATCCTTCCCGTTACTTCGCACGCGTAATTTTTAGCTTATCACCCGCGTATGATATAGCTTGTCTTTGGTGAAAGAATTTTATAATCGGTTTTGTAAATCGAAGCATATGCAAAAAGGCTAACAATCAACTCTTTCTTTTTTTTCAATATTAGCATGGACTAAGAAATCATCCAAATTGGTTAAAATTTCATGATCTACAAAAACAGTACATAACGTACCCACAAATTTATAATCAATAACTCACGGCGAATGCAAATACATTTTTTATAACAAACTAATTCTGAATAATGTCCCATCACTATCGAGATAATGCTTCAATGTATAATTTAGGTTTATCTCGTGACAAAGTCACTAAGAACTTCTTACATTTAGTTTCTTGTTACTTTTTCTTATTGAAACTACATCTGATGAAAAGTATTCATTTTGTTGACTTATTTCTTATAAATTCTTGTTTGTAAATAAGTCTTAAAGTATTTACCTAATGATTAAAAAAACCTCAAATCGACATTAAATAATTGTACCTAATGATATTTTAATATGAACCATTTGACTTTAAAAGAAGTTTTAATACGACAGAGATGTTATCTGTCGTATTAAAACTTTTTTGTTTGTTCGTCGAGTATATTATTAAAAAACTTAAACGCGTATTTTTTATTTATTGCGTAATCAATAAATTAAGGCGATACATTGAGTTGAAATGTCGCATGACGTTCACACCTTTGTACATTTTCTACATAGTTGTGACGTAACGAATCCACACTGCTCAACTTAATGCTTATTGTCTTAATACGTAATAATGCGTACTAATATTTTTCTTTTATCTGGCTGACTAATACAATTTCATTTATTGCCCAGGCATCATACCTATTCTTCCCAGATTGAAATGCATTCTCGAAACAACTTTATATTTCGGCTTTTAAACAATTTATGGGTTTGGTGGTTTTTTAACCGCAATTTATTTAAAGGCTACTAGGAATAGGAAGGTTGGTGAACATTGTCTTACGTATTCTAAAAAGCATTGTCGAAAGAATGGCAAATTAGGTTTCTGTAATACTTTACAATTTGTTCACGTGTCATAGGCGTAAGGCGATTTTAACAATATGGTTTATATATTATCTAGAAAAAGAAAATTATAAAGGAGTTTTTATAACGCCTCGGCTCTTAATTTTATGTTAGTATTTAGTTGTTTTTTTTTCTTGCTCAATATGTATAAAAAAAACACAAGCTATTAAGTACAATCCTTAGCGCCTTAGGAATTGTATTTTAGATTTAACAACCTTGCCTTCCATTTAGCGGCTCCTATAAAGATGTGACTTTATTTAACATAATAATGCAATGATTTATTTAAACACTGCTGTTTGTATTATTAATAGCTCGGTGTCGTAGTGGATCGTTATTGTTAAACAACTTCGGGAAGGGTTTGTAGTAGAATGGTTGACCAAAAAATTATCACGATCGACTCCATGCTTAGGAAGGCACGTTAAGCCGTTGGTCGCGCCTGCATGTTACAGTAGTTAATACGATCCTATCTGCATTGGGCCACCGTGGATGGTTATGGCCCATCCTCCTTAACCATGCATCAGAAAGGCCTGAGTTTCTGCAGTGGATACGTAGTGAATTCTGCAGGGCTGATTGTGATGATTTGTATTATTATAATGAAGATTAAATAAATACATATTCCTTCTCCAATAATCGCTCCTCTTATTACTTGGACCATCGAAACAAAGTTAACTCGAAACAAGCAGGGGCATGTTCAACTTTGAACATGCTCCTGATAAAACTTATGTTTATCTTTAGGTTTTTTTATTGTTCACATCACAGCAAAGTTCAGGTTGTCAAATTCATATAAGGTATAGCTTGAGTACATTTTTAGCTTACATAAAAGATATTGTAGTTAGTTATTCTACGAATCTAAACTGATTTTGTGAAGTATAATAATTTTATTTCTAATGATATCTACATGAATTCATCTTAGACATATTGCTTACTTAAGTTTATTCGGGATTTTGATCAAGTTCCTAAAGATGATTGAATTACAACTTAATTTTTTCCATATTCCTGAAGAAATTCAGTTTTTTTACCAAATTTTTAACTTGCTTTAGTATAATTCCCTGAGTAATATTTCAGAAATACCTACTGATTCGGTCTTGAAAATTCATTCACCTGCATGCGGAAAGTCCACTATACGCGGGTGACATAGTCGAAACAGCTGATTGACAAATTAAATTCTCAAACCTTATTTTCAACTGACTTCAAAAAATGAGGATTTCCTCAATTCGAATGTACGTTTTTTTGTGCATTTGTTATGCGATTGTTATTTATTGGACAGCTTAATGGGCCGAGATGAACCCATTTGAAAATTATCGAAATCGAATCGGTATGTTTCTTTTTAAAACAAAACAAAATATGCTTTTCATCAAATATCACCAAATATTTTGATGATCTATATATGTATCACTACAAATAATGATATCAGTTTTTTATATTAGAACCTACTTCAAACTAAAAAAGTGAAGAATAAAACTTAGATATCTTAAAAGCAATTAAATTTTTCATATAACATTAAAGTCGGTCGCTTATAATTTGATAAAATACAGAAAACCTCCGCCGGACTTCAATGGTTCTTGAATTTAACCGCTTTTAAGATAAGCTTAATTTTTCACTTTAAGTTTTTTCGTTAAGACTTGTTTACTAACAAATATATTCTTATACTGGCAACACTGTGTCACATAGAAAAGAATTGGAACTTCACTCACGTTTTCTTTGTGTCCCGAAAGAGACCTAAGTTTTATTTCTCTCTTTGTGTTTTTTAGGAGTGTGATATTTTCGCAGCCATTACGATTTGCTTGTATAACTGTCTGCCGTACTGTCTTTTACTTTGTAAATATCGCAGGGTTATGATAAAATCAGGTGATAAACCCTGCAGATACCTTCAGAGGTTGCTCAAGATAAAAAATTCAAGATAAAAAATTCATAGTCACCCATCCAATGACTGGCCTTTCTGATATAACGGTCTATCTATAATTACTCGATTTGTTAACCCACTATTATTATTAGCACTAAACAAATAGTTAACCCTTCCGCGTCCTATTTTTTGTCTTCTATTTTATTAACATGACCCACTGACATATCCCGAAAGGGGAAATCCGTTTATCATATTATATGACTTATACAAATGAATTGAAGGACGATTGTTGTATAAAAATAGTTTTGTGCTGTCCACTAACCAAAGACCTACGGTGAACCTTAACGACTGGTATTACGGTTGATATTTTGTATTTAATTATACGAAATTTAAAATCAGAAAATACAATGGATTTCGGTATGAAAAATTTAATTTTTACTCCATTATATGAGACGACTAAATTTTTTTGTTAATTCAATTAACAAAAAAAATATTTGTGAACTTGCCTTTGGTTTTGCACGTGGCTACTATTAAATGGGGATTAAATGATCCGAATAATGAAATCTCCGTATGGTGTTGATATGGGTGTTACTTGCATCTGTTCAAATAGTGTCACTTTATTAAATATAGTTTTTATGAATATAAACCTTAATACTTTGTAATAAGAAAGTTAATGTTTATTTCGTTTAATTTTAGCGTTAAATAATGCACTCTCTTTTTTCTTGTTACTATTTAAATGGATGATTAGAAGCCTTTATTTAAAATTTGCTGATACAGAACATATTATGAGTTTTATATTAGACAATATCACATCAATTGCTCAAATTATAAGTTATGTAGCGAAAGTCTTCTTATTTTAGAGTATTCTGAAACAACGGAGGCACCATAATATGAAAAGTTCATCTATATTGACCCGACCGGGAATCGAACCCGGGCGACACCTTGAAAGCGGCGTACGAAGCTACGACGCTAGGACGTTCTGTTTTATCGGGCAACAGTGAATTTTATCTGATGAGTTAGTGATCCTAGTTTCACGGTCCACTATTTCAATTAATGTATGACTTTTATGTGTAGCTCCAATAGTATTTAAATAATATTTACTCTTTTTATAGACATACAAATTATAGACGTATAAAAATAATGCATTTGAATAACTTGTACAACGATTATATGTTGACATAAAATTAATTAAAAAAGTTCACGAGAACTCCTAAAGATTCTCCGCTACGAAATTAACTTCGCCGCGACATTGTTTTATTCAAATTACAACTCTTATCAAAGTACATTTTGATCTCGAATTAATTCGACATATTTTTTCAACAATAGCCCTAAGGTAATTTGAAATCTTGAAAATTCAATGCATTAATAATTCGAAAAACGAGAAAAGTCATTAAAAATAACGCTTCAAACTTATAATCGTTCTGAGGGGCCTATAAGACCGCAGGAAGTTTAAATTAGACTTGTCACCCTGCACGCGGGGGTTATTCGAGGAGCAGTCCGCAAAAAAAAAACTTGTACGAGCGTGAATTTGCGATTCTATAATAATTTTAAGAGGTCTATTACGTTCATGCTGCCTAAAAGCGGAATGTATTAATACTAGCTGTTTGCTTGCGACTTTGCTCGCATGTTTGCAAATTTTTCAATACAACATTCAACTCATTTCGTCATTTATCATCAGCCCATTTACGTTTCCACTGCAGCCTTCCTTATGGATGACTAAGGATGACCCTCCACACTGGCTTGATGGGGATTGGAGTATATTAACGACTGCAAATTTAGGCGGGATGAACGAAATAACTCGAGAACAATTTTTTTTATCACCCATTCTATGACCGACCGCAACTTGCTTAACAACAACGATCGCGGGCCGCCTCGCTTATCCACTACGCCACCGAGCTACTTTCCCCAAATACTTAATAACAAATCAGTCCGTGTGCACGCCCCGATCACTAGTCAGGGAATGAAATGCTCTTTTCCCGTTCACTCTTTATCTTTTATCTCCCAGATCCCCTACAGATATCGCGTTATTTTCTATTAATGGCTTATTTGCCCTTGTGTTATCCCCTCCGCCGATGTTATCGCTCGCTTACCCTCCAGAATTTGAGGTATTTTCGACAATAGATAGTTTTAAGATCGTAGATAATTCATCAGTATTGTATTGAAATTGTGTTTTCTTATCGAACTTTTTTTGTCAATCATCGTCTTTACTTATTTATTAGTTGTTATAGCCTGTATAGCCCACATATGATGCAGCTTTCCATAGAGAATTTACATGATCTAATCAGTATTTCCAAAGATTACCCCCTACAAACGATTAAATTTGGAAGCCTTACTTCTTTATAATATTAGGATTTTAATATTAGAATCACTAAAATAGCAAGTATTAACTCCAGTTAATTGTATTAATAAAGCTCATCTTAATCTAGTTATTTGTATTAATAATCTTAATATAATTATCGGCGAATAATAATTTTGAAATATAGAATGAGTAAAGAAGAAATCACACAATAAAACGAATGGTAAACCTTAAGATGAAGCATTGATATCTGTTATAAAACATTTAACAAATTAAGGTTAAAATTATTTATGTTCGTGAATCAGTAGTTATTTGGCCTATTAAATTTGACTGTATTTTAGAATTGATGATATTGTAATAGAAACTTCGCAAATAATTCCTTACGTAACAAATTTGCCCTCTAGTGTTGAATACGTCCTCGATATCGGAAATTATCGCCCGCCAATTCCGGCTGATGATTGGTGGAATTGTTTTTTGATGTTGCCGCTCGCGTTTAAGTGAGCACAGTGTAAGTGAGTAAACAGAAGGATAATTGAAACTATTTAATTTCTATTATCTAACTGATTTAATCAAAAAACACTGATATTTTATTATTTGTTTCTACGGTAGAATTTAAGATAGTTTTGGTCGACTGTGAGTGTACGACTCAAATAATATTTTTCAAGTAAAACCCGACATCAATATTTTTCAAATTACTAAAAACGAAAATCTAAAACAAACTTAGAATAAATAAAAACTGTTGAAGAACAGTTTTTTAACAACAATGATAGGTAGCACAGTTATTGACAATGACCTTAAACAAGGTATAATCTATCTCTGTGTAATGGTGTGCCGTACCAACGTTTATTTTGTCCTAGGTTTCAGCATGCAAACTTTATGTGTCAGATCTTCAACATCATTTCTTTTTATTATTCACCTTTCGTAATTTGAAATTTTAACTAATCCAATATGCTCTTTATGAATATCAGATCGTAAAAAAATCATTCGATATGAACATGTTATTGTTATCGTATAAATTTAAATATAAAATTTTATAATAATGAAGTTATTATAATTGAAATAAAAATTGTTAATCTAAAAGTATGTCTTGAATTATCGTCCAAGTGTTCTATTTAGTAATTGTAATTTTATATTTAGGTAAATATACGAACTGTTTATATTCATTTTTTTTACCCTTACTTTATACCCTTACTTTATTAACATAAAATAAAATCAATTATCAAGCTTAGTCAGCCTTTTTATTAATTCGCCCAAGCATCAAACCCGTCACATATGTACCAAATTTCATTAAAACCACCAGCTGTTTAAGGTTGAAAAAGTAGCTTGTAGAGATTTTTACGCAATTTACCATGTCAACTAATGATTGCTAATACGGATTTGATCAAAATTGTGAATTTTAAATTTTTTATCAATATTTTATATATTTATGGCAACACATATTTTATTTAGAAGAATTGACAAGAAACACAGTAAGGGCTGTTTTTTTTTTCTATTTGATATATTTCATACTTATTAAAAATTACTTTATCAGACTATGTCACTGATATAAATGTGATGTCACACTCACTTTTGTAGACTAGTCTACTGCTAATTACTATACTGTGGTGCAGTATCTCTATCATTGTATTGTTATTATGATACGGAAGCTTAGAGTGCTTCCCTCGTTGATGTCGTAATGTTAAAAACATTTTCAGTAGCTATTTTTTTTTCAAAAGAAATTTCGCTGAGATTTTTTTATATCGTCACGCAGTTTTAAGGGGAATGAGTTTACATTTTAAGAGATATTGTTGGTTCTTTTTTATTGCGTTTAGCTGGTAAACGGGATAGCTAGAATTTAGATGCGAAGAAAATTGCCATTCTTTGTAGACTTATATCATTTAAGTTTGGGTTAGAAAAAAATAAGTAAGTATATAAAAACACAGTTCTTTTTAAACATATAAATCAGACATCAAAGACGTGATAAATAATACTAATCTTAAAAGAGGTTCATATTAATATTCTTTGAAGTCGGGTGGATAGATTGTGTAGGTTGTTATTGTTAATCGACTAACTAACCGATTTTCTTCATTCCATTCTTTAAATGAATTTTTGTTTTCATATTTTATTTTTATTGTGCACTAGTTGATTTTATCGTAATTTATCACCTATATCACCAGCGTATAAAATATATTTCTGTAGGTGAAAGAATTTTCCTTACCGGATCAGTTTATTATTAGTACTGATAAGAAACTTGTTGCTAAGCAAATGGTTTATTTTACACGACTGCTCAAAAAAGTTTGTTGTGTTTTATTCGAAATCATTTTTAAAGAAGTCGCAGTCATTTGAGGCCGATGTCTCAGTTTTGTTGTGGTCCTAGTTTTATCAAAGTTTATAAAAGACAAAGGTAAATTGATTATCAGTTAATCTATCAACGAAATTTGGGACACTAATAGTTATTATTCTAAAGAGAGATATCAGTTAATAATTTTTTTTTTAATTCAACCTCTAAAAGGGATAAAGAAGTTTGAAAATGAAGTATCCTACACAAAGTCGCATACGCCAACTTGTGTTATGGAAGCGTTGTATTAAGAACGGGTGAAATGATTAACTGAGAGATAAAAGCCTTCTCGATCAGGCTTTGATACATAATTCAAGGAAACGCACTTTAGGCAGTGAACACACACAGTTTATACGTTCGTCGAACATTTCGTGAATAATACATTATTGGATACGGAAATCAGATATTAAATTAAACATAGTTTATTAGTACTTTTGCTATTTTTTTTTGATATATGACTAATTTTTTCAAGTCGACCGTGAAAATATAAAAGAAGTACTGAAGTGGCTTTCTTTTACAGTATTAAGTGTCAGTGCCACCAACTGGGGACATTACAAACAAATTATTTTTTCTATATTAAAAAAAATATATCGAAGAATATCGTATCATAAATAAAATATATATATTGAGCTACCATGTTGTCCATCTTGAAGTAAATATTATTCAGGTGTTGATTGAGCTGAAAGTCTATGGAGAGAGGGAAGAGATGGTTAGACTGTGTGAGGAATGGTATTAAAGTAAAGAGAGTGAATAATGAGAGACGGCTGACAGATAATGGAAATAAAAACACTGCATCGACCCCAAAATGTTGTGAAATGGTATTTTCGCCTTAGTATCCGTGTGTAGTGTATACTAGGGAGGTGTAATTACCAAGTCCTCTCTTTGAAATCGTTACAGCGCACCGCAATTGGGTGTCTCATTTTCTAACGTCAAAAACAAGCCCGCCTTGTTTGCTTTTATGCAGGCAACTGAAGTTTTATTCGAGTAGTGTTTTAAAAGTGTAAATTTAACTTAAAGATTAAAGTACCCATTTTATGTTTATACTGTTTTGTAAATTTTTTATCGTGATATTTAGTTATAGTTAAAAATCTTTATAGTTTAAGATTATTAAGTTTATTCACGGGTCAGTATCAGGAATCAGTATAAGTGCTGATACTGAAAACTGACCGTCATAAATAACTGTGTCAGTTTAAGTCATTATGTTGACGTCTGTAAGGTTTAATTGACTCTAGATCATCACTGACTTGCCTCGATTTTTGGACCCCGTGTAAACTCTGCTTTGGTTTGTATTGTTATACGAATTAAATTTTCTTTTTTTTTTGTCACAGATAATGAGAGTGAAATGGATTACTTACTGTTGTATACAAACGTCGATTAATTTATTGATAATATGTATAAAATTACAATAATTTATTATAGAACAGAAAAGAATACATGAAACATATAGCTAAAGCATTCGTATTGTGGAGTATATTAAACAATGTACACCCATAACCCAGACAGCAAGAAAAGTTCATTTTTTACATTGACCCGACCGGCAATTGAATCTCGGGCCTCAGAAATGCGGACTGATTGAAACCGGCGTGCGAACCACTCGGCTACAGAGGTCGCAAATAAAGTGAGAGTTTAAAATCAAAATTGCAGAGAAATAATGTGTAACAACTTGAAGGGTTACAACGGTATAAAAAATCGCTTGTGTTTTCTAAATCGAATGAGTTTCACAAAGATTTTTCATGGGAACAAGACAGACATGACTTTTATGATAGCGATCGCTGTATATTTTTACGAGCATACCAATTGATTAATCTCCGTACATGTCATAAGATACTCATATAGTCGTGCCCAATATACTCATAGTATCTTTTATTGGCAATATACTGAAATGGAGGGTGGTATCATAAAACTATCGTTATCATAATACGGTACACACTATTATTTCAAAATATATATGTGTATAAAAACGGAGGGTCACTCTCTATTCACGTAATATCAGAAACTACCAGTGCTTGGCGTTTCAAAATTTGCATTGGAGACCTTTTTAAAGCGTAAGTGCTAAGACGGATTATCTAATAATACATATCTTTATAACCACGCGGGTTCTTTCTTTGGAGTCATTGCTATTAGTATACTATGGAATTAAAAAGAAAGATTACGTTTTTAATCAATATTATGTGAGCGTGGAAAGCAAACGATACGTTTCGCCATAGATCTGTATTGTTTGTAGAGTATTTCGTTTTTTTGTACCTATTGATTCAGATCAGAGACTATTGAGGGATATTGGATTCCACAGAACACAGAAAGACGTTAGAAGGGCCTTGTGGGCGTGGCACTGGAGCCACGATCCTAGACAAATGTACAGGATCGTGACTTCACCACGCGATCGCGATGTTTAGTCATTAACGAACGCGCGCGCTGTAAGTACTGTGAAACACGCCACTAAAAGTGTTAAAAATGCCGACTTTCGCAGTTATTAATTGCAAAACAAGAAGCCTATCCTTAAGTAGCTCTAAAGGAAAGATTTCTTTCCATTATTAAGTAGAACACTTCTCAAATTTAGTATTTTTAGTCGAAAATCGTGAAATGTTATCAAAAGTGTGAATCACAAAAAATATTTCCAAGAAAATATACATTGCTGGAGAAGTGCGCATATATATTACATTGCGTCGTACTAAGCACGTAATGTAATGAATATCGCGAAATTACCGTTTTAAATAGCAACATAATAGATTACGGTAGATGGGTAGTGAAGTGCCTGGAAACATTTAATCGATTCTTGGTATGTTAGTTAGTAAAAACTAAATAAAAGTATGGACAATAAAAATAGTGGTAATAAAAAATAAATTTAATCAGAGATTAACCATATTGAATTCGTTTGGAATGCGTTTGTATATTAATTTAATAATGAGTGTGGTAATAAGTCTGTTTTTATATTCTTAATATTGTAACAGAAAACTAGTTTTTTTTTTAACCATTTGAACCATTACAACAATACTTTTTAAATCATCGGATTCTGTTCAGGATAAGTTCCAATAGCATTTATTGTACTGATAGTATTTTTTATTTTGTATATATTTATTTACATTATATTGTTTGTCAATATTACTAGTTTCATTTAAGCGATGTTGCCGATCTTATCTGTTTACTTGATACGAAATCGAGTAACGTAACGTAAAAAAAAACCTACTATTATTATTAATAATTATATGCATATATATAAGCTCGACTAGTACCGATTCAATGTTAGTTCATTAGTAATTTAAATATTTCTTATTGAATCAACCAACTAATTAAGAATTTATATCTAAAGAAAAAAGATAATGTCTCATTTAATCAATACAATTCAATGTATATCCAATTTAATATAAAGAAATCATTAATCTATTATCCTTTCAATTAATCGACTTGTTATTTTTCAATATCGATAGTAAATAACTTTATGTCAATCACTAGTGTGATATGTCACTATAGAAGTCTGTTACGGTTGAGCGTGATTGGTTATAGTTATATTGGAGCGTTCTGATTGGCATATTTAAAATACAAGTATGTGCATATCTTTTGTATAATTGGTCTGATTTATTCGTCTGATGTAAGGCGGACTAAAAGTGGGGCAAGACCGGCTACATCGGTTTTCGTACAAAGGATGCATGATCGCCTTTCTAACCTCTTTTCCGTGTTCTGTGTTGGATTCCAACATTCCCCTACGAGAAAAAACAAAGAAAAATGAGGTCCATGACTACAGCGTTCCACACAACAAAATGCAGTATCTCGCACATACCATACAGAGTTCTAATCTTTCTAACGATACCGATATGTTTCGTGTACTTTCAACGCCCACATAATACTTACATAAGTTTACACACTTACGTCACGTAAAATCACAAAATAAAGTTATCATGAAATCACAACCACACAATCATTTAATAAATTCAAGTTCAGAAACAGATGCTTTGTTAAGAGAAGATTTGTAAACGTTCGGTCTGCAATTCGATGCAACTTTCGCAAAGGCTGGTCACAGGATGAGTGAATAAATTTTTTATTGCCCACCGTGCAGTCGTTCATGTCCACAAAACAGGTCTTTCTGTGTTCTGTGTTAATATCTACTAACCGGCACTGCTCTTGCGGTGTAACTTATAGCTTCTCCCTATTTGGTTATATAATTAAGAAAGTGCCTTAGCAAATAATGATTGAAGTTTATAAAAAAAATCGACTACCGAAGAATACCGGCAAGTGCGAGTCGGATTCGCTCACGAAGGGTTCCGTTTTTATCTTTGTAGCAAAAATCTATGTTTGTTGTATGAAAGCCACACTTAAACATTTATTTTATTTTTCTTTTTAATATTTGCTGTTATAGCGGAAACAGAAATACATCATCTGTGGAAATTTCCAATTTCTAGTTATCACGGTACATGAGATATAGCCTGTGATATGACCATATTACCCTTTGGGTAAGGAAACCTTAAAATTACCGATACACGATAAATATTAATCATTATATACGTATGTTAAGCAACCTCATAAAATTGAATATAATAACCACATAATAACGTTTCACAATAATCAACGTTTACAATCGAATACAAAACTTGTAGTTAGCATTCACATTTCCTTTATATGGTGAATAATTTAGAGCTCACAAAACATGAACGCAGACTATAAATTCCACGTAATAAGTGTGATAGTTAATAGCAGTATGCTAAGTGTGTAAATTGCGTACAGTTTTTACGATTCTTCACGCAGTAGTAAAATTTTATAACGATTTATTTATTTGCGAACAAAGGGCTCTGAGGTTTGTAAAGGTATTCGCTTGTACTAAATTATTTAGCAGTTTCAATTTACCGATTTAAAATAATGTTTGATGGCGTAGTTGTTAAGCAACTTTCATAAGGTGATAAGAGGGGTGACCAAAAATTTTGAATCTCAAGATGTTCTGTGCTTCGGAAGGCAGTCGTTTACATCCACCATTGGGCACTGGTTACAAAATGGCCGATTTTACGCACTGATCCTGCGTAGCTTATGATAACTTATTTCAACGAAATTTAAATAATTTTCGTAATTATATCTTTTTGTATCATGTTCTATTGTTAGTGATTGTCAATGTGATTTCAACTGAAATAAACAATTACAAAAAGCGCTGCCACCTTCAATGTTTATTGTTTTCCGTATTTGTTGTAAAAGCGGCAACAGAAATACGCCAAATTTGAGGTTTCCAGCGACTGGGACCATATTAACTGGAACCGCGGTCCCAGTTCCGAGATTTATTTTGTTTTTTTCTAGTGACTTGGACCACGTATAAATTTTAAAAAATCTATTGTTCAATCCAATACAGTACCGTCAAATAATATGTTTAAAGAAAGAAAACTCTCAAATTAAAAAATATTTTAACTATACATACAAACAAATTTGACTCAGTACAGTCATTTTCGATGGAACCATAGCCCTTTTTATTCATTGACGGATAGTCAATGGATGAGAAATATTAAAAATTAATCAATCCGGCATCTGGGACCGTGATTCCAATATTTGCGGTCCCACTCGCCAAAACCTAAAAATTTCAACTGTCTAGCTATCACAGTTCATGTTCATTTTTATAATGATATACGGCCTGGTGACAAACAGTTTTTGCCAGTTGGGAGCGGATTCTGAAAAATAAGGAACTACGCAAGCGTGCTATAAATTGCACTGATCCGTAATAAAAACTCAATAAAATAATTCACGCAACTAAAATTCGTTCCAAGGTTGTTTTATTAAACGATGAATTTATTTATATTTATAGTTACATCTAATAGATTTAATTTAAAATAGGCAACCCTGTCAGAAAAATTTAACCCTCCGATGCCCGCGTAACTTACGCGACTACCGTCACCGGCCATTAGTTCCCGATTTATAACTTTATTTTTAATGGTTACAATTCTATTGTGAACGCGCCATAACTTCATACAAAATGGCCGATTTTATTGCTTCCATTTTGCGTTTCACCTTAATCAGCTTTTTAAGTAAGTTATGGGGAAGATAAAAAGGTATCAGTTTCAGTACTTTTAAGACTGGATTCAGTACTTTCTTTAGTTATTAATTATAATGCGACAAAATTTACTTAAAACAATAAACAAGGTATTTATGCAATTTGAATTTTATCTTACCCCAAAGAGTATATTAATTCGCCAATTAAGTAAAACAATTTCGCTTAATGTATTCAACCCTTCGTTAAACCACTTCGGAAATATTAAACGCAGTTCGTAATTAAATTGCAAGTCAATTAATTTGTCCTCAAATTGATACCTTAATCTGGCATTCTATTGAATTTACCTGGAAATTGGGATCAAATTTATTATTAAATATTTTAAATAAATATTTTCATATAACAATTAAAAAAACGTTATTAAATTTTCGAAATGTTGTTTTTCAAAAGTGTGGGTACGTAGCCGTAGTCTATTAAATTAATAGAAATACTATGGAATACTATGTAGAAGTTAGAATAAAAATATTATTCCAACAGTTTTTTGATGATTTCTAGCAGTTCAATTGAAGAAAACAGCCATTCACAACTTATTTCCTTTTTATTTTTGCTAAAACGATACTATTTAATTCATACACAGAATTTCGCACTATACTGAAAGCTTCTCGACTTGAAACCCTTTGCCACTTATTTATTTATGTCTCAATTGTGACTTGAGAAAGAAGCATGTCTTGAATATAAATATATATGGTTACAATAGATTTATAGAAACTTTTATATTCATTTCTGATATAGACGGACGATAGTGCAGTTTTTCCAAGATACGTATAATATTAATACATTTCGTGTTATTTTTATAATAAATTATTATTCGTACTCAAATATAAGATAACATCACTTGCATTACTTACATCCCAAATTAAGTAGGTAGCTAAAGTAGTCGTAGGAAATTTGGAACAAAGAAGGTAACACAACACCCAAATTCGAGATAATATTTTCTATATATTAAATGGGCTCACTCTTGACCTCATTATTGATTCGACCGGGAACCGAACCTCATCTTGAAACCGGCGTGCTAAAATATATCAATGTATATCATTACATAAAAGTATACTTATATTTTTAAAAGAATTAATTTCCCATCTGGTAATCTCTTGCGATAAATGAACGTTAAAAGTTTTCGAACCATTGAGTCTGTTTTAAATTTATGCCAAATAAAATATAACGTTTGTAGCACGCCACATTAAGTTAATGAGCGGCCAAGTGGCGTGGGGTGTGGTTGTAGGTAATAATCTCCCGTTGTGGGGTCCCGATGACAGCGGGGAGGGTAATTAATAATTTAAAAAAAAATGCTATTTTGTATTTACGACACCACGCCAGCTTACTACGTATGACTCAATTTATTCAATAAATTTTAAACCATATGTATAAATGAAGTTTAAAATTGATCTAACTTTGCTTTTAAAGATGCAGTATTACATAGCGAATTGAGTAACAATACTTGATCTAGCGACTTAAGCGAGGTTCTTATCAGAAGACTTAGCACGAAAAATTTGTTACACCCAAGGTTGAAAAACAGCAAAGTCAGCTCATTGCCTCAAAGACAATAGTTAATGTATTAATGTTGTATTTCTTTGCGGAACACATTTTGCGTTTAATGAAATCATCTTTAAAACCGTATATATCAAAACATTTCTTTTTTCGTTTTCAACATGACAGCTGCACATTTCATATCCGCTCTCACTAACACCACATATTTATCTGAACACATGAAGCAATACAACATTAAAATAGAATCGGGACATGTCCATTTAGCACTAACACATGGGACGTCCACTCAACCGCCATCACTCGAGCTCTACATTTCCCTGCGTTATTTAACAGCGAAGACTGTATTAAGGAAAGGATCTACGGACACTGTTCCATTTTGGCACTCTTGAATATATTACGTCTACCTGAATAAGCAATGACTTTTATAGCTTCCTCGTTTGTAGGACATTTAAATTTAAACACAATTTTAAATTCACATTTGAATTGTATACAAAATGCTCTTAATAAGTAGCGTTCGCAGATATAGATTTATCCATCCATTAGTTTTATTCTGTTTTTTTTTTTAAGTAAAGCATATCTGAACTATTACTTATTAATAATAGATATTGATGTCAGAAGTGAAAAAACAGCTAAGTTTACATGTAGATATATATAATTAGCTGTTGTGAAGCCTGAAAAGCTTCTGCACTTCTGGGCGGTGTTGGGTTGGCTGGTGTAATAAAACTAACTTTTCACATCCAATAGAACAATATATGAGTCTAATTTGATATTGATTTCCTATATTTCACGAGCACTAAACATTATATGAAAAAAACTTTAACATCGCGTTTGTATTTTCTTTCCCTCTACTGGTTCCGTGTTCACATAAGCATAATTTGAGTTCTCACTCATAACTAACCTTACCTGAGACGTGTATAGTAACAAAGAAAATAAAATTGGTAACGGTTATTGTATGGACACAGATTCCTTTGCTTTATTAATAATGGGAAACTCTGAAAATAGGACAGTAGCTTTTTCTAATTTTCCATTTCCATACAGTGTAATACCATGTCGTGAAATAGAGATTTATTTCCACTCTTACTTCTATACATTCACTGACAAAGAATTGAGCATCCACCATATCTTTCAACTTCCACTCGTCTAGAAACAGTACTATAAGAGAAAACTTTTTAAGTAAGGGTTGGCGCTAAGTAGTTATTTTTATTTAAAAATATGTTTTTAAATACATCTCCAAGCATTTTTCATTTGTCATGTAAAAAAGAGGGATATTTATTATGTATAATCGATTTTGCAAGAGGTAAGTGATATGTTTATTTGTATGTAATTTTTACGTATACAACTCCTTGATTAATTTTTAATTAATTACACTTTTTTATTACGCGAATTTATTAAATTTTCTCACCAATTAAATGAGCTATACAAATCTTTTCTCGTTACTTATTTATAAAATACGTAATTCACTTGTATATAACTATTTGAGTTATTTTACATCGATTACTGTCATTCTAAAACATGTTATTTAGTATGATCGATACTCGCGAATAATAAAATCAAAATAATTTTAAGGCTCATTATTCCGTGCATTCATAGCATCGTCGGTCAATTTAAGAGGTAGTAGGAGATGTGATTATTTTTAATTCGGATGGCCACCATAACCACTTTGCCTAATTGAAAAAGTCACATTAAAAGTATAGTTTTGATTGTAAATAATTTTTTTTAATTTTATTGTTTCGAAGTGACATCCCTAGTGTAGTTTGCCTCTCTTACACGACGTTAGTGCGACATAATATCGTGTTAACGCCTTTTATGGCCCAACTTGTTCATGATAACAAATCGCTCTTCGGCTGTCGTCAGAGCCATGCATATTTCTGGGCGTGACTCTGCTCGCAAATGACTCGATTTTATCATAAATAATCCATTGACCTATCAAGGATATTGTGAGTAAATCTTCTATACCGGAATGGGAAATAATGATTCGATCACCCATGATTCTTATTTATCTTCATTAAATGCTCATTAGTAGTTAATTTGGATTACGTAGTATTAGGACTGGAGTCCTAGTCCGCCAATGCCGCTTTTAATCAAGTAACTCAGCAACTAGGACCACAAATAACTTAAGACTGTCAGAATATGTCTTATCATATTTATTACTATGTTTTTTCAATAATTGAAGAATAATCTTAAATATACTGTAAGATTATTCTTAAAACAGTATTATAAACCTTAAAATATTTAAAATACTTGACTGAATCACATTAAATCAAATAATCTGTCCGCTCGCTCATGATTGCTATACATCTGCGAGCGACGATCACTGCATAATCCAAACTGTCTGCCTCTGAAACATTAAAGCGACTAAATACCGAAGTTGGCGTGCTAATCCGCTATAAAACGGGCCATCGACATAAATTACGTGCGCTCCCGACGGAGGCCAACGGTCGACTGATGTGATTTGTTTGTTTTGAGTCAACGCCATCTCGCGTGATCTATGAGATTTAGTGGTGTTGAGTGATAATGTGGCGGAGTAGTTAATTGTGGATTTGGTGTTGGTGTTTATTTATGTTTGTTTATTTTGTGTCGAGGTTTTTCGTGTTGATATTAATAGACTAAGAACAAAAGACGTGTGTTAGATTTTGTATTATTTTGAAGTCTTTTTTATCCAAAGTATTTAAAAGTACAAGTAGAGAAGACATTATCCATCTTTAAGTGGTCAGTACACCTACTGGTTTTATTGTCATATATCTGCGGTCCAAGGTTTGATTTCGTTCCGGGATAATCAGTAAATATACTTTTTCATATTGTTTCGGGTTTGGTAAGATGATCTTAATTATTCTTAAATTATTTTCTCTTCCTGTGTTTTGCCACCGGTGAATTGTTATCATATTAAAAACTATTTACGTTTGTGGTTTATAAGCGAGTGGGGGCGTTTTCCTCCAGGCGCCCGTGTCAGGGGGCGTCAAAATCATCAACTATACATAGTATAAAACAGTCGCTTCCCGATCTGTACGCTGAGATCTTTAAATTTAATGGGGTTTTCAACAATATACAGAGAAATTCAAGTTTGAGGTTTTATGTGCAATAAGTACAAATGTAACTAGACCACGCGAGCGAAGCCCGATGGAGGTAAACTAATAATAAAAGAACGAGCTTCACAAAATTGTTTCATTATCCAATTCGGCCCAGGTATATTTAGGTCTGGCAGTTCGTCAGTTCGTCATAGAATGAGTATTCTATACATGTCTGAATTGTTAAGATATTTATTCTTAAAATACTAATGACTATCAATTTAAGTTTGTAAGATTTGAAAGCGGTAGGATTGAAATTATTCTTTTACGAATGTAAGAATCTCATTAAAAAGGTGAAATCTACTCTGAATGAAGCTAATAAGTGTTACGGAATACGGCTAACCGATTTCGTGCCGAAAAATCAATTAAGAGACCAACCATCCCAATTCAATTGACAATGGAACCCGTTCTATCCAAAGGGACTTAGCTAAATTAAAAGCTCGTCCCTCAAGAGATCCTATTATACTAACGCCAACGAGGTATAATTTTGTTTTCTTTTAAATAAAGAAAAAATATGAATACTGCAATTGGAACACGATACGATGTATGGTCTTTTTATGTATGTTTATCGGTTTTTCCGCGAATTATGGACTTATTTATCATTTAATAGTTAAGTATATATCTTTTTAAAATCGCTGGCCCTGATAATACAGATTCTCTAGTTTTGGGGTCAGAAATCTAAGACTTAAAGCAATATGTATAAAACCTAAATTAAGTATTTGCCTTGTACTTAATAATAATATAAACACCTGTTTGTAAAATTAAGGTTTTGAGTTAATAAATGAATTATTATTATTATTTGATTAACTTAGCAATAAGCATTCACAATGCTATTTCATAGAAGAATGCTCAAAAAAATCACCAGTCCCAGGTGGCCTACGTGGGATTCGAGCCCATAACCTTTTGCAATCCGGGCGACTGCTTTAACCAGTCAGTTTCAAAATAATCAAATTGTCCAGGCATTATTTATAACTCTCGTTATTCACCGGGCAGAACATTTGAAATGAGGTTTTATAACGGTACTAAGAGTATTTTTATTTCAACTTAATTTTGAAATAAAAATACTCTTAGTACCGTTATATAATATAGCTTTCCAATAAACACCCTATTTCTTTTTAAAAGATAGAGAAGGGGTATAATCAGGTCTTAAAATATTGAACTTTTGAATAACGTGGACATGCGTTTATCATATTTTTAAAGTTTGAAGCCGGTTCTATTTTTTTTTTAAGTTTTTATACCATTGTACAGTCAACTGCACGTCAGACTATACAAACTGTCAAATTCCACACTCAATTTTAAACTTTAAATTTAATATAAAGCCTAGTAGAGATTGCTACTTTAGCAATAAGGCCGCCTTTTGCGTCTGTGTTTCTAATTTATATGTATTTTTATGTTTATATGTTACTGTATAATAAAGTATATATTCATTGATTCAAGAATAACATAGCGATTGTCTTATATTAAGACTTTTTTTTTCACATTTTGACCACAGAAATCATATAGCCTGTAAAAATAGCACGTTTTCACTTATGGATTTAAATTCTTTTGTATCGTAATAATTTCCTCTCTCTGTCTCTCTCTCATAGAATCAGTCGCTGCCCTTCCCTGTTTTATAATATCTCGTTTAACTTCTATGTGATATGTTCTTGATTTAGTTACAAATTAAGCAAGAAACACGACGCCATATTTAACTCGATTCTCTCTTGGGATGTCTAAGTAATTTAGCTACTGGCACATGGAGAAGTGATTTACGTTAATTTTGTTATTTGATATTCAGTATGCATTTAATGAATTCTATTTAAGTTTCAAACGGTGATTAGAGGGGATCTATTAAGAATTTCTTGGAAGATGGATCTTTAAATGTTACTACACCCTTACTGGTTGATACCCCTGGAGTGTTTCTCATAGGGACAATATCCAAGTTTATATGGTAATAAGTATACTGTCTTAATCTAAACTAAATTATAAAGAGGTAAGATTTGAAAAATTATTTCACCTTCAAAAACCTACATCACACGCGGGTGACATAGGCTTCAATAACGCGGGTGAAGTCGCAGGAAAACAGCTAGTCTGAAATAAAAGTGTAAAATAATGATTAAAAGAAATGTTTTTATTAAGCTAAGGACTCAGGATAAAAAAAAATAATTTGATGATTGTTTTTGAAGAAAATACTGCATAAATATATAAATACTAATAGAGTTAGTTGACCTCCTTTTTTCACCAACTTCAAAGTCTGTTTAAAAGCAAAAACTTCTTTATAAATTTCTAGTTTATGCCTCGACTTTGTTAATCTGAAATTTTTTAACACGCTTTTTTTTCATTTTTTAAAATTCATAAATCAGAATACAACTATCACTCTTAAGAGACGAAAAGTATAGGACATATAAATTTCTTTCTTTCTTTCTTTCACATCCAAATATCCGTTCGGGCTATATCCCAACCTTATAATTATGGTATCACATGAGTGCGTGCTGCCCGAAAATTATTTAAACCATCATTATAAACTAAACTATGTCAGTATCCATTAGGAGATTTTAATATCGGTTTAATGTCTAGTATTTGTGCTTAACGATTATCACTGTGATAGTTAATTGACGAAAACTAACTACTGTTCACTGGACATTACTGAGAAACTTTATATTTTGATGTTTTTCAAAGTATTGAATCATTAAATCCAAATTGTTACTAAAGTGAGCTAATAAATTATGTATTCTTATGTAGACTATGCCACCCGCGTATGTTGTAGACTATGTTACCCGCGTATGATGTAGCTTTCCGAAGGTGAAAGAATTTTTCGAATCATATCTGTAGTTTCGGTGCCTTTTCAATGCCAACAAACAATAAAATCTTTCTTGTTTATAATACTAGTAAATATATGTAATTTTTTTTTTTTCTGGAAGCTTAAATGACTATACTAACTTCGTAACAAGCTTTTCCTTAACGGTTCCCTAAGGTTGGCAATTCAAAATTATGCCAGACAAAGTGTTGCCGTTTCATAATAATCTTGTTCATTATATTTTTAATTAAATTAATTTTTCAACTATTAGATAATAGATAAAAATTTCAATATTAAATAATTCTCAGAAGGTTCCCGAGGAAAAACAATAAAAAAAAAGAATCAAGTCTGCACTGACGTTTTTGTACAGTTTCTATTTTCGCGCTTTCCTTGTTCCATTTGCTCTTTTTTTGTTTTTGTTTACACATGGCGAAAGCCATCTGCTCCTGTGGAGGACAAGTTGAAGCGTGGTCGGACTACATGGTAAAACCCTTAAAAAATGTCGTCTCAGACAACAGTCGAACCACACAACTATTTTCACTGTATTATATATATATATATATATATATATATATATATATATATATATATATATATATATATATATATATATATATATATAAACTTTCCTCTTGAAACACTGTATATAGATGAACGCAGCATAAAACCCGTTGTGTATTTTCAAAGTCTTGGCGTACAAACAGTGGGAAGCAACTTTGTTTAATATACTAATATATTTACATTCTAAAACCGCACATAGACAGCTCATGATAAGGTAATGATGGTAATGCCGACTAAAACACACGTTTCATTTATACGGATAGTAGTTTACATAACATACCATAATTGTTCTTACCAAGGACTTGATTTAAAATATTACTTACGTTTTTGCACATGACCCCCTTTATATTTACCTATCCTGGAAGAGATTGCTGCATAGCAATAAGATCGCCATATGTATACTGTCCCTAATATTGCTTTCTTTGTAACGTGTGCAATAAGGAATATTATTATTATTATTAAAAAGCAACAGAAATATAACCTTCACCGTTTTCAAACAAAAATAATTACATTTTCTCTCGATATAGCTTCGAAGTTTTTCCAACTGTCGTTTTAAAACAACAAAATTATTAATACCATGACGGAGGGTCTCGCAATAATTCACAGGGGAGCAATGTTGGCTTTTTAATTAACGGTTATAACTGTAAAACTCCGTTTTAATTTATATTTAACGACATTTTTCCTGTCTGCGTTAGCTTCCGATGTTCCGTTCCGTTCCTATTTTGTTTTGGCGATACAAATGGGTGTTGAAATAAAATTTACTATTGTATCCTAAGTTAATATCGTTATATTAAGAAATCGATTTTTCGTACTCATTTAAACCAGAGTCTGCTGATAACTAGCAACGGGTATATATCATGATTATATCAATTGATATATACGTCGATATATATCAATTGATATTTATATTATTTATTGGTAATTTGAGTAATGATTATTGAGATTTATCTCCGGAAAATTAACCAACCCGATGTGACGCTGGCGACATTGACCCGAAGTAGCAATCGTTTTAGAAATTTCGAGTTTACTCCCTAATATGAACGCGAAAAGAGAACGGTTAGCTTTTTGTTATATTTAAAAATTTAATGCTTATGTCCACATAATAACGTACAATATTATTATTATTATTTTTTTTTCAAAGGTGAATCAACAGTTACATAAAATTAAATAAAAAAAATTATAGTGATATGGTAATAATCCGGGTATTCCCCTATACATTACTGTGAATTCTCGCACGCATACTACTTATTTTATAATATATATACAAATATCAAATAAATAAAACTAAATTTTTATTTTACACTTTATTTAAAAGACCAAATATTAAATAAAGCCACTAGCAGCTTAAATATCGCATTATAATAATACGTTTGACTATATTTGATCAATTTTGCTTTCAGAGTGCTTAAAAATACCTGCCCATATAATTCTTCTTTAATAAAAAAATAAATGCATGTATCATTTTTTTATTTTTGATCATCGCTATGAATAGTTTTCTCGTTTGAAACTTTTAAAGCGTGATTTAGCTGTAGTCGGGTTTTAAATTTTAAATTTTTTTTTTATATAATTAATCTCGAGTATATTTATGCAAATTCGTTAGCAAAAGCTATATATATATCGTATATATATATTTGAAATGTGTTTATTAGTTTCTTACTTTATGCTTTCTAGAAACCCAAACATAGCACGCGGACAATTTAGACGTTTCTTATGATACCTCATTCGTCCAGTTTCGAAATTATAAGGGGGGAGGGGCCATTCTTACATACATGCCGGCCAGAGTCATAAACCTCTTTTTCGTTTCGCCGCAGTATGCGGGTAAAAAAAAGAAAAATTTCAGAACTGTAACAAGAAAAAAAGCTTTTTTTAATGGACTTACATAAAGAGTTAGTACTAGTAGTTGAGATTATTTTGCAAAGAATACACTACTAACTTACTACGAAGAGCGCTATTTTATATTAATTTTAATACTGTTTAAGAAAGTGTTTAAGTTAATATCTAATAACATCAATTTATTATACATTACTTTTTTTAAAAGGTTTCACGTCGCACTGACTATATACCTATAATTAGGACTAGAATTAGAAACTTTATATTAAAAAGAAATTTTAACCGAACTTTTAGTAAAAATACATTATAAAAAGGTCGAATAAAGAGATTGTTAGCAAAGAGAACAGTGCCAGTGATGCTTTTATGCATCTTTTATATCACCTAAAATGTTATGTTACTTGCATGAAAATATAAAATATGTATAACAGATATTTTAGCATGCAGTAAACATGAGCACACTCGGCACCTACATTTACGAACTTAAGTAAAGTTATTTTACATACATTTACGTAATTTGAACTTGAATATACTGAGTGTCCACGCTTCTGATGTTAGATGGAAGTTTACTGTTAAGTTTTACTCCTTCATAAAATAAGAATCTTTTATCTTCACAAAAAAGCTTTTATACTATAGAATTGACTCTATTACTTACTAGAAAAGTTTGATATTCGTGCATATATAACTAGCCCTTAAAGATATACATCTAGCTTAAAGCAAAAGCAAAGGGATCTAATTCAATTGTAACCAAAGGCTGAGTCGGGAGTTCCGAAAGGAAAAGGTGATATTTAAGAGTCTTAAGAAAAAAGACTAGGATATTATTGTGGATCAATTTTGCATACACAATCCTATATTGGTACGAGGGTCAAACTGAAAGTTCTTAGAACTGGCCACTTATAAACAATATAATAAAAAAATAATTCTAAAATTTGAAAATATAACTCTTTGCCAATATTACTGAGTATATATTTCATTCATTTGTCATTTGTTTTACGATTTGGCGGCAAATTGAAAATTGTCTGTGTCACGTCATCATGAATTTAACACGAGAAAATTTTCGTGCAATGATTTTTTATGACTTTCGATGTCATTTAAGTCAACAAGAAAGTTATGATAGACTACGATTGGCCTTTCACGATGAAGCCCCATCTCGTGCGACTGTTTACAACTGGTTTAATGAGTTTAAACGTGGTCGCACTAATCTCACTGATGATTTACGTGAGGGACGGCCTTCTACGGCGACGACTGAAGATAACATCTGTGTTGTGCGGCGTATGATAGAGACTGACAAAAGAGTGACCTATCAACAGATTCGGACAAGCTTAGGCATCGGTATGAGTCAAGTGCACAAAATCCTCCACGAACATTTAGCGGTCAGGAAGCTTTGCGCCCGGTGGATACCTCATAATTTGACTGAGGCTCAAAAACTCCATCGTGTGGATTGGTGTCGTAAAATGATTGAAAGATTTAAGGGAGGTGACTCAAATGCTGTGTTCGACATACTAACAGGTGACGAAAGCTGGATTTACTGTTATGATCCTAAAACCAAAAGACAATCTGCTCAGTGGGTGTTTCCTTTCGAGGAGTTGCCAACTAAAGTGAAGAGAGATCGAAGTGCGGGAAAAAAAATGATGGCCTCGTTCTTTGGAAGGATAGGTCATTTTGCAACGATTGTGTTAGAGGATCAAAAAACAGTTTCTGCAGAATGGTACACTACCAATTGTTTGCCACTTGTCTTGGAAAAAGTTCGAGAGAAACGACCTCGCAGTAGGATCCTCCTTCACCACGACAACGCCTCGTCGCACACCGCCAAGCGAACGATCGACTATTTGGCGACATCAAACGTTGAATTACTGGGTCACCCGCCGTATAGCCCCGACCTCGCGCCTTGTGATTTTTATTTATTTCCAAAAATTAAAGAAAAACTTAAAGGAAAGCGGTTTATGAATGCTGAAGAAGCGGTGGCTGCGTATCGCGATGCCATTGAAGAGACCCCTAAGGACGAGTGGGCAAAGTGCTTTTCCCAGTGGTTCCATCGCATGCAGCGGTGTATTGACGTGAATGGACAATATTTTGAAAAGATATAATAAAACTAATAACTGGCTAATGTAATCAGTTTTTGATTTTCTAAGAACTTTCAGTTTGACCCTCGTATATCTAAAAAATCTACCAGATGGTATTCGAATTCGGAAATGATAAATTTCTCAAGCATTTGTTGGATTTCTTTACTAGTGATTGTATTTTCATCAGTCTTCAGGCAAGTCCCCGAAACAGTCGAATGAAATATTTTTACACATATTATTAAAGCTGCCCCGATTTTTTGTCTTGTTTTCCCAAAATAGTGTTTCCTCTCCGACAATACTCCAAAATTAAATCTGTGATTTTGTTCCAAAGAAACCCTATTTTAACGTTCTAATTCATTGTTTATTGTGTAAGAATCTGTAAGAAACTATCGCGTGAGAAAATCTCGTTTTTTTCCCTTGGCAACAGCTCAAATTTTTAACAAAATTCCGTTAAATGTCGGAAAGACACTGGACAGTATATTTCGGGTCGTTAAATAAATAACGAACAGTGTGAATCGTGTCGTTTATAATGTTTTTCTTGAAGGATAAAAGCTACGTTATAATAGAACTCTGCTATTTTGTAAAAAACAAACATCTTCGAACGTAGCGTCGAGTACAGTGCTCGCACCATATAAGTACTTCTATATCCATTCCCGCTGTCTGTACGCTAAGGCCTTTTAAACAACACGGATTTAATCAATACACAAAAGATTATATGTATAATACAGGACCACGCGGGTGTAGCCGCTGGCGGAAAGCTAGTAAGTAGATATTAAACATTAGCACAGCTAAATCTATAAAATACTAAAATGACGTGCCAGCTAATTTTAAAAAGGTTTCAAAACAGTAAACTCGACTTAAATATTTAAGTACTTTCATTTTCGCGTGAGAGGATCGTGAGGTTTGTAGATATTTTTTTGTTGCTTGAAAGAAATTATATTTAGCGTCAATTATTTTATTGTCATCTCTGCTATTGTATTCTTCTCTTTCGTTAAAGTTTATTTCGTTAATACATCATAGTAATATCTTCTTTTGATAATTTCTTATTTAAATAGAAATGCCATCAAGGGCAATTGCACTAACGCTGTCAAGCCGCAAATGTTCAAATTTCCTCCCTCACAAATTATTGTATTTCTTATTACAAAGGGGCAGAATACCTATTATCCCCATTTTTCAACTCCCCCTCTTGTTTACACATTACTTAAAAGTGCACATTAATATAAAAATTCGGTCCTAATGTAGCTCCCTGTGGGACCCCCTGTTCTAATCACCCCGATACATAACTTATCCGTGCTTAATGAAACGTTTCCTTTTTGTGTTTTTATTAAGGAAATTTCCTTTATATTTATCACCATCCAGTTAAATGTCTAAACTTAAGAATCTTTGTGTAATCGCATCAAGGCCCATTTAATTTAGTGATGTTCTTTTATCGATAAAAAGCTAGACGATGCCGAGTTGCCTTTTGATCATGCGCCTAATGCTGAAAGCTTAATTATTAACGGAATTAACAAAAAAAATCTTTTCACCGATATCCAATACAATTATTTCTTTCGGCTGTTTGGGTGGATTATCTGAACATTGATGAAAATACGCTCTGTAGTAGCGGAAAAATAATAGTTGCTTTAAAAATTCGCCAGTTAGTTCCTGGGTAGCTGAGTCGTTAGAGTAGTCGCCCGGATTGCGAAAGTTCATGGGTTCGAATCCAATCTCAGAGTGCCAGGGACAAAGTAGATTTTTTAAGCATTTTTCTTTAAGAATATTTTTCAGTATAGCATTGTGAATGCAAAATCGATAAAATACAATGACACACCCATTTAATTTGAGTATTCTTTTCATAGATTATTTATAATATTTTACATCATTCATAATTTTAAAAATATTCTTTGTAAAGAGTTAACTTATGAGTAGCTGTGCAATAAGCAATTAAAAAACCATTGTGAACTTTATACTTATAAGTGAATAATACTAACAACTGCGGCGTGATTGATAAAAAAAGAAACAAAAGTATAAAGGTGATTGGTAGCACCAACTAATTATTGTGCCTTTCGAAGCACGGAGGAGCTCCAGAGTAAATTTTTAGTCACCTATGCTATGGCTAGTCATTTAGAAAAGTTTCTTACATTAGTGTTACGATCGCTGCGCCATCGAGCTCCTTATTATTCCTAATAGTTTTAAAATGTCGAATTATTATCTAACTTATTGAAAGTTAAACGTAGTAAAATTTTCGAGTAAGAAAATAAAATAGTTCTTTTTTTATTCCAGTTCCCATCCCTAGTGTGCGTTTCGTTTACGTGCCTAAACACGTTTTGTAACAAGCTTACTGTGAAATATAGAGGGGCTTGTGCCGATCGATGTTGCAACTTTCCTAATCACTTTAATGCACAGAATTAGGGCCTCCCCTAAATTTTCTGACAATTCCTTGCCTGTGTTCTAAAGAAAGTACCTGTTAGGAATAATATTACAAAAATACTAAATACTTTACTATACTAACTAAAGCGAAATAAAAACTTCAAAAGATTTAGCTTAACATCAAAACGTAGGATTATGTATTTAATAAATGTGGAAAGGAATACCAGTATCATTTTTAAGCCGTTTTGTCTATGATTGAACTGCAAGGTCGGTTTCATGATAACAGCGACTTATAAAGTGCAAAGAATATAGACAGACTGTCTGTTGTTGTTATTTTGTAAACAAAGCGAAACTGGCTCCGTGGTGGTGGAGAACTATACTAAATGAATGTAATGGCGGCTTTTAAATCATCTGTCTTATTGAACGTTTCAAATGTCAATGATTTTAACTAGAAAAGCAGTAATGCAATTGCAAGGCACCATTCAGTCAGTTCTAAAATCGTATGACTATTTTAACCACATCGAGATAACATGCGTAACAACGTGACCCCACAAAAAAACAGAAATTTCAAATAAGTGTTACATCTTGAACAGACGTCGTACCTATACATAAAAGGGGTTCCGCTATTATTTTTCTAAAAATATTTTTTTTTTATTTTGTATCATATTCTAGTTAGGCAAATTAAGGTATGTAGGAAACTTAAATTAAATATACTTTTACCTATCTACAGTTTTATACATTCATATGTTATTGTAAGAGAAAAATTATAAAAGTAAAATATCACAAAATAATTCACACTAATGAGCAAATGAGTAAGTAATTCGTTCCATATTTAAAGCTGAATTTAGTGTGCTTTAGCGATCAGAGACGGTTAAATCTTTAGTACGAGTATATTATTCTCATAAAATAATCCATTTCTGGAATAATCGCGTAATTTCACAATTACCCAATTGTGCGGTTCGAAGACATTACAAGCAATCAGCACTTTGAAATATTTATTATTATATCATGAACAGACACAACTAATTATTGTAGCTTGTACTCAAACCGAATTAACAAACGTGCAACATTTGGTGTAACGCGACGATTTTAAAAACATCGCTACGCCGATTTATCGATTTTTCGGTGGATTCTTCGTGTCGTTTGCTACCGAAGGATCGAACGATATTACTTTTGAAATAAGACATCGTAACCTAATCTCTACTGCCAAATGACAATGATCAATTGAATTTGAAAGTCGAATTCTTGAAAAAAAGCCTTCATATTTTCGATAATTCCAACGACATAACATTTGGTATCGTTCTTAATTTCGTTTTAGTTTCTTAATAGCTTATTTTTGGTTTCTTTTATTATTATGAGTATGTACCGACTTTTAATAGGATTCATTCAACACAAAAACAAGAAAAATCCACGTTTTTATTTTTACACAGAAAACTAGAGTATTTTTATGAATTGTGAAATTAAACTATGTTATAGTTCTGACATCATGAAACATATTATTTCTTAAAGATTTAAGATATTATTTTTTTATTCAACCTTTTCACCATCACCACCATACCACACTCTTGATGGTTCATAACCCGTTCTTATTTGATTCTATCCATAAAGAAGGGCCGTGCCCCAAAAAGGGGTACAGCCAGATGACGATGCTTCAATCTTTTCGCAACTTGGAAAGAATAGGACAGACAACTGTTGTTTTTGAGATTCTTAAACATACAAATAAACACACTACAAAATATTTGAAAAATAATCAAATACAGAAATTATTAATTTAATTAACCATAGCATAGTAAATATTAAACAAAAAATGTTTAAGGACTTCATAAGAGGACATCGATCCCATTATTTTGAGAACTTCTTAATTCCCAATCTGTTAGTCCAGCGCATGGAGAAAATGCACCAATAACAGTAACATTATTTAAAGTTCAATTTATATTTTCCGTGACGAGCTCTTTTATCCACATCTCTGCACCATATTATATTAGTATAAGAAAAGTAAGCAAATTGCAAAATTATTTTATGAATTAACATTTGATTACCTTGCAATAAATGAACACTTCAGCTGAATGTTTGGACATCCATATGAAGATACTAACAACATATTAAATCCATTGTTAGATCCTCGTGAAATCGTTCAAAATATAGTTATTCATATATGTATAATTACTGAATAACTAGGAATTCTTAATTTATTTAAAAATTATGACTTTGAATTTAGATTCGTGAATAACAACGATTGTAGACCGCGTAAAGCGCGTAGGAGCTCGACATAATAAATTTGTAGTATCTCTTTGTGATGTTTATATGAAATGAGCAAGTGACGACTTATAAAGTTGTCGCTTTATATCACGTAATCCATAATTACTACTGTTCAATTGGTAGAATACCTAAACTGTAACAAGATTAATATTATATGTAACTGTTACAATAACTACATGGCTATTCAGATAGTTCGTTCGTAGTTCAAGCGAATTAACCCGAAAACCACATTAGGTATATAAATTTGGTTTTGATTTGGAAATTCGGTTCAATTAGAATTAGGTATCCACAATCCACAAATAAGCAAAATGATAACAGGTTAAAGGTGTGTATCCACATTGCTAGACTGCTCGCGTCATGTAGACAACACACATTAACAATGACGGTGACGAATGTCATTGCTTCCTTCAAAACTTCACGTAATGTAGGTTTCATTTATTATTAAAATAATTAAATAAAATTGTTTAAATAATTGCAATTAAAACAGCGAATAATTGATTAAATAATTAATTTAATCAGACATTGATTTTATCAATAAAGTAATTATCGCATAAAACATCGCAAGTTTGTTTTCTTTTACCCGCAAGTTTTATTTGCGCCAGGCCGGCTATTACAGGCGTTGGGTGAGCAAATTATTCTAATTAGTAACATTTGCGTGTTGCAAGATGGAACAGACGACTGCAATCTTAGCTAGCGCCTTTCCCTTTAATCAAAACACGAAATTACCGAGTACAATAATGTAGACAGACGCCTTAATTATTTTCTTTCATTACTATGAATAACAGTTAACACGTACTTAATTACTTGTCATTTTCTTAATATTATACAGATGTCAGATGAGCTTGCGGAAAATCAGCTTTTAATGACTTCGGTGCATGAAATATGGTTTTTAGGTTTCCGTACCCAAAAGGTAATAAGGGAAAAATCACATAGTAATAGGGTTATTATTGAGACTTTGTTATCTGTCTCTCTGTCTTGAGTCATGAAAGTTAGACAGTTGAAATCTTAACAGATAATGTTTTTCTGTTGCTGCTATAACAATAAATAATAAAAAAAAAAAATACATTAAAATAAATATTTAAGGGGGCTCCCATACAAAAAACGTGATTTTTTTTTCTCGTTTTCGGTACGGTTCCCTTCGAGTGCGAGTCCGAATCGCACTTAACCTTTCATTACTGTTGAAATAAAAATAATTTCATTTAGAAATTACGTCGTCGGTTTACAAGATGGCTATCTTCGAGGTCCCAAGTACAATTCTTGATCATGTCGGTATAGACAATGAACTTTTCTATATTATTTCGAGTCTGAGTGTCACGATAGCTTCGTTGTTTCAGATTACCATAATATAACATCTACTTAATTTGGTACATGAGCTATGTAATTTTTTAGTTACTCGCAAATCGTTTAGATTACCTGTTCTAAAATTTGTCAATCACAACCCTAAAATGTTTATACGTTAGTTTATTTATTTATTCTTTATTGTACTCTTCCGGTGTTCATACATAATTTACACAACATTTTCTCAGATCACAAACATATTGGGGAGTTTTATACAAAAGGTGAACTTAATTCAAACATGAGTTCTCTTTCAGCAAACTTTTCAGAGTTCGTGAGAACGTAAAGTCTAAAACGGAAGACACGCACACGATTAATCAAATTTACTTACAATTAAAAAACTATAATAACGAATAGAAAATTGATCTTTTAATGTAACTTAGCATTTTCTATGAAGAAAATGTTAGGTAATAGTAAATTAAGTTAAAAAACTAAAACCTGACTTAAGCTAAAACACGCTCTATTTTTT
This sequence comes from Diatraea saccharalis, assembly GCA_918026875.4. Lineage (NCBI taxonomy): Eukaryota > Metazoa > Arthropoda > Insecta > Lepidoptera > Crambidae > Diatraea > Diatraea saccharalis. The sequence continues at coordinate 18,949,212 of OU893339.1, forward strand.
ATAGCGGGTTTTAGTTTTTGTACTTATTTTTTTATTTAATTAATTTTCGGGTGTATTTCACAAAATTCGCAAGCAATAGCAATATGTATTTGAAATGTGCTAATTAAGCCCTGTCATTCGATACTCTACATGGAATTATTGAATAATAATATTTTTTTGTTTCTTACTTTATGCTCTCTAGAGGGCGCCATTGCCAATTTAATGTACCGTCACATAGCCTATAGCACGCGGACAATTAAGACGCTTCCAATGACATCTCATTTGTCCAGTTACTATGAGTAGTTTTTAGAACTACTTTCAAAGTTAAGGAACATATAAATATTCTTACATCCATACTTAAAAATTTATAATTTATGGCATGTACATTTCTCATTATTAATAAATAGCTTTTCTGACTTCACTGCTATTATTATAAACGTTAAGTTAGCTATTTGTGCTGTAAATGCCTACTTAAGTAGATCGATCGCTAAAAGCCTTTACGCGTCCAACAAAATTAACAAGCTGAGCTGGTCCGTGTAACCAGGTGTGTATATTAACGCCAATTAAGGTTAATCCTTATTGTGTAGATAATAATAGTTGACGGTAGTTTCATGCTTATAACAGATCATGCATACAGAATAGCACTGTTATTGTCCTCTGTTTACTAACAGAGGACAATAGCAGTGCTATTAAAACAGTCTTGTACTCGACGAGCGCAGCACTGTCAGAGCATGGAGGTTAGATCAAATAAAACCTATTTGAAAAGTTAGTAAAGGTTTTATTTCATCGTAACAGACAACATCGAGTCCCGTACCCAAAGGGAAAAAACGGGACCATATTACAAAGACTTCGATGTCCCTCTGTCAACAGGCTGTATCTTATGAACCGTGATAGGCAGTTGAAATTTTCACTGATGATGTATTTCTACTTAAAAACAAATAAATTAAATATTTAAGACAGCCCCCATACAACAAACGTTATTTCTGATACGGAACCAATCATGCGAGAGTCCGATTCGCATTTGGTCGGTGTTTGAAGAACTAGCATTTCTGGTTTTACACAGATTATTGTGAAAATTAATCTATTGCCTCTTCTTTTTTGTTTGTTTATAAAATTAATTGAAACCACTATTGCTATGCCGTATTGGATATCCGCTTCATGTCAATAACAGATTTCGTTGCTGACGTATGATTTCAACGAACGAACTTTAACGTTGAAATTCCCGTGAATTAACGGTTGCCTTGTAATCCAACATAAAAATGGATAGTTCAAAAGCACAAATAAATTAACAAAATATCATGGAAATAAAAAAAATACCTACTTTGTTTTAAGATAATAAATAAGAAGTGAAAAGGGAATAAGAAAAGAAATAACAGAAAACGTGTGAAAAAAAGGCGTAAATTAAATTTTTTTTTGTTGATAGCGTTAAAAACTTTTTTCGTTGAATTAATACGTATCTATTTAAAATCACTGTCCGGTGGCGCGAACCTCATCAAACACCAATGTCAGAGTGACAATGACATCTCACTGACAGGTAGTGATGCCCGTAATGCAATCGTTAAATCACTATTTAACGAAAATATCACTATGTTATTCGATATTTTTCGTTTAAAAAATAAGAACATAAAGAAAGGGGAAGGATTGGGATAAAAAGTAGCCTATAAGTTAAGAGGCCTATTACAAATTCACACAAACTCTGAACCGAAGGCCAAACAAACTGAGCTCGGATGGCTAGTGCATCGTATTTTTTTTTTTGTGATTTTGCAATTATATTTATCGTTTATATTGAAATGTGCTGATGATAAATTTGTGTCTAAAAATGATGAAATCTTTATTTTAGTGTGAAAATTTTATCACAATATTTTCAGTCGCTTTAAGTAAAATAATAATTAAGTAAAACTTTCGTATTTGTAATATTAGTAGGATTAGGTAGATCATACACTCGTAGGTAGCTTAATGATCTGTTTTGACATACTGTCGAGACATGTAGTGGATGAAGTATATGATTTCCACATAATTAAGCATACCTTGCCGCAGGCTACCACGCGATGATATATTAAAATTGGCCGAATGCGGTTGATTGATTAATTTGGCTCCTCGTTGTTAATTACACGTATTTATTGAAACGAAACGTTTTGTTTTTTGAAATATCGATATTCCCTTTGGTTGTATTTTACATGTATCTCTTAAAATTCATTGCCGTATTCATACGTGGTTTTCGTTAATATATTTGATTAATTTTGCATTCGCAATGCTATACTTGAAAATATTCTCATTAAAAAAAATGCCTTGACGAATCTACTTTGTCCCTGATATTCCGAGATGGGATTCGTTCCCACGACCTTTCGCAATCCGGGCGGCTGCTACCCAGGAACTAACAGGACTAGCGAATTCTTCAAGCACTTGTAACTTATTAGCTACTTTTCATTAAGAATATTTTCTTGGTATTAATATTTTATTTATTAAATACTTTGTATCAAAATTGTACCAATAGCATACGAATGGATCGTCCATCGTTTCGCTCAAAAGGATAACTGACGACCACATAGGATTCTTTGATATTGATGATGTGCACGTAATAATTAATATTAAAATGTGAAAGATTATAATTTTCATTATTTTGTTGCAGGTAACATTCGTATGAATATTCAATTATCGTGAAACACTCCAGTCAAACAGGTAATTTCTACCCATATTGTTGTAATATAATTAAAGGTATAGGAATTCAGCCCATACAGCCTGAGTCAATAACATTTTGTTTACCTTAAATGTTGGTTATCGAAATTTATTTATGATATTATAATAATCTATATTCAAACTCTATGACAGATAATGCTTGCCTATATGAACCAAATCTTACTATAATCAATTCTAGAAAAATAAACCAAACGGATAACACTCTAGACTTGCAGGTTCACGCCGTTTCTGTTTCCCCATTATTTATTTGAGAATTCAAAAAATCTATGGTATAGCTAATTTATTTAATTTATTTGTTTTACTTTAGAATGCAGATGTTATTGGAAAAAAATCTTGTTTTAAACTTTTTAGAGCGTAATTTAAAAGTAAAGTTTTAGTTTTTGTACTTATTTATTTATTTAACTAATTTTCGGGCGTATTTAAACAAAATTGCAAGCAGAAGCAAGCAAGAAGCTTACGATATATAGATATATATTTGAAATATGCTAATTAAGCCCTATCATTTGATAAACAGAACGATTGAATAATATATTTTTTAGTTTCTTAATTTATGCTGTCTAGAGGGCGCTGTTGTCAATTTAATGTAACGTCACACATATTATAGCACGCGGACAACTAAGACGCTTCTAATGATGCCTCATTTGTCCAGTTACGATGAGTAATTTTGAAGTTATAGGGGAACAGGTGAACATTCTTACATACATAACGGCCAAAATCATAACCCTCCTTTTGGCTTCGGTAAAACCAAAATAATTAACAAATCGCGATAAAAAACCTTGCTGCATTCGAATACGCTACATTTTCAAGTAACGTGGCAAATTAAATTTCCAGCTGCTCAAAAGCGCAGAGATATCTATTCTAAAATAATATCTGGTACAAGAGTATAAAAAATTATTAAACTCTATATGAAAATTTAATTGAATTTAAACCGTTCTAAAGGCAATAATGTTCTTTTTGAACTTAGCAATTTTCTTAATTACTTTAACTAAGACTTTGGATATTAAAACTTAGTTAATTATTTGTTCAATAAAGTCTAATGTAGGTGAATAGGTCAAGTCTAGTCTGAAGATCTAGTTTTCTAGCTAGATTGCTTTTTGCATAATACGTGAGGCCGCTTTTGATAGATTAAAGCTGTCCAATCTGTCATATGCAATTTTATGGAGTTCAATTGAATTTTATATAGAAAAAACATAGTGGCGCTAAGTTTTTTTTTATTTAACGAATATGTGTAATTGTGCATTATTAATTTATGTAATATTATTATATACCTATAGGAGAAGTTTAATATAACGTGTGATATTATTATATACCAGGACTTCGTGGGAGTGGATTAGTTAAAGTATAAGCCCCCATAGTAAAAGTTGTTCAGTATACTTAACTTATCCACTCCACGAAATCCTGCCATATAATTATATTACTCGTTATATTAAACTTGTCCTGAAATTACCTAATTCTTCACTTCAGCCCTTACAAATATAATAGACCCACTCAACTATTAATGTACAGACTGTCAATCTGCTGGGATCTGCCTTCCGTTTGGAATCTAATAGGGCAAACGGGCCATAACCCATAACGCGGTCCCAGTGCGGATTGGTGGTTGTTGACGACTGTAGATGCAGTCGGGTCCAACATTTTCTGTTTTCGACAAGTTACTCCCTGTAGAATATATACATTGATTAAACAAGGAGTAGCTCATAGTGGCGTAGTGGATAAGCGCCGCGGCCCGCGATCGTTGTTGCTAAGCGACTTTCGCAATGGTCGGTCACGGGATGGGTGACCAAAAAATTATCATCTCGAGATAATTTTTTCGAGACTGCACTTGACTTTCTAATCCTATTAAGCTGTGCGTGGGAGAATATGACTCATTCTCCTTAGCCATTCTTAACTGAGACTTGGGCTCCTGCAGTGGGGACGTAAAAGAGCTAATGATGATGATGAATAATTATACAAGCGAAAGTCAATTTATGTCTATATATATCTCTGCTATACTTCCACAAATAAACACTGACCCGAGTTGACCTTGAAAAAAGACACGTTACCCTTAATAGCAATAAAAGGGTTCAAATAGGGAATGGACGTTCGTAATTGTGAAAGATAAAACCATGAAACTTTATATTTAGGAACCAATCTTTGTTAAGCGTTTTTATATTTTTTTTATACCATATTAGGTTTAAAGTCTTAAGTAATGTTACCCCAATGTAACCAGTCGGGCAAACAATGGGTCGATCTGACCGCACGCGGGATGTTTCGCGCCGATCTCAATTTGCATTAGAGGGGTTACATCAGTGTAGCGTGCGCGGTAAAAGTTGACCACATTGACCCACAGAATTTAAAGGGTTAACATAATTATTGAACTTCGCGTTAAAGAAACTGTGTACGTAGCTTTGTTAAAAATTATCTTAGAAAGTAAATTTGATTATAAATTATTGGTAAAAATATGAAATATGTTCCTTGTCAGTTGCAGTTCATAATTCAGTTTCAGGATTTGTATATTATAGTAGCATAAAAAATAAAAAATATTTCAAGTCAAAAGCTTGAACAGCTAACGTGCCTATTGATAACTCTTTTCAAAGTGAGGTAATTAAATATGAAATTAGTTTGAGCTTATATAGATCTTAATGCTATCAATTCTGTCGCTCAAGGTTAGATTAAATTTAGGTTTATTCGTGTCAAAATGCGTTTTTAATTGTAAAAATGACTAAGGTAACAGAAGGTAACTTAAAATAGAAATCAGGAGTGTAATCATATTTTTTTATCGACAGCCAGTGTTGATTGTATGTGTTTTTAATTAAAAATATGCATACGAGTATATTAAAAAAAAAAAAAATTAAACACAGAAGACAGACAGTAACAAACAATAAATGACAAAATTCATAAAAATAAGCAAATATAAAACGCTTATTTAAACGTAGTTGGCAATGACGAATGACGTTTTAAAAAAAAATCTTGCAATTTTTGTTGGATTAGTATATACATTAGACAACTGAATCTGCACCAATATCTGTGATTTTAACTAAAACCTAATATAAATTCAATTCCAAAGTCTACAGAGTCCCTGGACGTGAATATTCTTTGTTACAAAATCCGTTTTTAGATTACAAAGAAGTTAGAGAATTATTCATGCCAACTTACGTGATTCTGGAGTCTACATTTGCAGTCAGACGTCTCGTATATTTCTTTTTAACATTTAATCATCTTGATAAACGTTTCAACGCGAAAATCTACCACTTCGCGGATTTTATGCTACAGGCGTATTATAGTCGTTTGTTTTACCTCAATTTTTTTCCTTTGTTGTGTAGTATGCTAAATTATATACAATGTACTTTATAACCGAAAACATTTTGTCTAAGTCATTGATCTATAAACTTGATTGCGCTCCGATTCATCTAACGAAAATTTCCAATCTTAAGACCTGTCCTTTGTCTTAGGTAGCTAATTCAAAAAGTGGGCATTAATATGTTACGGCGGGTAGTCCGAAGTGGCTATTACGAAGCCCAAATAGATCGCCCATATCGGAGGACTATCTTTAAAATAACACTGCAGGCGTTTATACCAACGTGGATTTGTTCCATTTTATCACTTTTCACACGAACATATAACGAGATGAGCGTGATGTCGTCAGATGTGTTTACTCCTAGGCGATCGGAAACAGAATGTGTGCCAAAAATGGCGGTAATTAGCTTTTGTTAACGAACTGTCAAAGTCAGTGTCACCATTCTAATAAAATTAGAAGTATCGATGATCACGCTCTCTCTACAATCGAGTAATTAAGTAATCCAGTAACTAGCAATTTAAAAAAAGTAACTAAATCAAGTGATCTTCGTAAAGATGATGCGATATATGTCTTATACATTGGCGAATTGCCCGTTAGGACCCACTCAATATTTATTCCCACCCACTGATAGGTCTTCACTTTAAAAAATGAGGGGTTCTTAGTAACTTGAAAGTTTCATTTCCTATTTGCAATTGTATTTAGAAAATATGCATTGTTGTTAGTTTATAGCAATAAATAAATGGCTGTTTTATTTTATTTTATATTGGTGAAGGTTTTTTAATAAAGTTGCAAGCACATTAAACCCATATATCCATATTTTACATAGAAATGTATGTAAAAACAATATATGTTTTACCATATTTATTTTTTTTAGTTAAAGTACGGGTCATGAAAGTATTAATCTGATGCAACTAACCTTTTCTCATTACATTTTTTGCTTGCCTGCGCTACTTTTATCCTGGCGCCCAAAGTGGTGTTAGTTAATTGCATTTTTGCGGATGCTTAATTATATGTGCAAAACAGATTCGAAGTTCAGGGAAATTTCATGTTTATTAAAACTTTCTAACAATACCTATCATAATTAATTTATAACTAAAAAATAAACATTAAATTTGTCAAATTTTGCTTTCACAATTCTACCTCGTGTGTTCATAAGTTTCGAGACAAACTTTTTAATGAAAAAATAAAATGAAATGTTACTGGCTGTTATTTTTCTTAGCGATTTCCAAATTTGGAATGTTAACTTTTAGTTTATTTGTATCGCAAGTTGATTTGTTTATATTTTCTCGTGATGGAGGGAACGAAACAATTACGTGCAACTGTCATTTCGCTGGCGGGAAAAAAACCGATGCAAATTTACCGCGAGCTGAAAAGTTTTCCTGTAAGCCATAACTTCATCTTTTACACAATACAGCGGTGCAAAGAAACAAGTTCTCTGCATGATGTCCAAAGGAGTGGTCGGCCACGCTCTGTGAGGACGCCTGCGAGCATCAAAATCATCCGAGAGCGACTTCGCCGAAATCTATGTCGCACTCAGAAGAAATTCGCTCTGCAGACTAATATTTCGCGTATATCAGTGAACAGAATACTGAAATCTGTTTTTAAGATAAAGGCCTATAGCCGTAGAAAAGTTCACTTCGTTAATTACGACGCGAACGTTGTCCATTGTTGCTGAGGAGACATGATGCTAGGAAGATACTCTTCACCGACGAGAAGATTTTTATGTCGAAGAAAAGTTTAACCGATAAAAGAATAAAGTTTACGCTCAAAGTAACAAGGATGTCCCAGCTTCTGCACGGAATGTCTCGCGCACTTATCACCTGGCTAGTGTGATGGTATGATGGGGAGTTTCATATGAAGGTGTTACTCGCAAGAATTATCAGAGTGACATTTTAAAGCCCGTGGTGAAACCCCTGTCTGATAAATCACAATGAGATGGGTTTTCAGCAAGTCTCGGCACCATCCCATAAGGCAAAAAGCACCCTAGCTTGGTTGAGGGCGAATGTGCCGGCCTTCATCGCGGTGGATGAGTAGCCCTCCTCCACCGCGAACCTCAACCTGCTGGATTGTTCTTTATGGCCTGAATTAGAACTCAAGGCCTGCTGAAACTCCCACCCAAACTAGGCGTCACTGAAGCAAACCCTTGTTCGAGAAGCAAAGCGAATACCGTTAGAAAAGGTGCCGCAATAATCAACAATAAAATATATATTTTGTAAAATAAAAAAATATATAAATCCGAACCCGAATTCGAATTCACGCTATTGAGTGTAAAAAATATTTTTTGGTTAAAAATAAAAAACAGAATTTATTAAACGTGTCTCACATTTTCTATCCCTATGTCATTTCGAAACTCACTTCACTTATGCAACGAAAATACCAATTGAAGGTTAAGCAGATATCGTTCTCAAAGTGAACCCGAACCTGAGTGAATTTGAATTACGGATCATAATCACAAAATGAAATTTCCAAGAAGTAAAAGAAAATAATAAACTAAATACCATTTTGCTTGAATTAAAATATAAAATGCTTTTTTGACGCCCAACATGGGATCGCTAAATGGCTTTTTTGCGGACTCTTCGTTAACTTTGCAAACAGTTACCAGTGCATACCAGAGACCAGCTTAAGGTTACGTGCTTGAATTCTAATTGACTAAACAACAAGTTACATAATTGAGTTTATATATCCACCTAATAAACAAATAATAAGAATTTATTAGTGCTTAATTTTAATTTTTTTATCTATGTTGTCTTAAGGGCGCTTGAATTCTAATTGACTAAACAACAAGTTACATAATCGAGTTTATATATCCACCTAATAAACAAATAATAAGAATTAATGAGTGCTTAATTTTAATTTTTTATCTATGTTGTCTTTAGGGCAACTAATATATGGACGCCGAGTAATGTCATTTAGTTCACACAACTTAGTAATTTTTATGAAAATCACTTTTATAAAAACTATGGGTCTGTGTTCAGTTTTCCTTTCGATTTCGTATCTCAGTGTACTACAACATATTAAGGATCTTATATATATATATATATATATATATATATATATATATATATATATATATATATATATATATATATATATATATATGTATATATATATATATAGGGGTGTAAGGGGGTCTGAACAACATCTAACGGATCCCAAGCCAACCTCACCTGCACGCGGTACACCCTGCCGACTAACCAACGAGGCTCTGGCGCTCCCCACCAACCCGCATTGGGCCAGCGTGGTGGGAGACGGCCCAAAACCCCTCAGAGATAAAAATTGAACCAAACGAAAGGCCCCGAGTGCCCGGCGGTGCCGTAAGCCGTGCTGGCGCGGACGGACGCCAACTCGGCGAAGGCACCAGGGGTGCGAAGAATCCCCGGGCGGCAAAGATCCCCCGTCAAACGACCTTGGCCCTGGCAACCTACAACGCACGCACACTGCGGACCGAGGAGAAGCTGCTGGAACTAGAGAAGGAATTGGGCAGGATTCGTTGGAGTATTGTAGGATTATCCGAAGTCCGAAGAGAGGGCGAGGACACGATGATCCTTAAATCCGGTAACCTGCTCTATTTCCGGGAGGGCGAAGATCTGTCCCAAGGTGGCGTCGGGTTTATCGTCCACAAGTCTCTCGTGAACAATATTGTACAGATCGGAAGTGTATCGAATAGGGTGGCGTACCTTATACTCAGAATCACCGAACGGTATTCGCTGAAGGTCATACAGGTTTACGCCCCGACCTCGACGCACCCCGACGAGGAAGTGGAAGCCATGTATGAGGACATTTCCCGGGCAATACATGGTTCCACGACCCACTACACTGTTGTCATGGGAGACTTCAACGCAAGGCTAGGCAAGCGTGGCGATGAGGAGTTGAAGGTGGGGCATTTTGGATCTGGGATCCGGAATCACCGTGGTCAAATGCTAGCCGACTACATGGAGAGGGAAGGACTCTATATGATGAACTCCTTCTTCAAAAAACGGTTGCATCGAAAGTGGACCTGGAAGAGTCCGGATGGTGTGACAAAAAGCGAGATCGACTTCATCATGTCGACTAAGACTCGGATATTCAATGACGTCTCAGTGATCAATTCGTTTAATACGGGAAGCGATCACCGTATGGTAAGAGGCGCATTGAATCTAAATGTAAAAGCTGAACGGTATCGACTGGTGAAGTCTACGCTCCGTCCTGAAGCCACCCAGATCCGGGACCCCGAACACTTTCAGCTCGAACTTCAAAACCGCTTCGATTGCCTGGAGAGCTGCTCGGATGTGGACGAATACAATGACAGGGTCGTAGAAGCTGTCCTTACGGTGGGTTCAAAATTCCTCAAACCTCGCCGTACTCAAAAAAGAAGCAAGATCTCGGAGCAGACAAGCAAGCTAATGGAAGAAAGGCGTGAAATGGTTCTGCAATCTTCTGAGGATGCTCGTCGGCAACTCAATAGACAGATCTCGAAGTCTCTCACACGCGACATACGCCAATTTAATACTCAATGTATTAAGGAGGCGATTGAGCGGAATAAAGGCTCCAAAGTGTTCGCTAGAGATCTGTCTCTCGGACAAAGCTTGCTGACGAAGCTAAAGACAGAGGACGGCAGAGTCGTTACATCCCGTCCTGAGCTTGTGGCGGAGATCGAACGCTTCTATGGACAGTTATACACAACATCACAGAAACCTGTCATTGAGGCTACAGACCCTAGAGCCAAATTAACCCGACATTATACCGAAGACATCCCGGACGTCAGTCTATACGAGATTAGTGTGGCTCTCAAACAGCTCAAGAACAACAAGGCGCCGGGGTATGATGGAATCACAGCGGAACTTCTGAAAGCGGGTGGACTACCAGTCCGGAAAGCGCTTCAGAAGCTATTTAATTCCGCCATACTCGAGGGCAAGACGCCAGAAGCATGGCACAGGGGCGTGGTGGTGCTTTTCTTCAAAAAGGGCGACAGGGCCCAATTGAGGAATTACAGACCCATCACGCTTCTGAGTCATGTGTACAAGCTGTTTTCGAGAGTCATCACGAATCGTCTCGCACGTAGATTTGACGACTTCCAGCCTCCTGAACAAGCCGGTTTCCGAAAAGGTTACAGTACCATAGACCACATTCATACGCTGCGACAGGTTATACAGAAGACCGAAGAGTATAATCTGCCACTATGCTTGGCGTTTGTGGACTATGAGAAAGCCTTCGACTCCGTCGAGACCTGGGCCGTGCTTAGGTCACTCCAGAGGTGCCAAATAGACTATCGATACATCCAAGTGCTGCAGTCACTGTACGAAAATGCCACCATGTCAGTTCGGCTCCAGGACCAAAACTCGAAAGCAATACGACTTCAGCGTGGAGTGAGACAGGGCGACGTTATATCGCCGAAACTGTTCACTGCCGCACTGGAGGACGTGTTTAAGCTTTTGGACTGGAGAGGACTTGGCATCAATATAAACGGCGAGTACATGACGCACCTTCGTTTCGCTGATGATATCGTAGTCATGGCTGAGACCATGGAAGATCTAGGCACAATGCTCGAAGACCTCTGTAGAGTTTCCCAGCAAGTGGGTCTTAAAATGAACATGGAGAAGACAAAAATAATGTCAAACTCCCATGTCGTACCCACTCCAGTGAATGTTGGAGGCTCTACACTGGAAGCTGTCGACGAGTACCTTTACCTGGGACAAATAGTCCGATTAGGTAAGTCCAACTTCCAGAGAGAGGTAAGTCGACGGATCCAACTCGGCTGGGCAGCGTTCGGGAAGCTACGCAGTGTATTCTCGGAACATCTACCGCAGTGTCTCAAGACAAAAGTCTTTAATTCGTGCGTGTTGCCAGTGATGACTTACGGTGCTGAGACGTGGCCGCTTACGATGGGCCTCATAAGGAAGCTCAAGGTCGCTCAGAGGGCAATGGAAAGGGCTATGCTCGGGGTTTCTTTGCGAGATCGAATTAGAAATGATGAGATCCGCAGAAGAACTAAAGTCACCGACATAGCCCACAGAATTGCAAACCTCAAGTGGCAGTGGGCAGGGCACATCGCTCGCAGGACTGACGGCCGTTGGGGCGGTAAGGTCCTGGAGTGGCGACCGCGTACCGGGAGACGCAGTGTTGGCAGGCCCCCCACAAGGTGGACCGACGATCTGGTGAAGGTCGCGGGAAGCCGCTGGATGCGGGAAGCGCAGGACCGATCGTTTTGGAGATCTTTGGGGGAGGCCTATGCCCAGCAGTGGGCGTCTCTCGGCTGAAATGATGATGATGATGATGATATATATATGACATTTCGGATTTGAATAACGGATATATATGAATGCTTTTAAACCTGTTTTGGTAATAATTTATTTTTCGATTCATCCGTTTGTTTCGGTTACGGATACTAAATCTTTAACCAATTTGTAAATTATCATTAATAGTTTATTGTAAGATCATTATTTATTTTATTTAACGTCAAATATTTAATATGGAGACCGCGTGTGACCCATCGTGGTCACACGCGGTCTCCATATTAAAATCAAAATCACACAAATAATAAATAATCTTTACTAGTGTGCCGGATTTATCGGGAAGAAACAAAAGTGATATTTGTAGAATATATCGTTACATAAAAATGCTTGAAAAAATCCACATTATATAAAATATATCTCATTTAGAAGCCATTATTTACCCGTTATTATTCGAACTTTTATATCGGTTTCGGTTATTTTTCGGATATACAACATTCACGGTTACGGAGATACGTTACTGTACTACACACTAATACGATAACATATAGACGAATACTCAAAAAGAACTAACCATGTGTTCTGAACCGTAAACGGGATAATGGAACGGTAAGAGGTTCTTCGTTGATTGTGTTCGATTTAGAAGGGAATATAAAAAATATGTCTTTGATGATCTGAAACCTCGACTCAGTACTAAAGGTCAAAACTAAAATGGTGAATGTGTTCAAAACTACGTAGTAAATTTCTCTTTAATTATGCATTCCAGTAGTGACAACTATATGAAAATTGGGTTAGTTAAATGAAATGAAAAAATTACTTATTTTCGCGCACCACTTGTTTGAGACATCTTTAGGCTGACAAGAAGAATGAGTGAAAAGCCTCACCAGCTCTTTATCAGAAGTAAAGATTTTTCACATTCACAATGCTATACTGGTAAATATTCTTAATGAATAATCATCAAACTTAATGTTCATACACACTTCTTTTTAAATTATATTAATGGCCACTTCTTTTTATCTGTCAGTTTCCAAACATTCTAAAGTGACAAGAAAGTTCCAATGCTCACGACTATTCATTTCCCTTGACAGATGTCAAAGTGAATGACAAGCGAAGTTTTAGTGGTAACGAAATTGTTAGCTAGTGTGACTTGTCTGGACATGTCAGACTGGAAAACATTACTTGTCCTCCAATTAGATTTTTTTTTCTATTTGACAGCATATTCGTTCATGTTCTTAATATTCTTTTTTATTGGAAGTTCTAAAAACTAATGTTCCGTTTAACGTGTCGGAAGGTTCTGTACCATATATTTGTGAATTTTGCTTTTACAATACTATCTTAAATATTTATCTTTGAAAAATTGAGAAGTTTCTCATGGTTCTGTCAAAATTAATTATCGTACTTTAGTCCTACGTAAAACTATAATTAAACAAACATGGAAATCTGCAAAATTAAAAGGTTGCAGAAGAAGCTAAGATTAGAACTGAAGGCTTATCGCTCTTTCGAAGTAGACTTCCTGATTAGCTCTTCCTGTGATGTATATTATTTAATTCAGTTAATGTACTCGAAACTATTAATGCTTAGCTTAGAGCGTGAACTCTGTTCGCACGCATGCATGCTGTTAATTAACGTACATCGATGCCGTCGCTAAGGCTCTTTAGTCTTACACGATAAAAGCTCTTAAGGGTGCTCACTTTAAAGTAAGCGGTAGCGGAATTAGGTAAATAATAAATATTATTATATAATACAAATTATTTTTGGAATCAAGTTTTTTTCTTTATGTATAGTTTACAAGAGAAGCCCTTTCAGCTGATATAAATTTTTCAGTTGCACTACATGCAACGTATCGCACGGTATTATCAATGTTGTGAGTCCACTTCAGTTGCATTTTTCATAGATGTTTCTATGACAAATAACACTGTCAGTTTTGACGTCGGAATTATGTTGATGGCGTCATGGGAATTTGATCTAAATATATGATCCGTGTAGTATTGCGTGTAGTGAGGCTGATGCGTGCGTGCTGACATATGGACGTTCACCTTTAAGGTGCATTCAAAATTTCAACTCTATCTGACTCTGAGAAGTGTATTAAATTAACTTGCTAGATCGATTCACACTTGCACAGCAAATCATATAAAAGCTTGTAAACACGCAAATCTGTCGTCTTACAATCGTCTATTTTAATAGAGCTTGATAACGTCCTTAGCATATAGCTTACACGTAATTAACATAGTTTCGATTCATGACGAGCAATCGCTATCTTTATCGTTTGTCTGAGAAACAGCGAAAGCGGTCGCAATAGATAAAGCACACTATCGAATATCTAAGTTGTCATTAATTCAATGTATTCAACATTGTATTTATTCTTAAGAATGAGTTAACACTGAGAAAGCAATAAAACTTCCTGAATTTATAAAAGGAAAACTTCGATGATGCAGTCCTCGATCCCGGGCCTTAATTAAAGAGAAATTTCCTCCAAAAAGTATTACAGCGCAATGCTCAATACGTTCGGTCTGCGACTGCAAATTTATAAACAATTAAACAACTCAATCACATTTTTCAATGAATGATGTTAAATCTACTTCTTATCTTTCACTTTAGTCTATACTCCGCAAAATCTCTCCGCTTTTCAGCATGTTTTCGTCTTAAGTGCTCACGCGTAGGCGATAAATAATCAGGCGCTCAACCGTCACGGAGTGCCTTCCAGGCGCCGGTAATTTACACCACGTAGTCGGGACATTGCCATCAGGTGAGTGACATACTATATGCCTATAGATGGCCAATAAAGATTTCTACTTATTAGTTTCAGCAATGCTTTTCTGTTATGAACAGTCCCAACTCGTCGTCAAACGCAAAGCTGTCACGTAATAGAGCTTGAATGAACTCTAAACACCTTTACCTTTTCAAGTAGGTTTTAGTTGATTTTTTTTTCAAATAGATAGATGACTCGTTTTTTGACTACTATTACCACTGCATCACAAATTATTGTAAAGTAGCTGGAATCCGCGGCTTTGACCACGTGATCCGAGGGTACTGTGTGTACACTGGCCTGCTATACTGGAGTCTTAAGCTAATCTTAATTAAAAATCTGCTAGTAAGCATATCCACATTTATATCATCGTCATTAATTTGTTACCATCATCTCACTATTGGGGCATAAGCCTTCCCAATAGATGGAACCAAATAAATAAAAATCTACCGGTGTTTCTGTGGATGTCTTCATAGAAAAGTCCAGTTGCTCTTCTTTCCATTTTAGTGCGCACGTATTGAGCATTGCATTTTTAATACAAATCATTTTTGAACTAAACTGCAGACACACAGACAGAGAGACATGACTAAATTATAATGGTTCCTTGTTGACTATGGAACCGCAAAATTGAAATGAAAACGACTTTGTTTGGTAAAAATCGGAAAAAATAAAGACTTCAAACATAACATAAATCAAAATCCCGTTTACTGATTTTCATTTTTTTTTCAAATAGACTGATTTTCAGCTGTACCCTTCTCGTTGTTTGGTCGCTAACGTAGCTGCAAAAGCGTAATCAAAAAAATACTGTTATCAAACTTATCGTGAACAAAAATAGCAGTAGCGCGGTCAGGACTTTTCATCAAGAATAGCCGGTAATAGAATAATAGGTGACCGAAAATCTACTATCTCGAGCTCGGTGCTTCGGAGGTGCTGTTGATCTCGGTTGAATTTGCAGTATTTTCAGTATTACTTACTGGAGCCAAATGTTTATGGCCATTTATTTGTTTGCATCCAAAGAGATGGCACAGGTCTCCACTATCCCCAGCAGTTGGCATTGGTAGGCTGAATATAGGGCCAAATTGTGTTATTTATTAAATCTCGAAAGAAAAAGTACAGACAAAACCTCTAAACTTCTATTTTCAAACAAACAAATAAATAAAAAGTAAAAGATAATTTAAAAAAGTCCATGGTTCATATCACAGCTGATTTTTAACGAAACTGCTAGACTGTTTAAGATGGGTAAAATCGAAAGTGCAATGCAAACAAATGAATTTTCATACACGTGAGTTGTTATTGTTTATGTTGCGTCAAGTTTCCATTAGCAGCTTCGATTTTCGAAAAGCGAAGTGTTTAAGCACATTCCGTGTATTTAAAGATTCTAAGAAGTCTTTGCCCCGCCCACGGGCGCCGCATTAACAACGTCCCCCGCCGATGTGCCGTCATTACAAATTCAAATGAACCGACCGATAGGTGGACGGATTCCTCATAGAGTAACCCGCAGAGGCGACACTCAAGATGAAATAATAGTCATTTAGGGACTGTAAATCTCTGGAACATAGATAACAATAAAATTCAGTAAATGCGTTTAATGTTATGTTATATCATGTGACACAATGAGAAATGAGGTTGGCGCTCCCTGTTTTAAACCGTTTAAGAAATCAATAAATAATCATTTAATTCGCATGTATATGGTACAGTCAAGTTCTATCAACTTTTTTTTTCAATAGACACATTATATTTTCAATCTACCTTGGTGATGTGTCTATTGAAAAAAAATATATTTGTTCAAAGTAAGTCTTCAAAATCATCATTAGTGATACGCATACTCATAACGCCCAAGACCTACAAGATTCTTAAACATTTTATAATCAATTACTGATAAGAATCGTTTTTCAAGATGAAAGGAGGTTTAATGAGACCAAACAGAATAAAAAATAAAATTTTAATGATCAGTCGTGTGATTGGATAAGTTCAAGTACCTGAATGATATTCACCAAATTGCTTTTGAGTTATCGAGATTCCCAGAGAATTCAGTCAACACAAATTGTTTTTCTGTACTTACGGAAGGAAATTTTATAATTGCTATAAACTTCATTATATTCCGATACTTGCAGAATTAATAAGGAATACACTATAAATTAGACTAATAGACTAAATTTACAAAATTACTTTCAAGATAACTGAGTAGATTTAGAGCCTCACTAACTCGCCACTTTACAAAGGACATGACAGAAGTCAGCTTGGACCAACGGCTTACAAACAGCTAAAAAATGGAAAAGCTTCAGGCGAGGTCGGCATTACAGACTTTTTTGGTGACGGTGAGCGTTAAGGAAGGAACTCCAAAAAATCTTTAATGTCGAAATATTTTCAAAGGGAGAACTTCAGACACATGGAGCAGGAGCGTCGCCATATTGCTCTTTAAAAGCGGACCCAAAACCCGTCTGAAGAACTACCAAACAATCTCCCTCCTGACCACGTCTACAAGCTGTTTATTATGTTATGTATGTTATATTATGTGTAACCATCTGCGTTATTTTTTAATCTATGCGTGTTTGTTAGTGTGTGTCCACGTTCCCAATGTAAATGTTAATAGGAATTATATGTAGTTTATATCGTTACCAAAGATCGGCCATCGGGATTAACAAAACTAATTTACATATCAAACATGCCACTGACAAATGGTTAGATAATAGAAATTACTATGCAAGCCTACTTAAAATATCAAGACGTTAATTTTTAACACTATCTTACACTTAATACGCTTTAAGAATTAATTGTATCAAGTCTATATCAAAGTCGTTCTTAAGCTTTTTTGCTTCTTTATTTATTGGACCTTGTGACAAAACCTTTCAAACAAAAACAAGAATTGTAAATTGGTTTTCTATTAGCTTTTTTTGTATGTTGTTACAAAAAAAAAAATATTATAAACCTGCTCCTTTTTTGAAGACTTTATTTTGTTGTTTGAGATTATCATGCTAAGCGAATATGGTGTTATAAAACTCGTATATTATGAGAATGTGATATTCTGAGACGAAGTGGATTTATATACTGCTTTTATAAGTAATCTTCTACTTATGGCTTTTGTTTTTAAGAATAGTATCTACATGTATTAATATTGGATAAAATTGAATATATTGACAAATCAAAATTATTTGTTCAGTCTTAGGCTGTTACAATCACTTGTGAAAGTCGAAACTGACAAAGTCACATTGTTTTTTAAAACACAAATTAAACTCGCGGAAAAATCGCTTAAATAATTTTATTAACATATGTTCTAATAACTTCTATAGATACATTTGTTTCTTGCATCACAAACCGCTCTCATTTCTTTGTATTTAGTTAATAGTCTAAGAAATTTAGCGTATAAATCTTTTACTCTCGCTATGAACACGAAGCATGGAATCTCACACACCGGTATTAATAAAATTGTTCTCTCGATTTCAATATGTATGAAAAATAAAAATGAGATATTAACACCGGATAATACTGTGTTCTTGCCTTAATAGTCAGGTATAGTACACATTTAATTGCAGTAAATCATCATTATCTTCCACTTTCATTCTGGTCCTAAATGTTAGACATAGGTCAGTTCACAAATAAATGGCGACAATGACGTTTTTTAGTTTGTAAAATTTGTAACAAGAACTGTATCTAAACGACTTGTTATTGAAGTGCTATGGATTCGTTATAATTACGCTAGTTTTAGCAAAATTGGAGCCCAGTGGCTTTAAGTGCCGTTCTAAGCTCGGAGGGGCTCGGCCTAATACATTTTGGGTCACGAAAATTACTCAACTTTCTTTGTTGAAGATTTACTTCTATCTTTATTATACTGTGTTAGAATTCAATTATAGGATGACCCATTCCTAAATAGCAGGTCAGGGGTGCTACGTCACGATCTCTTATCGTTGCACCGATAATGGACGGGATGCAAAAATATTAAAAAAATTGGAAGGCACGTATATTTTATAGCTTATCATTTTATTAAAGAGATACGACATTGCCTTACAGGCGCATAATATCCATACTTTGGACTTGGTAGATAACCAACTCCAAAGTTTTGAAAGGTATTGACGAAAAAAACCCGCTCATGCTTACAGTTGAGCAGCGAAGTCTCTTACATTATATTTTACATAAGTCATGTTTTCTCAAATGGAAATAGAAACTTGCTCAACTAAATAACGATATACACATTTGGAAAGAGAAGCACTCGAAAGAAGTCTAAGCTCCGAATATTAAGGTAAGAATAACATCTCAACTGAAGTGTTCAACCTCTACATTTTTGCTAACGCAGGGGGAATGTAGGCCTCAAACTAGAGCTCTCCAACCACACATGTCCCGAGAAGGAACCAGCAAGGAGCCCTCCGTACCTAGCCCCACTCGTGGGGAGTACCCACGGACTGTTATAAGTAACCTGATGACTTACCTTCACTAGCTGAAGGCATTTCGGGTATAGGGATGACGACAGGTAAAAAAAAATTCTTTAAGTCCACCAGTCAGATAATAGAAAAATATTAGATACGTATTTCTTATTGAATGGCTTAGATAGTAGGCTTATAAGCGTCATACAACATTTTGACAACACACATCACATATTTAAAAATTCTTTATAAATATGACAGAAAGCAGGAAAAAAATACATAAGGAAAATAATAACTAATACAATCAAAATGTGTCATGGTGTGTGTTGCCAAGCAAGTATAAGCAGTAACCGGGACTTGCTCCACGATATTCTGCAGAAGTATTCAAATATACCTTGCGCTTCTGGTATACACTCTAAGTATCTTTCCGTTCGTTCCCTTACGTCCTGGATGATATCAGAACGTGACGTTCGGCGATCTGTACCGTTTATCTACCGTATTAATATATAACTGAGATCACGATGTTTGCGGTGAGGCCGAATTAGTGATACGATATCTGGATGCGCGGATCTATTGATAGCGGGCAGCGGTAACGTTTATTACCATTTTTTTTCTTATATTTATTATTCAATGGTATAATAAATTATAGAAAACATTATCCTAGGGCGAATGTTTTAGAGGCATGGATAGATAAAATATAGGACTTATCTACCATCAAATTCTACAAGTTAGAACATCTCCAAATGTTTATTACCCTATGGTAGAACGTTTCTGAATAATAAGGGTCCGATTACACAGATTGTGTTTCAGAATATAAGAGAAATATTATTCACGTTATAATAAAATTTTATTCATGTTATAATGTAAATTTAAAAACTAACTTTTATTTATTGATACTTAAATAACTGACTTCATAATTTTCGTATCAAATTGACAGAATCAAAGAGATTTTCCATCTTAAGTTAATAGTTTTGCACTTATCTTAATAGAGATGAGACTTATTTTTGTTGGTTTGTCCGTGAGGTAGATTGTTGAAAACCATTAACCACGGTTTTCTTTTTTCACGCTTTTGTACATTTTCTACAGAACTGTGACGCAGCGAGCACTCACTCCTCAACTTTAATGCCTGTTATCTAAGCCATTTCTTGTTAAATTGAATAAAAAAAAAAATTGATGAATTAAATAGTTTTTTTTTTACCCAGTGGTCATCCCTATTATGTAAGCAGATGATATCTATACTTTTATAGGATAGATTCAATGTTTGCATTGAATAGGAACACTCCAAAAGTCTAAATCTATTATCTACGTATGCAGGTGATGTAGGGCTATAATTTGCGCGAGCTTACTTATTCATATTTTTAAGAAATCTCGCTTACACTGTGACCACACGACACATTTATTCATTTCTAGGCCCGTTTTCAGCCTGAGGGCAAATGATTATCTGGAATAGCGGGATCGTAGTGTTTCCAGGTCTGTATCAATATTCAGTAACTGTTCACGTATTTTCTCAAAACAGCTGTTTTTGTATGCATTTCTCTTCCAATTCTACAAATAGAATACCCATTTTCACTACTGCCCAAAATAGAAGTGTATTATGTTATTATCAAAGAAAGTATCTTCATGTAAAAAGTAATTAATCGAGATCTAATCCTATAACAAACAACGTCAATTTTATAAGCTTTTATAAGCTAGGAAAGGACTTTAAGAAATTCAAACCATATAAACCATGCAAGCGAAGCTGCGGGTAGGAACACTAAAAAAAAAATTAATACAAAACCCATTAAAAACTACAATAATTTATTACACGGCCACCATTAAAACGACAAATGCGAAACAAAAAGCCCATCAATATTCAAAATTACCATAAATTATATAAATCACACACAATTTAACTTACACGAAGACAAAATATTGCCTCCTTTTGTTTATTCAATATTACCTTAAAAAAAGTTTCAATCAAGGTTAATTTATGATTGTTATATTGTAATTTAACGATGACAACACGATATAAAATCAACAGTTACTATATAAATAAATCAATCTACGGAACTACATATTATAGCTGTGCCGGTGTGCCAGAACCGGTTGCTCCAACTCGCTCTAGACGTCTGCTAAGCGATATAACATGTTGCTATGAGCGACAGCGTTTTTTGGCGAAATCGATATTTGGTGTTGGAAGGGATTACCTCGTCTGTTGATTACCTACGTCTGTATACTATAAATCTGTTTTATATTCTGTTTTATATACTATAAAACAGACTTGGAATATCAAAAGTTTAGTTTTACATATTTTTTATGGTAACCGACATCGTGCCTCAACAGACTCGTAAGTCCAAGTTTTACGTTAACGCGTTCACTAGTGAACGCGTTCAGAAATTGTATGGAGATTTGCAATTCTTGGTAGTTACCGCTAGGGGCGCTGTGCCGGATTCCATACTAAAATCTTAACGCACTCACGAACGTAAACATAAAAAAAAATTACACTAAGCACTCAGAAGTTTATTTCAATGTATTATTTTACTTTTGTTGAATATTTTAATGACAAAAAAATACTAAAAAAATACTTAAAAATCCATTTTGTCCCATATTGCGAGAAGTTTCGAGTTCCATCTCAGAGTACCAGGGACAAAGTATATTTTTTAAGCATTTTCCCTTAATGAAAATGCTGTGAATGTAAAGTTAATCAAATAAAATAATTAGAGGGTTACAATATTTCAATTTAATTATAAGAAGGTAGTACAATTTTTGCTATTTCAAAATGATACGTATGCATATTTGTTTAAAACTATCTGATCAGCATATTTATCTTGTTTAAACCATAGCTTATTATCAAACCATAAGTTATGGTTTAAATAACACCATAAAAAAATCAAACTATAGCTAAAAACGGGATATTACCATGTGCTTTGTTTTAAATTAGTCCTCGAAATTTCGCCGCTGTTGCACGGGCCGTGATAATGGAGTAACTGTAATGGCCACGTAAGTTCAAAACAATATACGTACTCGTAACTTATTATATAAATCGAAAAGAAAGAAGTAGCAATATTTTTTATTTATGCAAAATTCCAGAATAGGTATTTTCAATTAATACCTAAATGCTCATCAAAGTTACAGTACGAAACTCGCTGTTTAATATACACTGTGGTCTCAGTCTATGTAAGCCGGTGTCACTGACTCAGCGCCAGCGCAGCCTTCGCAGCCAGCATAGTTAGATCAGGGGGCGAATTCTTAAACGATCGAAATTCACGTCGCTTATAAAAAAAAAAATAGAAATATGAAATCTAGATTTTGTTTATTTCTTAAATCTTAATAGTAACCAATGCTGTCATAAGATCGATCGCGTATTATCTGAATATGACATAAAAACGTTCTGAATTCTAAAATTGTCTTTTATATCTTCCATTTTACTATTGATACATCATTTATTGTAATTATTAGTATAATTTTATAAACGAGTATGTTTTACATGCAAGAAATTGTGAATATTTTGAATGTGATTTAAGCTTTCTGAATAACTAAACTTGTACAGTTTTCATTATATAATCTTTATTGTACATAAAATTGTTGATACATAAATACTTATTTAGTAAGTAACCTATATGTTAATTCAGGTCAGGTTGGAATTGCCTGGTTTGATGATATTTTCCCTGCGTTATCATACAAAAGGTAAACAAGTAGGTATAACTTAACAATAAATTAGCAACTAAGCCGTTATCGTGTGATATAAAACTCAACATGTGACATTGTTAATAGAGAAATATGTAACGTTTTGGCTAATCTTAGACGAGCCTACATTGATAGTCAAGTAAAGCCTTTCATTATTTGCTCTCACCTTGGCAGTCTTCGACTAAACGGTATGTCTCGATTTACAATAGGCAGAGACGTAATCATTTTACTTGGATCTTGTGTCTTGGTTTGGACTGCTGTAACAAAAGGTTGTGTTTCTCGAGTGGTACTAGAATTAAACTCCTACTTGATACCGACTGCTTTGTACATCTCAAACGCAAACCACTCCAACTTGAGGGGCACATTTGAGCATGTTTACTGGAGGGGATTGTTAATGTTCTGTTTGCTTTGGTGATTTTTAAATTGTAACGTTATTTCGAACGACTCTAAACTTTTTTTTATGTTCTTATTATTGTAACCCCAATTCGATATCTGGAGAAGAAAATGAACTTTCAGTGTTATTTTATAACCTCGAACGCGACGTTGAGCACAGTGCTGCCACAGCATACTTTTATATGTAAGTTTTAATTACACCCCGAAGCCATAAAAACCGGCGAGTAAGTATTAATAGAGTAATGAAAGTGGATTAGGCGAAAGATGTATAAAAGGACCGTACTTTGTAGTCTTCTCTGCCTACCCCGCAAACTTTTTTTTTAACATTTGAATTGAAATCCTGGGTTCGCTATGTGTAATCGATAGTACGTCAGAACTAAAAGAGTCATTCCATCAAAGGTGGAATGACTCTTTTGTATTTTAATCTTTATTAATTTTTCGATTAAGTTCAAAATTGTAGTCATATATTTTAAACAATATTTTTCTTGATTAGACCCCAAAAAGCACCGAGGAATTTTATAAGAAATGTTTGGTCACCCATCCTATTACCGGCCTATGCGAGTTGCGTAGATTTACCAAAACGATATCAAACAAACATGCATTTTAAATTATGTATATTCAAAATCAATATGCAATTCGATGTATTCCAATTCCACGTGAGCGTTTTACAAAATATTGAAATGTGTAATGGCACGTTTTAATTAGGGTTGCCACAAATAATAAATAAATATTATACGGCATTATGAGGTAATAATATGTGGTTCCAGCAACTAACAATGCTAGTGCATCGATGATTCATAACTTTGAAAAAAAAAAAATATAAAATCTCGAATTAACCATGAGTAAATTATTTAAAAATAGCACTCCTGTTTCAATGTGTCGCCATTTTAAGGTGGACCTGACCTTTATACCCAGTCCATTCAAAGCAGAAAATTTATTTTCTATATTGTGTAGATGTTTTGTTACTTTCGTTGTTTTGAATTCCCATACAACAATACATGTTCTTTAGCTACTTAATTTGGATCTAAGCAATGTTTATGATGTTATCTTATATTAATGATCTTGTTTTTCGGAAATATATTTTCACCTTTATTGCTATGTCAACTTAAACTTATTTAAATGCCATAATGTAGGTATTATATTTTAAAAGTGTTCTTAAATAAGTATAAATTATGTTAGGACATGTTCGCATATAATAAAAAAATATGACAACCCTAATTTCAGTAAATGAAAACCGATCATCGAATATTCCATATATGATTCACCAGTGCGGAATTTTAGGTGTAATGGGCATGAATGTTCTGTAAATATTATCCATCATTTCGCTGGCGAGTGGGGCCCACTTAGATTTAATATAATATGTTATGTCCGTACCGACGGAAGTCAAGCCTTCGTTTTATTATCATTTTGTATCTACAAGCATTTATTTAACTTGCTGAATTGTAGGTCAAATCTTATTAGCTTTTAAGACCCATATTCCGTTTTTCGATTAAACTAAAATTTAGCATGCAAATGTTCGAAACTCGAATTCTTATCTCATCATCTCAAGAGTACCGAGAATAAAGTTCATTTTATATGCATTTTTCATTAAAACAAAATTTTTATTAGGATAATACTTCAAACATTGGATTTTCACTGTCGAAAATTATTATAACATAACAAATCAGACTTATATAGCTCATACCGTATCCCTGGATAGCATGTCGCTGAAATGCGTATGCTAAGATGGAAGGTATGGTGAAAAGAATAGACAAAGTGAAGAAGGCGAAGTTTGTAAGTGAGTACCAATGACAGAAAAATCATCATTATTACTTAGTCTCTGAAGAGATAATTTGCGTGTAACATAAAGCATAATGAGCAAGATGTTGACGGAAATTTAAGGGAAGAAAATCTTCGGAAATTTGGGTTTTGTGAAAGATGTGAATGAATTGACAACTGATAAAGAAGTATGAAGAAAGAATACGTATTATGTCCATCCCAAATTAATAATTGGGGAAAAATGGTAAGCTATTGACGACATTCATTATGCGCTAGACAGAGAGAAGTGAGCGTCACAAGGATAGGTGCTAACACATCTTCTGCTTCCTTGTTTGTTAGGTCTTATGACTTTTGATAACGTAATTATTTCTGGCAGATAAATTAACTATTGTACTATATATAGTCTACTACAATCACTGTAAATAATTAAATATTCATCTATAGTGACCAAAGATATTAAAGGAAAATTACGGGATTATCGAGAAATACAGTTACATTTGGAAGATATGTATATGTATTTAACATGTTAATTTCGATGATATTCTGTACGTTTTAAATCTAAAGTATCATTAGGCTAATGAAATTATTACTAATTGATACATCATTAACCGAATGCTATCTGTTTGTTTCAGGTTTGTTGCATAGCGCTGAATGTTTATCATGTCCGATGCTATTTCGTAAGTACATTAATTCATCATGTTTAATATTACGTCAAAATCGATTATTATAACAACTAGGAGATCATATAAAAAATTATATTACAAACACAAGCTTTAACGAGACTAATCCTAAAAAGCATAAATCGCATAAATCACATAAATTTTGATTGTTGTTTGCGGCATTAATTATTCTTTTAATTTGATATTATAAACTTAAAATACTTAGATTATCCTTACTTATGACTAAACATTAAATTGTTGAGACACACAATACTAGTGTTCAGATATGAGAAACATTGTCGCCGTAGTATAATATGGGTCCCAATATAAGTCCTTGGGGGACTCCTTAAAGTAGTTCTCGAGTTTTCCAATATCGTCGTATCTTTGGGAGTTGTCTGGTCACGCCTAAAACGCCGGTGCAATAATAATGGCCGCTTAGGGTGCGCCGTCTGTATAGAAGTTGGGCGCGAACAAAACTCTAACTTTTTGATAAACGGGGTCAAATACGTGTTACGAGTAA
The DNA here is from genome assembly GCA_918026875.4 of Diatraea saccharalis. Taxonomy (NCBI): domain Eukaryota; kingdom Metazoa; phylum Arthropoda; class Insecta; order Lepidoptera; family Crambidae; genus Diatraea; species Diatraea saccharalis. The sequence continues at coordinate 18,975,471 of OU893339.1, forward strand.
TATAACACAGAATAAATAGAACCGTTGTTGTTATAATGCGCGATAATACAGTTATTTTTTATAACTTACTCTTAGAAGGAGACGAGACATACAAGGTGGCATCCTCTTTTTTCGTATAAATGAAATAGTTTCGAAAACCTGTCACAATTCCATAAATATTTTAAGACGCACTGAATTGTAATTCTTGTTACTGTTCCTTATACGCGGAGAATCCACAAAGAAATTAATTTCAGTCAAATCATAGGAACGTCCCCAAGTTTCCTAAATATATTTTTCGAAGAAATACAGTAATGAGCCTCGTTCCTAAAAATAAATTATAATTGTTTTCATGAAAATATTTATTTACTTTCTATGCCACAGGTAAATTTATAAATTCTATATTCACTTAGACTAATATTTCGGTAATCTTTAAAAAACAATAGCGTAATAATTTAATTAATACAAACGTTTCCATATGATACAAAAAATACATATTTATATTTAATGTATCCAATAAGTATTATCTGAAGATAACTATGCCTTTAAAAGACGACTATATGTACTAACTATAAGATGAATATCCTTGTCTGCGGACACGAATCCTGTTAACGTCTGAGAAATGAAATAGCTTTATAAATACACGCGATAAAGCCTTTTAAAATTTGTTATCTTAAATGATATATTTTATTGTTTTTACGCACCATTACAAAACAAGAGTTTCCAACACATCTGCTAAATATATAAAAAAAAAAAATTCTCAAAGATACCGTACCGTATTGCTCCACATGTCGCTCCCAACTTGTTTATTGCCTCCCGAACTCTGACCGCGATCGCTCCTGTAGGATCCCGATTAATCCCGGCTTCTAGGGGATTATACTCTTTCCGTTTAGTGGCCACGGGTCTACTCTCGGTTTTCTAGCTAATTAGTCGATTGAAAGGATTCTTCGAATTGAAATGTTATACGATGTAAATAACTCGTTTCCCGCGATTTAGCCCGCGTATATTATAGCCTACTAGCTTTCCTCCAGCGGCTTCGCCCGCGTGGTCTTGTATTATACATAAAAACATCCTATCTATAAAAAAACCGGATCAAAATCCGTTGCGTAGTTTTAAAGATTTAAGCATACATATGGAAATGGGGACAGCGAAAGCGACTTTGTTTTATACTTTGTCATCCATAGCTTCCCTTAGGTGAATGATTTTTTTAAAATCTGCCTAATCGTTACGGAACTAATAAACTGTTCGATGCAAACACAAAAAATAAAATAAAATCTTACCTCCATAAAATATTAGTATAAATAATGAATAGCAAAACGTGTTGCTAAGCGCAAAATAAGACACTTCTAAACGGGTAATCTTCGGAAATACCGATCCGATAATGAAAATTGCTTTACCTACGGGAAGCTACATCATACACGAGTGACATAGAATATAATTTACGCAATCGAAGTCGCAGAAAAAGCTTATGTATTAACAAATGTTATTAACGTCACTGCCGTAAATTTTCATCGGGTTGTTTATAATACTTTCCTATTTTTTTTAAACAGGCGCTTTAAGTGATTTGAAAGTGAGAGGGCATAGGAGTGTTATATTTAGAAGAGTTATGTTAGCTGTGTAGTTCAGATGTCGGTGAACCAAATGATTTGTGGTTAGAACTCATGTTTGATCTAAGATGTTTCATAACATTTAACTGTTTGCGTAAGATCTATGTTTTAAGAGGGTATTTCATCAACTACAAAGATGGTAACGTCCGGTAGAATAATTTATCGTGACCTTTTTTTCCTGTTTTTTTTTTTAATCTTTGGAGAAATGGCCTTAGAATTTGAATCATAGTCACATATCAAAGTATAAAATATTTTCAAAATATAAACGCTGCTACTTATTGCTATTAATCACGGTTGTCTCTGAGATCCAGGCTTCGGTTTGCTGCTGAATAATCTAGAAATGTTACTATTTTATATTCAACCTATCATAAACTTGGTTTGCATAAGTAGACACAGCAATGATTTCTTTAGCAACAGCGATTCATATCATAAGTATTTTAGTTACGACCTCCGTAGCTGAGTAACTCGCATATTCATTTTAAGGTTTTGCCATCTCTGAGGTCCCATGGTCGTCCCCAGCCTAATCAATGTAAAAATATCTTTCTTTTTGGCGTTATGTTACTTCCATTGGGCTAATTTCATAATACAAGCGCAAACATTTAATTTGGAATCTGAGCAGTAATGTGATTTTCTCTAAAATTTATCTTACTAAAAGTTTTTGGAACAGTTTAACAATCGAAGGTTTCAAAATCAAATCTCCGATGAACAATACAAGTTTGTTATATTAACAGAGACCATTGTCAGGAATCGATACTAGAATCGATTATTCGTAACTGAAAACGAAGCAGAGAAACTCTAAGAACTACCCTCATTAAGCGAAGTATTCCGGTATTGTACAACGGAATGAATTTCACGAGAAAGCTCTCATTGTCTTCAACTGTAGCTCCTTCATTACGCCCTTCGACGGTTTGCATAAGTTTTATGAAAGCTTATATTAAAAGGCAGCGTTTTTGGGGCTAGAATAATTTAAATTATTTCTCACTGAGTATTTGTTTTGATATACAAAAGAGTTAAGTTGGATATCTGAATTTAGTTACTTTCGCTTTTACATGCATTTAATGTTAATTTGTCTTTGTGTACATAACATTGTTTGCATCGTGCACAGCAAATATTTTTTGATTTTTTATTTTCAACAATTTATCAAAAGCTGTTTCTCGCAACTATGCCCGCATTAATAACGTCGCTTCTCGTAGGTGAAAGAGTTTTTAACATCCATTAGTTTCGGAGGCTATTCCATGTAAATAAACAAATTAAATTATATTAAATAATATTAGTATAGATATAGCAGTATATTCACAAAGATTACATTTGAAACAAAAATTATTTAAACTAAACCGAAATTAGAAAATTTTGTTTACTTAAGTAATCGGTAGGTACTACGAACCTTTGTTACACAATAATTTAACAAGAAATGAATTTAATTTACGTTGTCATTATTAAAACTCATTTAGAATTCGTGAATATGCTTTGTCTGTGTTCTGAGAAGATAGTGAATTACCACAAACGGTGGGCTTAATGTAGCTTAAATCAATATTCAGTTTACGCACGAGTGATTTAACCTCAATTTTACCTAACAGAAAATAAAATCATATTCTGTATTTTAAATAGTTTAGTTTCATATAATTGATATTTGATTACCTATACTTAATAATAGAACAGGAAAGATTTAGTTGTTTGTTTGTTTGTAGCGAATAGGCTGCTAAAATACTGGTCCGATTTTAATATATTTTTTTAAAACAACTATGAGAAGCTACATCATATGCGGTGCTATTCTTAGTTTATTCCAATTGCGTAAATTATATGTAGGTTTTTTTTCACGCTTTTTGTCATTTGAAAATGTCGAATCGTTCTTATAATTTTGTTAAAATTGTACCTCATTTAAAAACAAATAAATTATAAACTTTTTCCCAACGATAATGAAAAAGACTGTGTCTGCAAATGATAAGTCCAATATAAATGTCCAACATCTCTTGTGTCAATTCTTCAAGTTTAAAGCCTATTTCAGTTTTCTTTTCATCAGTTAGAAAGATTTTGTTACAAATCATAAGAGTTAGCGTTTAATTTAAGCAACAAATTCGGTGGCACCGCTTGGAATCAACAGGTTCTGCGTGAGTTTCAATAAGTATTGTGCGAGATTTCCTCCACGAGATAAAAGTTTCTTATAAACAGATTATCGAATTGTCGTGTAATTAATCAAAGCCAAGCTCGTGATGAGTTCAATAACATTCTCGTTAATGTCGATATAAAAATGAATAATGATAATAATTTAGAAATGAGATCGGTCAAAACCTTTGTGCCTCTTCTTTTAGTTGTCTAGAAAAATGAATACAGCGACTTCATATAAATAACGATATCTACTAAATACGTTAATACTTTTTTTTTAAATTATCGTTTAAAACTTACATTCATATTGTTTCACAAAAAGGTATCACTTAAACCACTTGATTACAATCATGTAGTGAATATAAACATATAACAATCAATAGTCGGTATCGATTACAGAAGCATATTATTATCTTTTACCGCAGAATATTAAAACAAAACATATAGCAGGGAATAATACTACAGAACTGACACCATTGAATATTTGTACATACTTACTAATAAACCTATTGTGTACATTGTTGTAGTAAACTTAAACTTCTATAATTTTGAAATAATTATGTTGTGTACGAGACATTTTTACAATCTGCTACATAATTAGATACTATCTAATTAACAATCTGATCATATTAGATATGAGAATAAGCAAATTTAACTGTATTACATAAGAAGTTTTAGGAAATTTTCCTTTCATCATAGATATAAACACGTTTTAAAATTATCTACAACATTGAAGTGTACGCAACAACAGTCTCTTTACTGCTAAAGCGACATTATTGAGGCAGGTTTTTTTGTTGTTGGGTATTCTGAATTCAAAAATAATAATATTTAATACGTACCTAAAACCATTACGGCCTAGTACAGAAGAGCAAGTTCAATATTGTAAAAGTAATGTATAAGAAATAAGTGTGATTTTGCATAGTTTAGTATAGCTATTCTGTTATATTAACAGTCGGCACTGTCACTATTTCAATCAAATAAAACCTATTGAAGTTCTATTTCATGAGAGCATATTCAAGGTTATTTAGAATACCATAACTGAACGGGGTTATAGTTCACATCATGTCTTGAAGCTTTCATAACACGCTTTTCGCTGAACGTTTGTAAATTGGACCACGGTACAAATACTTACTGAACTTAACTTTGTTTTGGGGAGGACTGTCTCGATAAATTCTGTACGACAGTACCCTGGCAATAATATTAAGGGTCTTTCTAATATATTTTGGAAGCCAGTGGATGTCATGTTTAATATATTTTTTGGATTCGTAAACATAGTTGTGAAAACAATAAAACGGAATAAAGGTGATTCCCAAACTTAATGACTAAATTTTATTAAGGAAAAAGGTAATGTTTACTTTTGACCCGACAGATGAGCGATCCCTCAGAGGTGACTTTAAAACCGGTGTGCGAATCCCTCAATTCATAACATCTTCTGTTATTATATTTTGCAAATAAATAAGTAGTTAATGTTATTATAGACCACGGAAATTTACGGATGACCCTTTCAAAACACTTCGCTTGATAAAGAAGACACAAAAAATTCTAAATAATGAGCATCATCATTAGCATTATATTTAATTAAGAATATCATCATAAACCTTTTAATGTCCCAGCTGCTGGAACACAAGACTTCTCTACGAATGGAATCGAAAAGAGAGAATAAGCCATAAACCACCACGCGGGCCCAGTGCCAGTAATAACGAATGCAGTTGGCCCGCAATGGAAACAGAGTACCTAATAATACATTTTCGGTCAGCCATCCCTCGACTGACCTATGAAAAACTTGCTTAACTTTCGCAATCGCAGACAAAGCTAACCTAACATCTGCCACATGGCCATAAAATCAATATCTGTACTGGCAATAACCGTTTTAGTTCAAATAAAAACAGGCATATTATTTCAACGGAAAACTCTAGGAGAGTAGGAACCCAAATCTTATTAAATTATTCGGTACCCTAACACCGGAAAGTAATTTCGCTGTGGAGACATAAAAAAGCTTATTAATAAAATTAAAAAAAAAATCCGTCTGGTCACAGAATAGCCTCCGGTCCATTTATTTTTAATTTGACATTTTGACAGAGCTATTAAGATTTTATAAGGACTGTTATTTTTTAATTTGGCTGAATGAAAAAGCGTGCTGGCTTAAATGTTAGATTATTTTAATCTGGAACCATTTTTAATGTTCATATCGAAAAGTAATTAAGGATCAGTGTGTTCGGAACGTCAGCCAAAATAGCCAAGAACTCGATTCGAGCTCAGCGCTGTCATAGAGATTCAATGAAGTAAAACCTTTTCTTGGAAAACCCGTAGCGCAGTCCAATATTACACACATCGGGTTACATGAAACCAGTCAGCAATATCTTGCATCGCGTTATACGTGTTTTGAAGCGCTAATCGCTGAATCATACTGAAGTTCATTACATTTGCTAACATTTTGTATATTTCTTTGTATCGAATAGGATCCGAAAATACTGGACCTATTTTAAAAAATCATTCACCTACAGGTAGCTACATCGTACGGGGTTGACAAAGGATATAATTTACGCGTGCTAACTCCCGGGAAAATAACTAGTTACTTATAAAAATAGAACTACAGTAACGATTTCAAAATTCGAACTTTGCTATGAAAACTACATTACCAATTCACTTGCATAATATTTGGTTACATTTAAACGAAATAGAGTGGTACAAGTTATAAGAATAAATATTTTTGGGAAATACTTCAAATGTTTAAAGTTGTTGATATATATCTAAAAATACAAAATGGCTAAGTAACTGTAAAAATCTTACAAAACGTAATGACTGTCAGTAAATGATATCTGTGATAAGCACTATGCTATCTAGCAGCTTTCCACACCCAGTTTGAATCTGCAAGAGCTACAATAAATCTCGCAACGACCACCAACTATCTCTCTCTACACGTGTTTCTCTAAAGAGCGTTCTTAGGAATTGTTAGATCTTACCATGCTGACTCCAAGAACTGGTAGTAAATTATAGAAATTTAATAAAATTTCATTTAAATATTTTGTTGTGATTATCATCTGATATCAAAACCTGTAAGTGATCGGAATGGTAATATTTAAGAATTGATATCCGCCTATAGTATGAGAACTGCGATGTCATCTGATTATCGCTGGTTTTTGTGTATCTTATATTCTCGATCACCCAAACATATTTTGGCTATTTACTGTGCACGCTTTATTTAATACGAATTCATGTACACGCACTTCTGCGCGTCCCGTTTTTGATCGATCCTTGGATTATTACCATCATTCCATCACCAGCCTTCCCTTCCTTCCTTCAGGTCTTCCCTATGGATGGAATCGATTAGAAGGATGAGCCGTACACTATAAGGCCCAGTGCAGATTGGTGGTATTAATTACTGCAAATGCAGACGGGAGCAACGACTTAACGTGCCTTGTGAAGCACGGAAGAGCTGAAGATAAAAAATGTTTGGTCACCCATTGTTTGACCGGCCATCCCAAAAGTATCGCAGACCGAGCGCGCCACATTGTGCCATCGAAGCTCCACTTCATCAGCCAAATAACAATTATGATCAAAAATTATAAAATAAAATTACGCTTTTCTCTATTGAGTAGGACCACACGTTCAAAGAAGTCAAAGTAGCTTAGTGAAATGGCCATAGCATAGTATCGTGTAAGTCTCGTCGCAAACGATAAGATGTACTTACGTACTCGCATAGTATGGAAAACGTTGGTTTCGCTTTGCGAATACCCGAGAATCGTGATTCCTAACGTTTGGAATGAATAGTTTCGCAGTTTACACTTCGGAAGGGTTGAAATTCTTGTGACATGAATTTGTGATTGCGCTCGAGTTGAGTCCTCTCCATATTTTAAAAGGAACTGAATTAAATATCGGTGATTATTAAGAAATTTATAAACATTGCACCTAGTAATATATAATGATCATGTTCGGGCTATCAATGTCCCCATTGCTGACATAGGCCTTCCTTATGGTTGGAATCGAATCGAAAATGGAGAATGGACCATCTGCTTCAAGTTTATTATTAATCACACGTTAATGCCATTGATGCCACACCGTTTCATCCTGACGTTAGCATAGTTAACATTCGCTCTTTAGGGTACGCGAGCACCGCATTAGACTAACAAAAGCCATAAAAGCGGACATCAAAAATATTTATTCAGTCACCAAAAAACCAAACATGTCCGGTAAAGCTAGATGCTGAACCGATGACAACCCTAGGTGCAGTTTGTGAAAGTTGCTAATTATCATCATTTTACAGCTAATAAAAGTGTGTTCAGCTCGCCTTTAGACACACTTGGCGTCCCTTCAAAAGATCGATTCCCTAAGCATATTGGAAGGTCAACGAGAACAATACCAATTAGCTTGAACAAATTTTGAAACTCCATGAGCAAGCAAACAAGCTAGCTAAATTTGATGAAAAGTAATCATACACTTTGTCCCAACCAAATATATCATTTTGATAGGATAATTTCAAGTTCTAGGACGTGGCAGTAAGTTTTTCCTGACATCATTAGTAAGTGCAGATCGACTCAAATTCATTATTAATCATCATATACTTATATACACCATACACAATACTCAGACTATAAGACAAATTCATTTTCCAGATTGACCTTACTAGCGTTATTCCTCATTCTGTCTGGACGGTCTCGAAAATTAACTTCAGAGGCTAAACCATGAAACTGACTTGCGAGTTACCGGCCATGGTGATTTTTACTTTCTTGTCGATTAGAGAAGATATACATTCTTTTGACAACGCAGGATTAATACACCTTTAGCCTTTAACGCCCTGGTTTACTCTCCGACCACACCGCACTCAAAAGGCAAGTTAATATAGAAGTTATATCTGGTAAAACTCTCTGCGGTTCACGTCACGCAGATAGGAAGACCTCTGTATCCTGTAAGGAGGGTTCGGTTTATGGAAAACACTTACAACTTCTGACTTTGATAACCTCTTCCTGGCAGTCTTTCAAAAACGTCTCTCAGTCACAAAAGAAAGACAACTCTCTCTCTACTCGTCAGTAGTCAAAAAAGAGAAAAAAGACCGCGGTATCCTATCTGTCTCTCTACTGACGTTGTAACGGTTTACTTAACCTCTATTAACGATAGTTATAATTTTAAAATTACTTAAGTCTTAAATATTTGATTCTAATCTAACAACAGAGAAAAAAGAACAATAAACAAAATAATACGTGTATGTACAAAATAAACTTAACTATCTTATAATCAAATAATATCAACTTAAAAACTGAATATAAAAAAATAAATAAAATATTCTAATAAAAATTAATAATAAATAAATACCAAAGCAAAGTCAAGACAAAGCGCTTGTATGTTAAACCTATTGTTCGTGCGCTCGCGCATCGTCGACCGAACCTGCAAGCCGGTTTCTTAACGGCGAGTCACAATTTTTATACTACCGCAGAGTAAAGACGGATTCTCATCAGTTGAACTATTTTTCTAAGCTGTTTTGCTTACTACCGAAATACAAAACTATAATTTAAATATCAACTTCAAATTAAATACTGTTATTGTGATAATTATTCCCCATATTAAGGGGTGCACCCCTACTGCAAGGCCGATTGAATATAGCTTTGGAGAAGGCCATCTCCTAGTACACCACGCCGTGGACGGACTCCTCCTTTACCAGGGCAGTGGTATTCTGGATTTTAAAATTGCGCATCCGATTGTCGAATAACGAATCCACCCCATGTTAATTGTAATTATTAATAAATTGTAAAACTGTATAATTTATCTCATTTACTATTTCCATCAAACCAGTACAACGTACAAAAATATAATTTCGTTTCTATTTCCCTTTATCAAAAATGGATACTCCGCATCTAGTTTTATCAAGTGTATTGGAGCTTGCTCCTTGAGGCAGGTCGTAGTGGTCGGTGATCGCTGATTTGAGACATAAGGTGCATTTCCCCGCGTCAATAAAAAGGAAATTTCTGTTTCGTATTTTTATGAGATAAATATATGATTGACTACCTATTTGCTAGTAACGTCAGCAAAAGTAGAGAAGGCATTAAGACCAATTTCGATAAAATTTCGAATCGTAAATAGTCAATAAGAATGATAATAGCAAATAACGTACTTTGTATACCAGCCCTGTGATTCTGTAAAAACCGAACCCGAATTCGAATTCACTCAGATGTCCAAATTCCCGTGCTTCGGAAGGCACGTTAAGCCGTTGGTCCCGGCTGCATTTGCAGTCGTTAATACCCTCCAATTCGCATTGGGCCAGCGTGGAGAGTCATGGCTCACCCTTAACCATCCATAAGGAAGGCCTGAGCCCCTGCAGTGGGGACGTAAAAGGGCTGATGGTGATTATACAATAATAAATGGAATCAATAAAATTTATATACGTGACATGAGTGAATTCGAATTCGGGTTCGGATTTCTAAGGAATTGCTCCCCGGGTTTCTTTTGATTCGCACGAATCCGTGGGCAGAGATCTTATAAATAAAGAAATCTACAATTTCCTTTTATTCCTATGGACAAGTATTTTTTTATCCTGTTTATTCAAGAACTTTAGTCCGATTCGCCTGTCTCAAAACAACACAATCATTCAATACATTTTACTGCCTCCAAACGGAAATAAATCGTGCGTTCCCCGCTTCGGGAATCGAACTCGTGACATTAATCCGATTGGGCTCCTCTTGTTTCGTCTTAACTTTATTTATATGGCTCGATTGCTGGCTTTGCTGGAGTACACCCGGCGTCTTTTATTTTTGCCTTCGAATTGCGATGATATTTTTACTCAAGAGAGATTTTATTTTCGTGACCTTCGATTACGCTTTTTTCTTTTTATTCTAAACACTATTCATTTTTGGTAGATTATCATTTATGGGGCTAAAACAAACTATGCTTACGAAGACAGCTCTATGATAGTTATAGTTTTACTCTTGAGCTTTAACTAGGGAGGGGAGTTGACTAATTTGTGGTAATCCAAATGTGCTAACCAATGCGCAATTGAGCTCCTATTGGTACTGATAAAGAAATTACAAAACAGATTTATGTATGAAATAATAAATGAGTTTCCTTACCTTTGTTTATAATAAATAAATTTCTGATTTCCATATCGTTGCGAGACCAACATTTTGCGTCTTTATTTTTATAAATCGTTTAAATTTCACCAGGACAGTCTTTTTTGTACCATTAACCTGTCATTATGTTCATAATTACCATACTATCACATAATTATTAAACTTCGATCAAGTCCGACGAATATCGATACAACGATCGGTTAATTTAAAGCGATTCGATCTCTTTATTCGATATTTTACCTCTTTTTTTATTTATGGTCGACGCGAGTGTAATAATTTTGGTGGCGAAAGCGGCGAATATCGAATACCGTTAATCGATTCTAGATTCGATGGACGATTTGAGATTAGTGAATCGGGACCATCCGGTTGGAGCTCTACTTGTTGTTACACCGCACCGTAACGAATATCTTCTTCTTTTATAACATATTATTATAATAACATAGTCATTGTTTAATATCAGAGCGATCTACTCTGACTTCTATCGCTAATACACTGGGTCAAAAAAAAAATATATATATATATCGTAGTCGCAGTATTCCAAACATTGGTTTAAAGTCAATTTTAAATGTTTCATAATTTTTTTTATCTTTTGTACTGTATTGGTGTTTTGATTAATATTTTATCGCTTCCTCCGTTTAGATTTTTCTAGCTTTAGCTATCTAATACATATGTGTTATTAACAAAATATTTGTGTTAATATAATTAATTTACAAATATCACCCTTTTCAGAGACTCTTTTTAAATTGTATTTTTAGAATAGCTTGTGACTGCATTGTAAAAGTGTTTTAGTACCTAAACAAAGGATTGTTAGTGCACGTGTTCGTAACGGTGTAAATGAGGTCTTTATAAGTTTTTTAATTCTGATTTGCTGAAATGTCTGATGTCTTCTGGCTGCGATGGGTGATGTTTACGGGGAACAAGGACGTTAGCATGTCTATCGGTATCCGCCATCTTGGTTTCACCGCAGCCATAATTGTAGGTTTCGGGCATGGAGGAGACTGGAGTGAGCATGCGGGGGAAAGCGCCTCGAAAATACTACGCTATATCAAGTGTACCGACGAATTATTTCGTCAGTCGAAGTCATATTAATGAATAGGTTAATACGTTACGCGCTCCCGTTTTAAAATTAAAAATCATCGGAAAAAATGCCTAGTTGCGCAATTAAATGGTGTGGAAAGAGTACTACGACTTCGAGTTATACGAAAGATGGGATATCATTTCATAGGTAAGTGATTTTCCATCTTTATTTTGAAAATTAAAATGAAACCAAAAATATTATCCTAAATTATTATTTTCGAAATGCACGCGTTTATGTCTTTCGTGCCGTCTCTTTCTGGTGCATTGATTTCTCATAAGCAGTTGTCTCTTTTTTTCTTGATAGCGCTGTACAATCACATCGTAAAAAATATATCGATAAAGTCCAGATACACGATTTATATAACTGTCTTAATTTAAATATAATGCCATAAGGTAGAAAGTTGTTAGTTTAAATATTATGTGTTTGCATGAGGTACCATTACTCATGAACCGACAGGGCCAGATTAAGGGAATAAATGTGAAATCTATCCGATACTGTTTTTGTCGTTATGCCTGATACGAAATTGTTTGTCTTTTTTGCACACCTTTGATGATAGAAGTATTAGCCCGATAAAGAAACACTTTATTACTCAGCTAATATTAGGTACATTAACTCATATTCAATCTAACTCATATTCATAATAATATCTTTTTTTGTAGATTTCCCACTGACAATGAGACTAAAGGAAAATGGATCGACGCTACTCATAGAGATAATTTTTTCCCAAAAAAACACAGTGTTATATGTTCTAGACATTTTACTTCAGACTGTTTCGAAAATTTCAAAAATATACGCCGATTATACAGCTCATCTTTACCCACACTGTACTTACCTTTTCTGGTAAGCATTGTGGTCTTTTTACATAGACTTCATTAATAAAAATTGTATTTTTAAGATATTTTTTATAGATACCATCATTGAATTCGAAAAACAGCACCAACAAGTTCTTTGAATTGTTTTTCACTTTTATAAAGTGTTTGAAATCGTTTTAAAAATCAATATTTATTGCTTTAATTTGTTTTACTGCAGCAAGGTAATGCATAATATTCTAATTCCTATTTCAGAAACAAAGTAAAGAAAACAATGAAAACATCGAAGAACAGTATGTTGATTTGACACCCCGAAAACGTAAAATGAAACGCCAAATAGATCATCTCATATTAAGTTTAAATAAAAAGAAAAAGGATGTAAAAAGACTACAAGATAAAGCAAGGCTACTAAAAAAGAAAGACGCAAGCTTACAAGACATTTTAAATACTCTAACCAGAAATTCATTATTAAACAAAGAAAACGAAGAAATTTTGAAAGGTATTGGAATAGAAAACCAGGAATTGATAATGAGGCAGCAGCAAAAGAATTTAACAGGACACATACCCAAAACAAAATACTCGTCAGAACTCCGAGCATTTGCTATTACATTACACTTTTACTCCCCCAAAGCTTATGATTTTGTTAGGAGAACATTTAGTACATGTTTACCTTGCTCTAGTACTCTTCGAAAATGGTACCAGTCTGTCGACGGCCAACCTGGTTTTACTAAAGAGGCTTTAAATACTCTTAAAGATGTAGCTAAACAAGGGAAACAAATTTACGCTACAATAATATTCGATGAAATGTCAATAAAAAGTGGTATTGAGTATCATCCACATGGAAAAAGATTTTACGGCCATGTCAATTATGGAACTGATTTAGCATCAGACTGCCAACTTGAAGCTAAAGAAGCGCTTGTTTTCCTTTTAGTCCCGCTTAATGCTTCGTTTAAAATACCTATTGGATATTTCTTGACCAATGGCATCAGTAGCAATCAAAAGGCGTCACTTCTTACTCAAGCCATACACTTGATTGAAGAAGTTGGTATTCACGTAGTTGCAGTTACCTTTGACGGTTGTCCTGCTAATTTATCTATGGCTAAATCATTAGGCTGCAATTTAGACCCTGATAATTTAATGACTACCTTCCCAAATCCGTGCAATAATAATCAAGTAGCAATTTTTTTAGATCCAGCGCATATGGTAAAACTTGTTAGAAACGCTTTTGAATTTTATGGAAAATTTTCAAATAAAGATGGTCATATCATATCTTGGCAACATTTAGTTGATTTACATAATTTGCAGACAGAAGAAAATTTTCATTTAGCGAACCGTCTAAGAGCGATGCATATTTATTTTAAATGCAAAATAATGAAGGTTAGTTTAGCAACTCAAGTTTTTAGCAAAAGTGTCGCAGATGCTCTTGAATTTTGCAAAAATCAACTTTTCTTGCCAAAATTTCAAGATGTAATAGGTACAATCGATTTTCTAAAAACGATCAATAATCTTTTTGATATTTTGGATTCACATATTCGTGGCTATGACCTGAAAAGAGCGATTAATGAGGAAACTGTTGCTTGCACAATAAATCTATTAGATTCAGTTAAACAAGACATTCTCAATCTAACTACTGAATTAGTCAAAGCAAATACTAAACAAACCGTCAAACTTATAGATTCACCTCGGCGCACTGGATTTTTAGGATTTTGTATTTGCATAGAAAGCGCTAAATATTTGATCCAGCAGTTAGTTATAAGTAAAGAATGCCCGATCAAGTATTTGCCATTTCACAAAATCAGTCAAGACCACCTTGAGCATTTCTTTGGAAATATTAGATGCCACGGCGGATCGAACAACAACCCGACCGCCAGAATATTCGAGAGCATCTATAAAAAACTACTGACTTATGCTCAAATAAAAAATTCAGGCACCGGTAATTGTTCAGCTCTTAACCAAATTTCGATTTTGCAATGTACTTCCGCATTAAAACGCATTAATATAACTACACCCCGAAAGGATCAGGACAATATGTCGGAAACAAATGACGATTTCGATCCTGAATTACAAGAAAAAATCTGTTTGTCAGAATTCAGCACAAAGGTTATTGAATATATCGCAGGATACGTAGTTCACTCTTTAATGAAAAAGATAAAATGCCAAACATGCATTGGCGCATTAGTCGGAGAGCCCAAACAAGACAGTTTACAATATCAAAAAGATGTTAGAAATAAACTTTTGTATGCCTCAAAAACAGTTGTAGACATATGTCGTCGGAGTGAAATTTATCTTAAAAGAGCATTGGCGGAAAGCGGTGATAAAAGTCTGGCATTTAAATATAGTTCAGACTATTTGGTAATTGTCGTTCTTAAATCTTTTGTGGGATACGATTTATTTCCAGATATTAACTTCCACCAATTTGACATAGAATCCACAAATCACTTAATTGATTTAACTTCATGTGTAGCAAAAAAGTATATTGACACTAGACTGACTTTTATCACTAAAAATAATGGAAATCCAAAAGAATATATACGAAAAATATACTCAAAACTTATTCATTTTAAAAATCAGTAATTTTTTCTAATTATAGTTCTATCAGGCTGTATAATGTACGTTTGTGTAATTGAGTGTATATCTAATTTTGTATGTCAAAAACAAATATTGTAATTAGTCTAATAAATAAAATTGTGTATACAGATTTCCTAATGACCCATTGTAATTCGTATCACCTTTCACAGTTTAAACCCTCCCTGAACTACGATAAATATTTCAAAACCAAAATCAGCTAAACGACCCAGACGTTATCTAGTTTTTAGCGAGACAGACGAACAGCAATAGATTTTTATATATATAGAAGAATAATAAATTATAATGATTATTCATGTAACCATTTGAGAAATGTTAATGACAGGATTTAAATTAAATTTAGTCTAGTTTGTGCAACAGAACTACCAATATTCGTCTAGTTTAACTTTAAATTGACAGTTTTGTGAAACGGGACACTAGTGTGATCCAAAAGTAGATCCTTAGGTAATGTGTTTCAAAAAGTCAATACAAAAATTATAGGCATTATTATTTTTACCACTAAATTATTTTTTTTATATCTACTCTATAATAAGTGAAATAATAAGTATTATTAAATAACAAATAATAAAAATATTAAGTATTCATGTTTTGCGTATGTTGATTATTTCTATTTTATCATTAATAGAATGATTTGTTTAATTAATTGGAACTGATTAACCTCTTTTATCGATATCGATATTTTTACCACCTTGGCATCCCTAGAGTATCCGGTGATTTTTAAGTAGCCAATAGACATAGCCGAAAGTGACCTCGCCCCGCACCATAAATCGGTGACATGTATTTGTACCAAGAATGAGCCGATGCTCTCTCCAGTCTCCTCCATGGTTTCGGGCTATATTTTTGAGAAATTGTTAAGTTGAAATATTTTCGTATATTGCGTCACTATTCAAAATAACGTGTCATTTTAGTTTTGAAAATTCTTCAGATAAACAAAATAAAAAAGTTATAATTTGCACAATTCTTTTAAAGAAAATAATTTAGGTATATGTTACTAAAATAAAAAGTTATCAATTATGCTACTCCGTTTAATGACCGGCTCAATTGCGACGTCGAGTGCAGCGTTGTCAAGTCATACAGCTTTAGTGAAATAAAACATTTATGACCTTTTGATTTATTTCCTTTTATTTTATAAAAAATGAGACTGCAAGATGTCTGGCGGATTTGTCTACACGTTTTATTCAAAGGTTTTATTTTATCTTGTCACAGCGCTGCGATCAACGTCGAGTTCGTGGTCGTTTTTTATCTTCTAGCACTGCTGAACAATGTACACCTACATATGTAATGTTGTTTAAAATTAAGATCGTTTCGTCAATTTTTAACTCGTTTTCCAACAACACTTGCACAGGGTATATTAAATAATAAAAAATAATCCAGTCGAAAGCGAAGAAGTTTGCGAAGTTTGAGTAATTGCAACAGAGTCGGAGATGGTTTGAAAATTAATTTGGCCACGTCACATCATTTGAAAACATACAGAGTGAAAACATGGCATGTGCCCCGCGTGTCTATGAATTTCAGGCGAGATTAAGAAAATTAGAATAAATTTCATATTATGAGAATATGTTTCATATTCTAATTTTCTTATGTTATATATGTTTAAAATTAGAATTTATTACCTATTCTAATTTTCTTACATTGCAAAAAAATTGCACGGAAAATTTACCAATTTATTACAAAACCGACCAAGGTTGTACCAATCTAAGGCTATGCTAATAAAATAGAAAATCATTGAATGGAAATTAAACTTATGATTGATTAATTACTTGCTAAAAATATAAACATTAATTTCAGTAATTGACTCGAAAGAAAAATATTCGCACGAATGATGATGAAATAGATTTTTTTGATTGTTTTTAAGACTATATTTCATCTTAACTATATAAAAGATATATCCAACAGTAGTTTGTGATCTATTCTTTTGATCATTTTTTTATATATTTTTTTTCATTATCATTTTTTTATATATTTTTTTTCATTATCATTTTTTTATAAATTAAAATGTATGCGAGCGCGTCTTTTCTCTCAATGCGTATTTATATGGGAACGTAAGAGGAAGTACAAGAAAGCCTTAAATATTCTTAATATTTATTGACTTCTAGATAAGCTATGCCTTGTTTTAGGTTAGTGAAAATAGTGAAAACAGGTATAATAGGATCACTTGTGAGTTTGACCGTTTGTCACATCTGATTTATTCTAAAATTACTGGACCGAGCGAGTCGAACACCGATGTGAAAACTTAAGTTGATGATCAGAAGACGACCACATAGCATATAAATTACAAGGCTACTTTTGTGTGTTTAATTAGAATACAAAAAAAGGTTTAATACAAAGACTTATTACTTCATCGTTACTAATTTATATTAACAAAGGTTTTAAGTAAAACATTTCTTTCTTTTATTCCTTAGATTACAGCAGTTATTTATGACAACGAAATATATTTCATATTTTACTATTCAATTTTTATATTTTAATTCTATTTATTGTAAAGTGATTCAGTTCTTTAAACGTGCAAAGTAATCTACAAAATGTGTTTACGTGCACACACATGCAATTTGTCGTTCGATATTTACAATAATCACAACTTTTCTGTGTGCAAGAACAACCCCTATGTTTCCAGTTTGAAGATAGAATTATTAATTATAAATTTTCCTTGGTTTAAATAAATTCTTTGAAGTTTTAATATAAGTTTATTTATATAAGTGAACGAAGCTAACGTCACTTGCATACGCTCTTCTCATAAGGTATATTGTTTAGAAAAACTGTAGAGATGAAAGTTAACAAAGGCTTCCAGGTGAGCTCGATATAGAAAAAGCTGATTTTTATAAGATAAAAAGCTGTGAAAAAGATGAAAAAGAAACGAATGAAAGTTTTTGTTCACTGTAAATAATATTTTGACGGACGCGGCCCAGTCAAGGTGTTAAACGCAAACGCAACTCACGTGATAATAAAATTTCATCCCATGACTAGCCTTCGATAAGGGAATTCCGGCCGAATGCACTAACTATTACGAATGTCGGAAGAAAATTGACAAAAAGAGATGATTCGGTTCCGGAAATTAATACTTACACACACAAACTCATGAAATATTCTTTTTATAGCTACGACAGGAGCTATTGTTTTGTGGCTATCGATCTATTTTTAGACGCTAGGTGTTAAGTTACATTTACTGTAGTGATAGGGGGGAATAAACTGCTGTTATGAGCATTATTGAGTGACGTATGGCCTTTGTGTTGGTTTGTTATACGATCAGAGTGGTCAAGGGAGTTCGATTAGTTAGGATGATAGGTTTTGTAACATTAGTCATGTACTCGTGTGTCGACATGAAGTGTGACGCTTTTATTATTTTTAACCGACGGAAAACAGGAGGTTATATAGTAGACAAGTATATTGTAGCTCGGTGGCGTAGTGTATAAGCGCCGCGGCCCGTAGCGTTAAGCAACTTTCGCAAGGGTCGGTCACGGGATGGGTGACCTAAAAATTATTATCTCGAGCTACTCGGTGCTTCGGAAGTCACGTTAAGCCGTTGGTCCCGGCTGCATTTGCAGTCGTTAATACCCTCCAATCCATTGGGCCAGCGTGGTAGGTCATGGCCCATCCTCCTTAACCATCCATAAGGAAGGCCTGAGCCCCTGCAGTGGGGACGTAAAAGGGCTGGTGATGTGATGATGTGAAGTATATATTTAATTTACAGCGTCGCAGTGGTTATCGCGTCCTATGACCTGGAAGTTAATCAACCGACCGAAGACCAAAAGCCAACAGCTTCCGTAGCCGAGTGGTGTGCTCGTCGGTTTCTCTCTCTAATGCCCTGGGTTTGATTACTCCCGGTAAGGTCAATGTACACTCGCAGCTGTTTTGTTTAATCGAGTTTAAATAAAGTACATTTTGTGTGAACTAATGAAGAATCGTTGAGGGTAATTTGTAATGTATGTTATGTCGTAGCCAACAAAATTTCCGTCCAATGAGTCGGCTAGCGCTATAATAAAATAGCGCCATTAATTTTCACGGCTAAATTTTGATTCGTCGAGTAACCATTACAACGTGCTTTACAGTGCGGCTAAGAAGCCCAGGGAACTGGTTAACTTTTAAGGATCACGATACGAAACTCAACTATTAATTTTATTAAATTATTAATAGCCAAATATCCGCGATATTATAATAAAATTACCCAGATAACTTAATAATAATAGTTAATTAGTTCAAATACACTACAACTAAAAGCTTTATTTATTTAAAATTTAATTACATGTAGGAAAGCAGTTGCTATAACGGCTATACATGTTATTTCATGTTTTTGATATAGGAATCAATTTACAGGGCTTACATAATAGCCAATAACTGGTATGCACACATTGTTCGGCGTTTTGAAAATACAAAATACTATCATATAATAAATAAAATTATAAAACATTTACACATGAACACTGACCAAAATGTTTCAGCACTTTTTCTCTAAAAAATTTTAAAGGTCCTATCCAAAAATAAAGATAAAAATGCATAGAAATCAACGCAAAATTCATTGAACCAAACGATAACGAAGTTTAATTTAGTATAAACGCCATCTAGTAAAGCAAAGCTTAAAGTTCTTTATCACCATCATCACCAGCATATTAATGTGCCCACTGCTGGGGTTCAGGCCTTTCCTATGGATGGAATCGAATCAGACCGAATGACCCACCACGCGGGACCAGTGCCGATCGGTGGTTATTAACGACTGCATATTATGTCGGGTCCAACGCCTTAACGTGCCTTCCGAAGCACGGAGGAGCTCGACCTAACACAATTTCGGTCACCCATCCTACGACCAGCCATTGCGAAGGTTGCTTAGCAACAAGGATCGCGAGCCGCCGCCGCTTATCTACTATGACACCGAGCTACTAGTTTCTATATTGATACAAAAATATATTAAAACAAAAATGTTTACACAAAAAATAAAAGAGCTTTTAAGCTTTTTTCTCTGTTTTATTTTCAGTTATAAATAAATGACCTTAGCTCAGATTGATTTATCTACTATTTTCTGACAATATCAATGGAACAAGAATATAATACACCTCGATTCATTTCCCGTATACGTTCAATGTATCCATAAAAATGGTTTTACATCCTGGTTCTACTCTAACAGCTTATCCCGGGATCACGGTTTCATACGGGAATTTGTTAACGTACTTATCAATGCGAAGTCTGGAATGTACAAAATCTAATATTTATGAGTTCCTTATATGAAAATGAGAAAAGTATACCATATAAAATTAATTGTCTGTCTTTAACGTTAACTATAAAAAACTGATTTAAGAAAAAAAAATATGTTGTCATCAACTGCACAGCATTTAGCAATAAAACATACAAAAACTACATTCTTAACTCTTAGAATGGTTATGATATAATTATAAGGAGCTCGATGGCGCAGTAGCTAACGCGCTCGGTCTGCGATACGGTTGTTTGCAATGTCAGGTCACAGGATGGGTGACCAAAAGTTTGTTATCTCGAACCCCTCCGTGCTTCGGGAGGTACGTTAAGCCGTTGGTCCCGGCTGCATCTGCAGACGTTAATGACCACCAATCCGCACTGGTCCGCGTTTATACCTACTTAGACGAATTTTTACCACCCACATTATCAAAACTTAAAAAACCCCATACTAAAGCCCCTTAGCCCTTTGTTATAATACCACATTTAGTTCTTTATAGAAATTGCAAACAATAGTTTTTAGGGAAGCGTTTACATCATATTTTTATGATCCTTTTGATTAATCATTGTGTGTTTTGGGGCTTAATGTTGTTACGCACTCGCAAGAGAAAAGCGACTGTATTTACTACGGTATTGGGTTCATTTTCGTATGGAATGTGTATTTTTATTGTACGGTAAGATTATGGAGAAATTTGATGCGTGTATATTTGAGTGCCTATTGGCAAATGTTCTTTATTACGAGCAATATTAATAGATTTTTTTATAAAGCGAGCTTCACTAATCTCGCGGCCCTTTTTTACGCATTAAATGGGGTTAAGAAAGAAAAATAGTAATATTTACTTTTCATTAAAAAAAAAATAATGAGTAGATAAAAATAAAGTAAAAGGTAAATGAGATACAGTATATTTACACTGAACCAAATTATGTATTTATATATGTTGCTGGCTTTTGGTACAGGATTTTGATCAAGATCCGGAGAGTGATAAAATTCCAACTTCATTTTATCATAATCCTATTCCAATTTAGTTCCCTAATCGAAAATCTAAACTTATTTAGGCTCGTGGTGTAATTTTAATTCGTGACGCAATCGAAAGGAAGATTTCTGTTGAATGTTATATTCATTTTTTTATTATTATTTTCTGTCTCTCATTTTTTATTGGTCAAAAAAGTGACATCCGATATTATTTTACGATAAAACTAATCAGGGTCTAAAGCGTCACATGAATTTTATCGATAATATATTATATATATAATCTACGATATATTATAATTATATATTGTAGACTTACTATAAGCTATTATGTCAAATGATTTAAAATGGCTTTAAAAATATAAAGCAACTACGTACAAAAGAGTACCAAAAGAAAGAATGTATTCTCGTTAGTATGAACATTGTAGACTATTATTTTCAGTTTAAAAACTTCGTATCAAATGAAATTATCTGTTTTGTTTCAGTGGGAGAATGTTTGTTGCTTCCATGCAGCCGTTTCACTTCAAAATGTTCTTTCTCTAACTTAAGTCTTTAACACGAGTGGTTACTAGAGTTTGTTTACTAATTGAGTTAGGTTTAGGTATTAAACTGCATGTATTAAAGAAAATATATTCTATGTAATATATTAAAGCGATGCTCGGCATGTGTGCGTGACAGCACGGCGAGCGGGGCTAGCGAAGAGGTGCGGGCGGGACGGTACTGGTGGAAATGGTGGATCGACAAGGGCCATAATAAAATAGCTTGTACCGTAGTATTTATAATTAGCTCGTTGTTGGACACGTCCTTATGAAACGGCAATGTTTTAAAGTAGTTAATATTTTAAACATTAAAAAAAACTAGTTTTTTTTCGAGGTGCCTGTGTCTTTCATTTAGTATTCATTTCAGTAGATTGTATAGATGTGTTGCCATTTTGGATTAACATCACTAACTATTAATATTATAGTTTCATCGTTATTGTAACGTAAGATGCATTCCAAATTTCAGCTCAATCGGACACTAGGTGTCTTTAGCTTCCAAGATATGACTCACTCAAACACAGTAAATATAAGCTTCCAATAAAAATGAACCCTTATAAAAACTATTCTAAAGTGAGGCATTGTGTATTCTTCCCATTCTTTCTTTTTCTTCTCACTGTTGTGCCTCTTTTTCTAACTTTCTACTAATAACTAAATTTAGTTAATATCTTTTTTATGAAGATAAGCCTTCATCTACTTAAAAGAGGTTGAACTAGCTCTACTCCTGTTGCATCATGATATGTATTGTTACGAAATTACGTTTTCCAAGGTTTGTATTTAAATTAAATTAAATGCTAGTGTATGTGTTTTTCCTGGTAATTTAAAATGCCAATTTTATTATACTTATTACAGGAATAATTACGTCATTATATCGAAGCGCGTGTTTGATAAAATTATGCTAAATATCTGAGTAACATTAAAATTTCATGTTGCCCATTTTCGTATTTCATATAGAGAATAATGTGTGCATGTTCATGAATAAATTATTAATATCAAAATAACGTTAACTAGCTTCGTTAACGTTTCAATTATGTCAACAAAGTAAATGAATATAGGTACTACGAGTATATTAACAAAAATAGTTCTCAAAAAGTAATGAAGATGATGATAAAATTTCCTTTGTACGTCAGGACTACTTTCTTGAATAATGTTAACACGTCCACATTTTTATGTAATAAATTAATTAGATATTGTTGAGTTTCTACATAGTTATGACGTAGTGAGCTTGTTAATTTAAAGCAATAAAACACACATCTCATATTTTTCTATTATCTGATTGTTTTTTTTTTTTTACCATTGTATCCTCCCTATTAGATATCGCGATGTATTGTGAAACATTTGTACATACGGCTACATGGCAGGTTAGCACAAAATGTCAAATTTTTCGCAGTGGATTTAGACATCTACCATCAATGTGTTAAGGTTTAAAATTGACAGTTCTGTATAACTTAACGTGCTGTTGACTGTACCTAGATTTCAATAAAATTATTTATTAATTCTGATTTGTTCTTTCTTCGTGTGTCTTCTGAAATGAAAATTCCGAAAGTTTATTTCAGTTGTATGGAGCTGCATTATTTATTTATTATTTTGCTTGTAAATCAGGTGTGTTAAATTAAAATTTACAGAGGGCCATAATATTAAATTCAGAATGTGTATGCGGGTCAGGTTCAAATAAAAAAATAAAACATACTGAAGTATTATTAGATATGAATAAATAATTAACACTCCCTCGCAAGTTCTTAAATTTTCCTGCAGGCGTCGAGTGCAATTTAAAATCTCAGTTTTTTTCTGTGATGTCGCACCGGAAGCCTGTGGGCCGTAACTTTGACATCACTAGTGTACAGGAAAGAAAATTATTCTTTGGTCGAGATTTCAGTGTCAATCAGTGTTTCCAGAGTTGACAGAAATGTCTCGAACACAGTATAACCTTATAGTATCATTTGCTTTGGTAGTTTTTTTTATACTTCTTATTGGGTGCGCGTCTACGTTCAATAATAGTAGTGACAACTTGGGCTTGAAATTAAGAAAAAGGATGGACAATTGAAATGTCACCCGACTAGAGTAAAGCGGGATCTATAAATAAATTTGGTTCTGTAACTTTTTTATTCCTGTTGACAAATGTTACAAATATTATTCATGAAAAATGCACTTTGTCCCTGGCACTCTGAGATGGGACTGGAACCCAGGACTGCTCTAAGCATTGAGCTACCCAGGACATGACAATTCTGACGAATTTTTCAAGCACTTATTACTTTTTCGCTATTACAGAGGGTACTCTCTTCAATGTTCAGGCAATCCACCCAAACAGCCGAAAGAAATATTTTTACAAATATTTAAACTTTCAATAAAGAAGAAAATTTGTTCTAAATATCATATTTGATCAATTTTTCATTCACAATGCTATACTGAATAATAATTGCGAAAGGTCATGGGTTCGAGTCCCATCTCAGAGTGCCAGGAACAAAGCGGATTTTTTAAGCATTTTTCATTAAAATTTGTTTCCAATATTGCTTTATTTGTGTTGTGAATGCAAAATTGATCAAATATAATAATGTTACACATTTTTGGTAGATTCGGCAATTATAAGCAACATTAAAATAAGGCATCACAAACGTATTACTGTATTTCTGCTGGGCACAGCCCTGTATGGTTAAAACTGAATTAAATAGATAGAATAAGCCGTGTAGTCACACAGGCCCAGCACTGATTAGTGGATGTTATCGACTGCAGATGAGCCAGGTCCAACGACTTCATGCGCTTTCCGAAGAGAAGCTCGAGATAATATATATTTAGTCACCCATCCCAAAGGATGGTTGCCGGTCAAAACCGGCACTTGCGAAAGTTGCTTGACTAATTCATTGCTAACTCACTAACCACTACGTCACTGAACTCCTGAATAATAAAATATTAAACAAAAATAACATCAGCAATAAAGATTCACTAAACAGAATTATAATTAAATAAAAAGGATCAAGCCAATAAAGCATGATATTATTAATCTGAAATGCGAAAAATATTTCAAAAACTCTTTTATTGGAGTCTCGCGAATATACATCTTATAATGACATGCCATACAAGTCAATGTAATAACCTTATTTTTGAAGTTTGAAAGACTAATTAAAACAGAAATACTCAATCCAATATTGAGCAGAACCCCAATGTATCTAGTAAACATTCCGTTTGTATGTACGAGTAACAATAAAAAGTAAAAACATACTGTCTCTGTCGACCTCTCTCAAAAGGCACATTCGATGCTTCTCTGTTTGCAATTAAAAAAAGTATAAGTGTAGCCTTTGATAATCAACTTGCCACTTTGTACCTTTACATGACTAATTTTCATGAAGGGTTTGAAAAATAAAAGCTGTTTAATTTTAGTTTTCAAGTCTTTGATTAGTGACTTGATGACGCAGCTTTTACTTCTTTTCATCATAAGCCTTCATACTACAAGGGCTCAGGCCTTCACCAACTGCAAATGCAGCCGACAGCGACGGTTTAAAGTGCATTCCAAAGCACAGAGTAGCACGAGATAATTTTTTGGTCATCCATCCCGTGACCGACACTTGCGAAAGTTGCTCAACAACAACGATCGCGGGCCGCGGCGCTCATCCACAACGCCACTGAGCTACTCTTACTTTTTTATCAATGAATAATTCCATATACTTTTGCAACGATATGTTTTGTGTGCTTTGTTAATACCGTCGAAATATAAATTCCAAATGTGAAACCCTTTTACGGCATTTAGATTTGAAGTTTAAAATGCGAGCCTTGCTAGAATCAGACTAGCTCCGATTCGCTTGAAAATACCTCCGCCATATTGGCAATTTCAGGACAAACACCAGTATTTTTTTAAAATAGTCTAGCGCCGCGGCTTCATTTATCAGACACCTGGCTGTTCTGATGTTTATTCTTTTTTAACTGAATTTAATTCAAAACGTCCGTTCGAAAAATGAACACGAAAAAGAGCTTTATAATCAAAATTGTTTTGAATCAAAGATTATATACTGGCTGTTTCAAATTCAAATTGCAATTCAAAATATATCTAGTGTATAACAGACTTCAAAATCAAAAAGGAGGAGGTAGGTAATATGTTCGACGGCGATGTATGTTTTTTTTTTAAATCTAGATGCCTATGTTGCAAAGATTGGTTTGTCAAGAGCAAAGAAATACTAGTAGTAGCGGCTAGTTTTTCCGCAACTACGCCCGCGTTAATTGTAGACGCCACACACGTGTATGATAAAATTCCCTTTCCCCTTCCCTTAGATGAAAGATTTTTTAAATCTGTCCATTAAATTCGGAGCCTTTTCAATGCAAGCAAAGTCAAGTAAATATTTCTTCTTTAAAATTTAAGTAACTATAATAATTGAAATAATAATAATTGATAACTTGAAATAAGCAAAGAAATATGTGCGTATAAATAGTAAAAATGTTTTATCGGTCACAGTACTCATAAGGATTATATTGAGACAACTCGACGATAAACTCGATTTCATAGGGAATAATTATTTTCATTCTAGACATTCTTAATGGTTTTTACGTGTTAGTTTAATAAAAAAAATAAATTATTCAGAATGAACTGGCTGGAATTTATTTTTAATCTGTCCATTAATGGCTTCGTATATGTGTCTAGCTATAAAATACATATACAGAGTGTTCCGTTTTTGGGATAAACTCCGCACATGAATATTAAAGTGGTAACGTTGAAGCTGGATGTTTTTACACCGTACTGTGTGTAATTGCGAACACAAAATAATAAATAATTGGGTTTTTTAAACCATGTTTTGGTTATATGTATACCTACTGGAAAATATAGATTCTTAATCAAAGACCTTAAAAGTATGATCACCGCTATCCTGGCCCAGTATCGATTTGTTGATAATTACTGCAAATGCAGCCGGTACCAATTTTAACATGCCAACAATCCTATCTATCTTTATGAAAATTGCTTAACATCTGCAATCGTAGACCGAAACCGCGTACTAATGCGCCATCGAGCACTTCACCATTTTATATTTAAATAAAAAGAAACAAAACTATTCTTCGAAAAAACGTTACATGACTGTGTAAATGGGGTCTATTTTAAAATCAAGCTTGCATCAAATGCAGAACGTCGCTTAGCATATTCGCGGTTCGGTGTTTGGTCAAACTTCGGTAAATAAACAAAGCCTAATGCTTGTTTTCTAGCTATTTTTTAATATTTCATAGCTTACTCTTCAAAAGTACCTATTACAAATTGATTATAATATAGTTTCTACAAGACCAAATCTAAAGAGGCCTAGTAATAAGGTACAGTTTTATTTAAAGCAGTTATCTAGCCCATACAGCCAAGCCTCCGGTAATATTTTTCTTGTTGTTTCTCTGATGCGCTGGCGTTCGATGTTTTAACGCTTAGTTAGTATTTTAAGCCCATCTTAAAAGTATGAAAACAATTTTATAAAGGTGACTTTTGCGTTCTCGCTCGAAATTTACGGAACACTTCCTTGTTTCTCTCGTTAAATTATGTTTATTGTTCACTTTCAACATATTTTCTAGCTCAAAATAATCACTTCAATATCACTTGTATGAACCAAAACTCACTTAAAAAATTTCATGTAAAAACGGCCATCTTAAAAATCTTTACAGATTCGCGCCAAAATACTGTTGTCGCATCTTTAATTAAAGGCAAAGGAATCAAGATCATACCTCCGTAATTACAGTAATTGTCTGTTTCAATAAAAACTTTAGACTTCTGAACACTCCTTGGAATTTATCAAGTGAATCGAAAGACAAGAATTATGAAGTGTTCAAGAATCGTTCGCATTCCCAGATTCCAGGCAACGTTACCTTTTTTATAACGAAACAACTGAACTACTTACGTCGAATACTCAAAATATAAATGTGTGTCTTCTAGGAAAAATCGTTGATAACTATAAGATAGAAAACCTGTCAACACCTCGTGATATAAACAAAGGGGCGACCACGTCAAACCCAACTCAACCCCGAGACACATTTCGCTGAATACTTCCATAGTTGCGAGTAATAATGTCAACGAGTAAAATATAAAAAACACAATACATACAGAAAGAAATATGACGTCACTTCTACTAAAATAACAATAAATTTTACTAGGACAGACACAAAGCATCATTATTAATTGTCATCAATAAACAATCCGTTGAAGATGTGGTCTCTGATAATCTTTTTATCATCAGACTTCAAAGGCTTTAATTTGAAGTTAAAAATAATTAAAAAGAACTTGTATTAAATTCGGGCGGTAAACGTTTATAATTTACATAAAATCGCTGCAAGGCTTCAATTGAAGTTTCTTGAATTATTATTGACTGTTATTAAACGTTTTGAAGTCGGTTCGTTATTATATATGTCATAGTCAAATCGTAGAATTGATCAATTCATAATGCGCTCGGCTTTTTCATTAAATGGTCGCATTTCATTAAAGCTAATCGTATGCCTGCTTCACGATTTGACCAAGCATTAGTGATCATATAGTAAAATTGTTACATTAGTCTCAGTTAGAGGCGCTGATGTCGCGTTGTTTTTGTGACGCATGAAGTATTATAGTTTTTAGGTTATAAAATAAACTTTTATTTTTATTTATATGTGCGTTCCTGCCTACTTTAGTGAATGTTGTGAATCTATCGAATCTTTGTTATTTTAACGATAACAAACTGTTTTACCGCGACTTGGCCCGCGTAAATTATAGTATATGTCATTCGCGTCTGTTGTTGCTTTAATAACAGAATTTTTATAATCGGTTCAGTATTTTCGAAGATTACCTACAAACAAACAATGTTAGAAAATTTTCCTGTTTATAATTATTAGTATTCATTTATACAGGTCACATATTTTGTAGCCATAATTACTTGATAACGTGAACGATGGAAGTATGTCTCTTACATAAACGAAACATCAATAACATACTATCTGACTTCAATAGGAAACCCTTGAGTGTATCCGACGTCATATTGTCTGATACCTTATGAATTTGCATTGTTCCGAATATATACCTACATTTACTCCTACTATGAGTATAACTAAGCATTATTACATACTAGCTTTTCGCCAGCGGCTTGGTCTACGTGATCTTGTATTATACATAAAAACCTTCCTTTTGAATCACCCTATCTATGAAAAAAATCGCATCAAAATCCGTTGCGTAGTTTTAAAGATTTAAGCATACATAGGGATATAGGCACAGAGAAAGCGACTTTGTTTTATACTATTTAGTGATTATGTTCATTATTTAAGATTTAAAACATATGCTTTTATCGGTGAAGCCGATATTTATCTGTATTGGTTGATTTTATTTGTTTTTTTTATTCTATTAACTCAAGACAACAACAGCCATTCCAACATAGAAAACAAAAGACATTACATTTATAATAAATCCGGCCAAAAAGTTGCCCACAATAAAAATAACAGTAAGCCTAAGACAGAATAAGACTTATAGAACCCAATCAATAATGTCATCATAAGCATTTAATTATTTATTAATCTTTATAGATAGAATTCTATTATTATAATATTATTTCTCACCCAACCAAGAAGTAGAAATTACTTTGGACTTGACTTTTTCTAAGAAATTATCTCTGCCACCTATGAAAGGTTCAACAACATTTTTTATGTAAGTTTTCCTTGGTCTCCGCCTTACTCTATTTACTTACTTTTGTTCCAGAATTTTCCCATTCATCTGTGTTTTTGTGCCGTTCTTCGTTAACCATTTTCATTATTTCGTAATTCGTTATTAGTTCTCAACATTTTTCATTTGTTTCCACATTACACCTTTCTAGTGCATTGCACCTGATATACAATTTAGATCTCAATAAGTATACGAATTTTGATTAAATGCCTATTAATGTTCCCACATGAGGGCCAATGTGGAATAGAAATAGCCAGTTCGAATTGGTAGATATTAATTTAGTAACTGCAGCTGCCGTGACCAACAGTTTAACCTGCCTTCCGAAGTACGGAGGAGCTTGAGAGTTGTATATTTTGTACATTTGCCCTTGCAAATACCTGTTTATCTTCTGTATCGCATACCGAACTCGCTAACCACTGTGATATTAAGCTCGTAGCACAATATATATATATGTAATTTTATTATTATTCTTTTATTTATTTCCAAATATTATACGCCGTCGACTTCTGTTCGATTCGTGGAACATGAGTAACGTCAGTCGGTAATCCCACGATTTCCTGTCGGTGAAATTTGATATTTTTATCGAAATATCGGTTCCGATCCGTTCTCACTAGCTTGTTGTCTAATCGAATTACATCATGTTATATTAAGTAAAAGTTGCCACAAACTGTTTATCGTCCTATAAAAATACCTACTTTGGTAAAGGAAACTGACCAAACAAATTAAATAAATACGAGTATAAATAATTAGACAACATCATATAGATTGCTCAGATTCAAAGATGAGTAGCTAAAGCGCCCGTATTATGGAGTATCTGAGACAACGAAGGCTCCAGAACAAAGTTCATTTTCTTCATCCGGGAGTCTAACCCGGGACCTCAGAGATGGCAACCCCTTGAAATTGGCATGTGAACCACTCCGCTACGGAGGTCGTCAGTGATACCATTTTTGTGACATAGTTTTCCAACAGCTTCGTGATCTCCGCGTGGTCCTGTGTTATACATATTCACCTTCCTCTTGAATTGTTCTAATTGATGATAACCTTATTAAAATCTTTTGTTAAGTTTAAAATATCTCAGGGTACAGACAATCGGAACCAGCCTTTTAGTGCGAATATGGACATTGAGTTTACACAATTGACTTTTGACGTTGTCATAAATTTATAAGTATTTTATCAATAATCTTTTTGGACACCTAAACAATTTATAATTTGTAAACTATGTTTTAAACAAACACGCTTGTGGATAAATCTGCATGAAATCCCATTTTATGTTAACAGATGGTATAATCCAGGCTTTGAAAACTTCAGTAAGAAAATAATTCCAGTCCCAGGTGCCCGAGATGGAATTTCAAGCCATAACCTTTCGCAATCCCGCTCTTAACTAATTGACTGAAAAATTGAGTGTTTTCAATTGAATTGACTGAGAGTAAAATACAACAGACTCGCTAAGTTTCTCGTATACATTTGCTTAAAGCCACGGTATACTTATTAGTTATTATTAACAGAGTCACTTTATAAGTATTTAGCCAAAGCATAGTGGTTACAATTTGGTTAGATATCCGACTGATGTCACACTATTTAAAATATAAAATTTAAATATATGACTTACATACACACTCTTAGAATGTAGGAATTAAGAGTCAAGTATTTAATTTATTTCACGTTGAAAATACATAAAAGTCAGACAGTAAAGAAGAGAGTGACATAAAAACAATAAACAGTGTATAAAATATTAATTCAAAAAAGGTATACGAAATGATGCCAGTGTCTGATTAATATTTTAAAGAAAAAGGTTTTATCTACACACACTGCCTGCCAGGCAGGAAATTTAAATTAAAAACCGAGTAAGTGTAACAGTATTAAATAAATTTTATGTAAGAACAATTAGAGACAAGTTTGAAGGTATTTAGAAATATCTATATAGCATTATGAATGCAAAATTTCTCTATCATGATACTTAATTCGAAAAGTTTATCTTAAATAAAACAGATCAAGAATAATTTATTTACAGACCTAAACTATCTTTAAGAAATAAAACAGGCCACCGTGATTCAACAATGGTTACAAGTACGCCATCTATTTAAACATACATGAACTGATTGCATATATAACAATTTTGCAATTTCGTACTCTTAATTTAGTTCGCAAAGTCAATCTCTAAACAGATAGAACAATCAATACATACTTTTTTTACTTTATCCAAGAGCTAACGAACTAGATATGAATTGAATTCAAAATGGACATTCTATAAAACGAAAACCAGAAAATTCGAACACAGTATAAAATTAAAACGAAACCGTTATGACCGGAAAAAATAACGGTACGATTGTTCCGACTGAAAGCGGCATATGTAAAATTGTAAAAATAGAAGAAAAATGTTCAGAAATGCGACTACTTTTAATGGCTGCCTCATTTAGCTTATAAATAGCTAAATAATTGTACAAAAATACGATATAATCACCACTAATTAAATAAAGAAAAATTTAAAAAATAGTAATTGTAATTTGCCCATAAGTTACCATTTCAAATATATTTTATAATTTATTTTTATATCTGTCACGTAGCCAATTGGTAAGAGACGACTGCTTTTAAGTGCAAATTCTCGGATTGCGAAAGGATTGCGAGTAAGGACTAATTTCATAGAAAAATTTTGTTAAGTACTTTTCTATGAAATTAGTCCTCGCTCATTGGTTATTAATAATAATATTAAAAGTCCTAAAGAGTTGCCAGCTTTACATATAACTTAACTCTAACTTAAAAACGCCATCATAACTTGAAACATTCATGTCATATTTGCCAGACGCTTCAAGTTAGCAGAACCACATTCGCAAATTGTAACTTACGCCCGAATCGTGTTGCAAATTCCATTTCATTGTAAGTAGGACATAGTAATTATGATAGAGCGATTATTAAATAGAATGTAGTATTCTAAAGCTTTCAATTGTAAATAAATAACTTTACTTCAAAAAAATTTAATGTATTAGACGTAATTTAAAAATAAATAGATGATTACATATTAAAATTGCACAAGACTTCCGTACGAGTATTCTATACTTATAATACTATTGACGTATTGAAAGTAGATTTTTTATATTTCTTTAGTTTCTCCAATCATTATGATACACATCAAATCTAATTAATACGAACCAATTGAACCGTCAAAACTATGACGTCAGCCTTGGTCAAGCAACACGTCCGTTAGACGGTGCCGTCTGATTCCAAAACACAAAAGCTTAAACTAAAAGATAGTTAAAGTCCTAACTCAAGAGCTAGGATCTCTAGTCAAGTGATGTTATCAGATATTTACTATTTGGTTATTATTAATTCCGCTCCGCTCGTTACTCTGATATACTCGTAACGTCATCGGAAGCCAAAGCACGTGCAACACTAAGCGATACCCTTATTACGAAGCTATTTACAAGTGTCTATATGATTCAGCGTTGATGTAGTAAATTCAACAAATAACAACACGATATTCTTCTTCCAACATCCCTTGTCCCTTTATTTTACCTTCAAAGATGTTTACCGCACAACTCGAGTAGTCTTTGTATACGGTGAGTAGCACAAACGTCCATTAACAATTCCCATACTAATTTAACATTTATTAGAGCTTAAAGGCGTCATTAAACCTTAAGGGACGTTTGTGCAACGAGCTATTGGTATTTCAGATTTATCGTAATAACAAAATCACTTTATTAATTAATATGTTGGTCAATAAATTTTCATCATTTGGATGATGATAAATAATTCGTTTTACCAAATTGGAATATCATAATAACTAACACAATATTTGCTCATTTGCCGTGGAATACAAATGAATTGTTGGCGTATAGAATAATGAAAGGGATTTGAGTGAACGGATCCGAAGCCAAATTGTTTAGGCGACTTTGATATTCCTCCAATTTTTCGATTAGAATCTGGATTGTATTTGGCTCGACTGGAAATATTTTAATAGAAATTAACGTTTTTAACAAAAATACTCGAAATATTCGCTCTTCTCAGGAGGCTGAGATGGAATTCGACCGTATAAGCTTTTGCGCAAATGCCCAAACCTAACGTCTTAGCCAAGCCTTAGAGCCAGTAATTGGATTTTTCTTCCGCACTTATTATTCTACAAGAAA
The DNA here is from genome assembly GCA_918026875.4 of Diatraea saccharalis. Taxonomy (NCBI): domain Eukaryota; kingdom Metazoa; phylum Arthropoda; class Insecta; order Lepidoptera; family Crambidae; genus Diatraea; species Diatraea saccharalis. Next base: position 19,009,126 of record OU893339.1, read on the forward strand.
AATACCAAATACATGTTAAAGCTAAACATCGGGTCATGGAAATACAATACATCGAATCACCACAACTATTCCAGCCTCGAAATCTTAGAATCAAATTCGATATTATCGCGGACTCTTTCGTCCTCAGTCCTGCGCTAATTAATGTTGTTAATAGTTCATGAGATTAAAGAGTACGGTCCCCTCACCTGAATGGACTTGAATCTCACAGAAATACAGTGTAAATTCATTCTATTGGTAATAGTTACTTCTTTCACGGAGCCTACCTGATAGCGCCATGAGTAACTAAACGCTCGTGTTACACCATTTTACCGCTCGCGCTAACCGCTACTGTGTAACCAGCCTTACACGCATTGTCATTAAATTTTATACCCCCAACATAAAGGCGTATAAACCGCTATTGTGATACATTCAAGAATTAAAAAAGACAAAACGTTGTTTTTTTATTAATCAATTATCTTTAAGAATCGGCTCGATAAATTCTCCGCTCCAACATTTACAGTGGGGTCTTAAATTCCGTTCATTATTTATAGTATGTAACCTAACACCGAGTATTCGGCTCTCGTAATCGTAATAATAAAAGTTAAAAGAGATTTTATTCATGACTGTACCTTTTATAGTCTTTGTGTTTTTCTCTTTTTTCGTGGGTGGGTGTAATTCGGAAATTTGGCCATGCAATATTTTTATTTAGGCATTGCATTCGGACGTGGAAGTGGACATAAAAATCTGCGATGCATTTTAAAATGTAGTCGATGCGTTTCCAATGCTACAGTTAGGGTGACAAATTAATTAAATATAATTTTTACTTACCAGATGGCGTCACTGATAAGTGAAGTTCTGAATGATAGCGCGAAAGTGTGTTATATAGACAAATAATTAACATAACTTATTGAGATGCTCGACGGCACAGTAGTAAACTCTATTTTCAGATAATAAACAAAATAATATTTTAAAATAAAATTCTTATGTTATGTATAAAATTCTTGTGTTCACTGACTGACAGACAACGTACAGCCAAAACTACTGAACGTCGAAAGTTGAAATTTAGAATGAAGATTTTAGGAAGTGTAGAGAAGCACTAAGAGAGGACTATTGAAAATTCCACCCCGAAGGGGCTAAATTAGGGGATGAAAGTTTGTATGAATCTTTGTTACAACAAGTGCTAGGAATTTCAAATTTTGCATGCGGGTTCTTTTTTAGGACGTAGGTTTTTTCGAAATTCGACCCCTAAGGGGGTAAATTAGGGTAAGAAAGTTTTTATGGACTTTTCTCATTTCAGGACTTTTCACGCGGGCGAAGTCGCGGGCAAAAGCTAGTTCAGTACATTTTTAGTTCTTATTCAGATCTTGCTAATCAATATTTTTCGAGTCGCAGCAGGACCGTATCAAATTTTGGTCCGACTAGATAGATAGATAAATATTTGGTGTATATATAGATACTTATATGGTAACATTACCTTACTGCATAGCTTTAAAAATGACATTGACATTTGTCGCAAACATTATTCAGGTTTTATTTTGTTGCAGGTACGCACTGATAACTTCAATAGATTTCAAAAATTCAAGATAAGTGACAAATGAAAATATATTTTCTGATACGAATAGGTAAGTATATGTAACTTATATTATATAGAGGAAAGATTCGTTTGTTTGCATTGAAAAATTTCTTTAACTACCGGACTGATTTTAAAAATTCTTCATAGCGAATATATTTATCACATTAGAACGGAACAACAACATATCCTTTGTGGAGCAGGCGGTTCCACGGAGCACACTTTGAGGATAACTGTACTGTAGGATCATGCAAAGCATTTAATGCTCTTTGTTAGTATTATACTGTACTGTAGTGGCCACAGAAGACCGTGTCGTTTGTTTCCTATTTGTTACATTCATAGGACAATCATAGTACGGCACAGTCTAATGGAAAATGTCCTTTAGATTCACAAAAACAATCAAACTAAACGCCGTTTTTCCATACATCACAAACAATTGCTAATTAGAAACGTTCTAATTAATTTAACTCGTCCGTGAAATTAACTCCACCGAAATAATTACTGCTACATTCCTTTAAGGAGATACTTCAAAATGTTCCTTCGTACATTTCCATAGACAATTAAAGGTATAGAAATGCTATTGCATAATTTTATATTATCTAATAGCTTTGTGTTGAAAAAATATAGGTTATTTCTATTTTAGGACAAAATTTGGGTTTGAGATAAAGTATACAGTCGAAGGCAGAGCTCAAGAGACCACGATTTTTTTCGTTTGGATGTTTGGATGTTTGAATACAAACTTTTGTCTTTGATCTTCAACATAATTACTTCTTTCGTAATTTGAAATTTTGAGTGACGCGATATGCTCTTTCTTAATCATTGAAAATTAATACAATATTTTTAAAGTATGTCAATTAACATAAAAATCTATGCTGTGATTTAAGTGTATGTGTATAAGTTTGCATCGTATCTTCTAAGTTAAACCCAGGAAATGGTTTCTTTTTATTTACACCAGAAATATACCTACTTATCAAGCCTTGTCAGCCGTTTCATTTACCAAACGACACCTAAGCACCGAACTCGTTACAGTACCTAGTTTGTTTTAAAGTAATAAAATATAAAAATAAGCAAGATAAAGAATATTGTCTTAGGTTTCTCTACTAACGAATGCAGAGTTAAGAATAAATCCGCTATGTTCATATTTCGTGGTAGCTTCGCATATATGAATAAAGAGATACGGTATGTATTTCGCGATTTCGTCTCTTTTAAATCGAGTGATAGTTGGACGCCAGATTATTAATAATGTGTACAAAAATGTCGTCACCAAGTTGTAAATCTTGCCGCTAGTTCTATACGTTTTAGCTCTACCTGGATTTTAATTACAACTGTACACGCCTTGTACCTTTAAGTGATTTATTGTTTGAAGAACACGAAGCTATTTTCGTTTTTAACTGTATACCTTTGATTATCATCGGGAAGTGTAAAATGCGAAATTATTAATTGAAAACATTCAACCGAACATGTTTAATATGTGTAAAATTACACGAATTTTGTTAAATAAATTAATATTTTATACGAAAGTAAATTTATAATAGCATTAACAAAAAGCCAAGCAACTTTCGCAATGCCTGGTCATAGGATGGATGACCAAAAATTTATTATCTCGAACTCGTCCGTGCTTCGATAGGCACATCGTTGTTCCCGGCTGCATCTGCAGTCGACCAATACGCACGAGACCCGTGTGGTGAGTTTCCTTTATTTGATTCGATTCCTGAGCCTGAGCTCCAGCAGTGGGAACATTTAATAGGCTGGTGATGATGATGAGAGAGAGCCGATAGCACCCATATCAGATAAACTGGTGGAGCAACACTTGAGATGATTCGGATATTCGAAGACGTCACCACGGCGATATACGAAACGCGTGATCCAAAACTTCTTGGTGGACAATAGTTCGATGAAACCTCAAAAATGCTAAATTAAGCGTAGATAGGGCGCAATCCAAAAGAAGGTCGACCTCAAGTAAATGGGATAAGATCTTATATTAAATATTTATCCTCTTAGATCTTAGAGGATATATAAAATTTGCTATGTTTATATGAAAACGAGTACTAACTGCTTTAGCTTTCCTACCACTTAACCCCCGTAAATTATAGCCTATGTTACCCGTGTATGATTTCGCTTTCTGTGTGTGAATGAATTTAAAATGCGGTCCAGTAGTTTCGGAGTCAAGCAAACAAACAAATCTTTCCTCTTTATAATTAGTATATATATAAATTAGTGAGGACAAAAATCGATTTTTGAAATCGAGAATGATATTTTTATAAATAATATTTTGCAACGTTCTTTACTTTATATTTGCATTATAAAATAATTATCGATGGTTTTATTCGTGAAGCACAAAACTTAATAGAGGTTGAATGTCGTGACGAAGTCACCGAATATTAATTAACACTTATCGATTTTAATGCCTTCATACCTCTTATCGTCGTTCGACGCTTTCGCACAAACGCTTGGAGACCTCAGATAAGGTAATTAATTCAAATTAACATCCCAAGACATACATCAAACTGTATTATGTCGTGTACTGATTAATTGAAATATTTGCGGCGTTAGATTGAAACATGAATTATCGATATCGATAAACTGATGGCAATGTAATTGTCCAGTGTTATGTCATTTTTTGATTGTCTTTAATATTAAATTGATAGGACTTGCGACTGCGACAAATGATTTTCTGGTATTATTTTAGTTGTTTTTATTTTGGCAATATTATATGACCAGGCTTAATGATCCAGTAGCTCAGTCATAATATAGAATATTTTTCATTTCATCGTCATCTTCATGACCATTATTCATATTTCTTTTGTATCTATTAATAAAAGGAACTACCTATTCAATTCTTCTTGTGGTATCTGTAGGGGGGTCCTAGTGGCCTGTGTCTACAGGTTTCTTACGAAACCCCCATCAAGCACTAGTCTCCTCATGATAGGACTATTTATTATAGTTTTATTTCCCACTTATCTGTTTAAGGTTCCTCTTTGTGGAGATAAATAAACACCTACTCACCATTCCATCTACGTATCCAGCTCTTTAACTCTGACTGCCATCCGACTATGGAATGCATTACCATTTGACGTTCGTAACGCCCCAAACAAGCTCGCATTTAAGTCTGCAGCTCGTAACCACTATTTCCTGTCTACTTCCATTTCATAATCAGACACCACCATTTCAGTACTCGTTATATCTTATAATGTATATGTATATATAATGTATGTATATTAATATTATGTATATATGCGTGTATGTATTGTATGTATATATGCTAATGCTTATAGTCACGATTTTATGTACGGTTTTTAATCTTTACCGCCTACTACTGTTCTGTACAATCTAACTGGTTGACTGGGAGAGAATGCCTCTATGGCATTAAGTCCGCCATTTGTCCTTAGTTAGGCAATAAAGAATAAATAAATAAATATTATTATTACCTGTCTTCAAAGTACAGGCCTACCCTTAAATGGAAGCATTTATAGAGAATTCGTCATATACGCTGGCCTCTGCGGATTAGTGTATGTTGACGACTGCAAATTGAGCGAGGATCACGTGTTTAACATGCCTTATAAAGTACAAAGACGCTTTCCAAAGTAAAACTTTGACTACCCATCTTGACCGATCATTGCGAAAATTACTTAACTTTTAAGACCGCCGACTAAATTCACTAACCATTTGGCTCTCCACTTTTTTTACTCATTTACTCGAATAATTTTTTTAGATGGTAGCAGTGACATTTCCATTCGGGTCACTACACGAATCCCAGGACATTTTCCGGTGTGGAATAATGTCGATAATACGACGATTATCGATCAATATTGTCGATATTACCTTTGTCTGCCTTAAACCATAATTTTAATGTCTTACAAATGAGTAATCACATGAAAAGGTTCAATATCCTTTCCACTTCATTAAATTTAAGGGTTTTGTTAAAATCGCTTTTATCTGAGGCTCTTAGCAGTGTCCATTAGACCTTTGTCAAATTGATCTCTTATATTCTAAAGGCATCTTCACCTACAAGAACATTAAATTCGAAGTTGATGACGGTTGTTATGAAGTCGATAAAGATACGCTGTAATTATCGCCTGGTCTAGAATCCAATGTTACTTCGTGTTTCGCTATACCATGGAATCGGCATGCAATAAGATGGTCATAAAGAACTTCCATTAACTGAGTTTCATCGCCATCATCATTTCTTATAGTAGAAGCATTGGGAAGAAATGGTCAAAACCCAGTGCAGATTTGTGTGTTAACAACTATAGATCCAGCCAGGACTAGGTGCAATTTCCAAAGCACAAATGAACTCAAAATAAATAAATTTAGGCCACCCATCCTGTGACAAACCTTGGTGAAAGTTGCTTAACATTGCACAGAGGCCGACCTCCTTGACCAATGCGTCTTTGAGCTGCTTATTCTTATAAAAGTTAAAATAGTATAAAATCACGTTAATCAATTTGAATTTTTAATCTGAGCTACTACCGTTATGCTGTAGGGTTATCGTTATAATATAGCATCTAATAATATTTTAAAATTCTTATTATCAAATTAGCATCTCTAAGTGGTATAAGTGTTCGATTCGTTTTCCACTTATATTTCTAATACTACAAAATATTTAAAATAATATATAGTAATATAACAATCATAAAAATCCGTAATATTTTAATTCTTAAAATAAGTTATTGTTTTCAAAACAAATATAACTAAAGTTCTGTAGTGAGGAGAGTAATATAAAAAAACTTCACACTGAGAGTTAATAAGGTGATTTTGTTTATTTTGTGTTATGTATTGTGGTAGATCCCCTTGTTAATTTTGTTAATAACTGAGCATTCATTTGTAGGAAAAATATTTTTGACTATAAGTCGATTCATTATTATCGATATGTAACAATTTAACCGCACACCACTATAACCGGTGGTGCTCACGATGTCAACCTTATTGTTTAAATCGACTAATTAGTCGTAGTGGGGTTATTGGGTGGTGAGGAACTTGATAAACTAATTTCAGTGACATTGTTCGTATTTTGATTAGTTTCATTCTCACCTTGGTTCAATTATTAATATCAAGCTATTGTGTTATTCGGAATGGTGCGGTACTTAATAATGTCAATCGGTAATTGTGTCTTTGAATTAAATTATCACACGTAAAAATGTCATTGTCTTGACTAGAGGAAGGAAGGGAGGAAGGATGACCTACAGCTAAAAATTGACATGGGTGCCAGCCGGAGATAATTGTCAAAAGAATGTTGGTGAAAATTCTTGGGTGGGCACCCCCACTCTCTTCCTACACCCATGAGTTGATTATAACTTACAGACTACCTGCACTTCGTACCGCCTGAATTAATAATGTAATCTTTAGCCACGTATATCCCCTTCCTATTTGACTTTGCTTCTATTCGAATCTATTACGATTTGCCTCAATTGTCTTTTCGCACAATATGAAAACTGTTGTAACTTAAACTATCGCGCCCAAAAAAACTTCATCGCTGCATAACATTTCATTAATTCTACTGTTGCCTTTCATCTACATTTTTGAACAATGTATTAAAAAAAAAAAACTAGAGACTCGGCAGTATTCTCAATCGCCTTTGACTTTTCTTACAGAAGATTTTACTACTTAACATATATAGAGTTATTAATAAACAAGGTTTAACCTTGAAGTAAATTTACGCAATTTTAGCGTAAATTTACTCTGACGCCTAAACCTTGTTTTGTTTATAGCACTGATAAAGTTTAGAATCTAAACTTAAGATCGTCAACATGTTTATCTGATTTATCATTAGAACGATAGTTTTTTGCGGAGTTGCTTGTTTTTATTGAGACCCCGATATTTCAACGCTGTTACAAACGCCATTATTATGGCTACTGTCTAACTTAAACTATAATTCTAATGTAAATGACCATTAAAGCTTAATACAACATAATTTATCATCGTCTTAATCAACCGTTTTGTATCCAATCTTAATCATAGATTTAAGTGCCACCATGCAAAGTGAACTCGTGTTCTCCTCACGACCTGCGTATTGTCTGTAGGACCTGCCCCTCTGAAATGAATATATTTTCGTGGTATTAAAAAGTATAAAATTTTCAGACTAATATTTTAAGAAGTCTGACTAAGACCTATGTCATTGGCAAATTTACGCTTTCTAATCGGTGTAACCACATTAGTCTTATTTGTTGTGATGTTTTTATTGGTATCGTTCCAGTGTTTTGCTTAGAACGCCAAGTTTTATTGAGGTTGTCTGATATTCATCCATCTTTTAGTAGAACAGCCACATGATCTATTCAGCAAGTTATTCTACTGATTCAATTGTGGATAAATTGCAGAGAAAATTTGCTATTACCATAAAGGAATACAGAATAGTAAGTTAAGATTAAGAGCTACAATGCAAAATATCAACCCGTCAGTCAGGGACCCCAATCAGGGGCCTAAATAAGGGTTTGAAAATCATTTAAACTTAGTCGTAAGCAAATAACAGACAAGTCCTTATTTTGCCCCTACGTAGTCTTATAGAAAACAGACTCAGAGGATACTGAAATAGTAAGTTCTAAGTTATCGGTGGCAGATTTTTCGCCAATATAAGCACACATAACCTGAAAGCACCTTCCGTTAGAAACCACACGTTTCCCTTTACAAACATTGCTCAACGGATTTTTCTGAACGGCCCATTGTACAGACAAGTGAAACGGGTTAACGAGCCCACAAATATTTACTTTAGCGTAATTCGGGTTAATCGCTATCGACATAGTCAATTTATTATCAGTAGAATTCGACTAAGCTGAAATGAGACGCCCCGTTACAGGGTTTAAGCACACAAAACACAAATATGCTGTGGTAACTGATCATTCGTTTGGAGAAATATGACTAGTTGCCGAAATAATCATAATTTATCCAAACGCGCGAAAGAACGGATATGTCGTTTCATACAATACAGCGTCTCTGTTCCGTACAGAGAGTGTTCGATTTATCACGCAATTACCATAAAGATGGCGTATTGATCGTACTATCGAAGTACCGGGGGCGGAAAGGAATCTACTCTTCGTAGCTTGAGAACCGGCAATTCCGGCTGCATTAGCCACTGATCCCCAAAGGTACGATGACACATTCCCCTTTCGTACAAAAAAAGGCTTATTCATTGTAGTTCATAATACGATCGACGACCGTACAAATTGTCGTGATTAATTGTCGTTATTTAAATTTGCAGACACTCGTGTGAATCAACTAATTAAGTAGTGGCGCGTATCATTTCAATAAGAAGTGAGACGTGGTCGCTAAGTGTGAATCTCAAACTCAATCGCCCTCTGGCGGCGGATAGGGTATGCTCGGAATCTCTTCGCGAGATGAAATCTGAAATAAAGAAATTCGTCGATGACCCAAAGTGAATAGCATATTAGGAAGAGGAAAAGTATACCGCATTCTTTTTAACTATGTACACAGGATTTGTTGTTATGACAAAGCAGGCTAAAAATATACTGTTACATTATAATATCCCTGTTTACAGTGTAAGCCGAGTGATTTGAGGGACTATAAGTATGGGATTGGATATGTTCAAATATGACTGCAATAAGATTTTGTTTATCCAATTCATGATACAACTTGTTTCTTTTAGTTTTAGTTTGATTTTCTGTATTCGTTTTATTTTCAGTTTATTTAATTTATATATTATCTCCCATTAGTCATGCAGTTGTAATATTTCTCTAAACATATCTAAATTTATTGGTAGATTTGTCTGTCACTAGCTATTTCTATCGCATCCTCGAATGCGCATAAACCCGATCTTCTCGTGTACATACATTTGCGGAAACTGAACGTCAAATGTGGGATGCGTATTTACGAAACACACTCGATAAATTACCGCTGCGCTGCGACCTGACGAGTGACGTGGTAAGCTGAGCTGTTAAAAGTAAGACCCCATTTATCATATTTCATACTTAGCGTCTTATTCGAGGGCTAAAGTAAGTACTTTGTTTATTGGCCGCATGAAGTAAATTGACAATGGCAGAAGAGAAAACATCAAATTTAAATGTCTTACTTATTTTGGTCGCGCAATGATTTAAAGCTGGTACTAAAGTAAGTACTTGATATAAGATAGTTAAAAAAATGCGCTATGTATTTTTATGAAATAAAGAATTACCGTTTTTGTAATTACGAATATGAAATTTCAGTTCTTATGTGAACTTGGATCAGCAATTGGGAAGCTACTGGTTGGCTCCCGTATTACAGTTATATCTAGCGTGAGACACGGCGTAATGCACCTCGTCAATTTATTTGGAATTAACTTATAATTTATTACATTATTTATTCATAACTAACTTATAATAGAAAAATATGATATGTATTTAACAATAATATCAATAATAAACAATCGCAGTTAATGCGATTGTTTATTATTGTTATTAAGAGAAGCTTGATGATCAGTGGTCAATAAGTTAAGTCTGCTATTGCTGCTTACAGACATGAAATTACTTTCGTAAAAGCTGATCATTTGATAGGTGACGTATCATGTCGCTTTCTGAGGTGGTTTGGAAGGTATGATGAGCCGTCTATTCTTTTTATAAATACAGATATTAATACTTATCAATTTTCACATGGCTCTGGGTCTGGTTTCACACCCAAAGGTGTTTGATCATTTTGTGGCTTTAGGGGCGTCCATAAATTACGTGAGGTGTTTTTTCAAATTTCTGACCCTCCCTCCCCCCCTGGTGAGATGTCGTGAGATTTTATTCAATCCCCTCCCCCATCTCCAAATCTCACGTGAGATTTTTCAAATGTGGGTTTCTTATTTAAACACGTTGGATTTTTTTTATAAAAAGAAAAAAAAATAATTCGCTTCGTACTTTTATTTACGACTAGTTAGAGACTAGTAATCAATATTGCTCTCATTCATCGAGTCACACGTTCAGCTGACAGTGGCGCGAAAACAAAGGACGGGCTACATTGTACCGTAAATTCAAATTAAATTGAGCTATTTGGTATAAAACGAGTACCTATAGTGGTTTGACAATCAGGAGTGATGTATAATGTCAAAGTACGAATGAAATTATTTTCTTTCCAACGAATTAGTGAATGATCTTAATCTTAGACTTGTCTCTCTATGAGGGATTCCCGCACCGAGCCTTATTTTAAAATTGCGTGATATTTGCCGAGACCCCCCCTCTCTCCAACGTGAGATTAGATGAGATTTGACTCGACTCCCTCCCCCCCCTTAAACATCTCACGTAATTTATGGACGCCCACTTATGTGGCGTTGATATGGTGTACACTGCATCTAGTTTAAATCTTTAATTAGTAATTAACAACATGATGCAAACGCAGTCTCTGTTTTAATGACTTTCTATCCTAGTTAAAGTTCACAAAATTGTTCTTATTATGGCTGTATTTTAATTTCATTTAAATGCAGCTTAAAAACTAAATTAAGTATTCTTCGTAATATAAAGCAATTTGTTCAGTATCAAATATGAATGCTGTTATAAAGATTTTCTAAATGCAACCAATATATTTCAGTAATACGCATCCGCTGGCCTTATTATATGAGTTGACAGATTTATTACATTTTCTGACTTATGACTATGGTAATAACGACGTTAACGGGGTGAACAGATGTGAGTTATTTTTAAAAGGTTAAATTAGGTGTTAAATATATTTTATCGGCTATTTTAAGTGACCTCTTCTCTTAAGTTTAGGGCAGTATCACTGCTGTTGTTTTAGTATTCAATTTTTACTACATACAATTTATATTTCGTGAAGTTGTAGTTTTATTTGTTCCAAATACCGGTTTAAATAAATCTATTTTAATAACGGTATCCGGAATTTTAACCGTAATCGTAAATTGAGGGTATCCTATGCGAAGGGTAGTATCTTTAAGATCTCTAGTAATTTAGTCGAAAGAGCAGTCCAGTCCGAATAGCGATAAGTCACGGGTTGAATTTTTCAAGTATTTTTTTTAGATTAATAATAATCACCATTGTGAATTCAACATTTGCTATACTAAATTAAAACCAGTAATTAAATTAATCGGTTCGAAGATTTTGCCAATTTTCAAGGAGTGTTAGTTAATATTGTATTTTTGTTTGCACAATTCCCTTTAATATAAAATAAGCTTTGAAAAATATCACGAATACTTTTATAAAAATTATATTAACAGAAGACACGTTTTATTACGTACTAAAATATCAAACTTCGTTTCGAAATTGAGAAAACGAAAATTATGTTTAAAGAGCCAATCAGCCGTAAACAAACACACCGACGTTGGATGATATTAATATAATAAACCGCGCATATAAGGGTGACCGCACACGTTACACGTCCTCGCAGGGTTGTCAACTACGGGAATTTTTTAATTAGTAGTAGTAATTAATTCAATATGTTTATATTAATAAATTTACAGGATAGTTAAAAATATGCCAGATGACTCATCTCTTGCTTGTATAAGTTTGTCTGTTATCTTAATTACTCACAGGATCGAAAAATCAGTTTTAAAGGATTGAATATAAATCTAATATTAATATAATATGTGCAACAGAATTGCTTCCTACCAATAGCTGCTCGTTTTTCGTGTTCAGTATGTATACCATCAGCCTTTTGACTAGTCTTCTACATGCGGATGGAAAGTCCCACACAACCCCCTGCCGCCCGTCAAACAAGGACGGTGCATAATGCACGCGACCAATGACACGATTCAAAAAAAAACCGGAACATAAAAATAACATTTACCTTAGTGGCAACCCTAGCGTCTCCCCGTGGTGCTTACAAGTTTACGACTAATATAACGTCCACATCCGCCGAGTTGATTCGCCTTTTTTACAACGTTAAACTTTTAAAATAAACAAGCGTTTTAATAATTAAACTGGGTCTTTAAATCTGTAAGTAACTGCTAAAAGTGATGTGTAGACACTTCGAATCTTATAATTACTTGTAATAAAATGACTTCGGCTTAATTACTGTAAGGGATTAAAGTTATTATTTTCATATACGAAACGATGTTTACGACTTTGATAATTCAGTTTCCGAGAAATTTATATTTGAATGATTCCATTAATCATCGATTACCCAATATTCATTAACTTATCATTCTAATATAAATGACCATGTAAGTTTTAAAATATATAATTATCTAGCTTCCCGTCATTGACTTCGCCCGCATGGTCCTTAGGGACCTGTTTTAGTTCTCGCCTTTATAATATACCTAAGTAAGATTATAATCTCCTGTGTGAACAGCTTAAAAAATTCAATAATTGATTTCATATCGTGACACGAATATAATTTGAATAACAAACACGTCCACTTATTATTTTCAGTTTTTCGGGATAATATGTAGCCTATTTTCAACACACATGATTAAATGAATATACATAGGTAAAATAATTTTTAAATCCGGTCCAGTAGTTTCTTAGCGTATTCTTTACAAACAAACAATCAAATTTTCCTCTTTATAATATTAGTATAGATATATAGCTATATAGCCATTGGTTCGACATTGTGGAAAGAATGTCGGAAGAAATATGACATCTGATATAACTACAACATGAAAGTCCATTTTCATTTTGTAGTCAGTATGTAGAAACAGAGGAAGGCCACGACACACCTTCCAGATCGATCGCGTGTTGTTAGGTGATGTCAGAAGCTATATAAAGAGAGTATGTAAGAGTAATGGAAGTATCTAGGAATGTCTTGTGTCGTACGGTCTTCTCTGTCTACCCTGTAAGGGATACAGAACTTAAATACTATCAATTATTAATTTACTTAGATAATTATTTTAAATGAAAATTATAGAATAGAGATAGGAGATAATAAAACAAGCAACATCATATTGTTTTGTGTCCGGTGGTGGGCGCCAATGGTTGCACTTCAGTTTTTTACTGTCACGGCTATTATCGTAAACTATATCTGTATGTATTTCAGTTTGTTCAGTTGACGATAACTGCTTTCATGCTGCTTGCTTGATAAAAGCTCGGTTGCAAGATCTGGCGAACATACACTGTAAGTCAAATCATCACCAGCTCATTAATATCTCCACTACTGGAGCTCAGGTCTTTTCTACGGATGGAATGAAAAATTAAATATGGGTTATTAGTGCGGATTGGTGGGTATTAACTGCAGATGGAGCCAGGAGCAATGGCTTAACGTTGCTTAACAATCTTATTATAGCACACCGAACGCAAATAAAAGTTTTGTAAATATACTCTACTTCAGCGATTCCTGTACTTCAGTGGTCCGCGTTACAAAAAATTAAAACTTCTAAATGTATAGCTATACTCTTAATTAAAAAGACAATCAATCCCTTATGCAAACAAGAAACCTGCAAAGAGTCCGTAACGTCAATAAACTAAATACAAACGTGATGAAACCGTTTAAAATTTGTATCGTTTATGGAAAGTGCGCGTAAAAATATAAAAATTTAATATTGGAAACCCCTGCTCTACCTAATTGTATTTTGTGACACGCAATAAACAGTTGACTTTGATTTTGACTTATTGGAGTTTTGTAGTGTTTTTTGAAGCACTTTGAAGAAGTCTTACGGAAATATGAGTTGGTACCCGACGCCTCATCCACCAAGAGTGCAAAGTGGAATATCATATATACATATTTTGTCATTTTGCTGCCAATGAAACGCGTCGTATCTTGGCGTCGTAGTATGTGCACTAGCAGACTTTCCATTATGACGTCACACGCAAGATTACCGCCAAAGTCAATGTTAGTTTACTTAATAACTTACTGAGCAAACAAATAAGTTAATGTGTTAGTCAAACGACAGTCAACCTTGGAATTAAAGCAGTAAAATCTAATAAAAAAGTAGTATTTAATTAGACTTTTGATGGGACACCGTTTTTGAATATATTGAAAGCCATGCCATAATTGATTGTTTAATTATATTATTGCTAGTGGTCTCCTGATGCTCAAAATTAGACTTTGTTTATTTGAAAATTATAAATAATTTTTTTGACGTTCGGTCCACGTTGCTGAAGTTATGAAATTTCGCCAAGGCCGGTCATAGGAGGGGTGACCAAATGTTTACCATCATCATTTCATTTAGTATATATTATCTTCAGTTCTTCGAAAAGCTAATTAACCCATTGGCCCCAGTTGCATCTGCAGTCATTAGCGCTAACCAATCCGCACTGAGCTCGCGTGGTTTCCTATAGCGATGATGCCAGAATTAAAAAACAGAAATTCTACTTAGTCCGTCAGTCAGATAATAGAGAAATATAAGATACATACTTTTCTTTGCTTCAAATTAATAAGAATTGGCTTACATACCTAATAGGCATTATAGTTGAGGAATAATGGCTCGTCACGTCACAACTATGTAGAAAATGTACAAAGGCGTGACGTCATACGACATTTCAACTCAATGTATCGCCGTAATTTATTGATTACGAAGAAAACAAAAAAATACGTGTTTAACATTATTTGATGATGTACCTTATGAACAAACAAATAAAATTAGTTCTCATTCCTATTCTCCTTATTTATGTGTATCCATAAGGTATATATTAATAGGCTGATGAGGAGCTACTTATTCTTCCCACACTGAAGCTATTTAAAAGAAATGCTTCCAAAGACGAGCTTGCCGCTTTATAATAACTTGCAGCTTAATTGACAAGCCTTAAGTTAAATACACGCAACTGACATCAGACAAGATACTGGTCTGGTTACTTATTCACAGTAATTGCGAACTTTTATTTATCATATTATGTTGAATGTGATAGTTTCTTTTAAATGTTAAGAGATGGCGCTGATGTCTTAACATGCTGACTGTTTTGTTAACAAAAGTGTATATATGAAAATAAAGATACATTTATTAGAATTAGTATTTTGGCATACGTTACATGAGCAAGCATACGTAACAACATTTTTGAATGAATTGAGATTGTGCTTCAGAAAAAGTTTTAATATGACGGAGCTCATTCTGACAAAAGCTTTGTAGGTTGTCGACGAGACGAGAGCTACGCAATCGGTTCTTAAATCTACGACGGTTCCTTGTACCGAGAAGAACCGGCAAGAAACTCGGCAAGGGCTGCTTTTTTCGCCCTGTTTTATTTCATAAAGAGCGTCAAGATTGAAAAATGAATACATTAAAATATGAAATCACTTTTCATGAAAATATAAAAGTAAAATAGTATTTTCGTTAATCGAATCAAATGACTAGTCAAACAAGTTCACCGTTAAATAATTTACATAAAATTAAGCAATATTAAACACTAATACAGACTATATCTGCAGCCATGCCCCACAACAAATACCATATGACCAAACGCTATGGAAGTAACTTAAGTATACTATTCTGGCAGTATCTAACATCTGTGAGTTGCATAATTATTCGTATTGCAAAGGCAGCTGAACAAAAGTTTTCCTGCCAATAATGAAATGTGATTATGCTATTGAAATTTAGAATCCAGCGTTACACCCAAGATTGTTGAATCAAGCACCGCGAGCTTTTCATCATTAAGTTTAATTTCCGGGATGTCAGAGATGGCGACTCCTTGAAACCGGTGTACGAGCCATGCGGTTATGGAGGTCGTCAATATTTTAACTTGCTGTGAAAAAAACTTGAAGGCGTCTTACAAACAATAACGCATAAGGTAGCTTGTACTCATGACTCGAAACATGAATTGAAACGGGTCCCGAATTAATTTGAGCGTGTAGTCTGCCATTCGATTTAAAATATGATTTGTGTTAAAAAAGTTTGTAAAAATATTTATGTTTTCTACCTGCTGGTTTCTCGTAAGTCAATAAATAATCGACTTCAAAAGTTGTGCTAAATGTAAGTGCATGTATTGTATATATGTCCACGTATATCTCTCAAATTAGACATTGGATTGTAATGATTCCTTTTTTCTTTAATTAATTAGCTTTCAACTTAGGAACAGCACGAGTTTCATCAAAAACGTTTTAACTTCTTTTGTACTCTTACCTTGTTATCACATTATTTAAATATCTTCCACTAATCATGGCGAGCTTCGAGAATTATTAGACGACTTATACAGTTGTAATACCACCGTTAATCCGCTTGATGCAGTATTGGATTTAATTCCGTCGGGTTGTACGATAAAATCTAAATAGTTGGGACGGGACGATCACGAGACGAGCCTGGATCCGAGCCAAATGGAGACTTGTAATTGTATGTGGAATCTTACAGTCTGATCGATGCGATAGCTTTCCATCATGCAGGAAATAGTACTGAACTATGAGCATAGAATCGCTTTAATGTGTGTAATTTCGTATGTTAAGCATTTTTTGTAAAGGCCAAGAATGGAATTGGTGACCAATAATTTATTAATTTCATTTAGTTTTTGGTTAGAACTGCATCTGCAATCGTTCCTATCCTATCCTACTTATCAATCTGCATTGATCACGCCTGGTGGGTTATGGTTGTGGACCTATGTTATTACCCTTAGAACAACATTATCAATCAGTGTTGATATTAAAAAGAAATATTAAATTTGTGCTATGTTTAATTTCACAGCGATATGTCTTTTAACTTCATCTGGTCAACAGAAGTACTCAATTTTACTTCTTAAATGCACAGTTGATTAGAAAATTAATAACCCATATACTTTTTACGATAAAACTAATCGGGTTTAGGTTTTTACATTGGTTTTAGATCCTAAGCAAGTTTATGTTTTGTATCAATAATCTTATTAGAAACTTTTTTATCATCATCCTACTCGCCTAAGCTTTTGATCAATACCCTTTATTCGACGACATAATTATGTTCGAATCACTAAAGAATTTGTCTCAAGTAAAATTGATGTTTCGTTAATTCTAACTTTGGCTATAATACCCTTTTTAGTTTGACTTCTCGCCAGATTTTATCAAGCTGTTTTAGAGCATGAAATGGCTGGAGATGAGCCAGATTCAGATAACAATCTTACTCTTAATAGATCTAGAGCTTCTGTGTTCCTTATTCTTACACTTAATAAAGCAATGTCTCCAAAAGCTAATAAACTAATTTTTTCAAAAGAAAATTCCTCCGATTTGTTTGTCTATTTCTTTGAACGCGATAAACACTTTAACTAATTGATTGTTATAGCGCTCACATAATTATACAACGTAATTCAAGAGACATGTATCAGCGTATAATTTATAAGCTGCTTGTGGCCTCGCGACTTAGAATGCGTAAATTATAACCTATGTTATTATAACGTATGATGTAGCTTCACGTAGTTGAAAATCATTAAAACCTGTCTAGTACTTTTGGAGACACCGAGTGCCACGAATACGAAAGTGTTAAAAATGGACCCACAGAGGTCGTTGGGACTGGACTCGATAAACGTTTGAGTTTTGCGAATATCTTAGAAATTTAATTTAAAGGGGCTACTCCACATACCAGTAACATTTAAAAAGTAGTACACTACAAAAAAGATTGATGGGACTTTTTCCACTCCACTCCACAATTTCTTTCATTATTTTACATAGTAAACATCGCTCATATCCCAAATAAAGTAGGTTAAGCACTTGTATTAGGGAAATTTGAAACAACAAATGTACCACAAAACCCAGACCCGAGCCATATAGAAAAGTTAATTTTCTACATTGAACCGACCGAATCGAACCCGGGACCTCAGAGATGGTGATACCTTGAAGGCGACATGCGAGCCACTCAGCCGTGCTAAAGTCCATTAGAAATTGATATTTAGTTACAAACTGAACACCTGAATTTAATGATAAAATTTGAAATATAATGGCTAAACAAAGTCAAACGCTGATTTCAAATTAGAGACTAAATAACTTTATTTAAGGTTGTAATTGCAATGTACGTTCCTGATAAATTTGTAGTCACTGTTACAATGTCTGCAGAATCCATCAAACACTGAACATGTCTTACATTAGTTTTCCCATTTCCCAAAGTTTCTATTTCTCATCTCAAATAGTAATTAAGTCATTATCCCCACATTTCGTTGGTCATAATTCATATTTTTTCAATAATCTAAATCACTATCAAGTAAAATAACTGTTACATTTTGTATACCAATATTAAAGAGAGGAAAGATTTCGTTGTTTATTCTTTTATATTAAATAAGCTCCGTATCTACTAGACCGATTTGAAATTTCTGTCACCTACGGAAAGCTCCATGCGTGGATGACGACTTTATTCAAAATTATAATTATATTTAGCCGTATATTCAGAATTATAATGTCACCTGTCAATAATTTGCGTGGTGTTAAGGTGTTATTTGCCTCTTCAGCTCTGATTTATCTACTGTCAGATTTAAAATATCATCATAAGCCCCTTTTCGCCCCACTGCAGGAGCTCAGGCCTTACTTATGGATGCTAATTGGAGGGTATTAACGACTGAAAATTAAGCCGAGACAAGATAATAAGTTTTTGGTTACCCATCCCTTGACCGACCCTTGCGAAAGTTGTTTACCTAAAACGAGCACAGGCCGGGGCACTTATCCACTAAGCCACCCAGCTACTTGTATTGACAAAAGGTGTGCGAGCTACTTGATCTAAGATATACAGAATATTAATTACATTTAAACTAGCTTTAATTATATCGTTTTCGTTACATCTTTACTTAGTGACCTATTTTCATTTAAACTCCTGAAAATCACTTCAATCTGACTGTTACAAAATATAAACCCTCATTGGTTAGCCTGAGGCTAGCGCTGCGGCCACCTGGCGAAGATCCAAGCCCATTTGGCACTCCCGCCACGCAAATTTCTGTTTACATATAAGCATAACTCGTCTACTTTACTGATAAGGAATTTGTTAATAAGAGTCTTCAAAGCCACTTTATAAAGTTTTGGTGCATGTGATACAGCCTTGTGACAGATAGACAGACAGTCAAGTCTTAGTAATAGGGTTGTCGTACCCTTTGGGTACGGAACCCTAAAAATTAAAGATGCTGGCGAAAACATTATTTCACGCGGACGAAGTCGCGGGCACAGATAGTATTTATATTAACAATAGAGTAAACAATTCTTTGGTTAATTTATAAACTTTTATTTAACTTGTAGTGTTGGTGTTGGTCAAATTTTGCAAGCTAAAGACCCACTTTCCGGTTTTCAATTGAGCTGAAATATTGCATGCGTGTAAAGTTGATTCACAAAGAAATATTAATCTGGATTGGAACTAACCTGATTGAGCTTGAAGGTAGCGTTAGGACCTTTGTAATTAAACGAAACAACCCCACCCAGTTTGGGCTCGTTCCATTTGTCTTTGGTTCGAGATAAACCACCAGTCCAATTCAGCTTAGTCAGAAAAAAAAAACATAATATTATTTCTTTCTTAGTAAGAGAGACGACACCCGTAGTCTAATGGGTCGAAAGATTGTTTCAAGATGTCGCCTACGCCATCGCTGAGTGTTTGATTTCCGGTCGGGTCAATATAGACATCAACTTTTCTATGATACTCGATTCTGGGTTTTGTGATACGTTTATGATACAAGGGCTTTCGCTACCTATTTTGCAATCTAAGTTATGTATGCGATATCGTCTAATATTAATCTATTTATTCATTCAGACTCTCGCGTAGCAATTCAAGATTCAGTATCGATAGCACGGAAATGATAGAAGCGTTATAAATTGGAAATCCTAGTTCCTTTCATGGAGAAGGACGATGTTAATATCAATGCAATATTATGACGTACCTATACGAATTCGTTTTGCTAGCTGAAATTTACCATTTAAATATAAATTTACAATTAAATTTGTATTGACTTAGCAAACAAACCCATTTAAATATTATTGAGTAGACACTTATTAAACAGAGAATAGTTTTTATTAGCTAACGATCTCCAGACTAAGTGGATAAGCCTATGAAATCGAGACCTAAATTATATCCTAAGTCCTACCGATGAAAGCAACTTTAACGGAAATTCTCTCCCTCCCGGCTGTATGTGATGATAACCCGGGAACCGCAGTCCAACCGATGTAGTTTGAACTTGTATCTATATAAGTAAACTTTGTAATCGTTATTATCCTGCATAAATTGCACCTCGATGCCATCTTGTGACAGTGTGAAATAATTCGTAACTTTCGTCTTTCATTGATCAATTTAGCTATGTAAGTACAGTAAAAGCTCCTTATTCGCGGGGGTTACGTTCCTTAAATAGGCCGCGAATACAGAAAACGCGAATACGGGATGGCATTTAGTATAGAATTATAGGGGATACGTTCCTGACGACGAAATAAAAAAAGCAAACACATAAAAAATCAGTTTAATTTAAGTTTTTGACCATATATACACGTTACATAATATCTTCAGGTTTAGGCAACGGTTTAAAAAATTTTGTGATTTTTTCTTGCTTGGCAGACTTTAAGAGCTCTCTCAGTTCACACTGATATTCAGCAGTGGCACTAGCAATTTGCCTCTTAAAAATAAGACTTCGTTCCATTGATGGATCAATTTTCATAAAGAAATCACAAAGCTCATTTGCCATTCTTATGCCTTCACTAAGATTTTTCAGATTAAATGTCACGTTACCAGTGCCTGTTGACGCCTCTTCTTCAATGGGTTGTGAATTTAACATTTCCTCCAAGTCGGT
Source organism: Diatraea saccharalis (assembly GCA_918026875.4). NCBI lineage: Eukaryota > Metazoa > Arthropoda > Insecta > Lepidoptera > Crambidae > Diatraea > Diatraea saccharalis. Next base: position 19,030,156 of record OU893339.1, read on the forward strand.
TTCAGTCAAATCTTCATCTTATGATTCGAGCAACTCCTGAATATCACTTGATTCTATTTGTTCGAATCCATCTCGTCCTATTCCACTCGCAATTTCGGCAATGTTTACAGTTAAAGTTTTAATTTCTTCCTCATTTTCAGCAGTCAGAACCGGCCATAGTTTTTTCCAGCCTGATTTCAATGTGCGTGGCTTCAGTTCTTGCAATGATTCTTGTATGTTTACGATGCATTTTGCTATGTCAAATTTCTTCCAACATTCCATAACATTCATATCAGGATCACATTCCATATTATCCAGTATGATTTTGAAGGTCCGTCTTATGTAATAGAGCTTAAAGGTCTGGATTATTCCTTGGTTGGAGGTTGACGTAAAGCCGTCTTTTCTTTTGAAAACACAATCTAGGCGTAGTTGTAATAAGGTCTATTTTATTTATCTCTTTATTAGTCCACTTGCTGACAAATGATACCGAATTCTTTTTATTTAAGGACATATTATTATATGAATATACCGATGTACCGATTCAATCCGCGAATAAGGAAATTTTAAGCCGCGAATATGGGACTTGAGTCGCATTTTTTCAATCCGCGAATAGTGAAAACGCGAATGAAGGAAGCGCGAATAAAGAGCTTTTACTGTATAATAAGATATGTGTAATTTACTCGGAGTCGCCACACAAATGAATATTTTTTTCTCATCAACTTTTGTAGTTTATCAGAACGTTTTTGTTATGCAATATTTTTTTATTAATTTATATCATCATCATCATTTTCTTGTCCATTGCTACACTTCTTCAAGCGCACACTATCTTCGGCTACTCTCATTCAGTTCATTCCAAAAAGCATCTTAAGCTATAAACTAGGGTACTCTGACCACCCCGCCCTGGAAAGGGCAAGTTAATGTAGTAAAACCTCTGCGGTACACCTCACAAGGATAGGAAGCACCCGGTATCTTGCAAGGAGGGCCAAATTTCTTCGCTCGCTGGGTCTCCTCTCGTGGAGAGTGGAGAGAAGTCGTCCCCTTTGCGGGAATGAAAAGACTTGGGTTATTAACAGTCTTTTCCCAGACGTTGTACTGACCCCGCAGGCTAACGCGGGTGGGGTGGCAGCCCTGTCCGCCGGTCCACAGAGGAATGGGATGCGTGAATACGCTATCCCAACCCCATTGCTCATTCCTGTTTAGAGTGCTGTCTGGGCTTCCTGAGGGATAGTTTCAAGACTGTCCCCTCGTAGCATCCTCGTTCCCGTGGCTAAAGGGCTCCGTCACCATATTGGTAGTTTGCTATACTAGCAATGAATCAATTATGCTAGTTGAAAGAATATCGGATAAATTATGGTTTTGTAACACAAAAGCGTTGTTTAAGACGTAAAAATAATATATAGCACTATAATAGATAGCAATAATTTTAATTGCAGCATAATGTGGTAAACAATACAGAATGGACCAGAATGTCTTGATGTCAGCGGTATTGACAATCTATAAATTACAGTTGTGTTGACAAAATTTGCCCAGTCTGCTCGGGAAGCTTCATTGCGCCGGAAGTAGTCACTTGTTCAAACTCAAAATTCTTTTGAATAGTCTAACATTTTTTATTTACCACTTGAAAACGTTTCTTGGATGGTAAGAACCAGCGATAGAAACTCACCAGTTCTAATAGAAATATCAACAATTACAGTACCCAAGTCGATACTAATTCGATCATATTTTTCAGTATGGCGGATGGATATTAGAAATAATATTTTGACATCATTTTTCAATCAATATGTAGTCTATTAAGCTATTTAATAGTCAAATAAACTACATAAATAAAATAATGTAAAAAATTAATAGTTCATGAAACACACGTGTAAAATTTCAATATCGAAATCACTTTTACATGGATTATGACTGAAAATTGTTATTCTCGGCCATTAGCCGGCTTAGGCTTTACTATATATTTGGCAAGTCGCCAAATACGTTAACTATTTGATGGAAATTGCGAAGCTTTACTATTTCGCCATTTTACATGGCTCTTAAGCTCTTAAATATTCTTTGTAACTACGTGGTATTTGAAAAAGTTCAAAACATGTTCTGACTAAATGTTACGCCAGGGCTAACTCCAGTTGACAATGACGTCGAATGTAAACAAACGATTGATTGGCACCGTTGCCAAATGCAAATGGCGGGATGCCAACTCAGCTTCTGGTTAGGCCTTGGACCGAATTGTGGAGTCGTTTAGTTAAAAAATCACCTAAGTACGAGTTAAGTAGAAAGTTGACGCTTTACACTAAAACTTGTGACTATAAAATAAACCGGTTCTCGCGAATGAATTCATGAACCCAACATGAGATTATCAAAAGAAAATTAGTTACTACATGAAAAATAAAAATATTTTGTTACTCTGTATCTCTTGCAATGTTAGTAAGCGTCACAGTATTTATCTTATAGAAAAATACTTATTTTGACATTGAACTTATTCGGAGCCGGTTTACCAGTCGTGGGTGCTATAAAGATTTTTAAAGAGACTGAGCGATGTAATTGCCCCCATCATATAGCCATAATACACGTTAGTAAAATAAAACATCAAATATTCAAGTATATTTGAATTTTTTAACCATTTTCGCCAGCCAGACCTGTTGAGAACCACTGACTTAAATTAATACTCCTAAACAAAACCATAATTGCGTTTATCGAAGTTTCAACTAGATTGATTTAAAGTTCAATTTCGCACTAACTTAAATTAAGTTAATTTAACTAAGGGCGCATATCCTCAAAGCGATCCATCTAAGTCATACTAAGTCTCTTATATGTTCAATCAAACGACTTGTTGCTCGGTTTATTAATTACTTATGTTGGACTAACGCTTTGATGTTGCGACTTTAATATCTGATATGTTTTTAAATTTATTGCATTAATGAAATGTTTATATGTAGTTGTTTTACGCTCTTGACTGTAATAGGTACCGTCCAAGGTATCTATTTTAATTAATAATAACATTAAGGATATTATATTTAAAATCACAATGCCGATTCCATTCCAATTCCAAAATCGGCGCTAATCTGATCATACGTCAAAGTCAAAGTGACAGTGACAGCTGACTAACAGATAGGATGTCAGTAGTGAAACTAACGGTTAATGCTGCCTATAGTAGTCGATATTATTCCCTCTAACAGTATATAGAATTGCATGAGATGAGTCGTTTCATCCTATTCTATACAGTGGAAGCATGCACAGACCTTATCGGCCGACGTAAGTGCGTGGATGCACGGATAGGAGGTGTTAATCTGGGTTTAAAACCTTATGATGTCCCTCGATGAAAGCGATGTATGGGGACAGCCTGAAGACCGCTTCTCGCGCCATTCGTCCCCATTTCGGCCCTCCCCTTGCAGCGCAGGTACTTCCGCAGGTTGGGGATTCAGGAACTTTTGAATCATACTAGACTTGAGGTTCTTAGTCAAGGTTCTTTTGTTATGTTGCGATATGTAAGAGGGTACCTAAAACATGGGTAAATCGAATTGCTTATGAAAAATGTATTTGAGTAGTCCAGTCTAGTTTTTTTCAACCTCAATCTGCGGTTAAATTCTTAGTTTCCTAGAGCTGGATTTTGCTATACACCTTCATTGTTATTAAAGTTGCTTTGTTTGGATGTTTGTCTGTCAATCACGCCGAAACTACTGAACCGATTTTGATGAAATTTGGTATACAGTTAGGGTATTTTTTATTTTATCCCACCCTAGGAACCACGCGGGCGAAGCTGCTGGCGAAAGCTAGTGTTTTAATAATAATGTAAAAAATTCAAATATAAATCGTGCAGGCTTTAACAAAAATTCTAAATTAAAAGAATATAGTTCACGCCTTGGTGTGCGGTATATAATGTCGTGTGTGACTGCATTCTAGTCGCTTTCTTCAAAACCGGTTAGCATACAGAAAAATGTTAGAAATATTTTTTATAGATAACTAGACGACCAATCATTTTTACAATGATCCAATTGACCTTTCATTAAGGTAGATCTTATTTATTTTTGATTATTGGACGTGAAATTTATACGGAAAACAGTAAAAAAATGGGAACTTTTGACCTCGATTATTGATTTCACAATAACATTATGACACCATGAAAAAAGTGATAACAAAATTCAGCTCGCTAGAAATTTCTCGCCATATAATAATAATATTTCAGTAATAAAAATATTTATTAAAAAAATTCTTTGAACATTTACAATATACTTTAAGCTAGAGATACAAATAGGAAAAAATAACATCATATGCCTGAACATAAGTATCACCTGCCTGTTTATCAGGCAACACGAGTAACTTAACTATAAACTATCATAACGCAAACGGAAAAGTAAAAAAAAACCTACTACTCAAAATTATTTAACAAGTGAAATAAAAGTAACTTTTCTACTAAAGTAGTACTAAACTAGAATTAAAAATATTTATTTAAACGTTTGAACGACGGTTTATTTAATATTGCTTGCTGAACATTTTTATTAAGTATTTCATAGAAATCATTATAATTGAAAACTGGGCTAAAATCAATATTGTGTAAATCATCTGCAAGGCTATTTATATTTAATTTAGGAATTATTCTATTGCGACTTATGTTTTATGTATTTGATCCGGATACAGAGAAATTATCTAAGTCTGAAATTAAGTTATTAAAAAACCAGCCATAATGTCGGAAATTAAGAAATTTGCAGATAATTAACTTAAAATCTAGCGCTCTTAGGCGCCTCTATAGTTTATTGACTCAATGTAAAGAAATTGCCAAAAAAATGGCAATTTCTTTTATGCAGGGCACTGTCTATCGCCTGTCTGTGATTACTTGGCTTTTCGAAGTGAGGGCATATGGCACATTTCCCTTCTTTTTGCAGTCCTTTAAGATATGACCTACTTTGTGGCCTCTTCCCGGCAAGTTTTAGGTGCATGACCGTACTGCTGACACTTGTAGCGTTTTGTTACTAAAGTGAAATCTCTTACGGGACATGAAGACCAATTTACAAACACCCGAACCTTGGTAAGGCCTTACGTAATTGTCCTGGAACTTCTACATTGTACTTTCAGATCTAAGCGTCTTACTTGCCTGATTGATGGCTTAGAGAGTCAGAAGTCAAAAATAAATCGAGCATCATTCCTTGATTCTCATCGGCTAGGTTTTGTTGATAGATGCAGTTCAAAACATCTGTTTCTTCTATTGATGAGGGCACTCCGATGAGGACTATTTTGGTCTTGCTGCTGTGGCAAATCCGCAGTAAAGCCGCATGTCGCCGAATGCTTTAGTTTTTCGATGTCTGCTTTGGTCTCCGTACTTATGATGACTCACCCATTTCTTGTCTTTCGTAATCCTCTGACATGCAGCTTAATTTGTTCAAGTCTTGCTATTTTTTGAAACCTATAAAACCTTAAATGACTGGACTAAAATTATAAAAATTGCGACAGTGGAAAAAAATCTAGTTTAACTATCCTAATTTAAGGAAGCAAGTGTTCTTAAGATAACAACTAACTTTCTCAGATTAAACTTTCTGGAGCAATGACAATGATCCGAGTTGAGGAAGTCTTATTTGAATAAGAACCTTCTAGAAGGGACTTATAATTTTGTTTCTAGAGCTCGATGGCACAATGGTTGGCACGTTTGGTCCTTGTGAAAGTTTAGCAACTATGAACGCTAATGGGAAAGATGACAAAAATTTAAATATCTCCAGCTCCTCTATGCTTCAGTTCTGTTAGATGCGGCAGTAGGAACTTGTTTTATGAGAATTTTAACTGTTCCAAAGCCGGGAATGAACAGGACCTATTTATTACAATGAAATCGATCACGTGTTATCGAAAGATGATGCCGGAGGCCATAAAAATGGCTAGCTTATATGAAATGGGAATTAAATACATATAACTATTAACTATTATGTCAGATGATGATTCTTTTCATTCAGCTTTTAATGACAGTATTTCCTCTTGTGATAGCTTTATCTCACAATCTGAACCTGAGACTTTGGGTACTCAACTGCACAATATTTTTCAATGCTCTCCCCCATTGCTTCAATGCTTGCCATATAAATGCTCAAAGTATACCCTCCCAGTATACTGATTTTCTCGCTACATTTCACGAGCATAACATTCAAGCCATTTTAATTTCAGAAAGTTGGCTTAAACCCAGTCTTTCCTCTTCGTCTTTTTCATTACCAGGGTATACTTTGATCCGTAATGATCGCATTGGTAGGCGTGGTGGGGGTGTTGCTATATACTTGCGCAGCGATATAGTTTACAAAGTTTTGATCTCGTCACCTTCAACTTACTCTTTCTCTGCCGAGTATATCTTTCTCGAGGTCTCTGTTGGGGGTTCTAAGGCTGTTCTTGCAGTCGTTTATTGTCCACCTACTGTTGATTACTTTTCTAACCTTGAGTCAATTCTGGAGCCGCTGTGTTCGGATTACAGGCATCTCATAGTCATGGGTGACTTCAACACTGATCTTTCATGTTACACTTCTCAATCTGCTAAATTATTCGATGTGGTGAAGTCCGTCGATTTATCAGTTTTACCTTCTGAGCCGACTCACCATAATCCTTCTTCACGTGACACATGGCTTGACCTGATTATAACAATTCCTGACAATGTAGTTAACCATGGGCAGTTATCTGCACCTGGCTTTTCAAAACATGACCTTATTTTTCTTTCGTACAGGTTAAAACCACCTAAACTAAAGCCCACCACTGTCTGGATGCGTAATTTTGCTCGACTTGACCCTGACAACTTAAAAGAAGATGCTGCTAGTCTTGACTTTTCTTCCGTGTTTGATTCTCCGCTACTCGATGAGAAAGTATCTCTTTTTAACAAATATATATTGAACTTATATGATGTACATGCTCCACTAAAGGCGGTAAAACTGAAGCGGTCTCCAGCTCCATGGATCAGTAGAGGAGTCCGTTTGGCTATGACACGGAGGGATAGAGCATTCCGCACTTTCAAGCACGATAGGTCGGAGGAGAATTGGAGTCTCTACAAGAGGGCACGTAATCGATGCAACCGAATGGTAAGAACAGCTAAACGTCAATATTTCAACGACAATATCATAAATTCTTCTCCAGCTAATATATGGAAGTTTCTTCGCTCCTTAGATTTGGGTAAATCTTCTTCGCAACCTCAGATTTACCCCTTTTCTCTTAATGATTTTAATAATCATTTTTCTTCTATTTCCACTATGGATTCTTTCACCAAATCTAACACTATCAATGAAATTACTTCCAAGGCCCAATCTCATTCTAATTCTTTTTCCTTTTCTCCAATGTCAACCGATGCTATACGGAAAATCATAGTCTCAATCAAGTCAAAGGCCATAGGATGTGATGATGTGAGCAGAGACATGATTATCAACATTTTAGATATTGTCCTTCATGTTATAACACATATTGTTAATTTCTCTTTCCAAGTTGCTCACTTTCCTCTACTTTGGCGTAAAGCTTATGTCATCCCTCTTCCCAAAACCTCATCACCAACACTGTTAAGTAACTTTAGGCCTATATCTATCCTTCCTTTCTTGTCCAAGATCTTAGAAGCCGCTGCTCATGAGCAATTATCTTCCTTTATACACTCTGTATCCATCCTCTCTCCTTTCCAATCTGGTTTTCGTGTTGGTCACAGCACTACAACTGCTCTATTGAAAGTTACCGAGGACGTCAGAACTGGCATGGAGAAACAACTGGTCACCATCATTGTTCTCATTGACTTCTCTAACGCGTTTAATATGGTCGACCATGACCTTCTACTGGCCGTACTGAAGTCCCTTAATCTTTCGTCCTTGACATTGGAATGGTTCTCAGCTTATCTTCGTGGGCGTCAGCAGGCAGTACGTAAGGATCGTGAATTGTCTTCCTGGAACGATCTGACAGCTGGTGTCCCACAGGGGGGAATTCTTTCTCCTCTACTTTTTTCCATATTCATTAATCATCTCTCTTTCACGCTCGGCTGCTCTTATCATTTCTACGCAGATGATTTGCAAATATATGTGCAAACAACGACCGATGAAATTATAACAGGTATTTCCAAATTGAATAAGGATCTCTCTCATGTCAGTGCATGGTCAACTAAGTTTGGTATTTCGGTGAACCCTACAAAATGCCAAGCAATTATTGTTGGAAGCTCCAAACAGCTTATTAAACTTGATTCTGGTCTGCTCCCACCTGTTGTGTACGTAAATTCTGTAATACCCTTCAGCTCTACAGTTAAAAACCTTGGACTTCATATTGATTCGGAGCTCAAATGGACATCACAGGTTGCCGAGGTCAGTCGTGTGGTTACTTATTCTTTGCGCTCGCTTAATCGCTTCAGACATTTTCTTCCTATCAAAACTAAGGTCACGCTCGTCACTTCCCTTATTCTTCCTATCATTGACTATGCTGATGTCTGTTACCCTGATTTAAATGAAGATCTTCTCAATAAGTTGGACCGCCTTGTCAACAATGCAATTCGTTTTATTTTCTGCCTTCGCAAGTATGATCATGTTTCGTCTTATCGGTCTCAACTAAAATGGCTTCCCATTCGTCAGCGCAGACAGCTACGACTACTCTGTATGCTCTTTTCCATACTTTCTAACCCTAATTCTCCAAATTACCTTAAATGTAAATTTCAATACCTTTGTGATTCTCATGACAGACAACTGCGTTCTGCTAATACACTTGCGTTATCTACTCCACTTTTCCATTCTGGCTTTATGGCCGACTCTTTCACCCTGCAAGCCATACGACTGTGGAATGGCCTCCCCGACACAATCAGACAATCTCCCGACAAATTCGTCTTTAAACGGAAAGCTCACACCTTTCTCCTGGAACGTTTATGAGGATCATCATCATATATGTATTATATTTATGTATTTGTATATGTACTTATGTTTATGCGTAGTATAATATTTATTTATGTTTATATAATTGTATATAAATTCTTCTAAAGTGTAGTTTAAGTAGTATATTTATAAGTTAACTTTATGCCGCCATCGTGTATTTCTGTATCCCAAAGGTTGACTGGTAGAGAATGCTAATAGCATTAAGTCCGCCTCTTGTACCAATTTAATGTACAATAAAGTTTGTTAAATAAATAAAAATAAATAAATAAATAAATAATAACACGTTTGAAAATTAATTAAAACGAAACTTAATAAGACAAAGCATAATTTTACAATTACAGATTATTTTAACGACAAATAAAGCTCACGGGAAGTTTGCCATGAATGTTTAATTTATTCTTGTTTATGTTAAATCTATTGCAAAATTAGGATGCAACCCAGTTAGGACTGGGTCATAAACTAATACTATAAGCTTTAAAAGATCTTGACATATATATTTAAATGTGCAAATGATATAAATCAATAAATTAAGATTAATGAAGGAATCTAGCGCGAAGATAAATTACTAATAGTGTAACCCTTCCAGTTCCCTCTACTAATGCGGTGGTCCTAAGTTGGCGTTAAGTTAGCTCTAAACTGCGCCAAGTTGATCGGGTCAAGCCGCTCGATGCGCTTTTGTTGGGATTGCAATCAGTCCGTAATCGAGGCCGGGATCACTTTGTGATTAAGTTATTACAACATTTTGATTTTGCGTCGAAGTTTGAGGAAACTTCATAGATCTAGATATAAACATAGTAAAAACTGATGCAATCATTTTTTATTTTCTTCTTCGTTTATTTGAGACTATAATAATGAGTATTTTATTTTACTTATAAATAAAGACTTTTCGGTAGATTTGTTTTAAGTCCCAGCTGTGGTACGCTAATATAACGGTTTTTTAGCAAAATTTTATTTATACAAATCTGTTATACAATTAGCCTGCAATAGCATCTATACTAATATTGTAAAAAGGTAAAGTTTCTAATTTTGTTTATTTGTGTAGGGTAATCTTGAAAGATACTTCACTTACAAGAAACTACATTATAAGCGGGTGACATAGGTGCGTGCGTAGTCACAGGATAACAGCTAGTTTCTAATATCTCCTTGATAGAAATAGCTACATTTGCAATAAGACCTTGTATTTATGTCTTTACATCCATGTGCTCCTGATGAATAAACGGTGTTTATGTTGGTTTAATTTGTGTTTATACACCTTTTAAATTAAAAAAAAAAATCTTCATTTAGAAAATCTTTTAAATCCAAGACAAACGAAAGACGAATTTATGGAAGATGATATATCTAAGAAAGGGGTAGATGGAAACTCGATAACTTAACATAAAGACAACACACGCAAAACTAAAGCGGAACAAAGTATCCGAAACTGAATAATCTATCAGAAATATCAGCATAATATCACAGTAACCGGAATACAGTTAACACGTCAACAGTGCAAAGTTATTTTAATTCCGGATATTTCCATAAACACGGACGTTAGACCCGTCCATCCCTGGCTGAATATTTATCGGGATCCGAGACACAGCTGTTGGCCGGACAGGGATCAGAATGTGATTCGCCACATCCAACGTTCTATTCTAATAATATGTTAATGATAATAGGTCTTTTATGTGTATTTGAGATTGTCCATTGTTACTTATAATATAAGGGCTATCTTTTATTATTTGCTTATGTTAAGTTGACGCGATATGTATTCGTTATTATGCTACTTGAAAAGTTAGTTGGGATTATGTTGTGGATTACGGATGGATTTCCTTGTGGCTTTACTGGATGCGTTAGCGACACATTCATCTTACTGAGACACAAATCCTTCTATAGAAAATATATCGATGTCTCCATATTTATTAAATGTAAATATTGCTTTACTTCGCAGTGCTTTTGATAAATTATTTATATTAAAGTTTTCTATCCCAATAAAATTTACCATAGTCTGCGTTACTGCTATTTTACTGTGTTACTACTTAATTTATTATTTAGTGGTTAATCCTCTTAATCAATGAAAAACTTTCTTTTTTTTGTGCCAACCAAATAGTATAAGAGAATTTTGTAATATGCAAAAGTCAATAATTCTTAAAGCTTTATGCGTCCATTAATCGTCATAGCTTATAGTTGTTATTAAAAGTATTACACTATCACAATATAAATTTATGATACGGTTATATTGATATTGAAATGTAGGTATTTGATTACCAATTAGCAAGCTGATTGTGTTAAAAAATAGAACCGAGTGAAAAATAATACTTATCTCAATAGCGACTTATTCAAGGAAATGCTATTAAATTCTTAATACAAAATGCTTAATAATCCACTTGGTCCCTGGCACCCTGAGATGGGATTCGAACCCTTTCGCAATCCGGGCGACTGCTCTAACCATTCGAATCCCATCTCAGGGTACCAGGACCAGGTGGAATTTTTTAAGCATTTTGTATTAAGAATATATTTCAGTATAGCATTGTGAACGCGAAATTGATCAAATATAATGCTATTAAAGTAAAAAGGCGGAGGTTTTCAGTAGGTTATTAATAAATTTATAGGCGCTCGATGCTATTGTTTTGAAGTTTTTTATTGCATGTTTTTTTGTGATATTGATATTTTTATATAATAGGTAACACTAAAAATACTTTTCTGAAAACCACGTCAAAATCGAGTTAAAGTGTAGACTTCCATTTTTTTTGTATATTAATATACCTAAAATCTTCTAAGTCTAACAAATACTATGCTGAAGATTGAAATGGGTCCATACGCCAAACACTTTCAAATAAAAAAAAAATAATTTTCAAAATCGATCCGTCCAGTAAAATGTTATGGGGTAGCAAAAGAAGAAAAAATACAGTCGAATTGAGAACCTCCTCCTTTTTTTAAAGTGGGTTAAAAATTAAATCGAACAGTGCCCTCATGACTACTGATTATTATGAAGTCAACCTTTGTCCAGAGTAAACAATAAATACTGATTTTGCAATACTTCATCATTAAAAGAAATGAGAACAAGAACATAACTTATGTTGGATAAAGTGCTACATTTGAATATGGATGCAATCAAGCCAATTGCCAACTTTAAGAGAGAGAGTATTTATGTTGCTTTATGAAAATTGGATAAAAGACTTAATTGAGATCCCGTGTCGATTCAAATGAAATGTATGCTTAAAGGCTTAAGTACCAGCAGTGGTGTTAATGAGTACGTAAATGGAACAGCGAGCAGGGGAGGATTGAAAGGTGAGGGTCGGTTCTTTTATAACATTAATAGTTTTAGGATAAGCTTCTTTTAATGCATTAATTTACTTGTTATTGTTATCTGGTGGAGAATTGCATCAACTTTTCATAAGTTTAGGCACTCGACTAAAGAAAATTATATGTTGATTTTAATGTGCTAACTCTGAAATACAGTGATACTATTTTATATACCTGTTAAGTTGATAAGTTTGTGTGATACTTTATTTTTACAATAATGCAACGCGAAAGTTTAAAAGTATATAAATTTAAATGTTTTATACAATGGCAGTTAAGTATCTGCTTGATTTTTATGTAATAATAGTAGGGGAGCCCACGATGCTAAATCGGGATTTACTCGAGCGTCATAGAGACCTATTGGGTTGCGAAGCTTAGATGATAACAAAAAAAAAATTTCATATAATATATACCTTTTCATCGGTGGGGGAAGCGGCTATAGATTTTTAAAAATGTAAAAAAAAAAACTGTTGTATGGACATACTCGAGCGCGTCAGATATTAATATCATCCATGTCCTACGCATTTTTAAAAACTGTCGTATGTTAATCTGATCGTTTCCATGATGGGGGTGGTTATACGGTAAGGGGTTGAAAATGAAAAAAAAAATATTTAATCGAGCGCGTCAGATTTTTTGAGGGGATGTCAAGTGAACCTAAAATAAAGCTCTCATATAATAATCTGACGATTTGGATGTGACGCAAACGCGTGACCATTATTAGAATGTGCAAAAAAAATCGCCATTTTGAAATACTCAAGCGCGTCAGATTAAGATATATATGGTTCATCTTTATGCCCCAGACGTGATATCTCATAATCTGACGATTATCTGAAGGGATTTACTTAAACTGACACAAATTTTTTTTTTTAATTTTTTCAAATCATTGAGCTTAATTAAATAGAAAAGCACCGGAGTTAGCATGCAAATAAAAAAGTGTATGTTTTTTTATGTAAAATACTTATATTTATAAGAAAATGATTATATGAAAATTTAATTTTTACAGTATTTTTTATTAATTATCATCTTCATCGCTAGAATCATCTTCCTCTTCTTCTCTTAGTAAATATGTAAAAAGTTTAATTCACAAAATTTACATTAAAATAACAAAATAAGCAAAAACGTTGGAAATACGATGTAAACAATATCACGCCACGAACGAGTCTGTGTCATCAGCTGTCATGGCGTCATGGCAACCGAAACCAGAGTGGGGACGGAATGAGAGAGTAATAGACAGAAAAAGAGAGAGAAATAGTGATGCGGAGAAGGAAATATAGGTATCACGTAGCTTAAACGCATTAAATCTTATCGATGAATTTTTATTACTTCGGCTTGTGACAATCGTCAGATTATATATTTTTCGTAATCCTTGAATGATTCCCTTCAAAATAAAAAAAAATTAGCCACGCTCGAGAATGTCAAAGTGACGTTTTTTTTTACAACTTTGTAGCCTTCCCCCTTCTTTACGTCACTCTCAAATTGTCAGATTAGAGGTATGTACACCTTTTAGCATGTAACTAGCTCACCTTACCTTAATCTGACGCGCTCGAGATTTTCAGATGATCAATTTTTTTTTACTAATCTGATCCTTCGTCCTTGCCGCGCGGCTATTTTTATAGGGCTCATACTTGGTCCAGGTACTTAACTGGGTACAAGGTATCCCCCTGTATATTAATCTGCCGCGCTTTAGTAAATCCCGAAATCCCCTCTTCGGCTCCCCTACTATAAGGTTTATCTGATTTATTAGTTTGCTTTTATTTATTTTTAACCGGCTTCAATCCAAAAGGAGGAGATCATATGTTCGACGGCGTTTTTTTTTTTCTATGTTCACCGATATTTCCGCCAATTGGTGACGGATTTTCAAAATTCTTCTTTTTTTCGAAGGCTTAATGGACCGGAATTGAATCAGTATATTCTCCTTTTATATCAAAACAAAACACGCTGTTCACCAAATATCATCCAAATATTTAGTTGATATGGTAAGACATGGCCCTAAAAAACAAAAGATTGCGTATTTAGAATTCATTCAAAATCTAAAAAGTAAATTTTCTTGTTCAAGAGGTATGTATATGTTTATATGAAAGTAGGTATGTTAATCGATTTCTTCTTGAATTGTGAACCAGTTGTTTCCCCGCGATTTCGCCTGCATAAAATACAGGCTATGTCTAACGCATACTAAGTAGCTGCCCATAGATGAAACAAGCAATCCAGTCTTTCCTCTTTTTAAAATATGATGATTGAATAATTGGAATTAATATGTATAAAATCTTCTTTTCAAAGATTTTCACTATGTTATAGTACATTACGATATTAGTGCGTTATGATGGTTATAACATGCGAGGCGGAATTTCAGCCCGAGCCGTAGCCGAGGGCATAATTTAGCCGAGCATGTTATAACCAATACGCACGTGTATCGTACGACGTTTTTTAACACATTTGCGAGGAAACAATTAAATAAACATAAAAAAAACATTTAATAAACTCAATCTGTGAATGTACACTGTTGCTTTCCCGCCATTTTAACTGCGCGCTAGCTAGGGTTGCCAGATAGCGAGACTAAAATATCTGGACAAAATTTGAAAATGTCGGGATTTTGGAATCACAGTCGGGACAAAAAAAAACCGATAAAATCCACTTTTAATTTATTAAATTTAATAATAATAACAAGTGTCTATTTTTTTTCAATTTATAAGATCACATAATAATGGTATAACATTTAAACACCTAAAAATCTTTTTTGTTTTTGTCGGGACATATTGGTTTTTTTCGGGACTCTGGACATCATACAAAATGTCTGGACAATCCAGATGAATCCCGACCATCTGGCAACCCTAGCGCTAGCGCTGCCTACTGACTGGCGCCGTGCGGCGATTAGTTCGATATTTGAATAGCAACAGCGCGCGAAATGGCAAATAATACTGTTATGGAATTTGTATGGACTATAACTTAACTATTTGCTTTGGTAATACACGCGTTTTTTATGACCCGCTTTACATATTTAAAACCGGTGGAATTACAGCTTCACGAGCAAAGGTGTTAAAAAATATTTTATATTATTAATGTTACCTATTATATAAAAAATATAAATATCCTGAAATAAAAAATAAAATCAAATTCGATACATACATTATTAAAATTGTTACATGCACCCCATATAAAGGAATTTCACCTCTAATTAGAATTAACTTGTGGAAGATAAATAAGTGCATTCGATCTTAACATTTTAACGAGGCTGTATAATGGAAATCAAAAGCAGAGATCAGCAATTGAACATATTTGCTCTAGCTGTACAAGATGATGCCTTTAGCTATGGAGTAGGTAATAAAAAGACGAGAATATAATCCTTAAAAACACGTAATTTTAAAATGTCACCATGTAACATCATAAATGGAAGCATTGTTCCGTTAAAGTTTACAGTAAATTTAACTCTATAGTCTTAGTAATAGAGTTGTCTGATCTGCCAGTTCCAAATATTGCCGACATTGCACAAATTCGTTATTCAGTTAGCCGAGTGTAGTTTCATTAGAGTAGTCGCGTAAAATTAGGACGAACGTAGGACTGAAATTCACTAGATGAGATTAATCAGTTGTAGGAAGCACTATGTAAAGCTATAGTCTTCCTTGTTACACTTTATCTCTGATTCAGATCTATTGAGTGTGGTTTATTTTATTTTTATTACATATTTTCTGAGGACAGAGGCGCTGTATGCTGAAATACAGGTATCAACCAAGTTCATCAACAGATGATAAATAGATATCAATGAAAAGTATTATTAGAATCACTGGTGTAAAAATTCATTGTATCGATTATATAGTCAATAAAGATTATTATTATTACTTTATTTTTAAGAAGTAGAATCACATGCGACAAATATAGGCTCCATTTCCTATGGATGGAATTGAATTGTATAGGGACAAATGTGTATGTGGGGGCTATATGGTATGGTTTGATGGGTGTGAACCACACGCAGACCCAATGAAAAATAATATGGATATTAACTACCACAGATGCAGCCGGAACCAGCGGCTTAACGTGCCTTCCGAAGCACGGAGTAGCTCGAGCTTATAAACTTCTGCATCGCAGACTGAATAAGTTAGTCACTGCGCCATCGAGTTCTTCCGTGACTTTCTGTTTTGATATAAATAGAGAATCTTAGGCATATTCATGTTAAAGTCCATTGATGTGTTCTTTCAATTTCCGTTAGTAGAATAAGAGCAAAATAAGAAAACTATTTTGCAATTAATAAGGTTAACTACTAATAAATAAGCGGCCAAAAGTGAGCAAAGAGTTCTCATCAAATATATAATACACGCAACGTTTACCAACCGTCACTTATTGAATTTACCATATTCCAAATTTAAATCTTTTTTATTGCATTATAACATTTACAGACATAAGTTGGTAAATTCACAATTCAATCAATGCATAGTATAAAACGAAGTACCTTCTCGCTGTCTGTACGCTTAGATCTTTAAACTACATAACGTATTTCAATGCGGTTGCCATTGATAGGTAGAATTATAGACGTATTAATACAGAGCCACACGAATTAAACCACTGGTAAAACATGCTTTCTTTATAATTGCAAATATAAATAAATTAGATTTTTAGAATAAGTTAGACTCATGAATTTTAATGAGGGCACGGCACAGGTACTCATTGCAATGGAGTGTTACATTATAACGCTTTAGATTTTCAAGTTACGTGATACGCAGCTCATGTGGTTATTTTATGTTCCAAAAATAAACTTCTTCTGCGTTTAATTATAAAAAAATTACTAATTCAGTAGTAATACATGATAAATATCTATAATTCAATATACTTATATGTTATATTGATTGTTAATAATCCTAATCGCCATCCATATATCTCTTTATCACTTGTAGTGTCTATAACGGTAATTAGTTACATTTAAGTTATTTAACCGACTTAAAAAAAGGAGGTTATCGAGTTGAGGTGTATGTATGTAATTTCGCTGGAATGGCGAAACATTCATATATGTTGGTCTGTATGGGCTTCTTAACACGTGTGCAAAATTTTACATATGTATGTATGTTTGTCCACGGAAATCTCGCAAACTAGACGTCAGATTGCAATGATTTTTTTTTTTGTTTTATATCTTAGCTTTCGCACTGACTTCAAAAAGTTGTTGGTTTATCCACTGTTTTGTTTCGTTTTAAGATAAAAAATTGTGGTATTGTTTATCTCCTTTTATTCGTTTCTCCTACGATTTAATATTTTTTTTTCTATCGTTATATCATATGGAGTCTATGGATAGTCCTTTATATTTGTTAATGATTCTTTGTCACTCCCAGTAACAACTTTAGTTCCACCTAACTACATCCAATTTGTCCAGTCTATCCTAGGTGGAGTGAGGTCGGACTTTAGGGGGGTATTAAGCTGTGTTTCGCTGCTTTGTGCACTAATCTATGCTCCAAAATTGGTGGTAGGTTAGCGCAGCGTTCGGCTGGGATACGTCAGATGAATGATGGTAATTAGTTTTAAATACCAGTAACTTAGTTAAATACTGGTAATGGAAAATTTTAGTTTTACTTATGGTACGAGGCTATATCTAATTTCTTACTGTTTGCAAGGATTTTGTGACATGAAATGTTGGTTTTTATGTTTTTATATATGTAGTCAGCTGTTTATTATATACGCCCACCCTCTAAAAAAGTGAAGAAAAAATTCTTTTTTATTTTCACTAATGTTTGCGGGTTTTTTGATCACGTCCTAATTATTAAAACTCTCTCCCCTTTGCGTTTTGTATATAAATTATCCTTATTTATATTTCATGTAGGAGATACTCAATATAAATACTAAAATGTCGGTGAAAAGATTAATATGGCGAGTAATTGTGAAAAGAGTTAGTTGTGCTACCAATAGTGATGCTCCCTCATGATGTCAGACCGACTGCTGTCAAGAGCGACATGTCTAAGAAGATAATAATTCATATTGAATCATCTTCATCATATCAGCCGGAAAATGTCAACTGCTGGACAAAGGCCTCCCCCAAAAATCGCTGCGACGTTATGTAAAATAAATAAGAGAAAAAAAAAACCATTCGAAATTTACGATTCACTCGAGATGTTATTTGACATATTCATATTTTTCATCAATACGAATAAACACAGAAACTAGTAACAATTGAACCATATATGGTCTTTTCGTCCATTACTTCTATTAATCTTTCATAACATCAAAACAAGTGCAACCTTTGAAATTCATCATAGCTTCAACAACTATAACTAATACAGTAGCGCATTAATTGCGTCAACTGCATACATATTCGAAAACAACACGACTCGAAACATTTAAAAGGTTTCATAACTCAAACTGAACGTAACCGTAACTGAGCCGTGGCTGCTCGCGGCTCAGTACTTAGCCGATAATCACACAGTAGTGTAATATTTTACGAAGCGAAATGCGGCTGACGAAGTTATGTGGGATTAACCGTGAAACTATGATATCTAGCAACTTCCGCACCCAGTTACATCCGCAAGACCTGCTGTTTACCGCCTGCACACAAATTCACATGTACAAACGGTAACAAATCTAAATCACCACTCTACACGTGTTTGGCCCGTTCACAGAGCGTCCTCAGGAGTTGTTAGACCTTACAATGCCCAGTTATATGACTCCCACTCAAACCCTTCCAATCTCGCAGTGGGTAGATCAGTTTAATTAGCGATCTCCGGGCCACCATTTCACGCTTTTGGAACTCTGTACTTCCTTCCTACGAAATGTAGACTCAAGTACGTTAAAGCTTTGTCCTAGAGTGTGGAGTGCAGTGTTGTACAATACACGGGCGGTGTGCGAAATGCCCGCTTGTGATCCCGAGATGCACAGTGAATATGCAGGATTTAGGTGTCTTCCTGATTGCGATCGTATAAGCGAGTTCATCATGCAACAAGATTAAACTGTCATATTTGTAGAAGATAGATATTTCGATTTTGCTTTGACATCAAAATCAAAAAGGTAATATTATTGTTATTTGTACCATTACTTTTACCAATCATATCCTCTCCTCGCGCCGATCCCTTGCGGCATAGAAAAAAATCGATATTAAATAGAATAGATGTGGTAACAAAAAAAAATCTCATTACATAATTTCTCTTACTGTGTTACAGACGGTCGTGTTCACAGAAAGCACTTCGGATTAAGAAGCTGCTTTTTCGAGCATCAAATAAACACAGTCGCGTAAACAGGGAATGCAAATGTGCCGAGACTGGAATCTCGTAGTCAAATTTGTCTAATGGACTTCCTGCGTATTTCGTATGATGGATTGATTATGCAGTTTCGAAGTAGTTTGAAATGCAGTTAGAATCTTAATGGATCAGTTTTAGATGGTACTGTTTTGTATTTTCTTTTGTATTTGCAAGTGAATAAAATATAATAACAGCTTCGTATTAAAACTGATTCTGATTGGATGCCAACGCAGCGGCACTGTAGTAACCAATGGTGATTACTATTACATTTGGAATCGCATCTAGTGGCGGAATGAGATAGTAATAGTTCATACATATCATTTTGTTAAAAGATCTGCCAATGACATAACCTGTGTCGTAGCCAAGCTATCACTAAGTTGCGTCGTTACCTCTTAAGGCCGGTGCGTTTTATTCGCTCGTTTTTCTTATCAGCCAAAAGACATCCTGAACGAGTGGTAGGTATAAAAATGGTAGAAGATTCAAACGTACTTTTAATAAGGTTGAATAAAATTTATTTTGACTTGACATTGTTAACCATGTATTGAAAAAAACGACCAAGTGAATGCCCGTTTTCACTGACCTAGAACAAGGCATAGCTTATCTAGAAGTCAGTCAATATTTAGAATAGCTTAAGTAAATTTGCCGGTTTCATCAAACCTGTAACGTTAGGTAATGTCTTACTAATTACTTGCTCAGATATAATATGGCCTATTTGCGTTTACACAATTTCGCCAATGTCACGTTAGTGAGCTTTTCACGTAAAGAGACAATAACAAAAATATATATTTTGAAGTAATATCTAACACAAGAAAAATCATACGTGGTCTTTAATTCACACAAGCACCCAAGTAGTCATTGTCCATATATAAAAAAATATATATAAACTGCTTGATTCCAATAAGTTATGGCCAAAGATTAAATTAACATGTCACGTTGCGCAAATGTCCAGCCCTAGGCGCCGCACATTGCATGTTCTAATTTTACGCGTTGTTTTAAGTCGTTAGGTGGTTCCTCGTCATTGGTGAAATACATTTTCACCTTAGAAAAGGCCCTAATATTAAAGTGACAGATTTGAGCGACTACTATGTTTAGTGAAAACGGGCATCAGTCTCACACACGAAGATTTCCGTACCGTATACTTATTAAAAACAGAATTAAATAAATATTTATTAAATTTAATAAATATTTATTTAATTCTGTTTTTTTATATATGTTATAGTGGTAACAGAAAAACGCCTCATCTGTGAAAGTTTCAAGTGTTCATTTATCACGGTTCATGAGATAAAGCCTGGTTGATAGGTGGACGGACGGACAGCGAAGTCTTAGTAATAGGATCCCACTTTACCCTTAGGGTACGGCACACTAAAAAACAAAATGACTGAATACTTCTTAAACTAATAAAACAACAGACGAAGATCAATTTAAGTCAAGACATAATATCGATATCCGTGCAGTTCAAACTCCGCTCACGTACAACCGCAGCATCGGCTAGCTTTCGATTAGTTTGGCACTATTAAAGTTTACCGTGAGACCGGTAGTTTACCACCAACTAATATTCTATGACTTATTATCAAAGACTTTGTTATATGGTTGTTAATAATCTGACTACCATGGCTCCTGTTTTTTCCATAATCAAATGTAACATTCATGTTTTGCGACTTCATATTTGTCAAAGAATTTTTGAAATATAGTCCAATTGACACTTATTGCAAGTCCAATTGGACTTTATACTAAAAAATCGGCATTAAAAGCAGCAGTGTTTGAACATGACACAATGTAAGCACATCCTGACGTGACACGACACACCGCAACCGTAAGCAGACCTCTTTTAGTAAGGAAGTTCTATGAAACGCGGTCGGTACAAAGACCACAATATATAGCAGCCGTATGTCTAGGGAATAAACATTTTAAATTTAATAGTTACGCTATTTCGCATATTGATATTGATTCACTGTTTTAGAAGTACTTTTCGACCTAGCTTTGATTGATCAACTTTGCTACACTTTTAAAAATACAGCGTTAAACACAGCGTTTTGCCTTTTGAAGTAAGTGTATTTAGGCAAAATAACACTACTATAAGTTACTTGCGCTGTTGACTGTATAGCTAGATTATAACTGTACTTATATCACCCTAAGTTTATAACTTCGTGCGAAATATTCCCCTTATTAAGTGCATATAAAATATTGTATCTAAAGGCGATGGAATGCAAACAATTAATATACAGGTTGGAAAAACTAAGCATACCTTATTTAGAACGTCTTACTTCTTGGAAACATCGGTTCAAGACCATATGATAGATTTTAATGAAAAAAACGCAGAGGCGTTTGGCAATATCTGTGTTCTGCCACAATATATCAAACATCAAAAAAGACTCTATTACAAAACCTAAAGGTTCTAAAGGTACTGCGTGATCCTTTTCGAACAAAAAGGGATGTGAGGCAGGTAGAGAAATTAATACAAAAGCCGACTGCGTTTCGTTTCTCTCGATATACACAAAAATAAAATGCCGAGCGTTAGAGGGAAAAGCTTTTATTAACAACAGGATAGTGTTGATAATCGTTTGTTCCTTCACTTTGATAGTTCAATAGGGTTGTTGTGTGTTCTCCGCAGAGCATTTATCGTTCGGTAAAATTTTTATGTTTGTATGACGGACCGTAATCGTTTGAGTTTTAGGTTAGTTTCGACGCGTTACGCGCTCACGGGTGATGCGTTGCCCGATTCTCGTTTGTTTTCGCTAATTATTAATTTGTTTTTAATAGTGCCATAACAGTTTAATGCTACAATAAGTGTTGCGGTGTTTGTGTTTCGTTTTACCTTATAAGTTTCGTTTGGTGTTATCGGATTTCCCAGCCAATCCTTGTAGCTGTGGGTAAGGTAGGTCAGTTTTTGAGGTTATGTCAAGTTTGTCATTTCGAAACTTTCTTTGATGTTTGATTACCGTATGGTTTAGTAGATTTTTCGTCTATTGTGCAGTCTTAATATCAATATGAAACTTATTTAGTGAAATAAATATATGGCATTACACTTGATCGATAGTTACTTTGATTAAGATAGCATCGTTTCCTAATTATGTTCTAGACCAATCGTCAGTCATCTTGTTAGTGATTTTATGTGCATATAGTATAGTTATTTAACTAGTATTTGCTATATGTGATTAGTGAGTATATTATGTTGCCTTATATTGGTTGAGCTAACTTATTTGATTCTTAGTCCAATATAAAAGCTATAGAAACTTAGTTACGGAAAAACTTCTATTCCTTTCGGTATATTTGTTTCACATGTCTAGTTGTTTATTCTCTTTTTGGTTTTTGTTAGTCAGCATTTATATTACGTCTGTGTCGTCTTAACATACATACTTCTCAATTAGTTGCCAATATTCTTGAAGTTTAAAGAAAACTTATGTTTCTAATATATATTTGGCCTCTTTTAAACTTTGTGCCGTAGTCATTATCAAAGACATATTCCCAATACCCAATTATTCTCCTTTATTCTACAACATAAAAAAGTTATTAATTCTGTTATCATAGATATTGTTTACCAGAAGAATTTATTTTAAAATCTCGTTACCATATATTACTTTTATTTGCAGTATTCTTTCATAGTTGTAAAGTTTGTTAAGCAGTGACACAATGTGACCTCAGTGATATGTGGAATGATAATCATGCGTTTTAAGATACCCAACTTGAATAAACTAAATAATTTGGTTTGTCAAAAATACTTTAAAAATTCTCTTTGCTGAGACAATTTTGTGTATCAAGTGTTTTTTAAAACAAACATGTAGAAGCTATTGTTGAATGCAAAATTTACTAAATATATCAGACATTTGAAATAACATTAGTTATTACCTGATTGCTCTTGGCGACGAGAGAAATATAGTCTTAAATGGAGTTCATTGTTTTAGAGTGAAAAATAAATCTTATTTTGTAGACATAAAACGAATTCGGTGAATTACCGATTGTGTACTACGGTGTGAAATATGAAATATCACACCATGTGTAAGAACTTTAATGATTGGATAAATATTTCTGAATATCTTTATCTTGTAGGGGGTTAACAAACAAACAAAGTTGGAAACTTTACACACCAGTACGAAGTACCTTCTAAAATGTGTTTTTTTTTAAATGGTCCAGTAGATTCGGAGATTCAATGAAAACAAACAAACACTATAATCTTTCCTCTTTAAAATATAGGTATAAAATTAGTACCATCTTTGATTCAACCGCATGTTCAAGACGCAATATATTTTATGTTAAGTTTATCTTTCGGTTCTATTTTCGTTGGTTTAGTTACGTTTTGCGTAACCACATCCAAACTACTGTTTACCATAAGTATTCCATTTCGTATAAATCTGTGTTATTTTACGTTCTGCAGTATAGGTACGTAATGAATAATGAATGTCTAGATAGAAATGTAATGTTTCCAGCCTATTAGAATTCCTTGTGAACGTTTCTTATATTATTTCGTCATATAAACATTGTAATGTTTTGCATATCTAGTTTTGGACTTTACTGCTTGGAAATTATATTTCTCGATATTTTTTTATTAAAATTAATAAGTTTCCTATGTTTTCTTGTAAACTATCGCAAGGTTCATAAAAAATACCGTTTATAGCAGTGTCATGTTTTCTATTCAAAATAATAACAGTATCATATTCATACTTTATCTGTTTATAAAATGACTAGCTGTTTTTCTGCGACTTTTTGCCTATGTCACCCGCGTATGATGAAGTTCCCGTAGGTAATAAAACAAAATTAAAATTGGTGTTATAATTTTGGAGCCTATTCTAACATAGAAACAAATAATCAAAATATAACATTAATACTTATAATAGCTTAAAATATAATTGACTAGCTTGTGCGTTATGCTCGTGGACGGGTTTAATGGACTTCATAGTCAGATAAAGGCACCTTTCCAATAGACGTAAAACAGGAAGAAAAAAGCAGCCCTTGCCGAGTATCTTGCCGGTTATTCTCAGTAGTAGTTTAGATTTGCGAACTGATTGTTTTCTTGTCGCAGTCTAAACTGATATAGAATTTTAATGCTGAATGAGTGTATTTTGTTTACCGAACTTATGGACTTACGTATTGTGAATTTATGATGTTTCTTTTAGTAAATTTAACTAAACAAACCAACTTGATAGTGTTATTTATATTGTTGCAGATGTTGAGATGTCAAGTTACCATGTAGCTTGAGTCTTGCACCACAATTCGACATGTCGTCAAACATTTGGCCAAGCTTGGCTGAGATGGGCAAACAGGATTCGAGTTGGCGGAGAGTGAGAGTGCGTAGTGCTGTGTTGTGTCTGGTGCTGGTGGTAGTGTTGGGACAGTGTAATGGTGCTGATGGGAAGCAGATGAGTGAGACGCTCCAGAGGGCGTTGTCGGCGGTACGTGGACCGAGTCCTGGTGCGAAGAAGTTGCTTAATATACCGGAAGATGGAGGTAAGTTTTAGATACAATTATCTGTTTGGGACTCAATGTTGGGCCTGTTGATGTTACTTCTGTGAAAGATTTTACTTCTATAAAAGCCGTGCTCTCAGAAGCATATCTATTAAAATCCTTACTGATTTTTTAACCCAAGGCAAACCAAAGCTACCAGTTAATAATGGGCACCCTCTTCCATGATAGGTATGCCCATAGAGACATGCCCAATGAAACCCCTTACCTTCAAAATGATTCCAAGACTTGAAATCTTGTGCTTTGGGACATCCTCAAAGGTTAATTGATCTCCTAGCTATAAGGTCATAAGCCCTTATTAAAAAGAAATACGTGTGAACCAGAAAAGCCGTATTTCTTCCCAAAATCATTACTATCCTTTTAAACTTCTCCGGTAAAGACGAAGGGGGAAGATATATAACATACAATTAAAATTGCATCGAAAGCGTTTTCCTGAAAGAAACCATAACAGTCACATTAAGAAGCTTGTTGTACATTTTTAAACTATTGGGCCTTGTTTCGTTGCCTAATTTCGAAAAATATAACGAAGTCATATGTATCATTTTATTAGGTTAGGATAGCACAGAATTCCGATTGTATTTTAAACGAAAAAATCAAACGTGTAATCAATTTCAATAATATGTAGCCTTACTAGTATTGAAATAAATATCCGTTTAAGATGTGACCATTTGTCTACATTTCAGAGGTATTGACAACAAAACTGGCTGTTTTAATTGAATTATCATTATTTTTTCTTTATTCGCTCAACAAAATATTCAAGTTGCCATAAAAACATAATTTAACTGCTTTCGCAAAACAATCGATCGTTCAAAAGCGTTAAACCATTACTGAAACTTGAACTGAATTCAAGGAAAATCTCTTTATTATTAAGACGCGTAATCCTTCAAGGTGCTTGGGATAATCAGCGGGAGTGCCCCTTAACTACTCTGAAAACTTTTCTCTTATGTCATTCGGGGGGCCGAGAGGAAATCTGAAAAGTTTCTTTGGGCGCCTGCGATCTTGAAAAGTCGCCTTTCACCCTTATTAATTAAGGACCTCGTAATTACGCCCTCAGGTGACAAGGACGAAGAGATTTCTTTCTGGTGTCAAAAATAAATGTTTGACTGCAAAACTTTTTATTCCCGAATCAAATTATTGAGGCGCTCGATTGCAGCGGTTATAACGCTAACCGCTGTTAGATAGCGTTTAATCACTAATTAGACCACTGGTTCCTGGAAGTAAGAGAAACAACCGAAAAGAGGGAAATAATACCAAAAAAATGAAATCGAGACACAAAAAGTGGATATACCAACAATTGTTTTAGGTCGGTGTCATTTATGGCAAAAAAAGTCATGGAAGATAAGAGAATAATCTCTTAAGAAACAATTTTTGATAGTTCTGTTTTATTTCATTGTTCTTGTGATAGAAAATAGTAATTTTGTGGTATTATTTCTCTCTTCTCTGTTGTTTCTCTTTGTTACAGTTTTTTGAAATCGGTTAATTTTTTATTTTACATGTGACCAAAAGTTCTAAAATATAGCACACACAAAATCAATTACTTTCAATTGGTGTTGTAGAGGAATTACGTCCAAAGATGAAAATCCTACATCATATATGTAAATCACAATAAACACGAGAATTTATAAAATTTTCTTGATAGAAAGTTACCAAAGTTATCCCTAAGCACATTATTTTCCCTTTCTTGTTGTCAATATTATATTTCCAAGTCCCAAATAATAAAAGTCATACTGATCGTACATGACAAGTGAAAGCCTATTCTATTTCTCCGAAAATGAAATTTCGTCTTTTTCGACATACTAATATATACATTTTTCGATAGTTTTGGTATGCTACGGAGGTAAGATGCCTCTGCACATGCACTGATAATCGTTATAGATATGATTTTAATAAAATCATAAGAGCGACTTGAAATTTTCCGAATTTCGTAGGACAATTAGAATAGACACAGGTGATAATTCGTTCGAATTTATCAATCAAGCACAAATCACGAAGAGTAAATAGTACTAAAAGATTCCAAAATTGTTTTTAGTCTTTTAAAAATTATCACAAAGATACCGTTTATAGCGCAAACAGTTAAACCATTTTTATCTAAGAAGACTGATTGTTGAAATTACTCAGTGGATTTTTTCCTCGTCTTAACAGTTTTAGTCACAGTGTAGGAGAGGACAGTATGCTTTTAATTTCTGTATATACCTTACTGATAATTATCTGGTTTGTTTTATACTGTGTTGTGTGTTGACAAAATCAATGCCTATATTTGTTATTACACTTATTACTTACTAAAAACTAAAATAAATAGAATCTTCAAAACAATAATCCTGTAACCATATTAAATCAGTTGAGCTCGCGTAAATCCTTCGTGTTTTATTGTATCTTTCATAATTACTTTATATGTTTTTACTTCTCCTCATCTTCCACGGCCAAGTGGTTTTCGCTTTTTTCAAGGTGTCACCATCTTCTGAGTTCAAATCCCGGTTATAGTTGATTCAAATCCCGGTCGGTTAATATTGAAAACGTACTTGCCTATGTTATCTGAGTGTTATGGTTCCTTCGTTGTTTCGGATTTCTATAATAAAAGTGCTAGAAGGTGCTTCGTGTGAGCGATGTTATGACAACATTGTTATCTAATTATTGTTATCTATTAAAAAAATAAATATTTTGTTAGATGAAAAATAGTTAAAGGTCTTTTGTTTTTAAGATCCTAACGACGAAGATACCACAGACATAAGCGATTAGTTGATTTTTACATTGATATTGTAAAAAAAACAACTTGACAACTTAATATTGAATATATAGCAGTAGTCCGTATGTATGATTAAAAAAGTCAACACGATAGTAATAGATTTAATGATAAATCAAATAACGAAATAATGATTGTTTTTATTCTTATTTTATATCGCCCAATTAAATCCACAAACAGAAGGTATTAGAATAAATTTAACTGTTATTCCTCTACACTATGGTTTAAGAACAACTGGCCGCCATTTTTAATGGCCATAGATAAACGTACAATTGATGCTCGAACTTTTTTCTTTCTCCAAATGGGGACGAATTGTCTTTGGAATTTGTCCTACTCATAACTAAGTGGCCGAAAAGGTCGTATTAAGTGATACTAATTCTCAAATCTAACGAGTGTTTTTGAACAGAGTCACTAAATTATAACTGCTTAATTGAGATAATTTGTCAAGATTGGAACTCACAAGCTTAGATTTAACTTTGCCAGTTTTAAATAGTAATTGACGAACAAGTCAAATTAAACTATGTTTTCTTTGAACTGTATTTATTTTGTACTGAATTTTGATGTGAAATAAATCAAATGAAAATGATTCTTTTATCAAAACAAATATTGAAAGCAGTTTTTTTTTAATTTAAATTATCTTTAATTCAGGATATCTTTTTATGATAATAATATTTACAAATAAACAACCTACATGATTGTTTATTGGACCAGAGTTATTTTTTTGTCCAATTCGACAACCTAGTTTTATATCGTTTAAAATTACTTTTGTACGCTCACTGCGAATTGGTGAGCGACAACGACTGCAGATGTAGTCAGAACCGACGGCTTAACATGCCTTGTGAAGCACGAAAGAGCCACCCATCCTATGATCGGCCATTGCGGAAATTGCCTAACCTCCGCATCGCAGACTAAATTACTGGGCCAGCTAAACTCACAATCATGTAAGCTGTAAAAAATTGCCATTATTTGTCTCTATTTATTTCATTTACTACCGTTATTGATTTCGTCTTGTTTCCTTGTTGCCTTTTGTTCAGCCCTAAATATGTGGCGACCCTCTACTTGGTACTCCTTACAAAAATCTCTGAGCAAATATACTCGGTAAATTCCGCAGTCTACATTTTGACGCCTCACAGAAATTCCCGTAACTTACGGGCACTCGACGCAAACCGTTCCGCATGTAAATTTCAATTACTTGAACCATTCGTGTACCGTGCATCGCGGATTTATACTGTCGCAACGTTAATCCGTTTGAAGAAAAGGAGCGAGGTATAATGAGCTATCAAAAGTTACGGCTCGTTTGGTTACGTTACATACAGAACTATCGGTTATCATGCAGCATCTACGTACGAAACAAACTACTCAACTACAAAATACCCTTTGTTAAAATATGTATATAACAAGCATCATTGAGAAAGGTGTGATGTGACCAGCTATTATTATCTTTTGTAACAAAAAAAAAAAATTCCTTAGTAACCGCAATAGTTGTTGCTGTAAATGTAAAATAAACTCTGATATCAATATTTATTTCAACATATGTACAGTTTGTAAAAATATTTTCAATTTTCAATATTGTTAATGCCAACAAGCACTTTTAAAGGCGACTCTATCTTAAAAAATGTAGCGCGTGAAGAATCGTTTCAGTTATTAGTAATAAATTTTTTATTAGCGACCTGTCCCGGTTTCCCACAGCAGCAGTTTACGTTTCCTGTGTTTTCAGTTGACATTATTATTCAGAAATCATATGCAGTCGTAGTTATGTTTCACCCAATTTTCATCAAATATCAGTGAATTTTTATCATTATTATGAACCATTTTTTTCTGCTCTGTGTTTACTACACACTGTCGTGTGTTAGCCAACGATGTAACGCGTTTTTGTAAATCATTAGAAAAAAATGTTTAAATTGTAGGTAATCTAATCCAGGAGTTCCCAATTTTTTTGGTATTGGACCCCTGATCAACGATATTTTTTGATGAAAAATATCGTTGTTAAGGTCTTTTCTACGAATTATGTATTCAACTCTCGGTAAAACCGTAGAGCCTCTGTGACCTTTCTACGGAGATCTATAGTCCCGTAGACCACTTTCGGGAACCGCTGATCTAATCACAAATATTTCCATTATTAGTGTCATATAAAAAGAATTATTATGTAGATCATTTTATGATGTTATCTGAACTTGAGATCAGTGTGTTACAAACTTAAAATTTCTCGGTACTACCGTCTCGGAGCTGCCGTCACGAATTTTGAATAAATCCAGTAGGTATCAGACTTTAGTCATACCGCGGTTATGTTTGCATTTATTAGTGTCATGGGTTTCATGATTTCTAGGGACCGATTTTTTATTTATTTAATGCCAGTGGAAATTAGCCAATTTCATTTAAAGATCCAGTAGAACAAACGTCTTCTACAATTGGCTTTGTTAAAGCTTCATTACCGATACAAAATCTCAAAATTAGAACATTCACATAACCTATAGCCAGCTTTTCCAAAAGTTGCTTAACATCGCAGATCGACTGCTCACTTCGCCATCTAGCTTATGTGTGTACTCATATTACAGTTTTCTAGAACTATCAAATCTCTGTAGTAAGTTGTGAATAGACAGATATGTCTTTAAAGTCCTTCGTTGACTACGGTTCCCTAAAAAAGCATTATATGCGTCTATACAATTCGTTTACTCCAAACGTGTTGTATCCTACTTAATGTATGTTATTATAATGTCATCTGTGTTGTGAACCAGTGTTTCTCAAAGTTTAAATCACCTCAGAGCGTGAATAGTTGCGGTTGCGAATTTTGAATAGCTACAAAATTATGTTGGTGGTGGAAGCACACCCGCATTGTTTTGAGGTACAGTCAACAGCACGATAGGTTATACTAATCTGTCAAGTTTCTCTACATGATTTTAAACCTTAATGTTGACAAGACAGAGATTAAAATAAAATCTAGAGATTTCATAAACTGAATTGCAGTCGTGTGTATGCGAGTCTAATACTAGTACTACTTCATGTACCAACAGGAAAAAAATTTTAGTCAGTACATAAATTTTAATTATATTATATTTTATATATTGTATTAGCAAATATCTTTGAAAGATGGTTAGAAAATCACCCCACCCACCTCAGGGTAGTTGGGACTGGTGAATTTTTTAAATATTTTTCATTAAAAGTATTTAAATAATATTTTCGTTACTGTTAAGCACATTAACGTTTTTTTCTCTCTTTTTTGAAAATACATAAATCGGAAATCCAAAAGAAAAAGAATGGCATAAGATGGGTGACCAAAAACGTACTACGAGGGTCAAACTGAAAGTTCTTAGAAAATCAAAAACTGATTACATTAGCCAGTTATTAGTTTTATTATATCTTTTCAAAATATTGTCCATTCACGTCAATACACCGCTGCATGCGATGGAACCACTGGGAAAAGCACTTTGCCCACTCGTCCTTAGGGGTCTCTTCAATGGCATCGCAATACGCAGCCACCGCTTCTTCAGCATTCATAAACCGCTTTCCTTTAAGTTTTTATTTAATTTTTGGAAATAAATAAAAATCACAAGGCGCGAGGTCGGGGCTATACGGCGGGTGACCCAGTAATTCAACGTTTGATGTCGCCAAATAGTCGATCGTTCGCTTGGCGGTGTGCGACGAGGCGTTGTCGTGGTGAAGGAGGATCCTACTGCGAGGTCGTTTCTCTCGAACTTTTTCCAAGACAAGTGGCAAACAATTGGTAGTGTACCATTCTGCAGAAACTGTTTTTTGATCTTCTAACACAATTGTTGCAAAATGACCTATCCTTCCAAAGAACGAGGCCACCATCTTTTTCCCGCACTTCGATCTCTCTTCACTTTAGTTGGCAACTCCTCGAAAGGAAACACCCACTGAGCAGATTGTCTTTTGGTTTTAGGATCATAACAGTAAATCCAGCTTTCGTCACCTGTTAGTATGTCGAACACAGCATTTGAGTCACCTCCGTTAAATCTTTCAATCATTTTACGACACCAATCCACACGATGGAGTTTTTGAGCCTCAGTCAAATTATGAGGTATCCACCGGGCGCAAAGCTTCCTGACCGCTAAATGTTCGTGGAGGATTTTGTGCACTTGACTCATACCGATGCCTAAGCTTGTCCGAATCTGTTGATAGGTCACTCTTTTGTCAGTCTCTATCATACGCCGCACAACACAGATGTTATCTTCAGTCGTCGCCGTAGAAGGCCGTCCCTCACGTAAATCATCAGTGAGATTAGTGCGACCACGTTTAAACTCATTAAACCAGTTGTAAACAGTCGCACGAGATGGGGCTTCATCGTGAAAGGCCAATCGTAGTCTATCATAACTTTCTTGTTGACTTAAATGACATCGAAAGTCATAAAAAATCATTGCACGAAAATTTTCTCGTGTTAAATTCATGATGACGTGACACAGACAATTTTCAATTTGCCGCCAAATCGTAAAACAAATGACAAATGAATGAAATATATACTCAGTAATATTGGCAAAGAGTTATATTTTCAAATTTTAGAATTATTTTTTTATTATATTGTTTATAAGTGGCCAGTTCTAAGAACTTTCAGTTTGACCCTCGTATCTCAAACTCCTCTGTGCTTCGGAAAGCACGTAAGTCGTTGATCCCGGCTGCATTCGCAGTCGTTAACACCCTCTAATCCGCACTGGGCCCGCGTGATGGGTTATGGTCCATTCACTCAGCAGTGGGGATATTAATAGGCTGATGATGATGGTGATGCTAATATTAAAAAACCCTTAAACATTTACTACTAAAACAGCAAATATGAAGCTCTTGAATATTTCCTGACATAAACTTAATACACGTCGTCATATTAGTTAATTCACTGGCACGGCAATTATGTCGTTATAAAGTTGTACTAACCAGTGTATCTCAAAGTTTAAATCACAACCATAGCTGTGGCTGAGAATTCAGTATTGAGCTGTAAGCTAACGGCGGGAGCGGCGTGGCAGCGTATATAGCTAGCCCGTTATACCTCTAAGTATTATTAAGCGTTACTAAATAATTCTAAGAGGTGTAACGGGCTAGCTATAACATAATATATAATAAAATAAAAATAATATATTAAAAAAAAACAGTTCGTTATAGGTTCTACGAAACTTAGGTTACAACTTAATTTCATTCCCCTTATCTGGGTTTTCCTCAATAGGTATCTTAGTTTCATACACACAGTTGACATGTTTCTTATATAAACAGTATTGTTGTAAATCATTAAATTAACATGTTCTTGCCTGAAGAATTGGTCACGAACTGACTTTCAGAATAAACATGGCGTGTTTCTAAATTTTTTCAAAATACGAAAAGCAAATTATAAAATAACTCTTAAAATGATGTTAATGATCCGATACAAAAAGTTTGAATACAAAGACCGTTAAAGAGGTTTAATAACGTTGTCTATAATAGTATTATTTTAATTAAATATTTCACATCCATATTTAGTCATATACGATCCTGTTGTCACTCCCCGAACCGAATCAAACCAAAGAAATCTTCAATTTCATATATCACAATACAATAGGTTTACTTCTATTATCTAAGTTGTTAGGATAAATATAAAATTTACTCTGCCTTCTGTCACCTTTGTCTAACTACTATTATGTTATTATGAAAACTTTTGTATTAATTCTTTGTAAAAAAAAAATTGAGTATTCTTTATGAGTAGATCCGCTACCGCTACCTTCTATAGTGCAGCCTTACATGTAAGTCGTGAATAATGCTAGTACCTACTCCGGTGTTCGCTCGCATTGTTCTCGCTGCAGTTTCTCAAAGTTTTTGAACTCGCTCCCTGCAAATGGGTGTGTATTTCAGTTTTGTTTGTCATGTAGGTGATTTTGTTTTGCGATCTTCTCTAGGAGAAAGCAACTTTTGGAAGTTTTTTTTAATACGTTTAAAATATATATATTAAAGCGAAACATCTCAGCAATATGAAACTACCTTGTGCCATCTGAGAAAACTCGGGTTAGGAGAAGAACAGAAGAAGTTGAGAATACTCGGGTAGGTGGGCTCTTGAAGTACATAAAGACAAAAACCTCATATTTCAGTTGATTAGAATTAACTGTAATCGGATGTTCAGCAAATCGAAATCAATGAAAAATCTTATGCTTGCCGTGTAATTTCCAATAGTATTTGTATTGTTGGGTGCATTTGATTCAAATGTATGCCAATCGATTTGACGCCAGTTGTGGTAGCGCTTTAAGAACCTGTTAGGCCTCTGGCAAATTTGCTCGGATAAGATCTTTACACGACCTCACGGCCTGCTCCTCAAAGTAAAGGTTAAGTGCATATCATCATAAGCCCTTTTACGTCCCCACTGCAAAGCTCAGGCCTTCCTTATTGATGGTTGAGGAGGCGATGGCACTCCACGCTGGTTCCAAGCGAATTGGAGAGTATTAACGACCGCAAATACATGCAGCCGGGATCAACACTTAACGTGCCTTCCGAAGCACAGAAGAGCTCGAGATCATAATTTTTTGACCACCCATCCCATGACCGAACCTTGAGAAAGTTGTTCACTACACCACCGAGATACTCTAAGCCAAGTGGTTATAGCAACCACGTTTTGACTAGCCTTTGTACGTGTTGAGGTGATTGGAGGGAGAGAGACACCCCTGTCAGGCAACAGGGATGACGTATAACGCATTCCCCATATTCGTCACAATATAGGAACAGGGCTACAATTTTCTTATTTAATCTTTCCTTTATCTAAGTATTTATCTAGCATAGTTTGTTATTGTACGAGTAGTATATATAGTCTAATATAATGATCATATTTATAAGGATCTCATCCACCTTTATGGAATACTAGCTCTATTTCCGCGACTTCGCCCGCATACATTACAGCCTATGTTACCCGCGTATACTGTAGCTTCCCGTAAGCGATAGAATTTTTAAAATCGGTCCAATATTTCGGCACCTATGAAATGCAAACAAACAATCAAAATTTAAATCTTTCCTCTTTATAATATTAGTATAGAAAATTGTTATTATCGCTTTAACGTTTCAGTATTTTATAAGTTGAAATATTAATAACATTTTGTAAAAGCAATAAAAGATCTTACTTTATACCGCAATGAAAACACTGGAACGAAGCAATTTCGCAAAACAAACTGCCACTTTTCTGTATTTTATCAAAACATTCGCGATAATTGCACTATAATATCGTAGGAAGCATTGAACATGAGCCAAAACCAGCTCTGCTCCCATTTAATAGAGTTGGGAATTCGACGGCTCTTGTATTATTACAATTTTTGATTGGAAAGACGTTAATTTGTAGAGAACTTCTGTTACTGCATAGCAGTTTGTTGAAATAATATCTTTGGTAAGAAGATTGTTTCTTTGCAGGACAGCGCCTCTCAAAATTTTCTAGGTTTAACCACAAAGTTTATCAATAAAATAATAAGTAATTCCCAAACAATCCACTTTGTTCCTGGCACTCTGAGATGGAACTCGAACCTATGACCTATTGTGAATCTAGAATTGATCAAATATTATTATTATTCGATCAATTCTACATTCAGAATGCTATACTAAATGTAATAAGTAATAGGGGTCGCAAACTGGGATCCCGGATACCGAAAATACCGGGATACCGGACCAAATTCAGGTCTTAAGAATTAATTCAAGCCAGCCATCTCGAGAGAGAGAGAGAGAGTGAGAGATCCGAAGGTTTTATTCACCGGGGTACGACGTAATCTACGCGCGACGAGTATCTTCCTCCGAAATAACGATGTTTTGTTGTGTATGGGGTTGATGTAAAGCCAACTTATTCTATTTTTTATTGTCCTATTCTTGTAAAATTCTTAGTCTTGCTATCTACTCATATATAAGGTAAGTTTGACCATGATCTCAGATACGGTTATTCCAAAAACTATTAAGCAAAGTGCAGAGAGAAAGAAATGTAGGAGGTACCTAAACCTTTTTGCATTTGAGTAGGTAAGTATAAATATAGGTTTAATTACGTACATAACTTGAAATTAAATAAATTATCTAGTTGATTAAAATGTTTTTTTTTTGAAAATTATAATTTGCCATTTCTCTACCATTCTTGTGCCTAACTTACCTCTAAAGTTACATTACATGTAATGGAAGATGCAGAAAATAATTAGTGATTCCATTAAAATTCCGAAAATACCGGTTTCGCAAAGATTGCATTGACGATATTGCGACCCCTAAATATTAAGGTAAACTATAATTATCATTGCGTTATTAAAATAATTAAAAATTAATAAAAAAAGTGATGATCGAGTAATGCTTGATGCAGTAGTTAAGAAACTTTCGCAAGAGTCCATCAAAGGATGGGTGACCAAAAATTTTGTATCTCAAATTCCTCTATCAACAGTTGTTAAGACTCAGATATCTGCTCTGGTCCTTCTTATATTTTGACTCGATCTCCCTTTTTGATCCCAGCCACGCTAGGCAATAAGGACATTGATATCCTGATGATTATAGAAGGTTATTATAAGCTATTTAAATAGTTATTATAGACACTTTTTCACCATATCACTCTTATTTGACTCAACATTTTATGAGGTTACTGCTCATTCTGCCCCTACCAGTTTCCAAGTACTCAATACCTTTCGTTTTAAACTACTCATATGCACTTACGAGATTATTTATTTTAATGTATCAGCAAGTGTGGCGTGTTTAAATAATTTAGCCATAATCCTCTTAACTATTCTCATCAACACGGGAACTGCTTCAATGTGTCATTCCCCCGTAGCCTTGAACGAACACACCGTTTGTCTCATTCAAATTCTAGTTTGGGAATCCCATAGTACATTAAAGAGTGCTAGAAGAATCTTGTGAGTATTACAAATATCAGCAATGTTATTGAGAATCACCTGAACAATAGTCCATTTAAAGCAATTGATATAAATAAAATCGATAGCATCGATTAGTAATGAAATGGTTGACATTCATTGAACTCATAGTAGTAGCTAAAACCTAAATATTGATTATAAAAAATCGCAAAAATCATTTGCATCGCCTCCTCCTGCTTTAGGTACTTCACGAACAAACAGGCTGTGTTTCGTGCAACGGTAGTTCAATCTAGAAACGATTTTCTGACGATACTCATAATCAAAGTTATAACTTATAGTCCATGAAAAATTATGGATTGCATATCGAGTATAAATATATATTTTTTTAGTTTCGTCTTTGAAATAAAGTAGTATTTATTAATCACATTTACACAATAAACAAATAGTATCAGTGTTATTACAAAAAAGATAAATACGCGTTGAACACGTGTTTAAAAAAAATTCTATTACAAAATCGTATTTAGGCACTGTTTAAGGCTAAACATCCCTTAAACATTGTTTAAAATATAAACACTCGTTGAGAGTTGTTTAACGCGTGTCTAACCTCAAAATAGGTTGCGCTTTGTTGAAAATTCATCCATATTTTTAAGATAAAGATTATATTGATATGGTCGATTTAGATTACATGGAAAGCTTTTAGGACGCGTAAGTAAAGCGAACGCGAATTAATCCATTTGAGCAATACAATGAACTTTGATATTAAAGAAAGTACATATTTAGTGGATTGTTTGCTGACAAAATATATGAAATTATTTAAGGCGATATTCCGCATAATCCTCGAGATGAAAGTATAGATCTGCAAATAAATACACGTAGCATGTGCATGTGTGCATAGCTTCTGTGTCAGTACACAGCTTGTGAACATGTGCGGCGTTGGGTTCGGCATCAGGTAATCGTTGTTCCGTTTCTTCATATTATTTCGCTATAGTTTTACTTAACCTTACTCTAATATGAATTATGAATAGAAGTGCCAGTTTAAAAACGTTAATTTTGTACTTTCTTTTTTACTTTTGAAAGTTATTAGCTAATACGTTATTGAATATATCTTTTTACGATTAGAATTTATCATAAGTCTGTATAAGATGTGCATATAATGGAACGTGTATGAACGAATGAAAGCCAACTGAACGAATGCTTTACGGGTTGCATGTTTAAATCAGCGTTGGTTAGACTACGACTAAAAATGGATTTGTAATAGACAAAGTTAAACATCATTTTAAACAGGGTTTATATTCTTAGACATTGTTTACTTAAACACATGGTAAAACCCTGTCTAACATCTCTTTTGTAATAACACTGTATATTTTTAAACAAAATTTATCTGGAGTACTATTCAAAAAATATCATCTAGACTTGTGTTGCAGTAACTGCATCATAGAATACTAAATATCACTTTGATTTTCCTGCTACAACTGTAAAATTATGATATCACGAATATATGATGAGCCTGTGCTTACTTACAGATATCGTAAACATTTTTGGTTTACTTACCAAGACAAAATTGGCTAGAGGCATCTGAGCAAGCTCAATACCAATATGTTTGAGTACGAATGAAAGAGATATCTAATGTCATTGTATGAAATTCTCTCTGTTCGGTGACCGGACGATAAAATGATCAAAAATCATAAAAATCAAAATCAATTTTTTTATTCAGTTTAGGCTTTTACAGAACACTTGTGAAAATCAAAAACTACGCCATGGGTTCGCAAAACTACGGCGAGAGACCTTGTACTGAGAAAAACCGGCAAGAAACTCAGCAAGGGCTGCTTTTTTTCTCCCTGTTTTATTTTACACAAAGAAGTCTTATTGAAATGTGACTTCATTAGAATATGAAGTCACATTCCATAACAATATTAGAAATAAGAGAGATATTTTCGATAAGTGATTAATATGCCGATTGCTGATTAATTTATACTTATTTACAAATCAATATACAATATTCATTATAAAAGAAAATGGGCTAAGTTAAATAATCTACTGGCAGCACCCGTTCACGAGCATGACGCATGAGCCAGCCATCGCTTCGCTCAACCATATTTTAAGGAACGTGACGACCCCGACACACGACACCAGATGATTGCCAGATTTGTTGCCGTTTGGGCATGTGAATTCGTGGTGGTGCACAACAGGTCTTTCAGATACTGACTGGGTGTGAAAGTTGATAGATATCATAGTTTCACAGGAATAGCAATAGATGTCCGCATGATAAAGCTTAATAAATATTTTGTGCTGAAAGTTGAGACGTCATCTATTCTCATGCAAATGGTGAATAGTGTTATTCTAACTTCTTTCTTTGCTCTATGGAGTAACCTAATGGCGTTCTACGTCAATGGTACATTTTTCAGAAGCCGGTTAGACGTTTGATGCGGTGAAGGACATACTCAAGGAATTTCTTTTGCGGTTTCACGTCTGTCGTTTTGATTGTAGTGTACAAAATTCACTTTATGAAAATATTATTAATTGGGTATTATATTTATGTAGCAATTACAATTATCTTAATGGATTCTGGATTAAAATTAGAAGCTTTTCTTTCATATTTGGTATGTTTAAAAGACTGAAAAGTTTATGTTTTTGATTAGGAGTTTTTTTTAAAACCTGTTCATGCGACTTGTTTATTACTAGCTATCGCCAGCGGCTTCGCCTGCGTGGTCCCTACGAAAATTTTAAGTGGGATAAAAAGTATCCTTTTATCTGAGTCAGCTAATACCCTATCTGTATACCAAATTTCAAGAAAATCCGTTTCGTAGTTTCGGCGTGATTGACGAACAAACATCCAAACATATAAACTTTCACATTTATAATATTAAAAGGATAGTGATAATTAAATTTTCTATAGAGTACATTTTAATATAACAAATTTTACTAGAGGTTTCGGAGCTTTTTAAGACTCTGTGATGACTCAGTTTTTTATAAACAAATATTCAATTTTCAATCTTAATTATAAATTGGCGAATTGTAATTTGATTCGGTTAAAGATTTTTAAAAATGTTACAGTGCCTTGACAGAGTTTTCCACAAAATAGTGCAACAATCTCGCCTTACCACTTTATAAGTAAGTAGGTTTAAAGTCCTTTGTACTCTAGAGTATTTACTACACCCACTTCCGCCTGATATTCTCTAAGAGTTTGAGCCTCTTACATTTTTCCTATACATCAAATCTGTCTTGATTTAAAACCTCTATGGTTCATTTATTTATTTTTAAACTGATATGCTATTCTGTTATAAAAATACTTCGAACTCGACGATGAGAATTTTATTGAACATTGAACAACTATGACTGCTGTCGACGATTAATTCGATGTTGTTATAATACAGAATAGTACTCCTGAGGATGCATCCCATAATCTCGAAGAATCCAGGACTGAAGAAAATCCAACAGTCGTTATACTAAATGCGATTGTTCCGCATATGAAATAATTTTCCAAGACCTTTCGTTGATTTTTGTAACGCATGCCATATAGTCCGCATTCGGAAAGTTGTGAGCCCGCTTGTGGCGAATGGGAGAATGATACCTAGTAATATTTATTAAAGTGAACTTGATAATTCTAATTAAGAAAGTTCTTGTGACTCGATATTGATCTGGTGAGGGCATGATTTTTAAATATCATTACTTCTGTTAGGCCTGGTGAGTTTCTTTTGCTCTTTCGCTCATTCTTTGTATCAGCCAAAAGACGTTCTGAACGAGTGTTCAATTCATTGGCTGATTTGGAAGTCGCCGTATTATTCTTTAAGTTGATTTCTCCGTTATCACGGCGCCGGCGCCAGTTTCGTTTCGTTTACAAAATAGCGTCTTATTCAGTCTGTGTCTGTATTTTTGACTACTATTATTTTGTTTTTTTTTTTTCTAATCAACCAGTTGGTAGCTACGTATCGACAGACTTATCGAACAATGCATGTGAGTCTTTAGCTTTACCAAGGCAATTGAAATATCACCGGTCCGGCCTCTTAATTGCCGAATCGAATCCGTCACGGAAAAGTACCGAAATGGCCGAAACGTGTCGCGAAACACCCTGAATAAAGTATGCGGTCATACATCAGGGCCGAATAGCGATTGCCCCATGTCGGGCCTGTTCTTCAAGCACAATAGATTCGGGAACCTATTACGTGTTATTTTACGATATAACTGATAACAATCTATCTTCAATCCATTATTTCTTCGTTGAGTTCGAGATGGCAAATCTTTTGCGCTTTCGGACTAAGTAACTTAAGCAAGAGTCGGTCATAGGATACGTGAATAAAGACGTATTATCTCAAGTTTTAAAAAGCACGTCCCGGCACGGCACGGCACGTCGACAACTACTGATGCAGTCCCGGCTGCATCAGTAGTTGTCAACATTCACCAATCCACACTTCTTGCCCCCTCTAAGGAATGGAATCAGAATTTGAAAGGAATGCTTGCGAATTTTCAATGAAATATAGGTCATTTGAAAAAATACTCGAGAAAAATCGTAAAATCTGTGCTAAATAAAAGTAAGCATTAATCTTATATATCATTTATGGTATTTTCCGCACATTGCAGTTTATTTTTTAATTACACTGCTATATTATCAGATAAATTACATATACATTCGTAAGATAAAATATGAAAAATTAGAAAGAACTTACTATTCCAAAATTGATAAAGTTATAGGTACTAAAAGCTTGGTAAAACAATTGTTTGATAAGTTGTGTACTTAGTTTAAGTGCCTTTTCAGGAGAAGAGGCTTGTTCAACTTAATATGATGGTATTAGTAATAATGTTATGTGAAGTTTGATAAGTTAATTTTCCGGGGCTTTTTAATAAATAGTATTACAATCAATTGTTATTTGTTAAAGCAATAGCAACAATATACCTATCTAGTCTAATCCTGTTCTAGCTACGAGTGAACTATTTCTGCAATCAATCGTGGGTAGCACCCTCTCAGTCAGGGTCTGAAATATCCATATTGTTTGAACATCGCATATACAATAAGACCAATATCAATTTATCGTACTCATTCTGTATTGAATTTGCAGTTGAAATACAGTATTTGTTGTTCATCCCCTTTTTAAAGATTTCGAAGTAATCTCAGAGGTATTATTTAGGTGAGATTATTGTAACACACTGTATTATCCTGTGTCTTTCTTGGTAACACCGTGCTTGTCCGTGTCAACTAATTTGATTTGTTGACAAATAAATAAATCATTTGTAATAAAGGATGATTGGACAAAAACAAGGTTAATATGAGAATTATAGACTGTGAGATCATTAAATTAAATGAAACTAAATAAAATGCTTTTGAGAACGTAGAGGTTAAAATATTTTGACCTTATGACATCTCACTACCTAGTTAAGTTTGTGAGGATGGATATACACACGGCTGTGTGTCAGGTTACCACAATATGTCAGATTCGCTCAATTGAATCTACAATAGGAAGAGTTCAAAATCAATTATTTAATATTAAGGTTTAAAATCAGGTTGTAAATTTTTACAGTTTTGTATGGACTGACCTGCTGTTGACTTTATGTTTGTTACTAAAACTACTTAACAAATTTTTAGGAAATTTTGTGTACGGATAATTCTAAGCCTAAATAAACATAGAGGCTGTTTTTCATCCCACTAAATGATTATAGGAATAAGTGTTTTGTCAATTATCGTGTAAACCACACAAGCGATTGAAATAAAATACCTGTTACTTTCCACTATCACCTACCTATTAATGCCACCACTACTGTGGGTCTAATCTGGGGGTACTAATCCTGTTCCCTATGGACGGAATCTAATCGAATAGGGAAAATAGGCTATAACCCACCACGTGGTCCCAATGCGGATTGATGAGTATTGACGACTGCAGATGCAGCCGGGACCAACGGCTTAACGTGCCTTCCGAAGCATGGAGGAGTCCGAAATAATAAATTTTTGGTCACCCATTCTATGACCGGCCATTACGAAAGTTACTTAACAATCGTATTGCAGACCGAGCGCGCTTGCCAATTTGCCATCAAGCTGCTCAATGTATGTAACTGTATTAAAGCTATTTCTTTGATACAATCATAATAAATTGCAAGCAACAATTTTGTAAAATTTCATATTAT
Organism: Diatraea saccharalis; assembly: GCA_918026875.4. Lineage (NCBI taxonomy): Eukaryota > Metazoa > Arthropoda > Insecta > Lepidoptera > Crambidae > Diatraea > Diatraea saccharalis. The sequence continues at coordinate 19,072,541 of OU893339.1, forward strand.
CAAATTACAAGTACACGAATATCTATCACATGCTACCTTGAAAATAACGAGTTTCACATAGCCTCCTCTAGCGTTTACTACTTCAAATTACTCTGTCATAAATCGGGCTCGAAGGACCAATAAAATGGCTGCCAGAATGCGCGGGAAATGCATGACAATTCGCCGCTATATTTACTGTCCTAGGTTCAGTTGTGTTATTCGGCGATAAAAGTTTTATTTATTAACGGTTTTCTGTCTGTACGCGAAATACGAACTTTTTGCGGGTATCCATATGTCATTTTTATTTCGCCATCGGTAAACGATTTTCTCAATTTACCTATATTCAGTCATTTATCATTAATAAATTCTCTTAACGCCTTTTACAGCAATGATTTTGTAAGTTTAGTATGTTATAGATTGCATTATTGACGTGATAATATAAAGGTTGACTTGAAAAAAGAAAGAGGTTATAATCTTATTATTTGGTAATTTTATACCTAATTTGTTCTCAAAAAGTCATAATTGTATACCAATAGCTTTTTGTGAACTTTGAAATTTTTTTATCAGCACATAAGAGTATTATTTCCGATTATCATATTGAATATAAAGTTTCTTTTTGATTTCCGTACATAAAAAGTAAAAGTTGAACTCTATTACTAAGACCCCACTGTCCGTCCGTTTATCCGTCTGTAACCGAAGACATTTGAAATTTTCTCATATGATGCACTCCGGTTGCCACTATAATAAAAAATACTAAAAACAGAATATTAATATTTAACACCTTTAATATTCCCATACAATTTTTTTTTTTGTTAGATTTCAGCTCGTTAACCGTTCGTGCTTCTCGCACTTAGCTGGATTTTATTTCAAACAATTATAACTCATTTTATATACTACAAAACGAATGCATGTCTGGTTTGATCCTCATTTCAGTTCATAAGATGTTTTAAAGTAATTAGCCCCCTTTCTAGTAAGTATTATTTAAAGTAATTAATTTTCTGAACTTAACACAAATGCTCAGATGATTTAAGGTTCTATATGAAACTATATAGAGTTGATAAATCGATTAACGCTGAGCCTTTTAACTCAAGAAAGGTTCACTTTCTATCCCTTATGTTCTGACAGCTTCTTATGACAAAGTAAACTTCCAGGTACTCCCAAAGTTAGTAATTAAAGGACAAAAACAATGGACGAACCTTCAGTTTCTTACTCAAAGTTATGCCAGTATCATCCGATCTACAATTAAGCCATAACAAAGGCACCAAATTTCTTCTCATTATAAAGATCAGTGGAGTACTGCGCCGGCCTAATTCAACTTTTGTTTAATGATATCCCATTCCAGCGCAGTTCAAAGGTTGTTTTTTTTTTCACTTTAATTATTGACGACTCTTATTTCAGACGGTGAATATTCTGAAAAAGGTTTTTCTAATTGAGGTAATTTCAGTTTGTGTATTCACTGTTATCGGCATTAGATATCATCTGGAAGGGTTATGTGTGTGCTTTATAGAAGTATATTGAAAGTAACATAGGATTCTTTATTCAAACTGATACAACTTTTTATAACATTAGTTTTCGATAAGTAGCCATCATAACTTATGTTGCTATTTAAATGTCTGGAAAACTACGTGAAATATAAATTTCAACAGTAATTGCCTGCTTGATATCTGTGAACCTGTTGAGATAAGTTCTAACAACTCCTAAGGATGTTCCGTGGAGGGGTGAAACACATGTAAAGTAATAGTCGAGGTATGTTACCACTCATGCTCGTGGACTGCTTAAGGATGTGAATTTGCTTCTGTCCATATCAGTGTAGTTATTGACTGAGTGCTGAATTTACCAAATATCTCATATTAACAATTATTTTAGTTGATATTCGCAACGTGGTAATTGATAACTAAACTTGATTGATAACTAAAAAACTGACTCTTTCTAATCCAACTAACATTATTTAGATTTGGGTGACTCGAGTAAAAGATACTTTTTTGTACGCCATGGCTTGGTATCCTTAATTTTGTTAGGACATCATCCGACCCATTGACTACGAGTATTAATTAAAAGCAAAGCAACATAAAAATATATTCTAAATTGAACCTAGCTTCTCACAGAAAGAATTTTAAAGTATTGCATTATAAAATGTTTGACATCTCTACACATATCGATTTCACGGTCGAGCTATCTTGCTCTTCACTGATATTTTATTTATCTAGGGTTGCCTTCAGTGTTCTTGGTTTTTTTCCAATCATGTATCGTGTACCGGGCCTCAAGTTCTATCAGGATTTAAACTGATGGCCTGATAATAAATAACAATGTCGGATATCGGAAAGTCCGGTAAATGCACCATCATTTTCGCATAACATTGCAAACTATTGATTATGTGTTATAATTCCTAGTAATCATACCTGAACCTATCTGTATGTAATAATGATATTTGAGTTTTACGCTCCAAACCTGGGGTTTCCGAACTCCCTATCTTAAACATTTTTACTTTTGGCAACCCTACATGTATCGGACATCTAGCGAATACAAATCGAACTGACTTCCAGAATAAGCCTTCTCGAAATAGTTGGTCGTCCTTAGGTGGGATACACAAAATGGGATGGTTGTGGAAGACTCACGGCGTTCGTATCGTGTGTTTATACAACAAATTGTGATAACATTTCAAGAATAGATGTATTAAAAATTTGTAGTTTATCCAATAGGATATTTATTTATTTTAGTATATTTATTATTATTAATATTCAATTTAAATGGAGTGTGGATTTTTAATTTTGGGTAGGTAAGAGATTCATATAAATTATAAAATAAAAAAACAAATATATTATGCAACATACTGGCTGTTAATATATATCAGATACAATAGATAGACACAATTTCGATCCTAACCTAAATCATCTAGCTAGACTAAAGATACATCTGAGATTGTATTGTTTTTTACATTGACTGAGTTAAGAATAGATTTCAGTCTCTCTAAGATTGCTATATCATACTCAAGATCATGCCACATGTATATTTTATAATTAATATTTCAAAGTATTTGAGTAATACAACATCTTCAACTAAAATATTTTAAACAAAAATGCATTAAAAGTTTAAGAAAATAAGGCTGAGGGCCCTCGAGAATGTCATTGCAAAACTTTTATCCCAATTGAGCAGGATATCGGCAGCGGAGGATGCAAGCGATACGGATGAAGCGAGCGTAGCGAGCGTTGCGCTTGCCCACATCTGCGACCTGCTTGTTAGCGAGTTAAAAATGGCACTGAAACAATAAAATTTCTTTGGGACAATGTAGATGTCACGTTTGAATTTTTCTGATTTAAACAAGACAGAAATCTTTTTATACTCCGTTAAAAGTCCGTTGAATCGAGCTCCTTCGTGCTTTGACAGGCTCGTTAAGCCGTTGGTCCCTGTTGCACCTGCACGTTAATACCCACCAATCCGCACTGGGCACTGGGTCATATCCCATTCGCCGTATTAGTTTCCATCCATAAGGAAGGCCTGAGCCCCAGCAATAAGGTCATTAATAAGCCGGTGATGATGAAATTCTAATAATGTTGGCATGCCATTTTCATCTTATTAAATACGATACTTTTATACATGCTATTTTGGTCGACAGCTCGCTATACATATAGTAATCGTACATCACTTGTTAACTAGACCATTTATCACCGACGCCCGTTATTATCTCAGAATTAATTCTCTGTGTTTGGTGAAATTAATGGTATGTGTGTATTTTATGATGTACTCTGCGGTTAAGCTAGTGACGGCTGCTCAGTGTGGCAGAGAAATTGTATCGTTTATGAAAGTACATTCTTTCGTATAGCTTAAGTGGTTACTTTTTGTTTCTGTCACTGTACTTAAGAACCTTAATAGGCGGTACGCGCACTTGAACTGGTGGCAGTTGAGCGACGAGTTTTCTGCGGGGTGTATTCATTGGTATCGAAATATCACCTTTTTTTAATAATGTGCGTAATGAAGAAGCGTAATAATTGTCTAATATTAAAATCCATCGCACTCCCTTTTAATTTAACATTTGAAATATATTCACGATCATCACGCTACAACTATTTGACATATGATAACGATTGCGACGGCGACATTTTTTTAAAGATATTGAATCGTTAATTTCACGCTAATTGGAATTGTCAAACGTTAGACGCAATTACTTAAAGTTTACGTTACAAAGTTTTTATTATGTTTAAATTATTCAGTAATTAAAGAAATAAGTTTGCTTTAAATGTATCATCATGTGCAAATGACAAAACTGATTACGTATATAGTTAAATGTTGATTTTGTTTGTGCAATATACTATACAAATATGATAGATTTATTATGACTTATTTATATAAAATGTCTGCTGCAAATCAAATACCAAATTCGCTTGTTACTCGATCTGGGGCATTTTAAACAGACGCTTTATACGCCAGTATTCTCGGATAAAAGCCTGGGCCAAATACGAATTATTTCACCAATAGAATTTTCACGCGTTCAATGAAAAAAAGAGGAGATTCATAGCCAGTGGTTTTTCTGAAAAAGTAACTCAAACGGGATGGTATTCAGCGTTGATCGGCACGGTTGGCCGCCCGTCCTCTATGGAGTGGGCTGTGACATATAGTTTTAGAGGTCGGCGAAATTTGCACCGAACATCCATGTAAGCAAGTTCAAACAGCCTACTCTGTTTCTCCAAAAACTGATTATGCAATGGAGATAGGACCTGACGCTACACAGATAGTCCTTTAGGCCAGGTTGGATAGTTATGATATGTCACAGTTATCCAACATGCGTGCGAAGGTGCAAAACTAACCTTCTTGCAAAACTAATACAGGATCAAAATCTCCAATCTATAGAATATGCAAAAATTATAACCAATTTAGTATGTGCCACGGTGATGTCGATATCTTTGCCGACCCATTGGTGAAGTTTAGGAGAGAACTGACCAAATGGATGTTGGGATATTGACGTGTGATAGTATGTTGACGTTTGCATTACAATAATATAAATTTAAGCTGTTTTGTTTTGATTAAATTATTTGTTTTTTTATTTGGCTAATTTAATTTGACTTGATTAATTTAATTAATTTTGACTCTATTAATTAAATTATTACTATTAATTTAGTGTTTAGGATTTGTATGCGCAATAATATAAATAAGTGAATGTTGTGTATGTCTGTAATTGTCATATGTATCAAAAATTGTAATTGTTTAAATATTGTATTATAAAGGTTAAATATGTATGACGTTGACGTACCTAATTAAATAATAAATAAAAAAATAAAGGTGTAAAAGCTCATTATTTATACTAATAACATCCATGATGTTAATCTTGAGAAAAGATTATTTATTTTCTTATAATTTTCAAAATATAGTTGAATATCTGAGTTAAACAAAATAGCAAAATGATATTTATGCCATGTTAGTAGTTATTATAAAATATGCTTATTAATGTGGCAGGACAAAACGTGGCCGTGATATAGCCGGAATCATGTCCGACATCCTCGCCGCTCGTATGTCACGAAAAGGGTTTAAGATACCCTTTTTTGTGAAATTAGATTGCACCCTTTCCTATACCGGACCTTCCGATTCCCTCGCGTCCCTATTTACTCGGATAGTGTTGTACTTGGGACATTGTGTATGTAATTAAGTTTGGCTTTCAAACAATGGCGGGTCATTTGGATGACATGTTTGACGGCTTTTTTGTAACTGTGTATTTGTCGTGATGAGGGTCCTTTGAATATTGGGTTAAGTTGTTTGTTTTATTTTGCGAGTGCGGTCCGCGAAAGTGGATGACGTCATAGATTAATGATCAGTTCGTATAACTTGTGACGTCATTAAATATATTAATAGTTTATTTTGAGTTACATTCTGATTTAAAAGTGTAAAGAATGATAAACGAAAATAAACACCAATTTTTTTTCTAGTAGTGTTTGATGTACTATTACCGATAATCGCACTTTTATGCTTATTCTATTGCTTAACCTTATTATGAAAAAACTAATATTTTATACTCGTTGTCACGTGACCGCAAACAGCGCGTGACTTCCCGCTCCTCATGCTCATATCATAACTTAGAGAATTCAACCTTTTGCGTACATAGAACAATATTCCTTTCAGTGCTGTGACGTCATACCGATGCCATGACATAATTTAATAAGATTTTTAAAATTCAATTATTTTTTTGATTTTAACTTATTATATGAATAATATTATTTTAAATATATTATTAGATAAATTTCACGTATAATTATAAAATAAAAATATATAAAAAATATAAAATGTTCTCTACACCCATATTCCTAGTCATAAAATTTGAGAATTGTGCGGACGGATGAACATCAAATTTAGCAGAGATAAAGTTTACACGATGAAGAAGTATAGAATGCTCATATATTTTTATACTGCTTAAAGCACATTAAAACAATAAAAAACATTACATATTAGCTTCCTGTATATCAAATAACTAAGTTAAATTATCAATTTTCATGGCCCATGACTGAAATTTCGTAAATTTCCGTAATAAGATGGTTACGGATAATTCTGTTGAAATCATATCCATGAAGATTATATATGCATCAGAGGCAATGTGAGATTCTACCTCCATTGCATCAAAAATTATCGAAATATGCAATTCTTTGTCGTATTTGTGTTTCTAAAATAGAGGTTCTTCCGGATTCATCCTATGAAGTCTATTAACGTTTCTTAATTCATCCCAATCTATTATACCTAACTCAACCTATAAATATTCTTAATTCATCCCAAACTAAGTTTTTTTACTCATCCTGAAGCAAATATTACAAAAAAAGGAGTGAATAGCACAACAACGTTTAATATTTTTTTCTGAAAATTATTATATATACCTTCAATAGAAAAACTATTATATATTTAATAATGCTATATTTAGATATTCCCAATAGATACAATCGAATCAAGTTGAATAGGGAGAATGAGATATCACCTTCCATTGCAGCAGATTGGTATTGGGAAACTTGCATATGCTACAAACAAACATAAAATGAGACAGCGATTCAGCGAGTATTTTGTTCTCTTTTCCACACCCACAAGTATTAAAAGAGGTAACTCAGGAGTAACATTTGTTATTTATTTCAAGATGGAGTCGTTTTATTAAAATTAATATAATTTATGTTTAAAGAAATATTAACAGCTCTCGAAGAGATCAAATCTAACCAATTTATAATACACACAACAACATAATCAACATTCTAATTCTAAACTATGGCCACGACTACACCAAATAGACATCAAGCCAGGCATTTGTCGATATATTTTCTTTACAATTATAGACCGACATCGATTCTCGTCTAGATCTTATATAGTCTACTTCTCAGGCGCAGAGCGCTTTTATTATAATTTTTTATTATAATAATTTTTATTATATTTTTATTATATTATTTTTATTAATATTAATAAAAATTAATATTAATAAAAATTAATATTAATAAAAATTAATATTTTTATTAATTTTTATTATAATTATTATTAACCTAAACAGTTATTTGTCACATTCCAAATGTCTTACTGGACTTGTTTTTTTATACATGTTACCTATATGTTTCTGACATAACAACCCAGTAGTAAGTAATACGACAATGAACGAAGATTTGTTGATTTTAACACTAATTAAGGTAGATAGAATAAGATAAAATTTTTCATTAAGAATATTTTCCAGTATTGCATTGTGAACGCAAAATGGGTAAAATATTATAATACTTATGTTCACACAGTATACAGAAATCTTACGTTATTAGGTGATTTATAAAAAGAATGAGGATTTGAATGGATTAAATTATTGCGGATTGAGCAAGAATGGATAAGGAAAAAATAATGCGTAGGATGAAACGTCATAAGATAAATACGGAACAACATGAAAATAGACAAATATTTTCGGAGAAACAACAGGAAACTTATTATTGAGACTAGTTAGTGAAAATTGAAATCGTACGAAGGTTGCCAGCACAATCTAACTTCTGCTTTCTTTAATGATGGTAAAAATAAAATAAAGAATAGTATATAATGAAAGTATAATTAATTAAGCAAGATTTTGTTTAATTAAGTACACATTTGTCTTAACTTCTCCATGCGGGGTTGGAACAACATACAAATTAAACTCGAAACTTGAGTAATGTTTGTACGTCAAGTAGTCAAAATTTGTACATGCCTAACTGCTTAGTGAACTACGAAAACAGTAGGATATATTTATGTTAACTTGATCATTAGCCATACCTTATTTGCTAGTGTAGGACCGTCGCAATAATTACAAATGCATAGTAGTGAGATCCGGTGGGTACGTCTACATGTTATCCGTCTATTGAATTTCTCGCTTTAGCCTCTTTTACTACGATAGGACTTTTTATGGATGGATGGGTAGTTTGTTTGTGGTTGTTATCTTCGGAAATACTGGTCAGATCATGAAAATTCTTTTACCGGAAGGAAATAACATACTCGTGATAATTTACGAAAGGGGATTCGCGGTAAAACAGCCAATTTTGTAATTAAATGCTGCGTAAGCAAATGGAAAAGTAACGGTTGACTTTCATAAGGGCCAGTCATAGGATGGTTAATCAGAAATGTTGTATAGCTTACTACTTCGTTTTTTATAAAGCACGCAGTTGTTCAAGGCTGCATGCCAATATGACCCAGCTTAAGAAATAAAATAATCTAATGATTATGATGCTAAGGTCAGAAAACATTTAATAAATATGTTTAATATTTAAAGTAAATTCACAAAATCGTTAGTGTTTATTTATAAGAGTTTGTTCTCTGCGTTTGTTTTAACTATAGTTGTTGAAGTGCTCACGTGTGCTAAGCACCTGAGCGGCTAAGGACTTAAGTTGTGCCTTGTAGTACTCTCGTTTTTGCCACCTAAACTTGGAGGACGCTTCAATGTTTGAAGACGAAGCAACCTTGATTCCACCATGATTTACCTACGTGAAGGTATTTTCCAAAATGATACATATTACAATTGAATAAAGTTTATAATAGCATAGTTTTTTAAGCTTGTTATTGAAAAAATGTAAGAAAGTCTAGTTGTCATTGAAGATACGGCCACAGTCGGTGTCATTATGTGAACGTTCGAAGCATTATTATAGAGGATATACTTTCACATAATATACTTCAAGTCTGTTCTTATAAAATATTTACCACAATTAATAAATAGTTCTTGAGTTTACATTAAAATACAATACAATAAGTTTATAGACTATACAAACTCTTTTGGAACGTGTCCCGTAAAGCGTTCGATAAGGTCATGTATTTTAAAACTACGCGGTGGTTTTGCAATGCGCTATATGATCTAAACTAAATAGTTTGGTCGTCAACACGAAGAAAGAATTACTGCGTCCTGTTTTAACCGAATTGTGATGGGTTTCCAATTTCACGTCCTAGTTTTTGATAATTAGAATTGTCAAGTCTAAATTAAAAATTATTAATTTTGACTGCATAATATAATGTATATAGTTAGATAATGAATGTAAGAAACAAGTGTAGATAGTCAGCCAATATTGCGTTTTCCGATTATTATTTATTATTATTGTTGATAACTAGCAGTTTTCCCACAACTTCGCTTACGTTAATTATAGCCCATGTGACCTGTGTAGCTGTGTACATACATGTAGTTTCCCATGTGTATGAATTTTTACAGTCGGTCCAATAGGTAGCTTCGGAGTCTATTCAATAGAAACCAATAATCAATTCTTTGCTTTTTATAGTAAAAAATAATATTGTTTGATTTTTTATTACATTTTATACGATGATATTTTCATTATGAACTTCAACATTCTCAATTGCAGTTTCTTTTACAATCAACTGTCTTATTGTGAAGTAGACAAATATTTATCTGTTAGACAATTTCTTTTTTATATGTTCCTTGTACTCTTCACGGGATAAATTAGCTTTATTAATATTTACTTGGCTTCAAATATTAATAAATTAATTTAGAGAACTTTTTGTACTTTGTTGTGAGAAAATCTGGGGCGATATTAAACGAAATTAATTAATATTGCTTTCAAAATAAACTCTCCTATAAAGGATCGGCTTCTATAAAATATTTCAAAATTGAAAAGAAGAAGGTTCATTGAATTAAAATTCTCTTTATTAGAAAGCTGAAGTGGTGCTACAAATATATTGAAATCGCATTAGTAGTTTATTTTTTGTAATAAATGTTATATTTCGATAATTGACTTAAGCTTTATATCTGATGGTGTTTCATATTTATCATTGCTAGCTGTTTTTCGCTACTTCGTATAGCCTATATCACTATGTGAAAGATTTTCGTGAGCGGATCAGTATTGCCCAAGCTTACTCCATACAAACAAACAAAGTTGGGAACTTTACCTCTAATGCTGAGTTTAAACGAGTTTTAATAGTTCCCAAAATATTTTTCTTTATCACCCACCGACCCACTGGACCCGCGTGATCATTTGTGGTCAAGGAGGATTAATATCGAGCGAACAGGAGAGATATCATCATTTTAAATCTAAATATGGCTGGAGGTGAATGTTTTTTTCACTGTCAATTAAAATACCATAATAATAAAATAGCTTCATTTTAAATTAAATATCGTGGACTTTTCATTCCTCAGTTTTATAATTTAAGAGTCATTACGATTGATATTTATAATATATAAAAAAAATATTATTTTTCTTGTGATTGATACACCAGAATACTGAAATTTGGGATGTCGTCGCAAACTTGGTTATTAAATATTACTTCAGATATAAATATTTCTGGGCTTACGTTTTTCAATTTTCACATGTCTCCTAACAAATATTTATCCAATGTGCTAACATATTCAGCAACTTCAGCCTTTTTGCAAACGATTTCTTTGGCATTATACTATAAATTCACATCTTGCTCGGAGTAACCCCTTGGGATATAATACGAAGTTCTTTTATGTGGAAAAGATTGAATTTTCAATAACTTGTGTATTGGATACAAGGTTTACATTAGCTTACTTCGGATCAAAGTTACTTATTTCAATAATCAAATTGAGTTGAACATGATCCTTAATGGAGTAGGCTATTTTCGAAGCCCTATTCTGACAATATTAATTTGATATTGTAGCATCTCAATATCAACCACGCAACTATATTTAAGATTTTCACACTATATTGAATTAAATTCCATTCAACTTTAAGTATCGTATTGAACCTTGAGTGCCTTTGATTCAACACGATAGACAAATACAAAGTAGATAGACAATTTAGTGAAAACGGGGGCTGCAACAGAATACAAAAGGAACCATGCGAAAAAATGAAATAATAGGCCAACACTTAGCAATGTGTGGCTAGATGTTGTAGAAAAAGTAAATTGGAAATTCACTTAAAAGTAATAGCATCGTATTTAGGACACTCAGCACATCTAGCCATGCTATTGAAAAAGTACAGCTACGTACTATATTCCATGGATAAACGCATGATTTAAAAGTAATAGCATCAATTTTCAATATTCAAATTTGTTTCAGTTAAATTATCCTATTTCAACAAAGATTTACTAACATATAAAATATGTTTTTGGAAAAAAATACATAGGATATTATTATCTTTAGAACATTTTACAAATACCAATATTTATATCTCAATGGTATTTATTTATACATTTAATTTAGCTTATATTTTCCCATCAAAAATATAAAATGTATATTTTTTTATGAATCCGACTTTAAAAAGTAAAAAAATATTCAGAAAACACTTATTGAAATCGTACTAATTGTACTAATCGTAACTTATTGAATGGGGTTTTTGTTTAGCTAATTAATATTAAAAAAGTTATTAAAGCTCTCCCAAAACTTCTTCATAAATTAGTATATTGTTAGCTTAATTTATTACAGTTATACCAGTATTGTATTTATTAATTAAAACTATTTTGAACTAGTGTAGCGCGTTTATATTTGATTTTATGCGCGTTTATAGTGAATAGTGCAATTTTGTTTAATGAGCAGTACTTGTGAAAATATAAGAATTCAGTGGACAGTATTGATTTTTTTATAGAGTAAATTGGCAAACGCACACGGCAAAAGAAAGCCCACCTATTTTCTTATCAAATAAAAATGGTAGTTGTATTCAGTCAACGAAATAACGCGTCAAAGCGATCCCTAGTGCTGTAAACAATGCAGGTGCCTGCACGCTAATGAGGAGGTGTGACGTCACACGCAGCTTCGAGAGCGATGCTGATGCAGGCTGTTTTTAGGTCACGAAACATCAAGGGTAAGATTAATGAAAGGCAGCAAAAATGTCGATATATCGTAAAATCTTATGTTTTTGTTCTTAAGGCAGTTACATGTTCTTGTCCAGATTCTATTTTTCAATATATATTATTTATATATATTTTCATAGTTTTTTCGTTGCTCTTAGACTAAGAGCTCGTGATAAATATGTGCAAAAGTTTTAAAATGGTATACTTCAGTATGTGCAAGTTTTCAGCGTATACATTACTTAGTGCAGTGTTTAGATAATCAACTCAACTCAACAACTCAACGACTTACATTTCAATATTATCCACCTACAGTCTAATATTATCAGTGCAATCTCTTCCTCACACATCAATGCTGACAGATTTATAATAATATTAAACTTCAGGTAGAAAGTTAAATGGAAAAATGCAAATAGTTAAGATGCGACTTTACGCAATCATCATCAGCCCTTTATTTCGTCCCCACTACAGTGACTTAGGCCTTCTATATGGATGGTTAAGGAGCATGGGCCATGGCCATAAGGAAGCTGGCCCAATGCAGAATGGCGGGTATTAACGACTAAAAATGCAGCCGGGACCAACTGCTTATCATGCCTTCCGAAGCACGGAGTAGCTCGACATAATAATTTTTTGGTCACCCATCCCGTGACCGACCGTTGCGAAAGTTGCTTAACGATAACGATCGCGTGCCGCGGCGTATATTCACTACGCCACCGAGCTACTTTACGCAAACATTAACAGATTTTGGCAAATTCAATGAAATAAAACCTGTGTTACCTTTTTGAAGTGGATTTGCTTGATATTTTTGTACCAGTAATAGCATTGAATGAGCGGTGAATCCTATCACAAACATAATAAATTACCGTTGTACTAATAAAAACAAAACTCGCAAAATGGGAGGAGAAGAGAGAAAGAATAGCTTGTTTGAATCAACTACGAACGGAACCCACTTTTACAGAATGAAACATGCGGGTTCCCTCAGCGCTCTTAACATTCCGCGGCGGCGACGACGAACCTTTGCATTCTTCGGATAATTTAAGAGGACAAAAGAGATCGCTTTGTTATTTTGCAATATCAGATTTTTTTTATATAATTATTTTATACACAGACTTTCGCATCGCGTCACTTAACCTAATTGTAATAGACATGTTCTTGGTGAATTTCATAACAAAAACCAATGAGATTAATATCATTGACTAAAACAGTAAATCTCGGAATATTTTAAAAGTCAGTTTACAGACGGGATTTTCTTCCTAAATAATAATGATGACGTACTTACTAATGAACATTCGGTGCAAATCCATTATGAACTTTAACGCGTTGATATAAAGTTTTGACGGTTTGATTATATGCTAAGGGGTCCTGTGCACATTATATACGAAGGGCAGATGAATTTGAAGCCTCTCAGCACCCCTCACAATCGAAGTTGGAAGGGTGCCTAACAAAAGAGCCTTCAGACAGATTGTTACTTGTACATGCTCTTGATGTCTGAAAAATAAAGATATTTTTATATGAAATTGATGCAACTATAATCTAATGTTAAGTCAGTGATGTCGACTGCTCGGGAACCTTCCTTCTTTATGGATAGAATGCCAAAAGACCAACGGTTTAACGTGTTCTCCAAAGCAAAATGAGCTCGAGGTAATAAAAATCATATAGGGCTAAATAGATCCCATAAGCTTTCTAAAAAAAAATCAAACATGCCAGTCGGATATAGAACCTCCTTTTTGATTTCAAAGTCGATACAAAATAATCTTAATTCATACCCATATTCCAAAGAGGAAAGATGCATTTTTGTTTTTTTTTAAATTTATGAGTAAACTTAAAAGCAACTGCTAGAAGTTATTTTATAAATTCCTTCACTATTATATAAGTACATTATCCGTAACTTAGTATTTTTACTTTAAAAGAAGCGACGGTAAAAGTACAATATATCTAAAAATATACTTACATGGGTTGCCTCAAAACAAACATTTTTCTTAGAACTTTACTAGTTTAATCAACGGGCAAATATTTTGTAAAAGCTAACACGCGTGCTTACGCCTTATCGACTACGCGATGAGGTTCAAAGTATACGAATGATTCATCAGTCTGTTTCTATGTGTTGATTGATTTGGATCACTGATACTGAAGTGTAATACTAACGGAAGATTGAAGAGATGCAGACATCATGTTTGTTATGTCACAGAAATTGAAGATAATGGTGCCAAATGTATGCTGTAAGATACAACTAGGGTTGCCAAGTCGCCAAATATAAGCTGGACAGACCAATCAGATTGGTCGGACATTTGGGTAGAAAGGCCAGACCTCGTACATTATTGATAATTTTGTGTCTCGGTATTAATAGGTACGACAAAAACTTATATGTATAATCAAGCTATATATTATTAACATAGATCTGTCACCTCGCCTGCGCTCGGCTACACTCGACGCTCGTTCATTTGCGAAATGTAAAAGCCATCCGGTTTTATCCGGATGCCTGACAACACTAGATAAAATTTGGCCCATCGATGTACCTGCGCAGGAAGTTCACGAGATGCAGCGAATGTCACCCAATCAGAATAATTCAAGGAACGCGCTATTGGCGCTCCGAGCTACCACCACCGAGTGCTAGTGGGACGGACATCAAATTCGTTGTATTTCACACCTTATGATTATGTCAATAACGTAAAAGGCATAGCTTAATTAGGAAATAACCTAATCTGACGCATTACTTAAGCAGATTAGTTTAATTCCAAATAAATCTTTGTCTTTGTGACCTCTCGAGCGAGATTATCTTATTTATGCCAATTTCTTTGACCTCGCTGCATTTGTTTGAAAATGTTGTTTCGATAGCTACTAAAATGATTTTATGCAGTTTAAACAACATTGGAAAGAATAATAATTGATGACGAAGGTTTCGGTGTACTACGGTGTACTAAGATTTTAAAGTAATTAACTGAAATAAAATGACAATCTTTATGCAGCGAAGGTAGTTTAATAATAAGTTAAAATAGTTTTGCTTTATCGTTCTATTGTTTCTAAAACAACCACGAATTGAGCAAAGATGAAATAAGTAGCCTCTATATGAAATTTTACACGTGAGGAGACACGTGAAAACGTCCCCATTCTTCAAGTTCAAGATTAAGTAAGATCCAAAAAAAAACGTCGGCCGTATCAAGCTGAAATCTCAAGTTGAATATTAAAAGAGTGCTTCCCACATAGCTATGCATAATAAGTCGGCATGTCTGTCGCTCACAATAGACTCTCCAGGTCCACGAGTCACTTGCAGGTGGTAGAAGGTTGAATACTTAACGGGCCCTCTTCCGGTTATGGTTTTGTTGTATAAGCGATAGCGGAAAATATATGTACTCCAATATTAATGAAAAGCACAAAAGGATTTGAGTTTGGAGTACCAATCAGGAAACGGTCTCAGGATATGCTGTAACGACTATACAGCAGCGCTGGTTATCTAAGCCTAACTCTCTTGCCATTAGGATACGTCATTTTAGCGCATATTATGACGATATAACAGATTGTGACTTCTGAAAGTAGTAAAATGAAATCATTTTTTTTTTACCAGTATCTTATGTCTAGAGTCATAGCTAGATAGATTCGCATCGCAGGTAAAAATTCGCGTGCTCGCGAATATGTGCCTTAAATTTAAATAAAATTTAAATAATTATAACATTTAAATCGCTGCTGCTTAACAACATGATAGCAGTCATAACAGACCCCCATAGACTGCATATAGGGGAGACGAAAGGAACCGTCTACTGAAACATTAATCTTACATGGAAATTGTTTTTTGTTGTAATTTCTTTTGTCAACGTCTCGACAATGACGTGACTCCTAATTGACTTCGAATAAAATACATTGCTCTGCGAATTTGATATTAAGGTTCGATTCCGATCTCGGTAATACGCAGTATTATTGTTGTTGCAATTCTGCTGAAAAAATAATAATATTAGAGAATATCACATACATTGCTCAGACTCCAAGATGGATAATTGAATCCCTCGTATTAAGGAGTATCTGGGACAACCAAGTTTCCACAACACTCTGACCCGAGACAATATAGAAAATTCGATTTCCTACATTAAGCCGACCGGGAATCGAACCCGTGACCTCAGAGATGGATATACCTTGAAACCAGCGTGCGACCCACTCCACTCGGAGCTACTGTTGCATTACTTCAGTTCCTTTGAGTAACAAAATGTCAATTGAGTAAAAAAAATCGTTTATATAGTAGACAATTGAAAGGCTATTTCAAGACGGTGACACAGTGTAAATATAAGTAATCAGTGGTGAAACTGCCTACAAGTGTTCGAAATCGCACGCACACATAAATACAAAGATCATCATAAAAACAAAGATTTACAAGTTGTGTCAATATTAAAATATTTCTCGTATGTTAAACTATCGTCTTTTGCTGAGATTAACCGATTTTTAACCGACTTCAAAAACATTAAAAATGACAACCCTATGGTTTCAATGGAGCGTAGGTATTTATTTTATCAAATAGGTTTAGTTTCTATACTGTGTCATTCTTATACTGTGACGGTGATTTAAAACCTCATAAGTGATAAAGAAAATTATTAATTATAGTAAAAATTCCTATGACGTCATTAGCATAATTCCGACTTCAAAACTGACATTCGCATTTTTAATGGAATCATCATCTATAGATACTCATAAAATTGTTTATTTGTTTGCATCGAATAGCCTCCAAAACTACTGGACGGATTCAAAAAATTCTTTCACCTACGGGTAGTTACATATTACGAGGTTAACATAGGTTATAATATACGAGTGCGAAGTCGCGGGACTAGCTAGTAATATATATATAAAATAAAGAGAACGGCGTTGGATAAGCCACACATTACATATTGAATTTCATAATGATTTTATACATTTCAATCCCAATATAAAAATATACGTTTTTATTGCGTACACATTTATTTAAAAATGTAGCATAACAAAAAAGGGTTTTAATTAAATACTCGAAATACCTTTAAACGAATATGGGCCTAATAAAGGGAAGCGGAATGTTAGGAATGGATGTGTGTTACATAGCCAGCTTCCATTACACTTTATGTGAAATCTTTCGTATAACTGACGCAATGGATACGTTAAAGAATCCCCGCTTCACGTGACGTGATCCCGTTACGAACACGTCCGTGTTAAATTGGAGAGAGATTGCACGGTACGTAAAGCTGTAGAAGTTATGTTCATGTCGTATTTACACAGTAACGTAACATTTACTAATCATAAAACTGAGAAGTTCGACTGCGCAGTGGTTAGCGCGATTTGTTTGCAATAAGGAGCCACATCCTCCTTGCTTCGGACGGTACGTTAAGCTGTTGATCCCGGCTGCATATGCATTAATTAACACCGGCCGGTTTGTTGACTTATGACCTTACGACCTAGTTTGATTTCATCAATAGTATCCCTACAGGTATAGGAATATTCGTAGACTTCAAAATCATTTTATTATATCATAATTATGCTCTTATGCCATAGTAGTGGATTAGAGCTTTGGTGATACAAGGCGTATAAAACCACCATTTAAAACTGATAAACACACGATAACCAGCAGACCTGTCTAAATACCGTGCCTTGTGGCAACTCAAAATTGTACAGGCTCTTGTTCACAACGACTAGTTAGATTTACGTCATCTAGACCTACATCATCCTCTATTTACAATTCTGCTGGAAGAACGTCACAATTCTAATGTGTCATTAATTTAAGAGTTATAAAGAAAATTCGTTTCGGTCCCTTACTTCGGCTCGTGTCGATCTGATGTCAGCATTAAGGATTATATTTTTAAAGTCGAGCAAGGCTATGTCGAGCTATGCTCAAGTTTTTTCGGACAACAAATTATTATCACAATTTAAAAAAAATTACGCGTCTGTGTAAATACGTCTAAAGTAATGCGTTTTATTATGTGTGAACGAAAATTTGATACCACACTCGCGTGATCCACCACCTTAAACGTTCGCAAAGTGGATTCTGATGAAACCTGTGATTTAGTTGGGCCCTTTACGGCAATTCTGAACTTGGATTGAAAACTGTGCAAAAGAGAAACGAGTTTATCCGTTATTTAGTTACAATATTCGCACTTCTTGTTAAGGCACAGATTACATTGATGTTAAAAACTTTTACAAGGTTTTTTATAGGATGGATGACAAAAAAATATTATTGCAAGCTCCACTGTGCTTTCAGGAAGCACGTTAAGCCGTTTCTCCTGGCTGCATGCAGTCGTTAACACGCACCAATACGCACTGGGCTTGCGTGATGATGAGTCTTGATCCGTTCTTTGTATTTAATTCCATCTATAAGTCCGTCCGTCTGCACCCCTCGCCTCAAGGGCGTGGTGGATGGCGCAGATGTCACATTTCACCTACGTGGAGTGTGACATCGAGATGTCTGATGTTAACCCTGAAGGGACTCGGTTTATTAAACGAAAATATAGCTGACTCCCTGAAGGAGAACGCTCAGCCAGATCGGATGAGGGCTTGAAAGGAAGGGGAGCTATCGCATACTACTAGAAGGATGCCGGGACTCAAAGAAGAGGTCCAGGTCGGCGGGAAGTTTGGATGAGTCTTTATATCTTGGAGGTTTGCACATTTACAAGATGAAATAGTCAAAAGTTTATACAAGCATTAAGCCAAAATTAAGCCAAAGATTAAAGTTCTGAATTTCTTCCCAAAGATTCAAATATTTCAAAATAGCAGTTACCCCATTTGCGGAAAAATATTCAATAAAGTACCCAATAGAAATTATTGGCAGATAACTCTAAATATTCCAAACATGTTATTAAGTAAATTAATATGACAATCCTATATTAGTTGACACAAAGTATAATTGCTCTATGATTTGCAGTTCTTATGACATTTATATTAGGAAATTTCCTATTTCTTATGACAATTGATAATTTTGTATAACAATTTCACCACTGCTATTAAATTGTACCCCATTTAAAGGCTAATAATAAAAAAGAAGGAAAATTTACATTCCTTTGCGACCAGATGAGAAACGGTATTGTGAATGTGGTGTTCATTGTACTTAAGTCCCGTACAATACAAGCGTCCGTGCGTGAAGTTGAAACCACTAAATCATTCCGTGCTTAGTGATCCGGTAAATAGGACCAAAGATACATTATAAAGTAGCTTAGTGTGTGTGATATAGACCTACCTTAATTAGATTTAAAAAAATAATGGTAGAAAAGAAAATACCTCAAAAAAGGATGACGACCGAAGAGAATTCAATCATGTTCAGGTTTTTCAGCTTTCGAGATGAAAAATAATGTAAGTGGTGTTCAGGGAAATATAAAAAGGACTTTAAGAGATTTCTTTTAGGTTTGCCAACGTAAGAGACACTGTCGACATAGATAATCATAAGCTTATAATATTATTTTATTTAATATTATAATATTCTTGGTAATATTTGTGAAACAAAATAATACCGACGAACAATTGTTTTCGTAACATGTCAAATATTTCACGAAAGACATATTATTATTAATAAACGTACATATACAAAAAATGCACATATCTGCGTCTGTATGACGGGTGACCCTAAACAATGGCTAGGGATGTAATGATACCGCCTTGGAAACGATACTTTCACTCTACACCGTATCGATCACGAGCTATCGATACCTATTCGGTATCAAATGAAAAGTATCGATACCTACGTGTATAGAATAGTTTTAAAATAGTTCACCATCGTCATTTTTATAGATTTTTAGAGCAGATTTGATACTATTTATAGCCAATAGCAATACTCTGCTTACGAAAGAAAGAGAAGGTCCAGCCATAAAAAGTGATAAATATAGTAATTCAAAATTTTGTTAGCAGTTCCCTCTAGATAGATTTCTAACTACATAAAATTAGTAGGAGTCAACAATTATTGTCAAACGACAAGGTTTTCGCGCCTTTGTGACTTTTTCATGAGACAAAATTACACACCTTACCACAGAGTAAACAGTCTTACGCACGCGAGTTATTTGACACTCCTCAGTGAGTGACCGACCAAGTACCGATACAAATACTTACTTCACAATACTAGTTGTTAATCGGTTCCAGAGAATCGATACCAAACTGATTGAACTAGAAAAATGTATAAGACTGATTGAACTAGAAATATGTTAAGTTATTATTCAAAAACGATATTGCACTAGTTTTAAATCAATGTTTCCTCTTTAACCTGTGATTTTTATATTTATAAAAGAAGTTTTTAGTGTATTGTTAGTAAAGTTTAAAAATAATGGCTATGTTGATCCTATAAAAGATAATTAATAGTTAATTTATATTAAGTTTCTAAACAAAGAAAATTCAATTTGTTTTCTCATTTTCTGTCTTTTAGCAAATCAATATGTCTTATTTAATAGTTCCTCTTTAATCTGTCATTTTATAAACAGCTTTTAAATTGTAGTTGATTGTTTCTTGTTATTAATAGTTTATAATTACGTTGTTAATCCGTTAATTGTATCAAAATGTAATATAGTTTTTATTTCTATATTTAGAAAATTCTAAATTTTATAATCCAAATCTTTGGCGAGGCGATGTAGTACTAGTTAATAGTTCTTTAATCTGTGATTTATGTAGATGATTTTAAAATGCAGTTGGTTTTGTGTTGTCAGTTATAGAAACAAAAAAATCAATCATAACTATTATGATTCATATTGTTTTGTCTATTACTCTTTCTTTTTGCTATTAAACATACAGTTTACTTAATTTTAAGTGAATTCTTTACGTTGCGGGTTGAGTGAAGAACAAATATAGGATTGACGATAAAGTTATTAAAACAGATGAAGCGGTTGCCGATGCATTTGAGAAATTCTTTTCTAATACACCAATTGAAATCACTAGAAATCTTAGTTCATATTCTAGACTTGCGGTTACTCATCTAGAGTCAGTTGTTAATAAAAGTCTGATCCCCGTACAACCCATCGAAATAAAACCTTCTTACTTTCTTAATAGGCACTTACGTATTTCATTTAATATCAAAGTTGAGTTAAGTTTTTCGGTACATAAAACCGAGAACGGAAACTAGGTAGGTAACAACCTATTAAATATTTTAAGAAACACAAAAAAAACCCTTGATAAATCTAACTAATAAAGAGTCCTGACAAATTTTACCGTTCCATAACGATAAAAGTTTTGTTTTGTAATAAATTTTAAAAATATTTTTGTCTCAAATTTTTCCGCGCAAACCAATTATCTGTCTTTATTCTGAAGTCTTTTGAGCTTCTCCGGTACAGGGGAGGCGGGAAATGAAGTAATAAATTCAATCTATGGACCTATAATGAAATATTAATTTACGAACAACACAATAAGATACGGATTAAAATATTAATTAATCATCAAAAATAGAATCCTAATAATCATGCGTAACTAAACATA
Source organism: Diatraea saccharalis (assembly GCA_918026875.4). Lineage (NCBI taxonomy): Eukaryota > Metazoa > Arthropoda > Insecta > Lepidoptera > Crambidae > Diatraea > Diatraea saccharalis. Next base: position 19,094,111 of record OU893339.1, read on the forward strand.
ATTATTAATTTATTGATCTTCCTATTACCAGGGATCAAACACACTTTATTGATAGAAATATAGTGAAAACGTAATATAATTAGCAAAGTAAAACTAACGGTGCATATGGTTGGGTATTATGACAGAAATAAACTTATTACGAGTATAAACTCGTGATGACCTCTGTATCTAAATGGTTCGCATGCCGATTTCTATATTTTGCTCGAATTTGGGTATTACGAGTATATTACTTTCGTTGTTTCAGATTTCCATAATATGTACAAGTGCTTAAACTAGTTAACTAATTGGAATCTGAGCAATGTAATGTTGTCTTTATTTATGAATTATATTTATTCATTAAAGTTTAAAGGAATATAACTTTATAAAAAATAAAACAAAGAAAGAATTTAGTTAAGGAGAATCATAAAATTAATACTTTCATACGTCTGTATGAAAGTTTTTGTGTACACATTTAAATCAATTTTAATTAGTAGTAATTCAGCAGTAATCATTTTACAGTTAGCATAGTCAATTTTGTCTGCGGTTAAACTAAGGTGCGAGATTTTATCTATAATTACTATAAGCCCCAGATTTAATTACTCTTCCGACCGTCCGAAAACAGTAAAGTACGCTGTACAGATAATGCAATAACAATCGTTTCCTATCAAAAGATTTTCGCTTCAACTTATGTTCATTTTAAAATCTAAATGACATTGGTCTTTGATATGTGAATTACAAATGTAAAATTGAGACTCACAGTTCTCATCTCTGTGTTTGTTACCAGTCGGTAATATAGATAAATCTTTATACTTTTCGTATATTTAAAAGACCCAAATCAACTTGTAATTTACATTAATATTCTTAACTAGTTTAATGTAATATTTATTTCCATACGAAATAAATGTGTTTTGTAATTGTTAAAAATAACATATCAAAACGAATCGGTTGCGATAGTCAAATATAGTTACGTTCCTAAAGTGTGCACAATCCGAACCGCTGACTAACGTTTTATGAATTTAGAATGTCATTAATTAATTAAGCGAAATTTGAACTGAATAAATTGTTTGGTTGATTAATATCAAATGACTGGCGGTAGACGTGGACCGGGATTGAATTATGACGCCATTTTAATGGTGTTAACTAATTTTAAAAAAGTTAATTTTAACTGTAATTGGGTAGATATTTTTGCGTGAATATGACTTTTTTTTTATTTTGCTCAATGGAACGTTAGTGTTACGATATTGTTGTCTTTGGTCAGATACGAAATTTAATTGTACTCGTCATTTATTTTAACTTTTCGCCAGCGGGTTCGCCTGCGTGGTCCTGTGTTATAATATAAATCATCTTCTTGAATCTGTGGTTGAAAATTCCATTAACATCCGCTGTGTAGTTATTATTTTATTTGTTTGCATTCAATAGACTGATCCAATTTATTTCGGCTAATATATACCTTAATAATATTTAAATCGGATTTGCGTTTCGTTCACATTTTTACTCGACTGCGCGCATGGAGGGTAATGTGTTTATCAGTCTATGTATGTATGTATGTTTGTTTCTATGTGGCGTTCTAGAGACCAAATGCGTAGGCCGATTTTGATGATTCTTATGTCAATCGATTCGTCTTAACCTTGCGAGTGTCATGAAGACATGACAGTAATCAAAATTCACCACAGCGACAACCGGACGCCATTTTATCTAAATGAAAAAAATAATAATCGATGAACTATGTCAAGTGGGGTGTCGTTGAATGGGTATTTTAAAATCTAGGTTCCTTTTATAATTTTTCATTTTAAATAATAGTTTAGGATATATAACGATTTAAAGTTGTTTAACAAAACATTCTCGCTAATTTTCTTACTTATTGATTAAAGTTTTTATTAAAGTATAAACGATATACAAACAAAAAAAAAAACGGTGAAAAATGAAGAACAAATATTATTGGTAAAAAAATAGCTTTGAGCCGAGTTATGTCTCTAGAGGGACTAATAATCAGTAGTTTAGACCACCGCAAGTTACTTAATAATCCCCACGATATTAACTCTCTCAATGAAATAACTTGATTGCGAAATTTACCATCTTATAACGAAGTCAACGAATCGTAACTAAAAAGTATTGAAAAATAAATAATTTAAAGAAAAACAAAAATCCCGACTGCGTAAAAACGAATTTAAAATAAAAACTAAAAAGAAAGAAACAAGCCCAGTAGTTTAGAATTCTGACTCATAGTCGGGGCCCATTCAAATTTTACCAATCAAATCTTCCCAAGGGTTACGCAGTCGGGATTTTTGTTTTTCTTTAAATTATTTATTTTTTTAATAAAATATTTAGTGTGAAATAACTTCTTTTCTGCGTTTTGATCACATTTTAAATTAAAGTTTCCACATTTAACATCTTCTATTTAGGTCGACCCAGTTCAGATGTTGCAACTGTACGATATTCGCTTTGATAATACAATTTTTATTTTGGGATTTTGTTGAATGATATAGTTATATTTTAAATTTAGTTCTGTGTATCTTTGATTTTTATTTTATATTATTTTGTTCTGTTACAGGTATGTTCTATTTTATACATGAAGTTGGACGTTTTAGTAAGTTTAATTCTAGTGATGGAAGTGGAGGTACTACTGGTATTAATGAATTTTCAGTCACTCAATTACCGATCTTTGCAAAAGTTGCTCTATTTTGATAATTTAACTTCCGGATTCTGAATTGAGAGAAGTAGAAAATCATAACTTAAGTTTTTTACATTTCACTTGGAAAAAGTCGATATTTTATCAAATTGCTATCAACCGATCATTAAGAAAATTAATATCAGAAACGAAAATCTGTTTAATAGACGTTTAAGATGGTTTAAGAACGGTTGGAGGCATGCTTAACTTTAAATTTTCAGTTCGGAAACCGGTTGTTTATCAATAATGAATATAAGAGAACATTTTAGACGATTTAAGAAGCTAAATCCCTTGTATTATGAAACTCTGAAGCAACAAAGTTACATTATCTATATTGAAAAAAGAATCGAACTCGGTACCTCACAATATCTTAAAATGCGCGTCGCATGCGTCTACGAAAGTCGTCTTTAATTGCCTTATTATATTTCAAGAGCCTACGTATTGAAATTTGAAGAAATAAATCCGCCCTGAGAATTAGAATTATGAGAATCATATTTATTGAATTTAGCCCAATTCCCGATTTTAATAAAACCTGGCACGGCATAGCTGAATAAGAATTGAGTTATTTCATCGAAAAATAAATCGGTCTAGAAATCTGTATAATTTCCTTTATATTATGAAAACTTTGTAATATGCCCCGCTCATAACTATATACTAGCATAGAAGCACGCTAGTAAATGAATGTGTAGTCATCAGTTATTGTGTTATTTGGCCTGTTTCCATTGTTTCAACGGATCCGGCAAATATAAATGTATCAATAAGGGCAGTTGGTAAAGTATCTGCAAATTCAAATTCAATATCATTTATTCAGTGTAGGCAAGCACTTGTGAATGTCGAAAACTACGCGGTCGATTCGCAAAACTACTGCGGGAGACCTTGTACGGAGAAGAACCGGCAAGAAACTCAGCAAGCGTCCATTAAAATTGTTATTAGTTGGAAGCGATATTACCGATATATTTTATCCATTAGAGCTTAAAATCTAAAGCCGTATTGAACATTTGTGCAACTGGGTGTATGTGTAGTGTAGCTACACAGTTATACAAAAGGGTCAAATTTCTCCATTTGTTTTTAAATCATGATACATTGAGGGTAGAGTTTAAATTGAATTGTGCAAATTTGAGATATTGTGATAACCCGACGTGCAACCGTGTCTACATTTAGATGCTTAAGCTTAAATAATCTATTTATGGTAATAAAGATATTGTTAACTATTTTGTGCATACTTTTGAATACCAACTCAAAAGAGTTGTAAACCATTCAGCTTACGCTTTTACAGGCAATAATATTTTATAAGAATTTGTGGCACTGTTATTGATTAGGGGTTTTTAAATTAATAATTATATATGAAAGTTTGACTATTTCAGCAAAATCGTAAAATAACATACTAATATTAGAAACGCCAAAAATTCTGAGGTTATTCTTTCATTCAAAACTACTAAAAAACTATTGAAATTAAGTATATGGAAGTCTTTATTTATCACTTAAGTTACTTTTTATCACTGTTAAATGTTCCCTAGGGATAAATGTACTGGCAAGTCATCCGGTATTTTTTTTTAATAATAATGATAATATTTTATTAAAAAAGTTTACATACATTTTCAAACTCAATATTACAATTGAGTAGCTTCTATACCTGAATGAGTTTTATATTCTGAACCTGAATCTCAGGCTGCAGCGCTCCTCCTTCATTGTATGGTCTTAGTATAACTTTACAACATTTGATGGTAATAAATATTTAAACCCATAATTGATCAATTTTAGTTTTTCATAAATATAAATCAAATAGTAATAAAAAAAATAAAGATCTTTAGTAACGCATAACTATTAATCAATTTAACAATAATAAAAAAATGTATTAATTAAACTAAACGCATCATCATCAGCCATTTTACGTCCCCATTGCAGGGGCTCAGGCTTTCCTTACGGATGGTTAAGAAGGGTGGGCCATGACCCTCCACTTTGGCCCAATGCGGATGGCATTAACGAGTGCAAATGCACCTGGAACCCAATGGCTTAACGTGCCTTCCAAAGCACGGACTAGGTCGAGATAATAATTTTTTCATCACCTATCCCGTGACCGACCCTTGCGAAAGTTGCTTAACACGATCGCAACCGTGGCGCTTATCCACTACGCCACCGAGCTACTTAAACATAACGCATTACAAGCAAAAATGAATTGTTTCTAACCAGAGAAGCGTTCATTTGAAATACGGTTAGTTTCACAAGTCAGGATCGATCTGCCACAGCTGTGCAGGTATCAGACAGTGGAAACGCGCACTCTGTCTCACCGTGTGACTCGCCACTGACTCATATCTCCAATTGGTCACGGAATTCATTTATTCCGATGACAATGGTGTTTCAAAAATGCAGTATTGTATACTTAAATACTTAACGGAGGACCTTTGAAGTGAATCTTTTATTATGTAGTTAATTTTGTAGTTCATGAGTGAATTTAATGAGTTTTCATTGAATTAGGTAACTGGCATTGCACAGAAAAATTCAGAATTGTGAATAGGGTAGTAAGCTTATATACAACTAGCTATTGTTCCAGCAATTTCAACCGCGTATGATGTAGCTTCATGTAGATGAAAGAATATTTAAGATCGGTCCAGTAGTTTTCGAAGCCTACTTAATGCATACATTTAGTAATTTTAAAAAGTAGAATGTCTTGTGTAAACATAAATGAGAAGAAACATTTCTTGTTAGTCTATTTTTTTTCAATACGATTCAAGTTCCTATCAGAATAACGGCGCCCTTAGTATCATTCTGCCCATCTATGAATGATACAGGGCCTTAGCTGAGGGCTTATATTTGTGGGGTCAATAAATAAATTTCTTTCTTTCTTCCTTTCAAGTTCATTGTAATAAAGTACCTGTATGAAATTAATATAATATGAGCTATTATTATTATTATTATAAAAAACAATATGAAATATAAATAGCTTCGAATGGATTCGATCTGAAAGCCTTTTCACTAAAACCTTCCACTATTATGAATTTATCTGAGTTTATTGCAGTTTAAAGGCTAATCTTGAGAAGGGTGATCGACTAAAGTTCTTTGTCAAAAGAACTTGACGAGTTTGTCACGTTAATTAATTACAATTTTAAAAAAGGTTCCCTAAAACCTCAGCGTTTGTAGTCAAGCAATTCATAATAAAAGTCATTACTCAAACATGACACAAAAGAACCTAATGTTTACGTCATAAAGTACAGTTTCCCGGTCAAACCAATATTTTTAGGAGTCCAACTTTGGTCGTATTGCATGTCATCATTTGTCCCGGCTTACGAAATTTTTCAATGTATAGTCCAAATGATAAGATACAGTGTTTATTTTTACATCATCCCGTTAACTATGTATCTTCACGCTTGAGCGGTTTTTATCTCGTGACTGAGTGATAGTATTAACGTTGATGTTTCTCAGCTCTATAAGGAAATATCTGCAGTTTTGACTGACTAATGATTGATTTGACATACTTTTCGTATATATATTTTATTATAATGCGTTCATTCTTGACCACGATCTAGTCCAAGGACATAAATAAGATCTACGGCAGGACCAGCTTATCATTATCTGGCAGTAATCACTGGGGGGATATTTTTTCTGGTATAGTTTTATACTTATAGAATATTATATTTTATACTTAATGTAACTATATATTAAACATTAACATTAACATTAACATTAAAATGTAAGTTAATGTGACTTAATGAAACGAAAGGTATGTTAAAACCATATATTTTCTCAACTAACCGAAAGCACCATATAAAACCGGTATCAACTATGAATCATCTATAATTGTATATGTGTTAGTAAACTTTCCCTTTAAATTAGAGAGTAAAAAAGAAAACTAATAGAATTAAAGGAGATATCTTTATACTTTTGCACCGCTAAAAAAAATCCGCCATCACTTATGACTTGAACCAAAACAAAAGTTCAACAGAGATGGAGATTAATAACACTAAGCCCGCCTCTCAGTAACTCACCTAATGCGATTATCTTGTACCAAAAACAATGGGCATATACGCCCAATTTTTTTTTATAACAACATTAATAATTTAACAAGTCACTTGACGGATGTTTGCGAGTTAAGTAATAAGTGTTGATTTTTGACCTACATTTTAATATTTTCTAGTATAACATAAGAAGGAAAGAAGCCATTATTTTCCAAAGGCATTGTCACCGAAATTATGGGGTAATATAATTATCCAACTTCGAAAAAGAAGGAGGTTCCCAGTTTGACTAATATTTTTTTATTTCCAAAAATTGAACCGACTTCAAACTTCGAAACAGTGAGTGGGAAATTCTAAGCGTAACCTAGATAAAACTTTCGCCCGACGGCATCAATATAAGTTTCTTGAGTACTGAAACAACTTTAAAGGTACGCATTATATTCCACTGTTTTGAAGTTTAAAGTCAGTTCTATTTTTTTTATTTTCAGTATCTTGTTGATATCGTCAGGAATAGTGACATACGCAATGTAAGATATTTTTCATTTATTAGTTTTACACCCGTTTCCACTTACCTAGAACAATGCATAGCTTAATTAGGAAACGCCTAATCTACATTTAGAAAACGCCTATACATATTAGTTTAATCACATAATATTTTGATTTATCACTTGAGACATTTGTGACCCGACATATTACGGAAATGCTTAACACATGTTATGCCTTTAGACATAGTAAAGTGTCATTAGGCGGTTCCTAGTCATTGGTGAAATGCATTCTCACTTTAGGCGATTCCTATATATTTAAGCAACAGATTTGAGCGACTCCTTACTTAAATGAAACTGGCATTAATGACTTATATAGATTGAAACAACCGTTTCGACACGTCATTCCTCCATATAAGTACTGCTCGGTCGAACTCGAACCAACAAGTAAAGTAATAAGGTTGAATATCCTCTAAAACTGTTGTACGTATTAAAATCCTTTCTTGTCTTTATGTATGCAGTTAATCAGCCGTGTTTCTGTCTGTCTGTCTGCGTCGCGATCTGTTGACATGACCATTAGTTTAATGGGTTATTCTACACGAGTGTTATTTACCCAAATAAGGTTTATATGGGTTTGTTAAAACATTGTTGTCATTTAAAAACTTATTTTCATTAGTCGATATTATTTTCATTAGTTAGGTCACTCGAATGTGGGATCACGACTAATGAAAGTCAATAAATAAGTCGAGTCAATAAATTAGTCGTTTTACAGGCTGTGAGTGTTCCCCGAGTGCAATGATAATGCTCCTATTGTTTGATTGTACAAGGAACTCTCGCATCCATGGACATATCGACAAGTCAAATTGACTCTTCGATAGCTGGCGCGACGGCAATTGTTGCAAAAAATCCTCCCCGCATACGTGCCATATCAACCGAATAATTTATTGCTAAAGCATTTTTTACCTTTCGCAAAAGTCGATCATCTGCAACTGTATAATATTGTGAAAAATAAACATATTTATTTATTACATTGCGTACTAATCCTTACATTTGCCCAATTTTTCATTTATAATGCTATATTTGAAAATATTCTAATGAAATTTGCTTTAAAAATCCACTTTGCGCTGCGGTACTCTGAGATGTATTTTTTAACTAGTAACAATTGCAGAATAACCCTACTTGTATAAGTGATAATGATAAATGGCTGCTCCGTGTATTTTATCATTCGGTATCATTGGTTACTTGTCGATTATCTTCAGTACAAGGTCTGACTGAAACAATATCGCAATCGCAATTGATTCTAAGTTAAGTATTTGCATAGATTCCCGATACACCTATTGCGGGTATCCAGCATCCCTTGTCCCGTAATGCTTATGTGTAATAAAATTACTGTTGACATTAACTTCGAGTGCAGCGCATGCAGTTCAGTCCAAAAGAACCTGTTGAAAAAGTAATAAAGGTCTTATTTCTGTGAGCCATCGCTGTGCCCGACGGTTAATGTGAAAAGGCTTTTAATTAAAACTTTAATGTGCCGACAGTAAAGTTCAAAATTGACTGAACAAAATCTACGTTTTTTGTAATCTAAATTAATATTTCAAATATAATGAATCTTTATGTGATAGGAAATGATGTCGCTAACCCCGGCTCTGTACGGGTGCGTCTTATGTGGAGGATATATATCATTAATGTTTGATCTCATCAACAATGGTCTTTTGATTTCATCATATTTTCCCAAATCCTTGACGAATTAAACTTTATAAGTTTAATTTCAACCTTCCTCGTCTATTTCTTTATATATGTATTGATATGTATTTATATATGTATATGTATTGATGAAAACCATATTAAATACGTTGGATATTTTTTGAATTTATCACGTTCAAACAGAGAAACGACGGGTAGATTTCGTTTTGTAATTTTATTATCTCTCGACCATGGTTAGCACTTATATGACGCTGTTTTACATTCAGATGTATGATTAATTATCATTTCAGTTACCACTTTGACATCGTTCATCTGTGTACGCACGCGAGTTATTTACCATAGAGCTATAAAAGAAAGAAGTTCAAATATTTATTATTCTTTCAGATTGTCTTATCGTACACACATTTAGTAAGAAAATTAAGTATTATCTGTGCTACACACATGGACTGACAAACGAAGCTACCGATACAAATGCACCTACACTCCCATTCTTTGCTAACTTCAGTTTTAATCCATATAGGTACATTGATATAAACAATATCACCTTTTGACAAACTGACAGTTTAAACCCTTTTGCTAGTCTTATATTATTACGACGAACAGTAGTTTTGCATGTATTATTTTAGTATATTAATAATAGAGATAGGTATCACTGACTCAATAAGAAATATGTAAGTATCTTTTAGTGCAACTGAGACCTATTCTAATTGGCTATTAGCACGCGGGCTCTCAATAGTTCATTTTGGTGACACCGCCTTCTTAAATCTAAAAATATCGTACATTCTTACTAATAAATTAAAGAAATAGATACAGAAACGATTTTTTACATTTTGTTCAGACCTCTTGCCAAATCGATGCATAGTACAAATTATACTGTAACTAATTAATTATAGATACAAGAAATTACCGATATTAGAATAATTTTGTACCACCTAAAGTCGAAGAAGATGAAATATTAAATTTAACATCTATATAAAATTTATTTATGAACTAATATTTGCACACGCCAATAACACTGACATTCCATTATTATTATATTTAATAAATGTTATATTCACAATTCTATACTGGAAAATATATATATTTTTTTTTTAAGCAATTTTCATTAAGAAGATAGTTGGACACATAAATAATCATCGAGGATATTGTATAAAATTAGTACCTTTATAATATTGGTGTGAAATATTACAAATTCTCATTGAAGATTAATAAATTATTCTCTAAAAAAAAACGGTCATATGTATTGATTTTTTATTTCTTAGCTCTATGACGATTTCTAACTAGTAGTGCACTGTCATTGGGCATAGTATACTCGTTCGAGTATGTCAATTATTGGTACTGTGAAATATTGGTCTGCGTTATGTATTTCTTATCTTTGATCTCTGTTATGTCTCTGTCATAACATGCATAATTTCATACGATGATATTATTTATTTATATTACTGAATGCTAAGCGAGTGAGTGTTAAGTATTTATGACTGATAGTCTTTTTTAAAGGTGTATTTAATAATTATAATAAATAATACATTATACATACACACATTGCTCAGATTCCAAGATGAGTAGCCAAAGCCCCCGTATTATGGAGTATCTGAGATAACGAAGCTTACACAACACCCAGACCCGAGACAATATAGAAAAGTTCATTTTCTACATTAACCCGACCGGGAATCGAACCCGGGACCTCAGAGATGGCGACACCTTGAAACCGGCGTGCGAACCACTCGGCTACAAAGGTCGTCAAATATTGTTCTGCTTACGTTGCTCAAAGCGCTGGTTTTATGTTTTATTTGAAACAACGAAGGTCACAACACTCAGATCCGAGACAACACACAAAAGTTCATATACTACATTGACCCGACCGGAAATCGAACTTGGGGCCTCGGTGATATCGACAACTTGAAACTTGATCATGAAAATCTTCGAATGAAATAAATACTTTAATATTTTACTTTATTGTTTAAATAAAATATTTTCTCGATGTCTGGATGTTGTTATCTTCTTTGTTTACGATTTTGTAATGTTATCTAATTTATTATTAATTTCAATATTTTCTTCAGCTAGTCACTTCTTTGTCTATATTTTCGTATGTTAGTCACTTAAACAGTTGTCCAAAAAAAGGGAAAATACATGTAACCTTTCTTTGAAATTTTACTCTTAGTTTATAGCCCGCAGAAAAAAATATGTTATAGCATATCTTTTGCCACCAATATTTGTTCAAGAAATATCAAACAATGTTTTCACTATGTTAAGATGTGTACCCAAAGTGGAGATAGGGCACGCTCAAACTTTAATTAATCGTCCATACACCGGGGACAGGAAAAAACTGTGTGGACGTGACCTTAGCGACATGCGATAGGGCTGTCCACTTTGATAAATTAAAATAATATTTTATTTGATAATCATGTTTATACTATTTAAGTAAAGATAGTTTCTAAAGATTTTTCAGTAGTTTCGGGTATCAGCTATACAGACACAGAGATAAACAACCGAGAAATCCTTTAGCGGTACCGTTTTTATAAAAAAAAAATACTATAAATATAGCAAATTTTTATGTTTTATTATAAGTTCTTTTATTGACATCACTATTCCAAGTTTTGCAAGAATTAACTTTTTGCGGAACCTTATTTTTGAGGAAAGATATCTTACCATTAGGACAGGTCCCCACCATGAAAATGCTAAGAGAGGTAGATGCCCTACCAAAAGTAATAAGTAAAACACATCAAACAAACCTAGCCCACTGTCGCATCTATTCCGATTTTATCCTAGTATGTAACAGATAACAAACATTTAAGAGCTCCTACCGTATTACGTGCTATAGATAACAAAAATCTATAGGTACTGTGGTACTCGTCGAGCTAGTTTCCTCGTACTACCCATAAATACACGACAACTTTTGAAGGAGCACAAATTTATAACAAAATACCCTCAAATATAAAAATGATTTAACGTTTTTAAGAATAAACTAGCTCAATAGATTATCTATAATCAGTAAAACTAAGTGATTAAAAGAAAAAAATGACTTATATTGTCTTTCTTGTAAGTTCTTTGATGTTGAAAGTTGGTGGTGACACTGTTTACTCAGCACTTAATTTGTTTGCTAGTGTGACCAAAAATTGTCTCGATGTTGTGTTTTCATGTTAGTAACGTTGTTGTTTTTTGATAATAAATTCTTGAAAATCTTACTTATACCTTAACAGTGCTATTTAGTAACAACATTTATTATGACGCTAAATAAATGTTAGCTCATTCATATTATACAGAGAAAAAGCAAACCTACCTACCTTCTAGGAGTTAATATTACTGCCGTAGAACCTCATACTAGGTTAACCTTTGCTTAGATTCTATTTAATAATATGAATTTTACTAAGTGCAGTCTCAGTGTCAATTTGCTCCAACGTTAAACCTTGTTTATTAATAACACTGATATAGTTTAATAACTGCAGGATAGCGGGTTCTTCCTATCCGCGTGAGGTGAACCGCAGCGGGTTTTACCAGGTAGGCCTTCCGCATTAACCTGTCCTTTTCTGGGCGGGGTGGTTGGAGAGCCCTGATTTAAGGCATAAGGTGTATTTCCCATGCATTATAAAAAAAAGATTATTTAATAAGCTGGATTTTACACACATCTAAATATATATAAATTAATGTTATCTATATATAGATTGATATCTTGCGGGGTAAACAAACATAATGTTATATAATCATGTATATGTGTAACGGTTATATTAATATTTAGCGATAGTCAATAAAGTTTGCCAATAAATAAAAACGAAGTATCATTAGGCATTATGAGACATATTGAAAAGAAATATAATATTGTTTTATGTTTAGATAGATAATCAAAAATGTTTCATCTGCTTCACTTCCCACGCCTTTCCGAGATAGTTGATTACCCAACATATTTTCATTCCAAGAAGTTCGTTATAAGTAGAAATTAATTATTTATATAACTCTTTGTGTAATATTTATTTAAGCTTATTATTGTTGTCTTAAATTTGATCACCGCAGCCGTCATTTCTTTTTGCAATTATTTTTTTTTTTCACCTTTTCTGTTAACTAGCTGTTTACCGCGATTTCGGCCGTATAAATTATAACCCATGTCACCCGCGTATGATGTATCTTCCCATAGGTAAAATCTTTTTGAAAATGATCATGTAGTTTTGGGTCCTATTCGATGTAAACAAACGAATGAAATCGAATCTGTCCTCTTTATAATATAAGTATAGATTTAAATATCAGCATCCATTCCTACTGTAACCATATTATTATAAATTATTTAAGGATTGTCATTCTAGTACTGTAAAAAAAGTTTATTTTATACATACTAGCTTACTGTCATCGGCTTCACCCGCGTGGTCTTGTAATGTATATGTAAACCTTCCCCTTCTGTATATTAAAGAATAATTTAATTCAAAAGCTCTCAGCGTATAGACAGGGAGAAACAACTTTGTTTTATCAATACTCTGTCAGTGTTCCTAAAATTTAAATAAATAGAAGTAGATCTATATTCTGTCCGGATTAAAAAAATATATTTTTGACAACCCTAAATTTAACTTATGGCTGGTATTATAGGGCTGTCATGTGAAGTTGTTGGGACAAATAGGAAGACGTTATAGAAGATATTTGCTTGTAATCTAACCGATATTTCTAGTGGTAATATTGAACTATTTACATGTGTTGAATTCTTGTCGCGTCGATTTGTTTAGTTTGTGAATACGTTCTCATTATGTTTATAAGCACTATCATTTTCATTATCCATCGTTATCGTCATTACCATCACATTACCGTCAGGACCAACGGATAATTTTAACAATGAATAAACGAATCACGAGCATTTTTGGAACGTCCAATTTTTGCTTAGTTCCTCATTTAAAGCGTCTTTAGCTAACAAGACGACCGTGTGAAAGACATTTAACAGCTCTTTATAATAGCCATCAATTCCACGCATTACGGTCCTTAAAATAATCAACTACACAATAGCCTTTACCCATAAGTAGGTCCTTCACACGATTTTTTTTACAGATAGGTAAGTTACATTATGTGAAACGTTATTGATCATAGGAATTCCGTTTTCCAAAATAAAATTGTATAGATTTCGTAATAGTATGTATCTGAAAAACTCAACAGCTTCTAATAAGAGCTGTTGAGTTTTACTCAACAGGCCTTCCGATCTTCTAGTCAGTTAAATGAGTGTTACGTAACTTAAAGCTGGCTTATTAATTAGAATATTTTTGGTTGATGATTTTGTGCTCAAGTATTGGATATAATACAATAAATTTAAATAAAACATTACAAAATACGCCGAAGAGTCATCGTAGAAAAACCAAGCATTCGTCATAGGTACAGCTTTCCAATGTTGTATGCACAATGCAAATACTTGGTCATTCTTTAAATAATACATGCGGCTGCGGTTAAATATGATAATTGGTGATACATCATTCAAAGAAGCGTCAAGGAAAAAATGCAAAAATGTATTACTCGGAAACAACTTTCAATCAACGTCACCTTTACACTTAAAATATCCATAAGAGAGTATAAGAGAAGCAAAACAACACAAAGGTGTCATAATACAGAGGCAAAACGATCCAATTTCGTCTAAATTTCGTCGTAAGATAAAAAAAAGTTAAAGACGCATTTGTATTTTACGCGCCATCTGGCTCGCCCTTACGCGGTGACAAACGGCGATAATCATACCACCAGGTTTTATTATACCGTAAAAAGGCACTATTTCCATCATCGTATAATATACTCGCCTCCTTACATCGGTACTCTTTGCGAACGCTGCCCAGATTTTTATTGCGATTCGGAACGAATTCTCATTCGCATCACGTTACGATCTTCAAATCCGACGGCATTCGGAACGCATCGCGCGCGCTTTCTTTTTTTTTTGTTCTAAATTTGAAATTTGGACTTGCAGTCGGTCGTGCGGCTGGCGCGATTTATTCTCATCGGCAAGGCATAGATAATTTATCGATAACACAGACAAGAATTATGGCGCGATAATGGGTTGGCGTTTTCGAATTACCTAAATCCTTCTATCTATATTATACTCCGCTCTATCAAATGTTTATACATTTGATTTCAGTCATCTCATTTGAAAAAAAAAACTGTTTTGATTTATCGTATCTTAACAATGGCAATCGTATTCTACCAAATAGTTTCGGTTTCTATATTTAGTGTCATAGACTATGACAAGAAAAGAACTGATATGTTGTGTCAAAAATCTTCGGTTGGTTCAATCTCGAAATCGAAAAGTGTAAAAAAATGTATAATTTTGTATATACATTTGTATTAATAACTTTAACGTGTAAAATGAAAACAAAAAGGATTCCGTTTCGGCCACATTTCGCGGGCATCAGCATCTAACATCCTGCCTACTGTAAATGCATTGGCTTCGATTTGATTTTATTTATTTATAATGGGATCACTCTTGCCCTCAATCTAGCTCAAGGACATCAATGAGTTCTAAGGTGGAACGGGCTTGCCCTAATTATTGATTTATTGATTGACGTTTTAAACTTCAATCAAGGTGCTTTTTGGATGAATTTAAGGTTAACTAGATCGATGCCATTGTAATTACGTTATTGACCAGCAAACACGCAACATTGCAGTCCTGTAAGCGGCCTAGAACCTGTTGAGCTCAGTGCCGGCATAGTGTAGGGGTTCATTCAAATAAAACCTACTTTAAAAGGTATCTAATCAAGTTTATGTTTCATTGACCCTCTATGGTTTGACAACGCTGAGTTTGACGACGAAATCAAGGCTGTTTTATAGCAGAAGAGTATAACCGATCGCCTAACAGAATGTTACCATGAATCATTCTACCGCACTTCGTAAGCGCTATTTGTAGCATAATATTTAACCTTATGTCTGCGCTGGAGCATTGGTAAACTTTATTTATTCCGTCTTGTTATAAAATGAGGACTAAAGTTAGTACTTTCGTTTAAACATTTAACCGACTAAAGCAAAATGACAATGACAGAAGAGAAAACGTCAAATTGAAATGCGTTGACTTATTTTGGTCATATAATAACTTTGAGTTTAAGTTTTTTATTAACCTTTGAGTTTTTTATGAGGCGGATTTATTTTACTCTAACAAAGATATTAGAAACGTAAATCTAGTTTAGTCTAGTTGTTTTTTGCAAACAAAGCGAGTGCAAAGAAAGCAGTGCTAAAAACAGTAATTAGAATATGTAGGCTAAAATATCTTTGAAAAAAATGCGCTTGGAACTGCTAAATGCACACTTAACACTTACGTTCACGGAGGTATGGGAAATAAACAGGTTAGGGCACGTACACAATGCATTCTGCATAAATTAATTAAATCGGATATTAGAAGATAGTATAGGTTATCCATATATCCTCTAATATCTGATCGGGATCTTTCAGTGTTATTATGAAAACAAGACTATCTTTAGCACCAGATTTAAACCATCTCAATTTGATGGATTAAACCAAGTACTAACTTAAGTCCTCACTTTATAAAAAGGCGAATTATGTTTAGAATATTAGTTTTTGACGCAAGTATTCATCCGTTTTTGGAAATAATTTGTGCAAACCTTATGATATAGTACAAATAAATAGTGTTTTTCTGTAGTATTAAGAAACCACGGTTTGAAAAAAATGCATGGTGAGAAGAAAGTTAAAGGAGCTTTATTTTAGAACAATATGTTGATACCAAATCATTTTGTCAGACTGATTCGGTATGAAATTTCCATGATAACAGTGCCAATTGGGTATTCGTAAAATTATGGCTTATGTTCTTTTGAATATGCTACCTTGGCAAAAGAAGATAACTATCTAAATCAACCTCTATTAAATTTCTCCTATAATTATAGAAATGTCACTAACTAACTAGTATACGTAGATCTTATTTTGCTTTAGTCGAAATAATCGATATAGCGACTTATTTTTTTGTTACTTATTTGACGGACCTCATTCCGTCAAATAAGTAAGTTTTTGGCGTAAAAAAGTCTCGGCTATTGTTGGCAGCTTTGGATTTAACTCTCTATAAAATATTAGTCTTAAACATTACATAAAAAAGCAATCTTCCGTCTGAAACTGACCTTCGCTCTACCAATAACTAATTCAGAACACAATTCTGCCACAGAAACGTGTAAGAAAATTACGATGCATATAAACTCTCCTTTACCTGTCAGTACTAAATAGCGGTGAGGCGGCATGATTTATTCATGCCGCGATATTTTGCCAGATTCAGAGCTCGTTTATGTAGAAGCGTTTGGTGCGGTTCGCGGTACGCGTTTGCGATGCGCGTTTCGCTATTCTCATTTTGCATTTATGCAAATGCAATGAGTTATTCTGCCTCATTGGAGGTGTGTTAAGCTGTGTAATGAGTATGTCCACCAATAGGGTCGTTTGCCATAGCTTGGTGATAGCTAAACTTACATTGGAAAATGCAACAATGGCATGATACAAGACCCCTTACTCACAAAACCCTGTTTTGGTTACTGCCCTCTTTTTTAGTGCTTCGAGACGTTCTAACTAATGCATAGACAATTTAAAACGGTTTTTATTAATGTTACGTTATGGCAAAACTAATACTGTTTACAAAGTTGTCAAAGTTGACTTCCTTACTCTTTAAATGGTCAATACCAGGTCATAATGGCCAAAACCTGGTCATATGACGTATCAAGATCAAAGTCGTGAGCTTGCGACAAGCCGATGATGTGTAGGTATAAGATTAGAAGAGCGTTTGGCAATATATATGCGAGATAAAATGTAATGTATCTTTTTTCTTGTAAGTGATATGGATTGCGCAAGACATTACTTGAATTATAATAATGACTTTAGCATAAACATTTCTAAAACAAACTGTTGGTAATCAGACCTGTTTTGTATATTAATCGCTGCGCAATAATGTTAACAAAAGAGTCAATCCCAAACATCATAATTATAAACCTTAGTTTGTTTCATATAAAGTTCAAATTCGACTGATTAATTTGACATTTTGTAACAACGTGATGTGATGTTATGTGTACTTAAAATGTTTGACGTCGTGTCTCGTCACGAATATGTGTTTAGCTGCACAAGGTCCAAATCGATCGACGCATGGGCGTCGGATATGATGTTAAAGCATGAGTTCTATTGGTTACAATATGTTCATTGTTTTTCTATTCAGATGTTGCGTAAGTGATTGGGTAAACCTTGGACTTAGGAAATTTTCAATTCATTTTTATTTATATTAATTTTGGAACTAGATTGGATTATTAATCTAATTTTTATGGCAAGTGTTTAAACATTTTTCATGTTTTTATTTTATTACGTGCCAAATTTTAATATAATTGGGCTTTAGATACATTTATGTTTGACTGATGTTTTAATTCACAAAATCCGAAAGTAGTGACGTGCATTATAAATTCGTACCAACATATTGTTTTACTTTGTTTTCAATTTGAGTGTCATCTACTGTTGTAACAAGTAAATCACTTATTATGTCTAATCAGTAGAAATAAGCAATAATGCAAAGGACGCGCATGGTTAGTGTTTTGGATTGGCCGCGCAAAAATAAAACTATCAATACCCCATTCAGTTTGTGCTACTTTCTGAAACTATCCGAAACTTCGGTTACAGTTGCGTTTCTATTTCGCATATCCGAAAATTTCGGTTACGGTTAGCTCCCTAATTTCCCTGTTGACAAGTTCACAGTTTATGCAGTCAATCACTAATGCAGTTGACCTTTTAGAAACGAATTTCGACGGTACTATTGAGGTCACCATCAGATTATGATCTGCGCAAACAATACTTGGCATTGATGCACAAAGTTCGTACACACGGTGTTATGGTGGTCATGCAGTTCGTAACAGGTCCTAAATCCTAAGAGGGCTATAGTGAAACACAAATCATCAACAACAATCATAGACCTAATTAACCTTACAGTAGCACTGCCAATTGTCAATCAAAAGCAAAAAAATATCCCGGGTTTACCCTTTGGTTGCGGAACTCTATCAATTATACAAAATATTTGTACATGAGGTATGCCCAACGATCTCTAAAGTTAAGATCAAAAAATTCTAGAGCGCACTTACGTAGGCGTTAACTGCCGGCGACAGACGGAATGTCATATTTTTATATCGTAAAACGACCGTATTTATTGTCGAGTTAGCGTCGTAAAACAAACATTGCAGTTAAATTAGTATACTTGTGTCTTAAACAGGTTAAATCCAGATTTAACTTGTGAAACTAAAAGAGGTATTAGTACTGATTTCCGATAGCGCAGTGGTTAGACCATTCGATCTGTAATTCAGAAACTAAGCTATTTTCACAAAGGCCGGCCATTGGAGGGCTGACCTAAAAATTGTTATATCCGCAATTAAAGAAGCAGCTGTTAGTCAAGACTCCAGTTATAGTTGTTAACACTCACTAATCCACACTCGAATCGCGCTTTGGGTTGTGGCCTATTCTCTTTATGTGTTAGTCTCCGCGAAAAGGTCTTTTACCAATATAGATAAAGAATTTATTTATTGTACAGCATAATTGTAGAAAATTACAATTGATACAGTTTAGTTATACAATAGGCAATAAAGACATCAATAAACCACTCTGCGTTCGTTTCGCCACACCTTGCAAGCTTTTCTAATTTGTGAGGATCCTGTCTGATCTCTGAGCATATTATCTTAAAATCGACATTCGATATATCGTAGCCTGTGTAGTCGTATCTCCTGCTCTAATTCGCATATTTTCAATGTCATAAAGTAAAGAAAAACACGATAAATTTCACGATCTACCAAAAATTGGTTTAGTACAAACTCTTGCCACATTACCGAATGAGGAAGTATTTATAAAAAACCATTAGTTCCCGAAATCAAACTAGATGTCTCTACGGTACGTTCTTGATTTCTCCATGAAAACCTTTCCGGTTTTATTTCAAGTTTAAAAGTAAATTTGTTTTCAAAACTCAATAAGCAACTCATATTCTATTTGTACTTTTACGTATTTGTATTGGTATCTGAGTCTCGAACTTTTCAAATTTCAGTTTTTTAATATGTTAGTTAAAAGGAACGGAAATTACTGTCTTTGGTACATTCGTTTCCTGCAAAAATCAACTTTTGCTAGAGTCGTCATCTAGTTTGAAGGTGCTTTTTATTGCTTTCGTTTTTTTAATACTTCCTCATTACTGAATAACGCTCCATTGAACAGTAAACAAACTGATCCTTATATCCAATTCCAGGACTCATATATTGATCAAATGTACTTTCCTCTGATCTCCCACATGGTACTTATATAAAAGAACCTAGTTAGATGTGAAACATTTCCATGGTTACGGTTATTACAGGCTCCCATCCCCTCTTATTACAGATTCGCTCAACTAATAACATTTTTTATATGTACGAGTATAACTTAATCTTGCTTTCATTTCAAAACTGGATTAACAGGTTGTTCCTTAAATTTTGTCACGAAACTTTCCACAAATTTAGACTAACAACGATATTAACTTAACACACCTCTCCAACTTATCTTATCCATAAATCTTAAGCTCGATGTGATTGAGAACTTGTTATTTCTAACAATGGCCAGTGGGCGGGTAGATATTGAAGGTTGGGTGGAAATATTGTATGTTAATTTTATATATAATGGATAAAGCAGAGATTTCTTAGTTCGATCGTTACTGTATGGTTTAAAATAAATATGTCGAAAGAAAGATAATGCCACGACCTCCGTGCTGGATGGAGTTTTTGATGGTTCGATTTCGAATGCAGTCATTGTAGTAATATTGGATATCAGTACGATATGGTGTTCAAAATAATATTTCTCTAAAAAAGAAATATATTCAACTTATACGAGACGCAACTAACGCATATTATTAACTTTTTGTTTCTACATCAGATCGTGTATTATTAGTGTTTTCAAAACGTCGGTCGTTCGTCTTCAAAACTATTTTTTTTTTAATTTGACTCGGGTCGGAACAAGGTATTATGGTTTTTATTTCAGATTCAATAACACAAATGCTTTACTTTGTTCGAGATTTGAGCAATT
Organism: Diatraea saccharalis; assembly: GCA_918026875.4. Taxonomy (NCBI): domain Eukaryota; kingdom Metazoa; phylum Arthropoda; class Insecta; order Lepidoptera; family Crambidae; genus Diatraea; species Diatraea saccharalis. Next base: position 19,114,888 of record OU893339.1, read on the forward strand.
TATTTGAAGTTGTCTAATATTTATCTTAAAAACTCCGATCTAAGTCTCGTGATAACACGAAACGAGCAGATTGTGTAGGCTTTTATTACGAACATTCCAATTATCGTTCAGAAGCGAAATCTTCTACGCCATAAAACCGGATGGCCTCCTATAGTCTCTTTGTGTTGGTACATGAATTTAATTATGGGGTCCCAAAGGATTGCTCTGGGATTAATTCAGTTATGTAGTTGACGATGCTCACACAATAACCACGTGATCGGGCACGGAACTATGAATCGCTTTCTAATGGATAAGTCTTTTTGAAAATAATGCTTAATCTACACTTATATTATAATGAATTAAAGTTTCTGACTTTGTTTGTTGTAGGCAGAAGTCTTCGAAAAATACTGATCTGATCATGACATTGTTTTTATTTCTCTATTTTTGTGATACATCAAAAATTTTGATTGCGTCCTTATCGTGTTATAAATAATTCAAATAATGTACTCTCTTGTTTGTGCTTTTGTGAGATCATTAGATGTTGCTTCTTCTATAATTTATGAGGACGGATTCGTGGGATCTATCGATGTACAGCTTAAACTACTACGACATCAACATTCGCTAAGAAAGAATTTTAAATTTACATTTATTATACCATCCGTATTAACATTATTCTGAGATACCTAGTGTAGTAGTACCTACAATAGATAATAATTCAAGAATAATAATGGTGTATCCCTTTTTTATTTGTTTAAATTATTTGGTGTTGACTATAAAAGACAATGTTTAAGATACTTGATGCTATAACTTTATCAAGTAATCGGGATATCTGAAAATCTAATATTTTTTCCAGAAGTTAGTTTAATTAATTGAACAATTTAAAACTGCAATTGTTTATTTTTATTTTTTACGTACTTTTAGGCATTGTGTGTGTAAAAGCTACTTTTGTTCAATTTCCTTTGAATTTCTTTTTTTTTATTATTTAAAAATATAAGCCATATCCACTGGATTATTTTCTAATATCATGTTAGTGTCTCCTGCACGTATGTCATGCAATAGAGGATGGTTATCAGTTTCTAGGAAAGCCCAAGTCTCTATTTACTGTGAAATAATTTGATTCCTTCTGGCTTCAAAATAGATGCAACCGCTTACCAATGCATTGAAATGTTTTGCTAATCGAATGTATGATAACAATTTTAATGTGATATCTTTTATCGTATTTCGCAAACTGAAAACCCCAATTCAGCTAAACAAATGTATGGATGTGTTTTATTCTTCTTAACTTGAATTAAATGCCTAATACCTTGACCAGAAGAGGCGACTTCGACGGTGATTTCAGTGTAATATTGTTATTTATTTATTAGCTATTTTCTTTCACTTTGTGATTTATACCCTTCTGTCACGCTCGTGTGATGTAACTTACCGTAGGTAAAAGAATTTTCATGATCGGATTAGTATTTCTGTAGCTCCTACAAATAAAAAAAAGTAAGAAATTTACCTCTTTCATCATCATCATCAGCCCCTTTACGTCCCCACTGCAGGGGCTCAGGCCTTCCTTATGGCTGGTTAAGGAGGCCTGCGTGGAGGGGGATGGGCCATCACCCTCCACGCAGGCCCAATGGGGATTGGAGGGTATAACGACTGCAAATACAGCTAGGACCAACGGCTTTACATGCCTTCCGAAGCACGGAGTAGCTCGAGATAATAATTTTTTGGTCACCCATCCCGTGACCGACCCTTGCGAAAGTTGCATAACGACAACGATCCTCTTTACTTATATTATATTATTTAATGTATATTAAAACTATTCCTTATCGTCGAGTTATGTATCGCAAAACGACTAAGACCGCAGTTCTGGACTTTGTATCAGTGTATTATTTTCAGAACTCTTTTACAATCACTTTTTAAAACCTGATTTGTTGTGTGGCATCTGAAGGTCTTATACCACATGCGTTTTTGTCTTGATAGACAGTGATGTTTGTAATATAGTCAAATTCGTGCAATTATGTCAGTTATTAATGAAAAAGGGTAAAAAGTGTGGGAAAATCACGTAAAAACTGTAGTTATATAAATAAGTTATCAAAATTACAGAGTATTAATATTTACTGGTATTTTTTGTGGAGAGAAATACAAGACAAACGGTCGTAACCTTCCACCCGAGCCCGATCCGGATTGATTGGTGCTGACGACGGCATGGATGATGGTAAACTCTTCTAGAGCACGGAAGGGTTCGAGATTTAAAAAAAATGGTCACCCATCCAATGGCTGGTCTTCTTGAACTTTGCTTAACTTTTGAAATTGCAGACCGAGAACTGCGTATTCGAGCTTTTGTGAGAAAAAATAATGATATTTGTTTTTTTGTATTGAATTTACGGATCATTTACGTATTAAAATAAGTTAATATCCCACGGAGATGTTGCAGTAATGTCTCTGAATCTCGATGACCTTTCTTAATGCGCTTTAATGACTCGGAATGTCTATAATACGAAGATATTGCCACAGATTGCGCACTGAATAGAATCGATACGTTGTAGGCATTCGATAAAACTGGACATTTACATAAAAAAACAAATCGAATATATTTTTTAAATTAAAAGTTTAAACGAATATTCAAAATAGTTGTTTTAATGCAAATTCAATAAAAATAAGTTTTTAAGAAGACTTTTACTGAAGTAAAAACATATTGTATACTGCAAGCTGCATACTGCATTAATATTTCTGTGCTCATATGACTATTTCGAAAGTGGTGTCGATGACCTTTGACATTATACGAAGATAAAGAATTAATAACATATTATAATTACATAAAAATAATATGTTTAGTGTAACTTAATCAAACGTATATTTATTTGTTTTTACATTACTAACACAAAAAACGAGTACAGCATAATATTATGTTACTAAAAAATGCCTATGCAATTGATTTTGAATCTTAATTGCGAACATAATAAGGCTTAGTTTTACTTAAATAAGGCACTTTGTCGTATTTTGACGTACTCTCGAATACACGTAAAACCTATAAATCCATTTATAAATGCGCAAATGAGCTAACAAAACTTTTATGAGAAATGTTATTGTATAACGTTTCCTGGAATATTAAATTTTAGTTCAGCAGCGTTTTAAAATTAAAGGAGATTCCAAATTACATTATCATTTGACGGAAATATGACAGCCTCCTGGTAAATGGGAAGAATGAAAAGATTATCCTCTAACTGACGTTTCAGAAAACCGTCTTTATTAAGTTAAATATTAAATCATAATAACCGTTTCAGTTATTCATTTTATTGTTTTTCTCTGACTATAAAAAGTTATAGTTTGTTTAGGAATAATAAATTAAAAAAATAAACTTGTAACCTAAAATCAATCAAGAATTACAGACCAAGGTAGCCTTGTGGTAGACACGTCGATATTATGTCCCTATATCGACAACGATGTGACTATCTGTTTCCGATATACATATGTATGCACATATTACCTACGGTCATGTACATCGTCTATAGGAGTGGTTCTCGGGAAATATTGTTGAATGTATCTACATAAACTATATCTACATATTGTATTTTACTTAGACACATTTAGTGCCGGCAGGATTGGCTCACTGCAGCGCATTTGCTACTGTAGTTGTGGTAAAATAGAATCTGAAGCCGCGGCCGCTCGTTTGAGCATTATTCGAGGCAGCCACCCGAGACAAACACGTCTTCAGCGCGCAAGTAGCCTCGCAATATAGATGCACTTCTTTATAGATGTTTTTATCGACCTGGATAAAATTTTTAATTCTTTCTTCTCGGTAGAAATATCTCAAAATGTCAGATTTAAACAATATAGCTGCCACAAACGCATTACGATACTGACCTCATGATCTCGAAGCGGCGATTTCACAATCAAATCGAGAATAATGAACGGTCACGTTCCGTGAATGTAAACAGACATGTGTCTATGGCTGAGATCACTCATCATTGTCACCTAAAGTACATGTAGGTATCTTAATATATTATGAAGAGGAAAGATTAAATAATTTGTTTGCATCGTATAGGCTCCGAGACTACATTACTGATTTCAAAAAATCTTTCACCTACGGGAAGCAAATAAGACTTTATTTAACGCATTTTCCATAGGTAGTTTAAAAATAAAGCTAACGCGTTCGGTCCACGCTGTGGAGGTTAAGCAACTTTTGTAAAGGTCGCTCATAAGATGGGTGACCAAAAACTTGATATTTTGAGCGTTTCGGTACGTCGGAAGTCATGTAAAGCCGTTGTTGACTGCATAGCTGCAGTCGTTATTATTACTAATCCGTACTTGGCCCATGTGATAGGCTAAAAAGCTTGCTCCCTATTTGCTTACATACATAAGAAAATTCTGTGCCCCAGAAGTGAGAACATTGATGTGATGATGAAAGTTCTTCGTCTATGAGAGAATCCCTTCACTAGGATATGACGTCATGTAGATTAATTTATATCTTTATTTAATTTTTAATGTTATCATTGTTTTTACAAATTCTGCTCATTCGAATACGTCATGTTTAAACAACACTAGCTCGCGTCTACGCAAGGTTAAAGATTTTCGCTACATAAAATTGCTGAGCCAAGCTCCAGCTTCTCTATTTTCGCCACAAAAATACCTCATTCTATAAACTTACTTCGTTGTGAAAAAATAAATATTAACGAATAGGGAGAATCGGGCATGACCCACTATTCGGACCCAGTGCGGATTGATAGGTGTTAACGACTGCAATGCAGCTGAGATCAAAGGTTTTACGTGCCGAAGAACAGAGGAGCTCGAGATAACAAACTTTCGGTTATCCATCTTATGACCGACCATTGCTATAGTTGCTTGGCAACCACTGCGCTATCGAGCTCTTCTTTGCGTGTAGAAAGAACTTTAAAATAGTTGCTTATTATTACAAAACTTTTTTCTCTACCGCTACGGTTGTCCAATTATCTACACATACGTCAGTCTGTCTGTCACAAACAAAGGTTAACTATATTTATTTACGACAATCGTGCGGTTTTGAAATGTTACTTTAATTTCGTAATGTAATTACACAATTCTCATGAGTTTCTACTTTTTTTAAAAGTTAAATTAGTTGGCGTCCGACTTTTTGAATTGAGTAAACTTTATCAACTCAGGTGATTTATCTATTAAATTACTTTTATATTTGAAGGTATATTCATTTATTCATTTATAAATATAGAATTATGATATGGTATATATAAATCATGACGTAATATTTTTTTTACGGTAAATCTGGATTGCACCATAAGAACAATTAATGTTTGTCAAACTTTAACATTGACCGTAAACATGCGTTGCACCAATCTCTTTCTCGCAGTAAATTTAACTGGCGAAGATTGGCTGGTTATAGTTTACAGTGACGTGTTGTTGACTCTACCTTAATCATATTTTTAAAAGTTGTGTGTCATATCCAAAACGTAAGTGAATAAAAATTTCTTAGTAGAGAAATCACAACTAAAGAGTATTGTAATGGTCGCATTCTGCGGAATTGTCGAGACCAGCGCGTTAAGTAGTGCTATTTTCAAAATAACAAATATTCTTAACCAAATAAATACTTTTCTATAGATGCCTTGGTCACTCCATTAAAATTAAAAAAATATCCTATAAAGGATAAAATACTATTTTAGCTTCGCTTTAGTGAGCAAGAAAAATGAAAATTTATTTTATTTACATGTTTATCTGTCTTATTATCAGTGGTGGGAATAAGTAGTGTTAATTAGCCTAAACTTCGAAGAAGAACAAATACAACAAACGGAGACTACTATACGACTATATTTATTCCAGGGCATTTGCCCCAAATTTCGGGACACTCTTAAATACATTAAAAAAATCTCTCGGCCTCGTTGCTATTAATAAACAAGGTTTAGCTTCAGAGCAAAATTTACACGAAAGTTACAATTTTTGTATTAGTCCAAATTTATATTATACAGGGAATAAACAAACCTACTACTCTCCTGTTACTCCTGTAGAACCTCGTACTAGGTTAAGCTTTGCTAAGTCTCTGTTTAAAAATATGAATCAAGTCTCAGCGTAAATTTACTGCAATGCTAAACCTTGTATATTAATAAGACCGTGGGTGTATAGTTTAAAGTTTAATTTTGTCTTTTATCTTACTAAAATACATTTGTAAAGTATATTTCAAAATGCGCATAATGTTAAAATAATAGCATCTATATGCACCGAAATAAATCAATTAATAATTCTAAGGTAGTCACCATTTCTTTTATTTGTTCTTCGAAATTTATTATTATTTTTATTGTGTCGTAAAAGCCTTATTATGCGTATTAAAGCACTATTTCTATTACTGAATAATATATAACTTCAACAGGTTCGATCCATTATTTCTCAAATAAAATATCTATCTAATAATTATCCGACGAAGATAAGTCAATACGTTTACATTTTCCCTTCTGTTGTTGTCGTTTTGCTTTAGGCGGCCAATGGGTTTAAACCAAGTACAAATATACCTCGTTCTATAAATAAGAAGGTATAAGCTGTGATATCTTTACAACATTGATTGAATACGACGTCACATTCTACAAACTATTAACAAATTCCATATAGAAATACACAATTTGCATTGCATTATAAATAACATTAACCACTCCCGGTACAAGTCACAATAATTTTAAAAGCTCAATACTCAAAAGCAAAGGATTTTCTACGCTAAATTGTTACACAAAGAGTAAACATTAAATTGTGTCGAAATTTTATTGATTCCAAACGTGTTGAGTGCTTGTAGTGTATGATCAAATGCGCCGGGTCGCAGGGTCAAGGGTCGATTCTCCTTTCACTCGTGAGTTACGTAATTGCAATGTATCGATTCAATTTGATATTACATTTGTTATATTATGTTTAAAACGAATGCTTGAATCTTGACACCAATTTTGTTTGGACGCTAAAACGTTTTCATTTATACTGTTACTTTTAAAAAGTCTTCCTGTTCCTGATAAGTGTTTAACTTTTAAAAGACTTAACGGATTTGAATGTAAGATTTCATTAGGAACGTTACGTCATCATTCAAACAAATACTGGCAAAAACAGCCGGGATTAAATCAAGCTAAATCCCTAATTGAAGGTCATTCACAAAAACTAGCTGAAGAGCTCTTGAAGCTAAACAAAGTAAATATAAGTACAATTGTACGAACCTTATCTGGACACTGCAAATTACTATAGCTCTGGCGGCGAGTCACAATAGATCTTCAAGGTCGCAGTGACTACAGTTCCTCAGGGAACTGCATAGCCCCTTACAACAATAAATAATAATCTGAGTCCACCTAAAAAATTACAAACAAAATCATTTTTAACCGGCTTAAAAAAAGCAGGAGGTTATCAATTCGACTGTATTTTATTCTGTTTTTTACCTCGTAACTTTTTACTGGGTGAACCGATTTTTTTTTTTATTTATTTATTAAGGATGATTTGATGATTCTTTCTTTATTTGAAAGCTAGTACTTTCGGACCCTTTCTAATCACGCGGTATATGTTTAATTAACTATAGAAAACCTCAGCCCGACTTCAATGTTTCTTAAAAAATTTAACCGCTTTTAAGATAAATATTATTTATCACTTATTAAAATTTTAAGTCGGTTCAAATTTTTTCATACTATAACAATTTGTTTATTTATTTTTATATACTAGTAAAGTTTACTTACCTAAAACAGCTCAATAAAAGAATGCAATAAAAAAAGACTGATTCCAAATTGAAAACTGCCAAAGACAATTATTTAGTTTAATTTTATAATTATTTATTTTAAAGATGTGATTCGTTGTTTTAATTATAGGATAAACATATTTTGTCAATAACAAAAATGTTACGGTTAAACAAGTAATGAGTGGCACCAGAGGTTATATGACGGCATATCTTTATTGTCATTGTTAAAGTTATTGTTAAGAGGATGGAGCATTCTTCAGTAAATGTCAACGTGACAATTATCGTCAAAGAATCGTGTTCAATTTTGACATGACTTTTTAACTAGCCCAATGTAATTGGGACCGTACAATGACGGTTTGCTATGTTTCGTTTCATCTACTACGGAAAAATATTCTTTCATCATAAATTTAAAAAATGCACATTTTCAATTACATATTAATTTATTTTCACAATTGCGAGTCAAACTATAATATGTTTTTACTTTAATACATTATTTTTTAAAGAAGCTTCACAATTATCACGGTTATATTTACAAATAACGAATCTCTCTTACATCCAGATGAAAAGATGCTTAGATTTTTGTTCTATTATAAGCAAAAAATAAGTTAAATTAACTTTAGTGGTAGGTAGTTCGACCTTTAAAAAAACCAAGTGACAGCCAATCAATTTCATTCATTCATTCCAAAATAGCGTCGTAAGCTTCAGTAAAAAAATAATAATTGGCTAATGCTCTATGGATTTGCATGAAATCCCTTTGCGTTATAATAAAAAAAGAAGGCCCTGTCTAATATTTCCTTCCCCGCAGTAACTCTTGATAATTAGCACGGAAACATAATGAGTTTTCTGTCGCTTTTTTTTTCATTCTCCGCGTCACCGACGATATTTATGTCCGTCGGCTTTTAGCTGTAACGTCATTTCCGTGTTTTCCGGTGTTTTTTGTCACCCACAAAATGTAGCTTTGCGGTTTTTATGAGAAACGGTAGGCAATAAAATTAAAAATATTATTTAGTGTAACCTATTATAAAACGAGGGCTAAAGTTAAGAGAGAGGTAGATTTATTAAGTTACATACACGAGATACACTGCCACATAAATTTGTCAAATAATTATAAAATGATATAAAAAAATTCAACGAAACATATACTACTTTTATTAATTTGATGTCTCACGGCATTCAGCATATTATTTATTTATTTCTAAATTAAAGTAAATGGCGGGCTTAATATCGGAGGCACAATCTACCAGTTACGGGTGAGGATTTATAGAAAATTCGTAAACACTAGGAATCTGCTAAGAATGGGTTTTTTTTAACAGGTTCCCTTTAAAGTGATCGAATATATGCAACAATAATTTATAACGATAAATGAATGAACTCACGAGAAACTATTTAGATATAATACTTTCTCGAGGCCTGCTGCTGAGTGAAAAGATAATTATGAATATTCTTAACGAATGGAATTGTAACAAAATTAAGTTTCATTACCACAATTTCATTACAATTTAAGACTTAACAGCTGACCCTTCAGGCACGTCGAAGTCAAGGTGATTGTAATGCGAAACGACCTTTATTACCAGCGCTATAAAGTTCATATTTTATTGTGATTATGAATCGTATCGATGAATTCTTGTTCCCATCTGTTCGCGCAATTAGAAATGTCTAGTCATGAAATTTATTTTGATGTCACTCGATAATTTTAGTAGAATATTATTTCATTATAAATTAAATAAATTTCACATAATATAAGACTTAGCACTCGAACTATAATTCGTATTATATTATACTAAATTGTGCTTACTTATGTGATTTCTAGAGTTCGATACATAAAAAATGAGAATGGGTTTCTAACTATAGTATAATTTTACTGTTGTCTATAGGTCTGTCTGTCACAGAAGCTTTTAATAATGTAAGCTTCCATTGCGACAAATATAATTGATTAATTAATATCCATATTACCCGATAAAACGGAAAGAAATCTATCAACTAATGACAGTGAGGGCGTGGATAACCAACTTCTTTCAAAATTTGCTGGTTCCATCCCATTTGCTTCAGCTACTTGGGTTCGAGTTAATACGATATAAATTTTCAAATTAAGCACATTCTTTAGAGCATAATCTAGTCATTAAACCTTAATGGACGTTTGTGTAAATTACCGAAGACCTATTTTACTGTACCACTGTAATTTTATATAGATTACCTTAAAAGATGTCATTCTTATGATCTCGCTTGTAAAAAAGTAAAAAATTAATTATCGAGTGAATCTTTAATAGCCCTCCGAGAGTCTTATACAATAGTAAGTAATTTTTCGAGCCATTTCCTCTGGCAAATTGTGAAGCAACAATTACTTGGGGCACATCTACAGCCGTAGTATTCATAACGATTAAATTGTTCCTGTCAGCCTTTGGGGCTTGTTCATTCTTATCTTTATTTTGTAAATATAACAAGATCTCAACATCTTTGTTACCTTTGAAATATTTCTTTATTGTATGGAGTATGTTTTAATGCGGGAAGAAAAATCACACAACTCGTCCGTTGGTTGTTTATTTGTAATTCTATTCAAGTCAGAAAATCTAAGGATGTAACTTCTAGATTTATATGATAACAAAGGATCGTTGTAGTTTAAATCTAAAAGTTCTGCTTAGAGATCCTAAATTTTCTACTTCAGAGGTGGAGCATAATTTTTGTTTCACTAAACAACATATAAATCCTACGCTTCGTAAATGTATATATTTATAATACACAAAAACAATGAAAAAAATAGACATAAAAAGGTCCGTGGTTATGTGTGCGTGGCGTTAAGGCGAGAGGGGGACGCATGAGAGGCGCGGGGGACGTGGTACTGGTAGATATGGTGGGTCGGCCGGTAAGGGAAACGCTGTTCTGGATCCGTCTTTGTTCAACTCGCTATTGTGCACATTAATAATAGCTGGATCTACTAAGCTGCATTTAAATAAAGTAAATAAATGACAATATTATAAAACGATATAAAAAAAAATAACACTACCGAAAATGAAATGTAAAACTTTGTAGAGATTTAATGACGTATTCCATATTTCGAGTTGTTTTATTTTGGCAATATCATAAAGCAATAATCTATATTATATTTAGTTGACAAAATAGATAGAGCAATCTTAATAAAGTTGCCTTCATTGACTCATAAAATACAATTTGACAAATGTTATAGCCTCCGACAGTATAAATAGCCAGGACCGGACTTCGGTATGAATAAAGATCGCGCCAATATCTCATACCTCGGCGACATATAACTTATGGGTTGGTTGTAAATTTGCTTTTATTATGAGCTTTCAATCGATGCCGCATTTTAAATCTTGCGTTAAAGGCATAAGGTTTTATATTAATAGTTGATGATTTCGGTTGTCTCGATGTCTCTGTGTGAAAGGTATTGAAAGTTTCCCTTTGAAGATAGAATTATTGAGTTTAATGTTTTAATAAGTTTGTTACATAATTGTTTAGGCGTACCTTTGGTAAATACATTGTTAACTTGATCTTGGCCTACAAATGGAATCCTGACTTTGAATTGTTACGTTGCTATAGTTGCCATATTTATTGAATTAAATTCATGTTGTTTTTATTTTTGAAAATTTAATCATACACTGATCAGATCTCAATTGTCTAAAGCCCTAGTTTTATAGAAACGGCAAAGGTACCAACCACATCAACTGTATAGGAAAAATCATTATTTACATTGACCCGTCTTGGTTTTGATCCAGTAAAGATTGTGGCATGTCGGTGTTTGCTGCGGCATATTTTGAAAATTTTAATTGTAACTACCAATAAATTACGACCAATGATAAATAAACTTAGAATGTGGTTTACAAAAATGCTAGGGAATAATATCTAGTTAATTTCATATTTAATATCAGTACCCTTAAATACTAATTGTTTTCCTGTGATATGTATCTTTTCCTGTGACTATGGTACGCCCTTGTCTTCCTTCTGCCTCTCAACGGGATGCACAAATATGTATAAGTTAATATTATATTGGATAATATCCAGAAAATATCTACGTTTCCAGAAATAATCTAAGTTTTGTCACTTGCGGCACACAAATAACATTGGAATAAAACACTTAATTTTAGAGAAGAGACAGTTTTCAAATAGTTTGCAGATTTTAATGTCTGTAGCCAACGACTTTCTTCAATGCTTCGAAATAATCCAAGTTATACACGAAACTAGTTTCAATTCAGCGATAGTTAGCAACTTGGCGACTCTCGCAACTTGCCCGAACTTGTCTGCGCAAGTTTTTAAGTTTTTCACCACTTAAAAGTTACGTTGGCGTGTTCTGGAATCTGTTTTGATACCTTCTACTGGTTTTTACTTAAAATTCTAAATTTTAAAAGTATATTAAATGTTTTCTTTTATCTGTTTTGTCACTTTACTTATAACTCATATTGTTATTATTGCATATGAAAAGAAAGTATCACTTTTATTTCTGAAGATAAAATGTAAAAAAAATGTACAAATTTTTATTGGATGGGAGAATTAACTAAGCACTTCAAATGAAGTTTATGTCGTGTTTTTCTACATTTGTAGTTATTAATAATTGAGTGGAAGTGAACTCACTAACCCTTCACATGACAGGAGTGAATTTACTGATATTCAGGTGATTTTTTAATGAGACTACCATTGGTTTTTTTTTTATAATCATTATAATCGGTTAACTATTGATGAAGATGATGAGGAACCTAAATTATTAATTGATAATAACTTCTTCCCTTTTATGAGCTTTTATTTTCACTTCTCGTGTTAGTGAGTTAGTGTGAGTCACATCTTGCAAGCTAAGAACCCATTTCCCGGTTACTGATTAATGCTGAAATTTTGCATACGCATTAACTTGGACAGCGATATAATATTAATATGAAATGGAGCTGATCTGATGATGGTGGTGGAAGGTAGCTATGGGATGTCTGTAATTATACGAAGCAATCCCATCGATTTATGTTACTTTGGTTTGTCTTGATAAGGACTTTGTTCTGAGGTAATATTCAGTAATTTTTCAAATTCAGTAATCGTTTGATTTGTCTATACAAGATATCTGGTACATCAAATTTTAAATTATTTCATTTAGATTCTAATTGCTGTTGACATTTGAAGCAGTCAATGTAAAACTTTATTCAAAAATACTTATTAATTGTACAACATTCTTATACTATCAACGGTTCAGGACGTATATGCACACAGAATTGCAGTACTTTTGTATCGTCCAACATTTTTTAAGCCTACTTTAATTTTTTAGTACTTTTGAATCGTCCAACATTTTTAACGTACGAGTACCATGAAAATTTTTGCATGCTATATTTCTCACGTAAGAAGTATCTCGTATATTCGAACAAAAACCGGTCTTAACATACAAATGTACTTCTGTAGGTCGGTACGTGGCGAGGCGAGGATCTTATGAAAAATTTCTAAGCAATATCGCAGAGAGGAAACTATTGCAACCATATGTTTCTTATACGTGATACGGTGTATATACGCATACAATACATTTGTATAACTGTGATGATTGAATCTAAATATCTACTGTACTGTACCTTTTAACCAATTTAAAAGAGGAATGGCCCAAATTCATATAAAATGTATCTTAGTCTATTCTTTATGTTATAATATATGTGTATGCCTGTATTGACAATGTATTTCTGGCAAATTAGTTACTTGATTCTTTTTCTTTGATTTAGTAAATATTTTTTTTATAAACACTATATTTTTTATCATTAAAATCAGTTCAGTCGTTAACAAGATACAAACCAGTAAAGATAGAAGCTTAATAAAATTAAAAAAAAAAAAACATTAAAAAACTTCTATTGAAAATTTTAATAACGGCACTGATATTATAATAGCTACTATACGATCTTCTAATGTAAAAAAAAACTTGTTACTAATCATATAAAAAATTACCACCAAACAAAAGCAATCAGAATGTTCTATATTCTTATAGTAAAAGAGCTGGATGTATTATTATGAAACGAAGTGGCAAATATCAAAATATATTCCCCTATGCATAACTCCAATATCGGATACAGTAGAAATAAAATAAAAAAAACAGGGATTCGTATGCATAGAAACGTTTGAGGGAAGTCAATCCCCAGGGAAAGGTGTGCTGAGAATCCAGTTGAACTTGGCATTTTTTTACCTACGTATGTTAAGGGGTGTGTGTGTTTTTTTATTAAAGTTTATTGCAATATTTTGTTACTATACTCAATAATAAATCAATTCGTGTATCTATAATACTCTTACGAATTACCGTGACACCTAATAAGAGCCTATTTTTTTTCTACGAAAACGAAACTTCGTCTATTTTCGGAATGCCGATACGCAAAAGAGGTAAGACCTAAGATTATCTCACAGATAATACTCACGGATATAAATTAACAAAATTATAAGATCGATCCCAAGATTTTCAAATTTTCGTTACTATTCTAAAAATAAACATAATTACACAATTGAAATAAAAATGTTATTATAAACTGATAACAATATCTACCGATACATATGATGCTTATATTTTATCGCATTAAAATATACTCGTAGCTCATAGAAATGTCTAAAAATACAAAATTCTACCAATAATAACTTATATCAAAGTAATACTTCTATAACAACTCAAATTTTCGAGACTTGTTAACAGAAATTGTTACAGAACCGTGCACCATACTCGATAAGTTATAACTACATGTTTTCGCCTGAATAACTCGATTCAATGCTTATATCACATATAATTGGATTAGAGCTTTCACCATTCTCAAATAAAGCTTTTAGTAAAGTATCTATCAGTTAAAGCCAAAACGCTAGAATTCCACTTTGTTCAAGTACGCGTACGAGTAACTAGCCGTTAAATTACTTGCTACTTCTGCCAAGTAACGCAGCTAATCGAGAAGTAACTCTACATCGCAGTTCTTTTTTTGTTATATGACAATAGTATGTGAACAATTTGCCAGATTCGAGTTGTTTGTAGGGTTTAAAGTGAAAGGTAAGGAAACAGTCTCTTAAAATAGAAAACATATTTACATAAATAGAAATTACTAATCAAAGGTCAACTACAATATATATATTTTTTTAATTTCATCCGAAAAGGTTTGTTACCCTTGCTGTTTCTTTTTTTATCCATGTCGAATCATGAGTTTGTTTTTTTTTTATCGAAATGGCTTGGTATTTTTGTGATGACAATATTAAACTAAACATGTAACATGTTTCTTTCTGTTTTGTCGTGTGGGTCCGGTCGTTACGTTCCGTAAAATATGGTTAAGCGAAGCCATGACTGGTCATGCTCGTGAACGGGTTTAATCTTTTTTTTTTATTATGCATACGTATTATTAGCAATTAGTTTGTTTGACACGCTATGTGAATCAATTGACGTAATAATTATAAAAAATAAATCGTTTATTATTTTAATATTGTGATAGAAAGTGACTTCATGGTCTAATTAAGTCATTTTACAATTCGACATCTCTCTACAAAATAAAACAGGAAGAAATAAGCAAAATAATAAATCTACAAAATATTTTTGCTGGTTCTTTTCGGTACAAAGCATAATACCGATGACATATAGTTTCGACTTTCTCAAATGCTTGTAACAACCAAGACTACATTAATGACATTGATATGATTTGAATTTCTCTTTTAAAATTAAATACAAACGAAATAATCTTTGATATAATAATTTTACAGCCATTCCGTCATGCACATCAAATTGCAAATCACTGGCTTGACTGATATAACACGAATCGACTTAATATGTCTTCCAACCAAATCTTTGATCTCCCTGACGTAACATAAATCAAGTTGGGAAGCCCATGTAATGTTAAGGACAAATAAAATGTCTTAACTTACATAACAAATACTTATATTAACTTATAAACGTAAATAGAACGAGAGTCCTTTGGGCATATATTCGACCGTGAGCAATAATATGGTTTTATTAATACCTACAATCTACATATCAAATATAACTCTATTATATGCTGTAAAGTTTCATGCGCCTTGATTATTCTGTCCGTAACTTGAAGGTCGGGAAAATATCGTACTAATGAAAAGAGAGTATAACTCGCACGAATTAACATGACAACTAAAGGCCTATTCTATAATTTTTCTAAAATCACATCCGCGAAGATTATCTGTGCATCATATGTAGTGTCAGGTCATTCCTCTGTTGCATAATAGTATATTATCGAAATATCCATTTTTTTTGCACTCGTATTAGCAATTAGAGAAATGACGATATTTCGTTATCGATTTAAATAAAAGAGGCCTTCGGGTGTCATGTTAATTCGTACGAGTAGTTGATATTGCTGTTAAATAATATAACGACAATTCGGAATTTGTTTTTCGTGTGTTCCCCGGTGTTCAAGTATATTTTACATATATCGCAGCCAAGTGGTTAAATCAGCCATCTCATCGGGCGGCTAGCCTTTTAATTGAATGGCGCCATTTGATTGTACAGCTCACCTTCGATCAGCTGATTAGCTTAACACAACGTTCTATTATATAGGCGTGCAATTAAATTACAAACTTCAATTATAAGGCTAGCGCCCTAATTACACAGCTAATTTAGCCGGTTAACTACGACATATGAATGTACACTATGTTGTAGATGTCTAACTTCGAAAAATGTGTTTCTAACACGAAAAAGCATCGTGTCTCATCATCATCAGCCTTTTAATCTCCACACGGCTGGGGCAGAGGCTTTCCCTATGGATATAATCGAATAGGGAGAACGCGCCATGAGGCAAAAGATTTAGCCCAACATACAGCCTAACCTTGTAATATCTTCTGTTTACTAAATTATAATTTTCAGGACTTAATATTTCAGTTTTTGCTTTGTATTTATTTTTTGTCATTCTTTCATTTGTTCAAATATATTTTTGGGAACTAAAATTAATATGATAAGATCTAATAAACCGAGATGAGTGTTTGCTGTTATTGGTTCATGGAGCAAACATGTGGTTTGACTTAGGCTTGTCGTACACTTAGGTTTAATGATTGCTCTATGAACACAACAGTCAATACTTTATAGTTATTATGTATTTATTTATGCTTTATTATGACAAAACTGTACAAACGGGCTTAATGATAAAAGGCATTTCCAACATATAAGAGCGGCGTATTAAACAGAAATATACAAAGTAATTATGTTTTAAAACAAAATATGTTACATACATATCACATACATAATTAGTTTAAGAGGTCGTGACAGTATATTTTTAATCGACTACAAAAAGGAGGTTATTAATATTAAGACGAAACTTCTCAAAAAATTGAAATGTAATAATATATGGTTCCATTCTACATACATTAACGCGCTCCGTCGGAAGAGGTTCAAGCACCAGACCACCGCAATGGGAACTTGGTCGAGTACTTCAACATACTGAAATATCAAGCTTTAGAAAATTCTAACATATTTTTGTCACGTGCTCTAAACATACTTCCGTAAGACGCTTAACGGATATAACTTCAGATTAACACCGACCTTTTTAATGGCCCTATTCTATTCGTTACAAAACCTCACTACGTTAGTAGACGAAAAAAAAAATTTTTTTTTAAATACCAGAAACAAAAAACTTAACGAAAGTGAAAAAATATTCAAGAGACTTCTAGTAGAGTCGGTCTTGGTCTTCGTATAGGTATAAATTTTTCAATTTTCTTATACCCATTTGAATTCGTTTTTTATTATTACAATTTAACTTTTACCATGCACTCAACCATTGTAATGAGACGTGTGCTGTTTCAACATTCATAACATTCAAGTAGACATATATAAAACATTTTATGTACCTCTTTAGGTCAAAATTATAACTTTAATAACTAGGTTCAAAATGTCGTATGTTATAGATTACAGAAATCTCCCACTCCACGCAGGGCTATCGACTAATGAAATTTTATTTTTATTGCCTTTTCGAATTCTGTACTTAGCAACGCACACGGCACTCGTATAAAAGGGAACAAAACCCAATTTTATCTCGCCGTGTAGCTTAAACGTGTCACCAGCCTTATCTTCACTTGGGCTTAGTAAAATATTTATTGTCGAGTTTCCTTACCTACTCTGAAGTTGCTCACAGGAAAACCACATGTTTTGCTTAGCTTTCGTTTCCCAACGCGAAAGTCTCACGTTGAAAACTGAATTTCACATGTATATTAAGCAGTATATTAAGGAGGAGCTCAGCGCAGTGCTTGAAGGTTTGCGATTTCGGAAGTTAAGCAAATTTAGCAATGACTAGTTATAGGATGGGTGACCAACTTTTTTATCTCTCCCTTATAGCTCCTGCATGCTTTGGAAGTTACGTTAAGTAATGGGACAAGCGTTAACAACCATCAATCCATTCTGGGTTCACGTGGTGGGTCGTGCCCATTCTCCTTATTTGATTTGATCTATAGAGGGCTGTGCTTCAGCAATGGGGATATTATTAAGCTCCTATTGACTATGATACATCAATGTGAATAATGTACCTCTATTTTGCAACTAAATGAGTGATGTTTGAATATCACATTAAAGTATAATAGAAAATAAATTAAAACTACATATCTAAATTATGTCTTAAAATAATAACTATACTAAATAAAAAATGTCTCCCAGATCATTGCCTACAAGTAAGGTATCCAGAAGGCTGCGAGCGTTTCCTCTTTGAATAGCTAAACTAATTCTTTGGGCGAGGTACAAACCAGCCTTCTGATCACCTGACCTGTCAAAAAGTTTCTTTTGTTTGAATTGATTTTATTGTTGCGTCTTCCAACATATTTGTTCAAAAACAAAATTATAATAATGCCTTTTTTCTGTTTCAGGTATGCTTCGGAATTTATAAAAATATTGCGACGATATTGCAAGTATAAATGGGCGAATTTAGATAAAACGTATGATACATTTTGCCCAATTGAGTGAATGAATGAATGATTTGTATTAACCATTTGTAATATTCATGTAGTAATCTCCTTGGTGACATACCAGAATGGTTCGACTTTTTGATCTGCCGTATTAATAATGGCATCTCTTAAACCATACGAAACTTCCATCTGGCAGTGTCCATGTAAAAAGTAAACGGTGGCATGCTCTGTTCTTTCGGACGTATGGAAAGAATGCTGGACGCTCGGTTCCCTTCTTTTTGTCTGCAAAGCACTACGCAAAAAGGAATCGGGTATCAAGATATATAAAATAGCTTCCATACTTGAAGTGCCTGAAAGTAATATAATACACTCTTCAGCTGATACCACTATACCTCCACCACTAATTCAACTTTAACGCACATAATTAACTCGTATCATATTTTCTGAATGTATTCTTATAAGAGCATCAAGCGTACAATTACGCATGTACATTTCTCTATTTCTTCCTGTATCAGACAGGTAATTTTTCCCCGAGGGTTACTAATACTTACGTGATCAATTCATATCGTACCTCTCCCGTATTTATTTGCCATATCTTCGATTCTTATTGGGTTAACATCAATAATTTTCGGCATACAACTGTATTTCGGCTACCGTACATAATTTATTTTTGCTATTAGTTCGCCGGCGAAGGGCGGTTTATTCAATTTAGTAATTTTCCTACGCTTTTATTCTTGACGAAAGAGATTTTGTTCTCTCGTTGTTTGTTTGGGAACTAGGTAGATAGATAAAAATTGTAGCGCATTTACTCCAGTGCGGGCATATCATTATAATAATACCTATTCGTTAAATATATTGACAATATGATTTATGAGATATAATACTAAGTAACCAAACCTTATAATACTAAGAAATAATGACAGTACAACTACAACCATACAATAAATTTTATTTTCTTCATTGACTCAACCGTGTTCGATACACGATCCGGAATCTTAGAGATAGAGACCTTAAAGCCGGTGTGCGACTTGGTCGACCATGGAGGTAGTCGTTCCTTGTCAGCACCACTCTCTCATTGAACATCACCGTCTTTTGTCCGAATAAAATTCGACCATTCAGTCAGACTTAATGCTGGGCCTCTTATAAATCTAAATATGATATCGACTATGCCGCCGTGTGTCTAGCATGTGTTTATTATTGTTATAGAATATAAAGCACAATAATGTTGAATTAAAAATATTGAATCAATGAGTCTATTTAGGTTGTTAAATAAACGAAAATTGGTTCACTGCAAAGGAAAAATAAAGGTATTTCCAAGCATTGTAAATTTTGAACTAGATATTGTGTGCAGAGTGGTTCGCACGCCGGTTTCAAGGTGTCGCCATCTCTGAGGTCCCGGGTTCGATTCCCGGTCGGGTCAATGTACAAAATGAACTTTTCTATATTGACTCGGGTCTGGGTGTTGTGGTACCTTCGTTGTCTCAGATACTCCATAATACGGGGGCTTTAGCTACTCATCTTGGAATCTGAGCAATGTATGTGATGTTGTTAAATATTTAAAAAATCTATGTGCATCTTGAAAATTTTATTTTTTGTTATATTGGCACTACTTTCTAAAGTAAACTGAAGAAATTACAGACTAGTTCATACACTCGATTATATCCCAAATACTTAATTATGTTGCTATACTGTCTTTTAAATAATGCCAATGTAAGTTCCATTCGATATAAAAGCTGACACATATTTTGTTAGCGCAACTGAAACTAAACAAAATACATTTCCCGAAAAAGAAATAAGCATTCATCTCCCTAGAAGCTAGCGTAACATGTCACTAAACACGATTTAAGGGTAAGGCCCAATATGGTAGGAGCTCACTCCGGCGATGCTATAAATCAATAACCCAATATTAAATAAAATTCCCCTTCATATATCTTCCGAGGGCGTGTTGTATAGAAAACGGCCGGCTCACCTTGACCTCCCTACCCTCCCGGAAACTTCACTAACACTGTACATGCAAACGAAAACAGGAAACAATGTTGAGATCTCGATAAATTGGCCATGTCCACAAATCTACTAATGCCGGTTTAATATCAGAAATTATTGTTATTAGAATTTGTGTGAGCATTTTCAAATGACGATTTATTATTTGTCTGAGACATGATTGGTTAGAAATTTGAAATTATGAAATGTATTCCATTGACATCAATGATTTAAGCATCAATATTTTTTAGAAAGGTCGTGTTTTCATTTAACTTTTTTCTTAAGGAGAATTCGATATAGAATTTCCAATACTTTATTGATTCTTCAATGGAATGCGTATTTGAGAGTTTCTCAAGCAGCTGTTTAGAATTCATGCAGGTAAGCATATAAGTGCCATAGAAGAGAAGAAAAATTAAATTTCTAACGAAATTTGGTTATCTTCTCGTGTTTATAAAATTGGAAGAAAATTCTATATTAAGTATATTTGAAGAGAGAATATTGAAAAAGGAAAATACCAGGAAGCTTAGCGATCAGATTGATAACATTATAATTTTCATTACTGTCAGCCTAATTTGCCTACTGCTGGGGTACTTCTCTATTGATAAATCTCGACTATGATCCGCGAATTCAGGCGAAACTAATTTACTGCAGATGCAGCCGAGATCAATGACTTAATATTTTCACCAAATCTTTAACCGATCCTTGCCAAAGTCGCTTAACCCTTCTGATCGCAGGAACCAAACATGGTAACAACTGCGTCTTCTTGGATTTTCGTGTATTTTTATGTTAATAAAACTCATAATAATTTCCAGGATATATATGTATATGAAAATTATTCAACAGCATAACATACAATGCTCAGATTCCAAATTTGGCAGCTAAAGCACTTGTATTATGGAACTCTGACAACGCAATAATAAAAATAAAAGTATTCTTAGGTATTATTCGAAGTCATCCGCGAAATGGTGGTCGATTTTACGTAGGTACGACAATTTGGAAATTCAATAGACCGTATTACGGTGACAAAGGGTCCATTTGGTGACCCAATATTGTTGTGACGGTGTGCTATCCGTCAAATGCTCTTTGGATATATTCTATTGGTGGACGCTAAAAGGATTCTTCCTTTATTATGTTCTTCTGAACGTTTGTGTAATATAACATTTTATATTATATTTTTTTGTTTTTTTTTCGCATTTAGTTCTGGAGATTCACTGTTCTATAGACTATTCAGAGTTAAGAAATGTTTTTAACTTTAAGGAACTCAGTCATTAAGCTCTTATGTAGACAAGCTAGAAGCTGAATGGTAGAGAAATTAGCACAATTAGTTTGACTTTCGCGTACAGCAATCTTCAAATGGATACTCAAAATGATTTTTAGTTCATCCGGAAGAGATATTCAGCTGTCATGAGGCAACAATTAGATTAGGCCATCCTTTATCCAGTTCATCGTATCCATATTATCTTGTGTCCTTGTGGGATTCTATACCTATGAGATTTGAGTCCCAACAATAGGGATATTAACAGACTGGAAAATAAAAAACCTTGTATATGTAAGAACTCTAATCAGCAATTCTAGCAGTACTAGATTTTTACCCCGAATCCTTACTTCATCATGATGAATTTGTTTATCTTTACACAAAATTTCTCGTGGAAAGGGTGCAGAGACACGAATGTTTTGGCATTTCTATATATATATGTATACTACAATCTGCGAAGCCATCCATATCGTCGGCGATAGCAAAAGGTGGTGGAATATCGTCTTTGAAATTTTTTATTCCGAGAGCGTAATAATTTTGAGCATTGAAGACAACTAAAATGAAGTTGTACTCTCATTCTCGCCACAGACTAGCAATCTTTTTTAGCAATCATTATTGTTATTAATACTAATTACTGACTGTCAAATACATCTTAGGTGAATGCAATTGTTTAATCCGTAACTGCTGGAATTATGATGAAAGTTATATTGGATATACGATAACTCTTTCCAACTCTTAGGGACCAATTTGGAAACCGATATATATTTCATTACAAAGATAATGAAAAATGTCTGAATTATACCAGACAGTATTACGGCTCAACAAGGCTGTTTACAGAGGCTGAAAGGTCCTTCGGTAGATTTATTAGGAATCTTGGAGGCATCTACTTCCATTTTGAGAGATCAAAGGAATTTCATTTAGCGTTGAGGAGCCGCTTTGGATAGGGTGCGACTGCAATTTTAGAACAAATAAACTGATTTTGAATTTTGTCTTCCTTTGATTGTATAAATGTGAATGTGTGTTTGTTGTGGTGCTTCCTTTCTTATAAAATACAAACAATGCTCAGTTGCTTGCTTAATGCAATTTAGTAGCCAAAGTAAATGAATTACGATACAACGAAGGTATAAAAACATCTAGAGCTGAGACGATTAATTTCATTTTCTACTTTGACCCCCACAGGGAATTAAACCAGGAACCTCAAAGATGGCGACACCTTGAAAGCGGTGTGCGAGCCTCTCGTCTACAGAGGTCATCGTCATCTTAAAAGTAAAAAGTAAAAATGCTAATATTCAGTCTTTTCAAAAGTAGGTAGTGAGAATTCCATTTAAAACAGTCTTACATTTATTTAACTTGAAGAGCAAAGGAGTTGTTATAAAGCCAGCGTGAAAGAGATAATTCGATTGCTTTAGCTAGTATCTATTTGCTTGGAATCTATTTAGAGTTATGAATGAAGTTCTTCACTTAATTTGTTGTATATTCGTCCTTTTATTCAGAACCTTTATATTTGAGAAGTAGCTTCATAAATTAGCATAGTACGATGTTCATTTCGATTGATCGTAGAATGTTGAGTCATCATCATCTTATTAATGGGGCATAGGTCTTCCTTATGAATGGAATAGAATAGGATTGGTAGGTAAACTGCAGATTCAGCAACTGTGGGAGCTCGAGATAATAATGTTTGGTCACCCATCATATGACCTACCCTTACGATAGTTCCAGATGGAACGCGTTAACCGGTACGCCGTCAACCTTCTCTTCACTAACACAATAGAAAAGTTCAGAAAACTAGGGGAAAAAGAAATTCGAAACAAGTAATTAATGTGTAAATAAATTACCTTATCTATTACCCAAATGGATTTTTTATCTGTTTCACAAATTAGATTTCGTATATAAGACAAGAGCGGCCCACTCACTCTCATATATTTTAGCGTTGGCTCTCACAAATAACAATACATGCATATTCATGGCTATATGGAGTGGTTGTAACTCTTGAACATTGCCACAATAAGATTGGATATGACTATCTATGAGTTGAGTTACATCTGGCAGCTTTTCTGTCGCTGTATCGATTTAAATCGCTGGATAATTCTGCAATTGTTTACGTAATTCTACCTAAAGTCCAATAATATATAATATTATTTGACGACCTCCGTAGTCGAGTGATTCGCACGCCTGTTTCAAGGTGTCGCCATCTCTGCGGTCCCGGGTTCGATTCTCGGTCGGGTCAATATAGAAAATGATTTTTTCTATACTGTCTCGGGTCTGGATGTAGGACTACCTTCTTTGTCTCAGATATTCTATAATACGAGGGCTTTAGCTACTCATCTTGGAATTTGAGCAAATGTATCTGATGTCGTTTAATAATTATTTATTTATTATTAGTGCAGTCTCTTCCTCACACATCAATGGTGACAGAAATAATAATATTGGACTTCAAATAGATATTACAATGGCATAATGCAAGCATTTGAGATTTTATTGAGATGCGAGTTTTTAAGTAAACATTAGCCCAATCGGCCCGTACATCTGCCATTTGCTAGAGTGAGAAAATTAGCGAGTGTATGATAAATAGCACGCCGCGGAATTCTCGAGGCGACAGACGTTATGTCTCTTGCTTTACCAAAAGGCGGTTCAATGCGACAAAAAATTATAGAGCGACGGAAAAATGTAATAACGTGCTGCTAATTCAACTCTCACGTCTTATTATAAAACGAAGATTTTACCAAGTTATTATCCGATCAAATTACGTTAACACGTCTTGATTTCTCCTTTTCTCTTTTGTCTTCTTTCATTTTGCTTTAGGCGGTCAATGGTTTAAAAAACAAGTACTAACTTTAGTCCTCATTATATCTTCACGCCATAGAAGAGAAAGAGACAACCCGTGCCTTAAGTCGCGGTTGTTACACACATTTCCTTCCTCCGCTTTAATTACCCTTCGGTTTTTATGGCATCCGACATCACCTTCCAATAACACGTGATCGATTTGATCGCAATAGGTGTCTTTTGGAATTCTTACTTTGTCTTTATCATCATTACCAGCCTATTAATGTTACCACTTCTAGAGCTCATGCCTTCCATATGGGTGGAATGAAATAGAATAGGGTGTACACGACTTAGTACAAAATAAAATTCAAGGCCAGAAATTCCAAATGCAATCATTAAAAGTCCGATACTTGTACACATATTTCAGTTAAAATTAGTGATTTTTAACAGTTATACCAACCTGCTTACCTTTATAATTTTTTTTTTTTATTATATACGTAATATAGTTTATTGCCTCATCCATTCGAACAGCGCTTATGCATCTACTGCGACTTATATACAGCCTGTAGTCCAATAATTAATTTTATAATTTATACGACCAAGTTGATCACTAACCGATTCAGGATGTCTAACGCGTAAACCAAATGGCTTCGATTTGATTGACATCAGACTGAATCAAATGTACTTAACGTTCAATACAATGGAGCAACGCGTAAGCTTATGGGTTAATATCATCTTGTTGATAAAACAATAAACACAACTAATCGGTAAACCTGTAGGTCTCTTAAGTAATTTTAACTTTTCATTATTTACAATTTTTGAAATCATTGTGTCCCAATAAGATAGATTAAAGATAAAGTACACGGAATTGCGCGTCAAAAAACGGTTTTTAATTAATTGAAAACTATTACGATAATTATAAAAGTGCTGCATAAAAGGGGTGATGACTGGATAAAAAGAAGAAATTCTATTTAGTTCGTCAATCAGATAATAGAAATATATTAGATATGTATTTTTTTTACCTCAATTTAACAAGCAATAGCTTAGATAACAGGCATTAAAGTGAAGAAGTGGGGCTCGCTACATCACAGTTTTGTAGAAATTGAACAAAAGTGTGAAATAAAAAATGATATTTCTTTACGTTAAATCAGTTGAAAGTTTAGAGGTTTTAGCGTGAACGGCCTCTTAAGAAATGGAGACAGGTTGCTCTTATTGTTTCGTGTATTGAAAAAAAGTAGGGCACTACGGTGTCCTAATGTCATGATAAGATACGTTTAATTGAAAATAAGTGGCATTACTGAACCGATTGCCTATAATTGTAATTAAATTAAAAGATCATTATCTCGTTTAAAACGTTATACTGTTGTTGTTTTAAATAAAAAATAAGGTGAATTTTTAGTAAATAATATAGACCGCAAAAAGATTATAAAAAATGGAGTTTAAGTATTTTTTTTCTAATCTTTACTATAGTGATTTTTTAATAAATCAATAACGAAAACATGTTGTTAAATCGAGTTCTGCATAACAATCGAAAACGAGTTGTAATTTTGTCATTTATATTAAGAGTATTTTTTCTATGTCACTCATTCTCACGCCTTCACCACAGTACAAGCTTAGCATATTATTTCCAACTGACCCATAACCAATGATTTTAATGAAGGTTATACT
Organism: Diatraea saccharalis; assembly: GCA_918026875.4. Taxonomy (NCBI): domain Eukaryota; kingdom Metazoa; phylum Arthropoda; class Insecta; order Lepidoptera; family Crambidae; genus Diatraea; species Diatraea saccharalis. The sequence continues at coordinate 19,141,029 of OU893339.1, forward strand.
GTTCTTAGGAACAAAACTAGGTTTTCATCTGATACCTTCGCTGTTACCGCAATTTCAATCTGAATTCACGCATTCGAAATTTGTGTTTTTTTAGACAACGACTGACTATTTATTAGGTTTTTTCTCGAAATCGAAATTCACCTTTCAGCCATGTTATTTTTTTTTTTCATATTATTCTTGAATTCCCTCGCTTGCCTTTTGAATTCCACAGTAAGTGCTTTCAATTCTTTTCTCAGTATCTCTTAAAGATAAAACAGATCTTAATCTCGGACGCGCTTTGGCGTTAAAATTTATCTTTGATTCGCTCTTATCTTTTCAATACAAGTTAAATGCATTAATGTAGTTTTGCTTTGTGAATTTACAATTACGTTACTGTATGAAGCTTAGTTGTTTAATCGAAATGTTATGTACCACTGTCATTGCAATTGTATTTAGGATAGGTTTGCTAGGGGAAATTAGCACGGCGACAATACTTGAGTGGCTTACGAATGACAAGGCAGGAAATGCACTTGCGCCGACATGTGGTTGATAAATCCAAGTGAAATCCATACTAGAAGTAAATAATTTTTTGTCGGTTCGAATACTAAACATTTTTAAATTTGTTATCCCAATCATTGAAGAGGGTTTTTAGATATCTATTATTATACTAAAATCTTTAAAATATGAACAATTTTATAAAGAAAATAGGTAGTTTTTGTTTATTAAATTATTAAAAAACTATTGGATTGAATTATAAAAAGTTATATTGATCCGCATACAATCAATATTAACCTATGGGTACTTGGTTAGTTAGTTATATGATGAATTAAATATCAGTATTTATTAATGTATCAAACACGCAATCATATATTCCACCATAGAGTGTCACCATAGAGTAATGACTCGTGTTTAGTTTTTTAACCATATAATGAAATCTTGTATCTTTTATTTTTCTAAAAATAAAACATTTTAAAATGAATCTTAGACTAGACTTTTTTGACATTCAAAACTATATTTTTCAATAACGACAGACCCCACTCGTCGCCTCATTTATTTTAATTAACTACCAATAACATTAATTGCTAGGCATCAGATTTGTTCGATGCAAATCAGGTAGCCATTAACATAGCGACCACATCATTAGTGACGGGTCAGAATATTTATTGTTGGTTATCGATAGTTTTATATCGACTCGTCGAGCTCTCACGACGAACGTGATTCGGGTATTAGAGTTAGAGATTTTTTTTATCTATCAAGCAATCGTTTCATCTGATAGTTGTTGATCAATTTGTGATTTGATTTTGAACGATAATGTATGGATGTCATTATGATATAAGAAAAAATAAATAAAGAATTAAGTTCAAATACTAAAACCTGACTATAGCTAAATCACGCTCTAAAAAGTTTGTAACAAGAAATTTATTTTATAGCGATAACCAGCGAGATCAAAGGACACCGTAGTCGTATGCCACAAGTTTCATTTGTTACCCTACACGGAAAGATGGAATATATTATTTCTTTTTACTTTATGCTCCCTAGAGGGCGCTGTTGCCAATTTAATGTAACGTCACATAGCCCATAAGGCGTATTAAACATTGAGTTATCGATTTTCGCAATAAAATATATATTGAAACTGAAAAAGTCCATTTCATACATTCTATTATTCGGGAATATATTTTTTTATTATTTTTCCCTACAAATAGGTACATAATCGTTCTACAGACTGCCGTCGAGTGAGGATGTCATCCCATATCAATTTGAATCACAAATTCCGTTGTATAATTTTAAAACGGCTCTCAAACTTCTCGTGTTTTTTGATACGGCTCTCTCAAACAGGCGTCGGCTTTTTCGTTTTGCATATGGTTTTTTTTTTCGAACAAAATTTACGAATTCTGCAAACTTCTATTTCCAGCTTTTAACATTGGACGTACGTTGCCTCTACGTTAAATATTCAAAAAAGTCATCCGCCATTTTCAATTACATTTTTATATCTGAATTTATAATTATCCTCTCCTAATTTTGAATAACCGAAAGTTTTGACCTGAAATTATAACTTTATTATATTTGGAAGTACAAAATGTAAAATTTCCGCAATGGATTTTGAACTATTTGTTCTTCAGTATTAAGGGTTGAAGTCTATTGAAGAACTTTGAAAAAGTGTTCAAAAATTAATAAATTAAAAAAGCGCATAAAACAAACAGTGTCATTGATCTACTGTGGAAGTATAACAAAATATTCCTTGAAATCCAAAACTAAACTTTGCAGATAGGGGATGCAATCTCGCGAGATTGGGGCTCGGGCGAGATCTCGCAAGTTTATAAATATCAATACCACGAGATCTCATAAATTTCAAACGTATTTTAATATGAAAACAGTTCTTTTAAAACAAAACAACAAGAAATCAAAAACTAAAATAATACTAACTAACTGAATAAGTTAAATTGACTATTTAACTGAGATATTATTATCAATTAAAGAAAAATATGTTTACTCAGAGATCTACTACAAATTATAAAATAAATTACCAAAATATACCAATCTATTTAAAGGTTTATTCAGTTCACCTCACACCCGGCATTATTATTAATTATTTTGAAAGTAGCTTCGCATCACATTTTTATTTTTGATACTTTGAGCTCAATATATTGAAACCATATAATACAACCCATCAAGGGCTGATTTATGGCATACGTTCAGTTGCACAAACGTCCATTAAGGTTTAATGACAGCTTTAAGCTGTAACGAATGCCAAAATTGTATGGGTAATGTCACTTTAAACTAATGAAAATTTAAAATAAAATAAAAATAAAAAACAAAACTAGCTGATGGTTTGATTATCGTTTCAGATCTATAACGATAACTAATATTATAATAACGTCACTAGTTCATAAACTCTAGTATTTATATTCATATTTATTTCGCTGGTTTGTTGATCTGGTTCTATAATACATCTTCATGGTCGGAAATAATTATTTTAAAGTATGCTATCTCTCGTATATTTAGTAAATTATAGATGTCTTAAGAATACGCATATTAATCGACCAAATATTTAAATTCACACAAATCTCTTGGTTTTGACGATTCTTGTTTTTATGTGATTAAAATAAGAAAAAAAACAGAAATCTTTTTTATAATTAGTGATGTTAAAAAGAACATGAAATTAGATTTCGTCTTGAGTTTGGACGTTTATAATACTTGTGTAATCTTGTGGTAGCTACTAATTGATTACCTATTCCACTGACTTTGTAAAAACATATCAGATATATATCGAAGTAAAAGAATCTTGTCGAAAATGAACTCCGATTTCTGTATTATTGGATTGAAAAATTTATATAGAGCCACAATTTTTATTCGTCTTCCCTTCAAAGGGAATTGATTTTATAGTTAGATTATGAAGCTTAATTCTCATTCGAGAGGATTCAATTTATCAAGGACACCCTCACTAGAGCCCGTTGGACGTGGAGACAATCACAAAAGAGACTTATGGCACAAAAGAAGTCGCTCAAGGGGATACGATGAGGTGTAAAGGTCTGGTCCACAGTACATGCTTAAATCAGTACCGCGCTTTAAGTAAAAGTTAACAAAAAAATTAAAATTCCATATTCCAATGCATTTATGGAATTCTATGTTTGGTTTTTTCAGTTGATTATAAATTCTACTCTTTGAGGGTATGGGTAAAGGTTAATAATCGAGTGGAAATATTTTACAGATTACTATAATCTGATGTGCTGAATAAATTTATTATAAATAATGTCCATCAGCTAATACTGTACGTATGGGAGATATTTGTATAGTCCATTGCTGTTATTCTGTATTAATAATTATAAATAATTTTGGAATTTAATATTTTTTAGTCCAGTATTCATGTTCTGAATTGACATTATTAAAAATCATGTGCGATTTGATTAGAAACACGGAGGTCATTTCAATAGTTTATATGTTTCACAATACTTAATTCGAATTTAGAATTGTATTAGTAACGTCTTTATGATTCACCTTATACGATTTCAATGGCAGGAGTTTACAAAACGACTATGAATGACGGTAGTTTTAAATTGGGAACGCGGTAGAAGTCTCTTAATATTTATCTTTTTATATAATCTAACTTTTAATAATTACCTGTAAGCTAACAAAACACTAAAACTGACGTCGATCCCCATTTATATCCACTTTTGTCGACCTCCGTAGCCGAATGGTTCGCAGGCTGGTTTTAAGGTGTTGTTATTTCTGAGTTCTCGGGTTCCCGGTCGGCACAATGTAGATAATGGATTTTCTATATTGTTTTGGTCTTATGATACCTTCGTTGTCTCAGATACTCCATAATACGGGGGCTTGACTACTGACCTTGGAATATAAGCAATGTTTTTCTTATTTTATTCAACTATTTTTATTATTAAATGCTCTATAGGACTTCGATTAGCCAAATAAATTTTATTGGACTTACATAAATAAGATACTGCTTAAAATGTTATAGTGGCGCAAATTCTTTAAAAGCTCGGCGAATAAATGCACTTTCACAAAAATATCGGTCTTTTCTTATGATGACTTTAACATCGCCAATTTCGCAATTCAACTGTCAACAATAAGCTTTAGAATTTTAAACTTTTTAAAATGAGAATACATTCAATTTTCACTTTACTATGTTATTTTACAAAAATATAGCTTAATGCAAGTGTTTAAAATGGCAAAATCAACTTAGGCAAACTACTGCGTTGGAAACTTATTATTTTACACCAGGTTGCCTTTTATAGAGTAGGCGAGTACTAACGTTTTATGTTTCCAAATAATCACACTTATTACTGTAATATGTATTTATTCACTTCTTAATTATTACGTTACAATTTTCAAAGTGCCATCCACAGACTAATCATATTGCCACGGAGAGTCACAGACTCAATATATAACATTCGTCCCCTTTTAATTGTTTTATTATGTACTAAAGAATTTAAATCTCCTTCATAAACTAATTTAGATACCGAAAAACAAAACAATCTATAAATCTAATCGAACTGGAGTTTTCCTAATTCTGTTTGATCTTCTTAAACATGGAGATTGACTCTCTGGGTATGAATCATCATCATCAATCAGTCTCTCCTCCGGACCTTCCGTTTGGTCCAAGGCTGCTTGATTTTCATTCGAATTTTCTTCTTCCCTATTGGTAAAACTTGGCTCATAAGTGTTATCAAAATTATTATTATTTAGAAATGACTGACTTGATGGTGGTTCACTCCCAAAAGATTTCGATGTAGACTCATTTCTTATGAACCCATCACTTTTTTGATATGGTCTCAAAGATGATGCATGGTAATATTTAAGAATTTCACCCACTTTTACCATGTACCTTACTGAACTTAACTTCTCTACTATCACACCCTTAATCCATCCTTTACCCTTATGTAAATCTTTACACCATACATCATCTCCCTTTTTAAATGTTATACTTTTATATTTTATATTTTTACACATTTTCCTAGATATAATATTATTTGGTTTCATCAAGTCAAATTTTGTTCTTACTTTTTGCTTAAAAAGTATTTCATTAGGGGACATACCAGTTGAATTTGGTGAGTTTCTATAAGTAAATAAAAAATTTTGCAAAACTAATTCTCTAGACATTTTAGGGTACTGAACCTCCAATCTGGCTAAGCATTTTTTTATTGTTTGCACTGACCTTTCAGCCATTCCATTAGACTGGGGATGATAGGGCGGTGTTTTAACAGCATTGCACCCATTAGCTTTCAGAAAATTTACTAACTCAGCCGAGTTGAAAGGAGGTCCATTATCACTTACTAATGTTGCTGGTATACCTATTATGGCAAAAGTCTTACATAGTTTTTCAATTACATGGCTAGCATTTGTATTTTGCATAATATGTACATCTATCCATTTAGACCTAGAATCTACTATCAATAAATAAGTCATTGACTTTACATGAAAAAAATCAACATGTACCCTTTCAAAATTACTTTCAGTACACTTCCAAGAACTTAAAGAACAGGAATTAGAGAAGTTTCTTGTTGATTGACAAATGTTGCATCCTGCAACAATTTTATCAATATCCTGATCTAAATTTGGCCACCAACAGTATTCTCTCATTATCATTTTTGACTGGACTATCCCTAGATGAGACTCATGAAATAATTCTAGGATTCTAGATCTAAGTTTAGATGGTATAATCACTCTATTACCCCATAAAACACATTTTTGTTCAACACAAAGTTCAGCACGCTTTAAAAAATATGGTTTTATATTTTGATCATCCAAGTGTTTAGGCCACCCAATGGTTACATATTCATACACCTTTCTTAACACCGGATCTGCCAAGGTACATGAAGCAATTTCTTTAAAATCAAGTGGAGAATCTTCAGTGAAACTTAAATAACTTATTGTATCTGTCACATCTACCAACTCTGGTAATGGTAAACGAGACAGTGCATCTGCATTTTTTAACAATGTTCCTTTCCGATACATAATTTTATAAGTATACCCTGACAACAGTAAGGCCCACCTTTGTAATCTAGCATTTGCAGTTACCGGTATTCTTTTCAGTGGATCAAAAATAAATTTTAAAGGTTCATGATCACTTACTAACACAAACTTTCGACCATAAAGAAACTTATGAAATTTTTTAACTGCAAATATAATAGCTAAAGCCTCTTTCTCTACCTGTGAATAATTTTTTTGGGCATTATTCAGTGTACTAGATGCATAACTAATAGGTTCACAATCAATTCCATGGCTCAATACAGCCCCCACCCCATAATCACTGGCATCAGTAGTCAAGTATAACTCTCTGTCACAATTATAATGAACTAACAATTGACTGTCTACCAACCATTTTTTACTATTTTGAAAAACTTTTTCACAACTTTCAGTCCAATCAAAAGGAACATTACTTTTTAACAGATTGTGCAAAGGTTTCAAGTTTTCTGATAGTCTTGGCATAAACTTACAATAATAATTTAAGAGACCTAAATATGCTTGTAATTGCACCACCGATTTTGGGGATGGAGCTTTTAAAATAGCTTCAATTTTTTCTGGCATTGGCTTAATTCCATCTTTAGAAATAACATGTCCCAAGAATTTAATTTCACTACAAAAAAATTGACATTTATCTAAATTCACTTTAACATTATAACTTTGTAAACGTTCTAAAACCTTACTCACTTGCTCGTAGCAATCAATAACACTATTACCTTTTACAACCACATCGTCAATAAAACATTTTACATTCTTTAACCCTACTAAAATCTGATCCATTACACTTTGAAAAACAGAAGGTCCACTAGAAACTCCAAATTGTAGTCTGGTCGGTTGGAATAATCCCAGATGTGTATTTATTGTCATATACTCACACGAAGACTCGTCTAATAATAATTGTTGGTATGCTCCCGATAAATCTAAAACACAAAAATTACAACCCCCTGACAGTTCTGTGAATAGTTCATCAGGTATCGGCAAAGGATAGTGTTCTGTATCCAGCACTTGATTTAACGTCACCTTGTAATCAACACATACACGTAGCTTTCTATCATTTTTCTGTGCCAATACAATTGGACTAGCCCACTGGCTGTGCTTAACTTTTTTTAATATTCCAGCTTTCTCCAAACTCAATAATTCTCTCTCCACTTCTTCCTTCTTTGAATATGGAATTGAGTAAGGCTTATGAAATATAGGCTTAGCTCCTCCTTTAAGTTTGAGACTGGCTTTAATGTTCAAAATGTGGGATGATCTGTCCTTTTCAAAAACTTTGTAAAATTTTGTCTTAATTTTTTTTATAAGTGCTTCTTCATTGGATTCATCTGTTTTGATTAGCTGTAATTTAAACTGATTTTGCCATTTAGGAAATAATATTTTTAACCAATTTCTCCCAACTAATGGTGCAAAATATTTATCACAATCAATAACAATCAGATATAATTCTTTTTTTGTATTTCTTTCCTTAATCTTAATTGTCCCCAAAACCTGCAACATTTCACCCGAAACTGATTTAAGTTTATAATTACAAGAACGTAGTTTATAATTAGGCAAAAAATTTTCAAAATCCTTTTTGTGCACCACTGACTTACACGCACCTGTGTCAATTTGCATCTGTATTTTTTTGCCACTATCTAGTCATAATGATATAAAAGCTCCTTGTTCTCCCTGTTCATTTATATTCATAATACTTCCTAGAATTACTTCCTCTTGTTCTGGTTGACTAATTTTTCTTTCTTCATTTTGATCTGACAATACCTTGACCCTATTTGCCTGTTTTATTTTTGATTTACATTTTGCAGCAATATGTCCTTGTTTCTGACATATGTAGCATTTCCAGGTTTTTTTAAAACATTTTTCTTGATCATGTGCACCACCACATCGACTACATTCCAAACGATGGTTATTCCTTTTGTTAACTAACAATATATTAGTTTCTACATACATGTTTTTTGTTTCCACATCTGCACTCTCGAAAGCAGTCGCCATTTTAACCGCGTTTTCGAATGATAAGGCATCCCCTTCGGTTAATAGCTTTTTTACCAGTTGTTGGTTTGTTAGGCCGCATACAATCTTATCTCTTAAAGCCTCATTCAAAAACGTGCCGAAGTTGCACTGTGAGGCCTTTCCTTTTATCTCCACTACAAAATCATTAATCGTCTGATTCTCTTTTTGTCTGCAATTATAAAATTCATATCTGCCCGCAATAGACGATTTCTTTATCGTAAAATGTGTCGATAATGTGTCAATTAATTGGGCATATGTTTTTTTTGATGGTACCTCAGGCGAAACTAAATTTCTTAACACATTATAAGATTCCGGTCCAATTAAAGTTATGAATAACGGTACCTTTTTGTCCTCGGCTATAGCGTTCACTAAAAAAAACTGCTCCATACGATCTATGTAGCCGGCAAAATCCGTTTGAGGATTATATGGTTCGATATTACCGATCATTATCGTCGCCAATTTTATGTTTCCAAATAATCACACTTATTACTGTAATATGTATTTATTCACTTCTTAATTATTACGTTACAATTTTCAAAGTGCCATCCACAGACTAATCATATTGCCACGGAGAGTCACAGACTCAATATATAACATAACGGGAACTCGATGGCGTAATAAATAGTGCGTTCTGTCTTCGATGCAGAGGTTAACTCATTTAGATCGATAATTTTCGTCATGTATCATAGGATGAGTAATCAAAGATTTATTATCTCGAACTCCTCTGTGCTTCGGAAGGCACGTTAAGCCGTTTGTCCCGGTTGCATTTAGGTTCTAATTGATTCGATTTTTAGGGAAGGTCTGTGCTCATCGCCTCTATTAATGTTCCAGCAGCGGGAACATTATTAGAGGCGATGAGTACTAAAAAATGTTTTTTTGAAATTCACCCTTTAAGGAGATAAAAGGGCGTAAAAATCGATATTAATCCTAATCCCACTCTATTGCATTGAAAATAATTGAATTAGAGAAAGATAGGTAGACGACTTATTAATTTATTTATTTATTTATTCTTTATTGCCTAACTAAGGACAAATGGCGGACTTAATGCCATAGAGGCAATCTCTCCCAGTCAACCAGTTAGATTGTACAGAACAGTAGTAGGCGGTAAAGATTAAAAACGGTACATAAAATCGTAACTATAAGCATTGGCATATATACATACAATACATATACGCATATATACATAATATTAATATACATACATTATATATACATATACATTATAAGAGTACTGAAATGGTGGTGTCTGATTATGAAATGGAAGTAGACAGGAAATAGAAATGCGAGCTTGTTTGGGGCATTACGAACTTCAAATGGCAATGCATTCCATAGTCGGATGGCAGTCAGAGTGAAAGAGCTCCACTATAAATTGAGATTTTGAGAGTGCAAGGCTGAATAGAAGTATATACAGGTATTTAATTAAAAGAAATATAAACAGCCATGACGTTAACGGAATTAGAAAAAAAATAAGATTAAACGTTCTCATTTCAAACGATGGAGACCACCGCATTAAAAAATGGCCGCGGTTGTTAAAATCAATTTTATGATAAAACTATCAATAAAAAGGTCATTTCACTTTGTAATCACTGAAATATAGAATGTTAATTTACTAATTAACCACACGAAGTCCTTATCGATCGATTAACGTTATGAAAAGAATAGACTTTAGTTTAATTTATTCGTTGAATTACTTTTTTGGGTGAAATCTTTAGTCCGAACTATTTTTTAACTACTATAGTTTTTTATTAAGATTGTATTTTACTTTCTATTATATATTAATAATACACGTAATTAATGTTGAGTATTTATTTACATAATTTATTGACAATCACAATGTAAGAGCCTCGTTTTAATTTGAATATACATTTCTTCTATTTCATACCTTTGCTCGGTTTCTCTTTTTTGTACTTCTAGGATTTTTTTGATGTAATTTCCAAAGATTGTTATCTGGTTTCGAATTCTTGTGTAGATAAATTTTAAGTTCAATAGTTTTCATAACGTTTAAGGTTACCTTTTAGTGCCACACTCTTGAATATTTCAATTCTGGATTCGACATCTCGTCGCCAATTTATAATATATTAATAATACACGTAATTAATGTTGAGTGTCTATTTCCATAATTTATTGACAATCACATAACAAACTGAGATTGCTAAGCGATGCATATCGGACGAAATATATGACACTTAATATATGTGAATGACAACTCAATAGATGCGCTATTATGTTTTACCGCTATAATTTGACCGCATGTGCATTTGCTACCACAAAAAAAAGATGATATTCATATTATTTATTCATCAAGACTTCTAAGAAAAAAATAAGGTCATGGTCCTTTTCTTTAATGACCTCGATAAGTGGATAATACGTCAACAGGGAAACAAAATATTTCCCCTAAAATTTTATTGAATAGCAAACACCCAGTTGCACAAACGTCCATTAAAGTTGAAATTAGTTCAAAACGATATTACTGATATCTACAAATGTTCAAATTTAAAACATTGTTTTTTTTAATGTCATTATTAAACCTTAGTGGATGTTTGTACTCCTTGCAGAAAGTCTTTCACTGATATCTGTCTATCTACTGCTACTAAAACCTTAACAGTGTTATTACAAAAAAGATAAACACGCGTTGAACACGTGTTTAAAAATTGTTCTATTTGAGCATTGGTTAAGGCAAAACAACCCTTAAACATTGTTTAAAATTTAAACACATGTCATGTTGACACATGATATGTTGTTTATGGAGTATCTTACCTTTCACAATATTACACTATAGTTTTGACTTTGATAAGAATTATGTCTTTGAATTTAAATTAAAAATGATAATTTTAGATTAAATATTTTAATTTACAAAAATTATTAACTAGTGTGTTTAAAAGATATATTTTTACGTCTAAAATTTATTATAAGTTTGTATACAGCGTGCATAGAATTGAACGTGTATGAACGAATGAAAGCCAGTAGTACGAATGTTTCTTTACTTAGACAATGTTTAAAAATTAATTTGTAATAGGGAAAATTAGACATCATTTTAAACAGGGTTTATATTCTTAAACACAGTTTAGATAAACACATGGTAAAACACTGTTTAACGTCTCTTTTGTAATAACACTATAAGAGTTTAATATGAATTATCCCTTACAATTTTTATTAAACTTTGATCAAAGTTTTGTTATTATAAAAATCTTCAACCTACATGCGTCAATTTTGTTAGAGACTGTCCGTCTTCAGTGGACACACTTCCGTGACAAAATGACATTTTATTTTTATTAGACTATTTATATGTGATACAAAAAGGCTGACAACCCATGTTGATTGGTGGTGACGGCGGCCATTTTGTCCAATCACTAGGCATGCCGCTCGAGGGCATTCGTAACGGTTCTCAAACTATCGCTTAAATTATTAGGTGTGTTTCTATTTGCTAACAACTTAAAGTCAATTTGTCTTTTAAGTCTCAATAAAATTAATTTTCTGGTATGTTTATTTACGCAAAATTAAATAAATATAATTTTAGCAGGCACAAACTTTTAATTTCGCATTTTGGTTAAAATAACTAGGTATTCGAACCAACCAATTAAGACAGTATTTTAACTGGTGAATAAAAAAATTACCAACAGTGTTAAGAAACAAATTTCATAAACATACAAGTCGTTAAAATTTAAAAACCCTAAATAAATAAAAATAATTTTAATAAATAATATAGTTACCTAGATTACATCATATTAATAATAAGTACCACTACAATAATGGTTATTATTAACTTTAATGAATAACTTAATCTTTTATTGTGATTTTTCTTCTGTAATTAAATAAAAACCTCAAGTCCGATAAAGTTGAGAACCTCTGGCGCTGCTACAAATACCTTCAATTGACGAAGAGCATTCTTCAAACGTATCTTGAGATCTTAAATTGTCACTCAATTCGACATTTTCAAGTGGCATATGACATGTTTTCGATCAGTTACAGTTTAGTTCTTATGCCTTACGTAATAAAGCACATCGGTAATGTTATTTTGATGCGGTATCGAAGGTACGATCGTGCCCTTAAATCATTCTTTGCTTAAATTAAATATAACCAATTAAATGATTTGTAGTACTGCAATTAGTTCCTTAATTGATACCTTGGCATTTAGTGTTTGATTTCTATACTCAATTAACGTGTTATGGCTTGCCAGTTCGATTCATGTTAAGCCATTATTTTTAAGATAACCCACGTGTTTTGTGATTTAATAATACTTTTGAACCAATAATATATGAGAAATGTTGTTGTGTATACAATACAGTTCAATACAAACATTCTTTATTGTGCACACCATTGTTTACAAAATTATATCGGAATAATAGTATATAAGGGTTTTTGATGTACTTTCCAAAGATTGTTATCTGGTTTCGGATAGTACAAGGGCGGCTTTATTGCTTTAAGCAAATTGTTCCAGACAACCTTTGGATGGACAGTAGTATATGAAAACAGATATGTGGCTTAAATTTACTTATAGAAGAAACAATTAAGGTAGCAAACATAAAATTTAGAAGCAGAGAAAAATAACATAATGTAAGATAGAAATCAAGTACAGATACAATGCAATAAGATTAAATTTTTATGTGCATAAAAAAAAATATATGTATGTAGAGAAGAAATTGGAGAAACTAATAAGCAAGTGATAAATAGTGATCTCCTACCATGTTTCTAAAAAAATTGGGAGTTTTAGCTTGTCTGATACTACCGGGAGAGCGTTCCACAGACGAATGTCTTTTACTGTAAAGGATTTATCATAAAACTGAGAAGAATGATATTCTATTAATATAAAAGAAATGCTGTTTTGGTTTCCATAGTAGTGTTTGTATGTAATGCAAAACTCTATTTTTTAATTCTAGTCATTAGGCGCATTAACATATACGATTGTATATACGATCCGCTGTATATACTAGATTGATTCGCTTTTTTGTTGCAATCGCAATAACAGCATTCAAACTACTGTTATGAAACAGGGGTAACTAACTAAAGTCAAAGATGGAAATTTAAAATAAAATAATTTATCTGCACAAATAAAATTAGAGGGGTATGAGGTGAGTAGTGAAAGTAATAGGTGTCAGTGGTGTTGGTGGTCCGGTAAAGGGGGCGTGGTTCAGCGACATAGTTCCGTTGATGGTGCTGATGTGCTTCTTAGAAATAGTCGACGTCAGCTCAGAAATCAGCGATGTGCTTCTGCAGTTCTTGGATCCAGAGCGTAACTCGGCGAGGCGTAGTCTCTCGATGCGTCGAACAGGAGATTCTTAGGCAGCTTAGAACTAAACAGCAGCCCGGGCCTCAAGGTGTAGACTCGTAGACAGCCTCCAGGAGAGCATATTTTAGTCCAAGATTGTAGGTGGTAGAGTAGCGAAGGAGGTTTAGTAGAGTATTGATTTATTGACGTCTTTAAATTAAAGCCAAAATGGTGTCGAGTGACTTTGAGACCGTAACTTTGAAGAGTTCTCGGGGCAGTAGGCCCCGGGAAATAGGCCTTTTAAGACTTTAGGTAGCTCAGGAGGTGTTCAAAAAGCTAACTTAGGCAACTGTTGCCGTTGAAGTGATGCAGAACATGGGCAAGGCTTTATTATACTCGAGGACGAGCTCAAATTTGGAAGCAAATGATTTAAATTTAGAACCCTAAAAAATTCAAAAGCAACAGAGTTTCAATACCTAAAAATTTATACATATAACCATGTCATCGAAGAAAAAGTTTGATGTCAAATCTGTCAAAACAATTAAAACTAGCGATAAATTGTGTTATATTATATAAATAAGTGTTTTAATATCATTAGAAATCGTAAAACGTATAACGAAAAACTAAGAAAGCTACAGTTAAGGGTTTACATTTGTGTAAGTAGGCAAAAACATAGAATGAAAGTTCATAGAGATTTGGATAAGTTTGTATTACAGAATTTTAATGATTACAAGTATAAAATTGAAGTTCCATAGTTCATAGTTAATGGACAAAGTGAAGAATATATATGGGATAAAACTAAAAAGATAATCGATATGAACATAATTAGTGATATGGATCCAAAGAATGATAAACATACGAATGGTTAGTTACGACACTACAAATTTGCAGATGGAATACAGTCGAAATGCAGTCTATTTATATAGAACTTTAGTGTGCATTTCAGCTAGATTCTTCCCGGTGTTTGCGTTACACGTTGATAGATTAGTCGTATTACTTATTTTTTTCAATATATACATATTATTATGAAACTACAAAGTGCCCAAAACAACTTCAGGCGAACCGAACCCTCGAATTCAAAGTCATTCTAAATCCCTTAACCAAAATGGGTTCCCATCAAATTCCACGCCTCACTTAACCCCCAACTTGTTAGCAGGTAATTTAAGGCGGTAAAGTTACCAACTTGTCATCTCCTATTGAGGCAGGTTAAGTCTTAACTTAGTTGGCTAACTCCTAAGTAGTCTTTATCATGGGTTGTCGGTTACTGTCATATTTTCAAGTGTTTAAACTTCGACTTTGTCTTAGTTTGCTATTTAATGGTATCCTGAGGGATTGTGGAACGATTATGCGAAACAAATAGTTAGATTTGACTATAATTTTAATACGAAGTTAGCAACTTAACAAACTTCTAAATGCTAAGTGTGTAAAGTATCAAAAGTAAATCTCTATTAAATAAAAACAAATTGCCAAATGTGTCAATAAAATCATTAATGAGTTTATACCTGTACTAAGCTGCTTGTGCAGGTGAAGAAATGGACAATGATCCACAGTATTATGTAAGCATAGAAAGTAAACAATACATATCGTCACCTATATAACTATGTAATATTTCCGCGGAGTACTGCTTATTACTGTACGGAACGCTATCGGTCACTGATCCCACCCCGTACAAACTATAAGCATTATCCCGTGGAAACAATACGGACTTCTATGGGTAGCGATACGTATCGTTTACATTGACCGTTCACTTAAAACTTTGGATTATTGTCTGTTTTTATACCTGCCCTAAGAACATAGTCTCTATCTTGCCTGTTTATGTTATGTCGATGGTGGTAAGACTGTGTCGCTTATCCGTTGATAATATATTCTTCCTATAAATTAGGCTTATCTGTTAGGCTACTTTTTATCTTACGAAACGTTTCTTCACAAAAGCTTTCACCAAAAACTAGTAATTAATAAGAAAGGATAAGGCGTAAAATTTTGTGAATTAGAGCCATCAGAAAAAATCTTTACTAACGGAGAGTTCATTACAAGTGAATTGCAACAGTGACTTGTATAAAATATGAGGGCAATAATAAGAATTGATAGCTTTTTAAACATAACCAATTAAATAAAGACAAATAAAAACAATTAATCAGAGTTAGCCTCGTTTAAGATTTTTTATCATTGCAATGTTAACAGGGGGATATAATAAAATGCAAATCATTGCCAGTCCATTTTTTAACCATTCGAATGTCCGCATAATTAGATAAGTGACCGAATGAAGCATTGAAGTGAACGAGCGCCCGCTGTCTCATTCGTTTGGCGCCAAAATGTATTATTCTTTCAATGAATAAAAAATTAAACCTTTTTTATTGTTTGTTTTCCGCAAATCTTCATAGTCTCGTTTTCAATTATTATGAGCGGTTGAATTTAAATCCGTCGGGATCTTTTTAACGTGTAATATTCGTTGGTTATGTCATTACTTTTCATTTTTGAAATTTAATTCCTTTGTATATTTTAAAATGAAGCCGTATGCATTCAAGTATGTAAGAAGATGAAGGTCACTCTGATGAGCTTTCCGCCATATGAGATTAAAACTAATGTAACTAAGCTAAACATGCAATGTCATCTAGCTAAGCAATTTGTAAACAAAACAACTACTTTAAAATTTACTAGCAATATTTTAATCAAACGTTAAATAAACGCTCGTAAAAAGCTTAACCTACAATGATAGTAATAAATTTGTTGAACGTAAATAAATAACATTAATCGTATTAAAAATAAAATTGGTACCACTGTTTATATTCAGTTATGTCACTACATTAAAATGTTCACTCAATCATACTCAGACTATTAATCAAAAGTGCAATGTCACTCACACATTCCGTTTTAGGCGACGGTACAATTACAAATATAGAGGGCGCCACTTTATCAAATTACACAGGTGTTACGTTTGATTGACGTGACAGAGGTGCGACTCATTCGCGAACGAATGAATGACATTATCATTAACAGATACAGCTTAATTTTCGACTAGTTTAGGGATTGTAAATTGTGGTGTGTCACAGAAAGATGATTTTGTAATTGTGGGATTGTCTGACTGTTCATTCATTTAGTTGTTATTAGTAGCCGCATCATTACCATTAATGGAGTTATATTATCAAAGACTATTGATTATTTGAAATTCGGTAAAATTAAAATATGTAAACGCAGCATATTGTGTGTAATTTTTTGCATTATTAATATTATATCAGCTTTCTGTACTTCTTCATATAAAGTATAATTGAGCCAAATGTCATGTTTTTCCGTTCGACAATTTTCGTAGAAATGGGCAAAATTTTACTTCACATATTAATATATAAAATACAACTTGATACTTATACCATAGAAAAGTACTATTCGTTCGTTCGTTCGTTTGTCTATTGAAGATCCATCCCGTCTCATAGTGTTAGGTGGATTTTTTAAACATTTTTATTTTTAGTATAGCATTGTTAATGCAAAATTGATCAAATATAATAAAAAAATAGGTTTCTGGTCATCTATTTCCAGGTTTAATTTCACTTTATCATTTGTGTCTCAATCGTTGCGACGCGTAATTTTCAACGTCCCTTAAGTTTCTCTCTCTTCAGTCTGCCCCGACCATCTTAGAGTAGACCTTCTTTATTTTAGACCTTTTACCGCGATCATCATCATCATCTCGTCATTCCAACTCAACTGGGGCTTACTCAGACGCCTTTGAACCCAAGATTTTCTAATAATAACACCAAATTAATTCTAATAACGAAAGCTTTTTGAATTTAATTAATCAACACGTGTTACTTTATAATCAGACAAATAGGATACTGTGATCTTGCCTCTCTTTTTAAACATGTTACATTTTGGCTCTCACTCTTACTTCTCAGGTAATGTCTCTAGGCCTGGCTTGAGTTTTCTAGTATAAAGGTCCATTTTCATGAGGCCTATAATCAGAACAATTAAGTCAGTCCAGTGAAATTGGAAATCGTTCTATTTTATTGAACTGACTTGATTACTGGTTTGAGGGTTGTCTTTACTTACATAATGCTAATATTGGTTTAGCTTATTGGACTGTCTAAGCTCCTTGGTCTGACTACAGGCTTATTGCTGCTTATAGGTTTTATTTAAAGTAACCAACAATTCGCACTTCACGACATCTAAATATTAGACTATCTGCCATCAAGCGTAAAGATGTGCCCCGTACGTTAAGACCCCAAGGCCATTATACCCTATTTAGATAGCAAACCACAGAGTAAATTTATAGCTGCGTCATTTAAATGATTCTCGCAGTTGATAAAAGTGGCTCTTTGTTTTGGTGAAATACGACAAATGAAAATGTCTCGCCTCTAAGCCGTGAGGACCTCTTAACTCACTTTTACTTATTTCTATAAACAATAGCAACGCTAAGAGCCTTTGATCTCGGTTTAGTAGATGTTTTAATTAAATTCATTTCGGTTTAGGGTTATGCGTGGTGAGATTTAATTTATTTTATTTCTGAACATAGTTGATAAATTCCATGAATTAACGACTATTGAATTGAACAGTTTTGCTATTTCTTACTAAGATTTATTCAATTTATTTGTGTTTAAAAGAGAAAAAAAAAATCCATCTGTGACAATGATACCGTTCCATTCTCTTACAATATAATTTTTATTATAATGCAATATTACATCAAGAGAAAGAAATATCTTCTCTATGGCACAATGGCACAGGCATAATTCCACTTGAATGATTTGAAGCTGCACTACATTATAATATATTACGTTATATCCTCAACAAATTAAATTGTTCCAAAACTCAGGTAAATTTAAATATTATTTGCTTATCAGTTATTTACTTTACTTGATACTAAAATTGTAAGTACTTTTAATCTTCTAAAATATTTTTACCTGCCACCCATTCAGGTAGCATTCCCAGTTAGAGGCCAAGGTGATTAAGTGATATTATGTAATTACACTTAACATTTTAAGGTAAACATAATGAGTATGACGCGGAAGCGTAGCACTCAATTAACCCGTTATCGCCTCCACCCGGGTCAGGCGTCCTCCGGGATACGGATAACCGGACGTCGACATCTTAGAAACCGGATGATTTGACACCATCTTTGGAGCGGTGCCAGTTTAATTTGATCAGAATACTGTAGTAGAACTTAACTATGTGAGTTGCATTAAATTTTTATTATTTTTAGATTATAAGTAGCTGATACTTCTAGAAGATTAACTCAAAGAAACGAAATGATCGTTTCTTGGCTTTTAAATTTTGCATGATTAGTTTCATAAATTACTAATAGACTTTAGATTTAATTAATTAAATTTTTATTGTGTTACAACAATATCGCTACTGTCATTGTAATTAATATAAAATTTGCATTATTATCTACTGTAGCCAAAGTTTAGGTATATTAAATAAATCTTCATTTTTTCTTGACGAGATTTGAACCCTTGATCTCTTAATTAATCCTTAAAATCAATATTTTAATTTTAAATTCCCCGACATATCTTAAATAAAAAAGTCATCAGCAAAAACATGAAGCGTGATTTATCCTCAGAAATATACCCAACAAGATCCCTTCCTTAGTTTAGTGGAGTTAATTAACCCGTTATCGCGAGTCGCGCTCCACCCGGGGGACCCGGTTAACCGGACCGTTCGGAATAACTGGACAATTTGACACTGTCACTGCCAGAAATCTGCTATGAAAAAGCTGCTCGGTTCGCTATTACTAAAACGTTTAGAGCTTTTCAAGTTGTATTTTATAACGTAAAAAATGATTAATACGAAATATTTCTTTGCTATATATAGGATTTGGTTCTTTTATTTTTTTTTAAATTTATGCAAGCGTTTAATGGGCTTAATATATGTTCAATATTAATTTGTAAAAATCGGTAATTTGTAATTATCTTGTCAGATGGTAACTTAAGTCTAGTAAGTAATACGACGTTACTTAGAATTTCACAGTAGTTCACACGGCTACTATAATGCATGATGCTTGGTTAAAACTGGTCTGAGGGATGAGATCGCCGTAATTGCCCAACAGAGGTGGATATTTGGCACGGATGGACACATGTAGGTCGACTATACTGCCATTATAGCGGAGACCCCACGAAAACAATAGGTCACGTGGCCGTCCACCCAAAAGATGGATGGATGATATCAGAAGACACGCACTGTAACTGGATGGAAAAGGTTCAAAATCACCAGACGTGGAAAAAGTAGGAAGAGGCTTATATCTAAAACTGGACACTGATGGGCTAACGGTGGTGATGATGGCCACACGGCTACACGTCAGGGTACCACAATATGTCAAATTTCTGGAATAGATTTGACCTTTACCTTCAATGTATTAAGGTTTAAAGTCGTGTGGGAATATTTAATAGTTTATTTTCATAATGTTAAAGCATTATATTGCACCCCTGAGAATGAAAGTGATTAATTTTATAACAAAATTTAGGGATATTAAGTTGAGGGTAAGCCGCATTTTGGGTGGATTTGATTTATGATAATTCACACAAAAAAATTGTTAATACTCAAAATGCTCAAGTATACCAATTTACTGTCAAGTGTATATGAATTTTTCTCAAAAATTCAGTTTTATCGAAAAACAAATCTTGAAAATTGTCTAATCAAATTGAAAACTTTATTTTTCTTTTTAGTACTCGAATCCAATTTTCGAATTCAAATTTTCACTTCTAAATAAACACGCGAACTTAGCTTAAATTTTAAATTGCTGTTACGGCAAATTGTCATTTTATGCAGCGGTGGGCCGTAAAAGTTTACGTGTTATGTCATAAAATTTTTCCACCCCCAAAACTCGTGTTTAGTCGGTTACACCGTTTTGGTGTGAAGGTGCCAATTTAGTTAATTATTAAAAGACTTTGTCTACTAACATCGATGGAAAATGAAATGCTAGCAGGTGATTTTAAAGATTTTTTCTTTTTCTGTTCTTTTTTTTTCTATAACTGTAACCCTGAAAAATAATGTTTCTGTATGTATTAATGATAATACACATTAAGTTTCACAATTACAAACTAGTCAGTCACCCGTTACTGCTTGATCTCCCATACCGTCTTGGCTGGCTGGAAGAGATCTCTTATCGATATAAGCCTATCCTTGATTGTAATTTGTCTACTATTGTTATGTTAAACTTTTTATTGTACGATAAAGAGAATATACAAATGTTTCTTTACTTAAGTAGGTACTGTAAATCTCGATAAAGAAGGCGTATCATGAAACGCCTATCTAACGCCTAAATAAAGTTATCACTATCTGGCTTTCCAAAACCATAATCACTACCTGTCTAGTACTGTCCCTACTGCTATGGCACAGGTCTTCCCTGTGGATGGTATGGAAGGGAGTGTCAGCAAATGACTGGTCATCCCATCTTTTTTAGAAAGCTTTGTTATTTATTTGAACACAATTTATTAACGTTTTAGTTCGTTGTTGCTGTCAAAATAGTGTTATTTTTTGTACGTGATCTTATTTGTTGTATATTTTAAATATTAATTTCTTTTATCCTTCTTTTACTGTGTTTTCCAAATATATAATATTATTTTAATCAGGTCCGTCTTTACCCATGGTGCAGGGGGTGCAAGGCACACGTGTGCCGCACGTTGGGGGGCGCCGCACCGATAATCTTCGGGAATTTCTCTGTAACAGTGGGGAAATCAGAGCACTGCTTGCACCCTGGCGCTTGCTGTGCTTAAGATGTAGTTCGCCCGTAGTTATCAGGAAGAATATACCGTAACCATAGAGAGCCTAGCGGGAGTTAACGGCTGTAGATGCAGCCGCGAAAAACGACAATATGCATAACATAACTTCGTCAATTTTTGGTCACCCATCCTGTAGCCGACGCTTGCGAAGGTTCCTTAACAACGGTATCGTATATCGAACGCACTTACCGCTCAGCCATCGAGCTTACCGTAAGAGTAGGAAGCTCGTCCTATCAAATCCGACAGTGACCAAATGTAACATTAAAATTTTATAATAAGTCTTTTTTTACCGACTCATTACGTTTCTTAACATTAAATGCTTCTATTACTCCCCTAGTGTAATTAACCCTAGAAACCACTAGTGCAACCGAACCAAAATGTTTATATCCCTAAACATTATCAGTGTTATTAAACAAGGTTTAGCGTCAGAGTAAATTCAGGCAAAAATGTAACCTTCTAGGAGTAAATATAACTCCAGTAGACTCTCGTACTGGGTTAAACTTCGCTCTGTTTAAAAATACGAATTTTGACTAATATTTAGTGCAGTCTTAGCATAAATTTATTCCATAGCTAACCTTGTTTATTAATAACACTGTATAAGCAAATATGTACTTAAACCAAAAGAGTGGAAAATCTTAACGGTTTGATCCCGCAGGACCCAATCTCACGAGTATTGTCAACTCTCAAGGACCCCAAGCCCCCTTCAGGGATGAGATGAAAGACTAATCAGTTACCAAATTATTTCTTGAATGTTTAGTAAGTGGATCTGTGAATGACATTAAAGGGTGACCTTCGAGGAGGTCGGTAAGTACTTGTTAATTCTAGGTCGTTTAATTGAATGGACCAATTTAGATAATTGATAATTTTAAGGAAATAGGATATTTCTTTTTATCCGAGAACCCCCGTTTCTTTTATTGAGTAGTGCGTATTAAGTTTTTGATTGGATTTGAAGCGAACGCGTACAACTAAGTTGGTTATGTTCAAGAAAATAATGGCTAAGTAACCTGTAATTAAAATTGGAAAAGCTTCATCATCTTTCTCAATTTAAGTCACTATATAGTGGAGAATATACACTTTTACAATAATCGTGATTGTTTGGGAGTAATTATAAATAGTATTTTACTTCCAATTCTTCATCTGTCTCTAACTTATTGCAGCAATGAGATAGGTAGGAACATTATCTTGTAATGACTTCTAGCTTTAAATATATTTTAGTGTTTTATTTTTATGGAAGGAGTAATGTATATTAATTTATTTAATGAATAAAATTTGAACTTTATTCATTAAATAATGAAGCATTTATGTTAGTTCCAGGTCAATTTTATCAATTTACTCTGAAAGTGAATAAAACAAAGATAATTTTTTTCTTCGCTTGATATTCGATTAACTATAAACACTGTCATTTACTTCTAAGTAAATATTAAATTGAAAATTCCTCTGTTTATCACGTATTTTTTCAGCGAATATGGTGTTATTCGATCTTATATGGGGTAGGTAAATCGATCTTATATGGGGTAGTTAATACAAATATATATTTATTAAGTTCGTGTAAAATATCCGAATATAAAGTTTCGTGATTTTATATTAGACAATGACTAACTCCCATACAAACTTCAAAGTAACAAAGGTATTTATCAAATCTAATTTGTAATACAGATGAAAAGGAAAACCCAAAACTATCGTATACTTAAATCTATGCCAAATTCTCTGAACCAACCATAGCGCAGTTTAGTTTAGAATAAACACCATCTGTACTTGAATATTTAAAAGTTATATTTAAAATGTAATTTATGTTATAAATTATGTACTCAAATATCTATTTTCATCACTAATAATATCTATCGTTATTGTAATCTTTATCACTATTATTAGATAAATTTGTTACAATGAAAATCAACAAGTAAACAATGTTAGCTATGGTAACATTTTGATTTTTCATAAAAAAATCCACTACCATTTTCAACTCTTTTAAGTGCTGGTTTTTCAAGATAAAATATAGCCTATTACCTTGCCTGCGTCTTAAACTACTCAAATACTAATTTGCATCGATATAGATTCAATAATAAAGAAGTTTCATTATAACGCTTTCATGCTTTTTTACCTTCTTCGGGGTGGAATTAACGAAAATACGTTCTTAGTACGTATACGTACGTATTCTACGTAATAAGATGAATGTACCCTCCAAACTTCAAGTCTCGACGACCAGCCTTTTACACAGTGCATTGTCTGTCAGGAAATCTTTTATATTTGTATTATAGATCATATAATAAAAAGATAAAGTTTCTAATTTTGTATGTTTGTGGGAGGTAGCCTTCGAAAATATTGATCCAATCATGAAAAATCTGTGCATTTATAAATTAAAAACATAAGTGCAATTGTAAAAAGGTTGTAACAGAATGGCCGCTTACTTAAACATATAATGAAATCGAAAATCACATATCACACTCACGCATATACATATATCTCCGCATGACATTTAAAATTGTTAAGATATTGTTTCTTCTCTTAGCATAAGATTATTGTTTCTTCTCTTAGCATAAGAGAAGAAATTCAATTCAATTCAATTCAAATGTAACGCTTGATTTGTATATCAAAGATGTTTAAATTTATTTATGTTATGGAAGAGAAGCTCCTTCTGATACAGACATCTTAGTATGTGTACTAGGATGGACCCAACTACTAGCATGTTTAACCCTTTCAAAAATTTTACTGATTTTTTTTTTATTTTTTTATTATTACATATTTATAGTCTTGTTTTTCCGTTATCAGATCCCTGTGAGCTTTATTAGCTACTTATCTTGGAATCCAGGAAAAAAATGTGCTGTAGTGAAATACTATTTTGATTATTGTATAAAATATACTGTTTATTAGCAACAATTTTACCGTTCAGAGAAGAGAAAGTATGCTATTGTTATCCCAATAAGTTAAGTTTCATCCACCAGATTCCCCTATTCCCGTGTCCTGGGATTGCGAACTAAACAAAATCTGGGGTAAAAACTCATCGTATAAATCACGCCCGAGAACTTATAATGAAGGAGAGGGACAAAAAGATTAATTACCCTTTTTTGTCTCAATTTAGGGACGTTAGACTTTTATGAATCGATTTGTTTTATTTGAGGTAATGAGAGTAACACATGATTATATATTTAGACTTATGGCATCTTATTTGGATTTTTCAGAACCCCAAGGGTTTTTAAAAATACGGTGTCATCATATAAAAGGCCACAGTGCGCGGATATTTATCTATAAGCCGGCCATTTCTGGATCACGACCAGACTAGATTTATCTAGATAGTAGTTTATAACAGTTTAATATGACATCAAACAACACATTATACATTCAATCTGACATCAATTTGATCAGAATCGCGGGTTGATTTGACACCAGATTGATCGTCTAATGCCCCAAAAACATTTAAGAGTGATACTCTTCTTGGTCGAATATATCCATTGTAAAGGAAGCAATCAATTTGACTTCTTGGTACTGTACGACGAGACGTTTGCTATTTCTTTAATTCTTTCAAAGCAACAGCGTCTAGGTTTTTCTGATTTCGAGTTTTGCTTTCTAATTTCTATATTCTTGTTAAAATAAGATTTGCTGAAGAGTGGAGGAAATTTACCGCCAGGCTTCCCCAAAATAAATTAGCATGAGTAGATTGAATCGCCGAACAACTTTGGACTTATGTTAATTTAGACCCGAGAACTTTTCCTGGATTTTTTATTTCTTGTACAATTTCTGTACAGTGATGAATTTGCGGCATTAGTATTGACAAACGTACTGACTTTTTGTATGTTCATTAGAAAAAGTTGGGCAACGCTCACGAACGATATGTGTGATAAATGACACTGAAATTAGTCGTTTTTGCGTAAAGAAGTAAAACTCATTAAACTATTTTATTTATAATATTAGAAAAATAAGACTAAGCCAAAAATACTTCGTTGATTCAAGAGCAGGTGGTAAAAACGCAGGCGATCGGATGCGAGAGTGGAGGGTTAACTGACCGTTAGTGGCTTAAGTTGAGGACGTATCGGAAACATATTTTAACATGTAAAATATGTTACAGTAACATTACCCATCAAGTTGCATGGCAATTTGTTGAGTGTAGTATTCGTTTTATCTATATCTATCTATACTAATTATAAAGTTTGTTTGACCTCGTTAATCTAGGAAACTACTGGTACGAATTGTTTTCTTTGTGTTGAATAGTCAATTTATCGAGGAAGGTTATAAGGCTATATACTCTCATGCTGACTAATATGAGTGGAGCAGCAATGAAAAATGTTGCAAAAACGGGAGAATATTTTACGTTTTGAGAGCTTTCCTTGCGTGCGCTGCGTAAACGGTGAAAGGTACGTAAAAATCATGTATTACGAAATTGGTCCTCATTAAAAGTTCTAGAAAAAATTCCGCGACGCCATATGTCTATCTTATATCTTATCCCGGAAAAGATCACATAAAGGGATGAAAATGGGAGTAGAAGTTATTATAGGGCATCAAATCGTTACCATACTAACCATTGTTTACAATTCAATTTGCCATTGTGATTATATTCCATACTATCCTTTTCCAAATCCACAATTAAATGATTTAAGCTCTATACACAGGATTAAATAATGTTTCGAATAATTCAAATCGGTACAATCGTTGTTGCTAATATTACATTTAGCTGACGCTACTAATACTAGATGGCGCTACTCTATTTTTAAAACGGGATTTTAATTTTTTCAATGTTTAATGTCTTAAAAAACAACTTCATTTCGGTTACCTTCTCTACATGTAAAGTTGGGGATGAATTTTTTAATTAATTTTTGCCTTTAAAAATATTAGGGATTAAAGTGCCAATTTTTATCAGTCACGAGTCCGACTTGCGCTTGCCCGGTTTTACTTAAATGATATATTTAAATGGAGAATTATTTATTAAACGATGACATAATATATGGATGACTGTTAACGATAATCTTTAATACTTAACCAAGGGTATTAAATAATGTTTGCGAAAAATCTAATAAACTGCTGATAATTATGAATAACTAAAAATCATAAAATACTTGAAATAAAACTATGCTAGTAATAGTAGGAATAAGTTTTATTTAAAAAGCAACAAAAATTTACAGTATCAGATTTAAATAATAAATTGGGCGAAAAAATACGATAGTCGTAAGACGTAATTAGATTCGTTCGAATTTCAATTTCTTAAGAATGAATAACCTATTATGAATGTTAAAAACAAGTTTAATAAATTACGCATATATTTCATAAGTTTGAATTATATTCTTATAATTTGATTGGTTCAACGCTAGGGTTCGCAATTGAAACATATTTTCCCAGCACGCGAGTTCGCATAACTAGTGTCTTCAGCGGTACTATCTCATATTTTTCATCCCATTTACAATGACTTTCGCAAGTGCTCTGTAAAAGCCTAAACTTAATAGACGATTTTGATTTTGAATGCCGCCTACTACTGTTCTGTACAATCTTACTGGTTGACTGGGAGAGAATGCCTCTATGACATTCAGTCCGCCATTTGTCTTTAGTTAGGCAATAAAGAATAAATAAATAAATGCCCTGGGGATTCAAATTCTGAAATTCCTCTAGACGAAACTCGTTTATTAAAAATCTTTATTAAAAAGCACTCCCGGTGTACCCTCAACTTATGTCCAAAGGACATTTCGGTTCGCAAGATGGAGGTTAGCATTTCTATTGGCGATCACGACCCCAGAATTACTGCTAGGATCCGGATCGGGTCCGTTATCGGCGATTAACAACGATGTCCGTCGGCTATATGTCCGATTGTTGACGGATATTTGGATATGTATAAAACTAATAGACCGTAAGACCCCTTCATATGAATTACTTCGATGGGATTTGTGCGACATGGCATTGATAAGGCTATTATTACGAGTCGGTGTACGTTATTTTTTTTCATTATTTATTTATTGTAGAACGGGTCGGTTTTATTCAAAATAGTGCTAGTTGTAATTTCTTTTTTTTTTTGATAAAAAATATTGTTTTAAACTCAATTGGTTGGATGTGGCTGCAGAAATTTTGTATTCACAATGTTATATATATTAAAACAGTTGATTGTGTGTTTACGTGGAAAAGGTTTCAAAATTACTGGACTGATTTCAAATATGAATGTCAATTTTAATGGAATTTTGTGCAACTGGCTGATAGGCTTTAATTTACGCGGGCGCAGTTGCGGAGAAACAATTTCTATATTTATATACGATATCTTACTTTAATTTCTATTTATTAACAACATTTTTTTATATTTTTATTAGACGATGGGTTAGATATAGATATTTAAAAAACAAATAAAGAAATACATTTAATATACACATTCAAAATTGTAAACGAACTTTCTAGATTTTGGTTTTGGTGCATTGTAAGTTGAACTTAACTCTCAGCAGATTAAGGTTTAAAATTAAGGAATTATAAGAAAGAAAGAAAGAAAATATATTTATTGACCACATAATATTCATTTATTTGTTTTCTGTTTTAGGTAAGATCCTGAAATCTCGACCTTAGATATTCAGCTTTAAAGTTTAAAATTAAAAGGTAAGTCACTAGGATATTTTTAAAATACCAACAATATCAGAAATAAATATAACTAACATATTAAATAACAACAATTGTACTATGACATTTGACTTTAAATAAAAATCTTATTTAGTAATATTATAAATGTACACAGTTTGTAAGAATGTATGTACGTTTGTTACTCTTTCTCGCAAAAAATACTGAACGGATTTGATGATGTTTGTCATACGGATAATTCTAAGCATGGATAAACATATATGCTACTTTTTATCCACTAATCAGTTCCCTAGAGACTATGCTGGTGAAGCTGCTGGTGCAAAGCTAGTAAGTTCTAATTTAGAATTATTGTTAATTAAGGGGTTGCTACCGTGTGTGTACTTTATATTCATGAGTTTTCGAACAACTTGCCGTAGAAGGACTCGAAAGCAGTTATTTATTAACAAAACGAAAAAAAACATTTAATTTAATATTACTAATGCTGCTGTGCCTTTATTAGGGTTTATGTTAAAGTACACACGGATAATAATTGTGTTTGAGTGTATTTATAGTAGTTTGATGGCGCAGTGGATAAGCGCCTCGGTCGGCGGTCGTTGTCGTTAAGCAACTTTCCCAAGAGTCGGTCACGAGATGGGTGACTAAAAATATTATCTCGAACTATTACTTCGGAAAGTACGTTAAACTATTGGTTGTTAATATATTCCAATCTGCATTGGACCATGACCTATCCTCCTTAACCATCCATAAGGAAGGCCTGAGCCTGACGATGATGAAGAGTATATTTATAAATCATCTAAAGTCAAGGTGTGGAAACATTCTATATGTCTAAATTATATACATTGTCGTTGACATGAGATCGAATCGCTTGTTCCTACATAAGCGGAAATAATTTCTCGACACGGGAATTGTTACTATTAAAAAGTATTCTTATTACCTCGTCATAAGATTCGAAATACTATGAGCAAGTGTCATCTATAATCTTAGCCCTCTTCACTCTCGAATGAACGTTCTGAGAGGACTCTCAAATAAGGACTTATAACGTCTGAGTGTAGATAATATCATATGTACTTACAAGGTACGCTCAAATAAGGTCCTACTAATGTTCTATAGGTATGTACAAATATATGGTAGTTATTATATATAGAAGACATTGAATTCATTATTTTACAAAGGCAATGCCAAATTACAAACTTCCACATGATGGCGCGTACATCTTGTCACCAACTTAGTACAGTTGCAACATGGCCAGCACGCGTAGCATGACAAACTCGAGAAACGCTTTGTCTACACTCATTTGTCAGTTTCCCGGGTCGAGAGTGAGATATCGTATGGGCGCACCCGAGAAAAGTGACATTTGAGTGTAGACAAAACCTTCTCGAGTTCGTCATGCTACGCGTGCTGGAGACTCAACTCATATAGAGACCGCTTAGATTACTTTAATTTTATCTCACTGGAAATGCGTAGACATATGTTGGACTTGATATTTTTTAAAAACTTTGATTGTGGTATCGTTGAATGTCCAAACTTATTATAAATTTTGCTGCCCCGATCAGGCCACAGAGATCCAATAATATCAAATTGTTTTCTTTTCCCAAGTATCACACTAATCTTAGACTTCACAGCCCGCTTTCTGGGATGTACTCTGCTTACGGGATGTACCAGGATGAATTGGATTAAGTAATTGCTTTGGTCGGGCCATAAAGAAACTTGTTTGTAATCGTTACCTAATCAATTTATCTATATTTACGTTACTATCAATTTAGTGCTTCCAGTATTTTCTTTTAAGTGGTGGGGCAATAGGCATGAATTTTTTGTGCATTTCTTTGTATATTGTCATGTGACATTGTGCTTACTGTTAGAGAACTAAAATAAATAAATAAACTTCCAACTGTGACATAATTGTCTAATTTTAAAATCTAGCTCAATCACTTTTAATTTGTCATTTGAAAGATATGAACGAACTTCACGCTACAACTATTTGACATAAACTGCAATTGCATTGGTGATGTTTTTGAAAGATATTGAATAATAACGTTTATTTGACGTGTATCGGAATTGTCTAAGCAGAGTGATAGTTACAAATATCTTTGAAAGCAATTGGGAAATGTCAAACGAAATTAATTGTCTATGACTTTTTCTATAACAACCGCTTACAATACGTTTGAAAGGATTGTGATATATTATAAAATTAATCCACCGGTTTTGTAGAAAGAAATAAGCTGTAATCTGTAAGCTGTAATTTATCTAAATTGCAACGGTCGCCTAGAAAAAAAATTGTTTGCTAGTAGGCCGCTGATTGTTCTATATTTTTTTGTTTTTTTTTTTTTGTATTCTTTAAATCCTATGTTCATGGTGTCAAAGAATATTCATTCATTCGTTTAATTTAACTATCAATAAATTCAAATCTAACATTTACAAATTGCCATTCAAAAAATTACAATTATATTGATTCGACGGTACGTATACAACTTCAAACAGAATCACAACGTTTCATCAGACAAAACTTGTTAAATCGGGCAAATATATTTAGTGCTAAGTGGCAAAGAGTTAACAAACGACCGACATGTGAATGTATAGCTAAAAATAAAAGTATCAAAGTGTATCGGTCGCCGACAGACAAAATGTATGGTCAACATTAATCGAAAATGTTAAAACGCGTTTGAGCGACACGCACACGTGAAATAAGGCGATTCAGTTCCAACTAATATGGCGCATCGTTAATTTTAGTTTGCGCGAAGCAGGGGGCTAATTATGTAATTTTAAAATATGTGTCCTCATCCACCCCTTTCACTTTGACATTTAAAAGATATCTTCAGCCGAAATCACATTATGAAAGTAATGACATTAGTTTCATTGCATTACAAGTAAACGTCTAGTTTCACAATGCATGTCATTAGTTTTAAGACACTGGAGTCGCCCGACTAATTTCACCACGATTGGCTCAATGCGGATTGATAGGTGTTATCAGTCACTCTTTCCGAAGCACGGAGAAGCTCGAGATAATAAATTTTCAGTCACCCATCCTATTAACAGCCATTGAGAAAGTTGCTTGACTTCTACATTATGGAGCGCGTTGATCATTGAGATTCTCGTGTTATATTACTTTCATTCTATTCTGTTTCCATATGGACAATACTGGATGAAAATAGTTGAAAATTGATGTTTCACATTAATACATTCTGTTTGCTTTGCTGCGAGAACAAAGGTATACCTCTATTATTGGCTTATGCACTTTGTGCTTTTGTTGTATTATTTGAAATTATTAAAGCTTTCCGGGACTTCAATGGGATTGGATATTTTAGTCGTATTATTTTAAAGCTGTAATTCTTATTGATGTATTTTAATATTTAACAGTATTATCACTTAGAACAAGGATAGATATAGTCGAGATAGATATAGATATAGTCGGGCTCAATAGCGCGGTGGTAGCGTTCCTTCTATTGCGCCGAGAGTCGTGTGTTCGATCCCCACCCAGGACAAACATTTTTGTGATTAACAATTATGTCTGTTCTGTGTCTGGGTGTTTTCTATTTATATTATGTATATATTTGTATTCCACCCATTGTTTCTGATATCCATAACAAAAGTGCCTAAGCTACTTACCTCGGAATCAGATCAATGGGTGTGATGTTGTCCGATATTTATTTATTTACCATCTGTTCATAGATATAAAACTCAGCCATATTTTAATACAATTTTCATCAACGTACAGAGTTATTCAAGATGAAGGTTTATATTTATAAGCTAGTAACGAATATTAGAGCGAATTAATTATAAAATCATACTGTGTAATATAGAACAAACATCCAAGGGTGGACCTATGTGAAAATATAATTTAATTTCGCTAGTGGCAACCCTAAGCGGGTGCCACAATCAATAAATCGTAGGAGTCATTGTCACCATCTATTAATTGTTTTGTTTGTCTGTTTGTGACCGATCAATCGCCTGTTCCAAATGTGTTATAAAAAGAATATTTTAATCCCTTCCACATTCATTCCCGTTAATGCCTTTCACGGTTGAGAACTGTGATGTACTGGATAATTTGTCCATGCAATGATCTTACTGGGCGTAAAGACAAATGAGTGTTCAGTCGAATATTCGAAAACTACTTTTGATTAATGATTCACAAACAAATCGCTCGGCTACAAAGGTTATTTTAAAAAAAGGTTATAATCACTACAAGAAATGGGAAAAAAGAGATATTTGGGGTAATTAAGTATTGTTTTCAGTGTACATATTTGAATAAATCACGTCTTATCTATTACAGAACCCGTAGAAGTATGATGTAATTATTTTAAATTACAACCTATTTGGGTTAGTTATTTTTTTTGGTACAAAACTAAGTCTAGCTATTCACCTCTACGCCAGAGTAAGCTAGTCATAGACAACCTATCCAGGCTGATTAGACAGTAAACTGAATTGAATGGAAACTGTCTGGTTTTAAAAATATCATAATAGGTTCCCCGAAAAATACACGTTACAGTAACGTGTATTTTTACAGTATTTTTTGTTAAAATTATATCTAGTTTACTTACTTAACTAACTGCTTTATAACAATGGGAAATCAACCAGAGATAGCATTTTTCTTAAATAATATAGCTATGAAGGTGTGAGGTGTCAGTACATTTTGGAAAAGGGGTCATCATCATCATCAGCTAATAATAGCCTTCACCCACCACGCGGACCCAGTGCGGATTGGCTGGCGTTAACAACTTCAATGCAGCCTAAAGGACTAACGGCTTAACCTGCAATACCAAGCATGCAGAAGTTCGAAATAATAGATTTTTGGTCAACCATCCTATTACCGGTATATGCCAAAGTTGCTTGACTTAACTAACATCGTAGATCAAACGCGCTAATCCCTAGTTTGAGAATCCCTGATCTAAAGTGTCCTAGAAAACAAATTGGCATACAGGACCAACAAACGAATGTATATGGTAATGGGGATAACCGGTATTGTAGCGGATTTGTCGTAAACCAATTCGCAATCGATCAGTCACTGTGAAATGGCATTTTTATCGGTAACAATCAAATAATTATTAAGGCAAATAAATCATGGTTTTTAATAAATAAAAATAGACGAAATCGGGTCAATATATTTAATCATATTTTCTTTATTGTTTCGGGTGTGATGATGTGGTACTTATCAAGCATTTGTGAAAGTCGAAATCTGCTTTAAATAATGTACTGAGAAGAACCGCAATAAATTTATAAGGGCTACTATTTAGTCCCTGTTTTATTTAAGAAGCAAAAATTGGGAAATGATTTTATTGAACTGTGAAATCACTTTACGTTAGATATTGAAAATAATACTTAAATGAGATATTCTTTCGTTTGTCCATTAATATACTTTATCTTAAATACTAATTGATAAATTAAAATAAAATATTCATTTAAATATAATTTACAAGAAAATGAACTCAGAAAGTTTAGAACTTACTCATACTAACTGGAAGCACCAGTTCACGCGCATGACGTAAGAGTCTGCCATCCCTTTTTATTTTATTTAAAATATTGTTCACAGGTTTTTACCTAATACAATATGGACATACAAATTGTACGATAAATAACATATATAGGTAAGACAGATAAAGATACATTCACTCGTACATTCATTTTCCACGTTGCCCGAACAACTTCTCTTGCGTAACAACTCTGATGAAGCCCAATATAGCAAACAAGATGACTCTGAAAATTTCACCCTTGGTTCGAAAATAAATTCATATGGTTTGGAACCCCCCAAACTTTCCTGGTCGCCATCAATCGTTTACCCCTGTCTGCTGAACCCTGAGACGATTTGTCAGGCCGTGGCGTTATTGATTTACGGAACCCTTTTTTATGTTCAGAATAGCGGTTTTGTTTTTAATTGTTAGAAGCGTTGTTTTGATACGTTAGTTGTTAATGACTTAGCTTAATGCACTATTGATATTGTTAATTAATTTATATGAAAGAAGGTTTTCATTTTGTGTGAATGTATTAATCCGGTATATTTTTTGAATAAGGAACGAACATCTAGTATCGTATAATAAGTACCAGGTTTTTTTATACAAAACATTTCTTATATTCTTGTAGTAGCTATCGTATTTTGTTAAAAATAAATAGCCTTAAAACTCGAGCATCGATAGCAGCACTATCACAGCATAGAGCATTAACGAAATAAAATCTTATTTTCCCTAGAAGTAGGTTTTATTGAATTGAACCTCTGTGTTGTGAGAATGCCATTGCAGGATAGTCTGATGTATTTACTATAATATTTCTATTGTTTACCATATAAATGGTGGAAGTGTGGTTAGCAAATGGCAAAACCTAAAAATTAATTTTATTTTCTGCATTAAGAAAATAATAGTAAGTATTTTCTCATCTTCTAATGAAATAAGCTGCTATTTAATGATGTTACCGTTTAATTCATAGTAGAGGTTGCAGAAGTATAGACTGACTACCGGGAATTGATTAAGATTCAGTACACAAATTCGAAGTTCATATATCGAAATTTATTTGAAATTTTTTAAATGGCGTATTTAAAAAAGTAGATGACATCCTATTATATTGGTCGGTCATTGTTTTAGTGACCAATGAAAGAGGTCGGAGAGGGCGGAGCCCGCCCGCACTCCACGTGCTGGCTCCATTGACTAGTGTAACATAGACTTAATAGACCTCCAATGGTATTCTTTATTGCACAAATATAAGACAGATTACAAATAAAGAATAATAATATCGGACAGCTTACAAAAAGGCGGCCCTATTGCTATGCAGCAATCTCTTCCAGGCAACCAATGGTAATACAGAAAACATAGATAAATAATGATGATAATGAAGGGGAGTAGGTGCAATAACGACAGGAATTAAATAAATTTACCTAAAGAGAAAAATAGAAAATGTATATAAAAGAGAGAGTCAGAGATTGGAGAGAAAGTAGCTTTCCATTTCTGCGACGAAGGATCGTAAAGTGCGAGCCTTCCCAATAGTTTCTGGTAACGAGTTCCAAAGCCGAACAGCTTGAACAGAAAAAGAATAGGATAGGAAGTCAGCGGATTGAGCAGGGAGAGAGTTTGAGGTTTGAGGCAGACCGCAGAGTACACTGAGATCTAGATGTGGAGTATTGAAAGAAAATTTTAAAATCTATTGCAATAGCTTTCAATTTTGACATTTGAAAAATACTCACGAACTTCACGCTACAACTATTTGTCGTGTGATAGCAATTGCGATTTTTAATGATATTCCTGCTCATGATAATCTTTTTAGATTGCTACTTATAATGTTACGTTATTCCATAAATTGCTATCACAATAGCTACTAAAAGAGATTTCTATAGATTCCGAAATTAAATACTTAGGCAACAGTGCTCTCCTACATAATTTACAGAATTTTAATCAAAAAGACTTCGGTTTGCTCTAGTTGTTTAGATTGTAGTATTACGACTTGTAGAAGAATATTAACTCATTCCAACCGTCGGAAGGGAACACTACTCCGATATCACAAATCGTTGTTATATTTTCAAATCTCGATATAAAGATATCTCTTCGATGCTATCTTGTCTAGATAATGTAATTCCATCTCGGAATTCACTTCAATGGTATATGGTCCATATAATATTGATCCTTTGCCTTGGATATAAAAATGTCTAAGATTTAATGTGATATATTGAAATTGTATTTCATAATTCTATTCAGTATATGTTACAGTATATTTCGTAGATTGAATTATAATTTCTTAATTAGTTTTACCGATTAGGAAGGCGAAGTGCATAGCTCATACAGCCTAATTAATCTTCGGTTATATATGTTCTGTTTTCACCTAAACTTTGTTTTTGAGTCAACAAATAGATGTTCCTATGAATCGATCTAAAAACAAGAAAACATAGAAAAATAATTTAAAATATACATTCGATGAAACTGAAAATCAAATATAATACTAGCTATTTAATACAAAAGAAAGAGAGGAAAAACAAAATGCCCATTAGCAGTAACGATACAATATAAAATCTTTGTCTCGTTACAGGAAACCGGCGACCCTCTTCAAGTAAGAGATTATAGAATTAGAACAAAATCATGATAAATGAATAAGTATAATTTTGTATAAATATAGGAATGTAATCTAATAAAGAAAAAGTACAGCCGAATTGAGAACCTCTTTTTTTTTAAACTGTTTAAATTCAATATAAGATAAAGTCACATACATTGCTCGTAGTTAGCTAAATCTTATTATAGACTATCTTATCACAACACACAGACCCGAGACAATCTAGAAAAGTTCATTTTCTACATTGATCCGACTTGGAATTGAACCCGGAACCTCAGTGATGACACCTTAGGATCGGCGTGCAAATCAATCTGCTAACTACATAACTATGTATGTTCGATATCAAAGTTTTGGATGATTTCATGATGTTATTATGCTTCCATCAAGAAATGTTAGCGTTTGAGTGTATTTGAAATTGCAAGGGAATATTTGCCCGCGGATTCTCCAATTTTGATTAGTATTTCCTTTTCTGATTTTTACTCCGAAATCTGCCCGTCTTTGGAATGCATTGCCCGAAAATATAAGACGTGCGCGTACGATAGATAATTTCAAAAATCTAGTCAAAAAACAGCATCTGTCAGTATGAACTTTTACATTACATGTATATAAAGGTATAGTATAGATATAGTTAGTATGATATTTGGTTTTTATATATGAAATATCTGTGCATTAGTAATAATTATGTATTATGTTTATTTAATGTATACGTAAGACAGCATTAAACCTAATTTAGATTTAAATTTAATTTATTGTGTTAAAATAAATTTAAATCTAATTTGTGTTATGTACATTAAATAATTATTCATTGACTCTATCTTCCTGCCAAATGCCATCTTAATCGGTCAAGCAGTTTGTGTAAACGTAACACACACACGCTCATTTGTAAAATATACCGAATTCTCACATATTGCTCTGATCTAAAGTTAATTATCTAAAATCCTTTTGTTATGCTAATCTACAACGAAGGCGCAATGATAAATTGGTAGATGTTCATTTGTTTTCGAATAAGTATACAAAGTTTCGTCCGCCTCCGAAGCGTCTTCGTCGCCGAGATGAGTCAAGCCTCAACATGTTTATAATCTAAGCAAATCACAATTTACATGACTTGTTCCCAACTCCGTCTTGTAACCGCTTTGAAGTTAAAAGTGTTTTGTTTGAAATTTGTATATACACTTTTGTTGTGCAGTATTATAAAATGTTGACATTGTTAAATATTATTATGATTATATGATTTATATTATTTTAAGTTAGAATTAGAGGTGACTTAGTCAGCACTGTAAGTGGATTCGAACGTAGGGCTAAAAAGAGGGTAGAATGATATATTTGCCAATAACACCCGCCCGCAAAATATTTAGTTGCTTATTGCGCCTGCAACATCGCCGAAATATCGGAAACTCGATAAACGAAAGACAAATGGTAGCATATCGGCAATTAATAATTATTCTAATGTCAATGATCGTGGAAGTTTAAACAACATATTGTTCTGTAAGTGTTTAAGTTATAAATGATATTAATTAATTGTGTAACATAAGGAATGAAATGCGTCTATATACTTCTTGTTATGCGTCAAATATTATTTTCCGCAAGTAACAATCAAAGTAATAACGGCTGAATGCAACAGTGTGTAGATATATATAGAATATTCATTTAAATTTCGAATACCGGTATTCACTTTACGGTATTCTAAATTTGAACTCATCAGAAATACAAAGCTGCATTCCTGCGCCGAATATTTTGCAAGTTGTTGCGGTGTTTCACGGTTAATTTGGCAAGGTGGGTGCAACGGGCCGGATTCGTGAAAAATATAACCTAGACGCGAGCGAACAACTATGTTTCGTTTTTGAAAATATTCCGTTCTCTTATTTACGGGCTTTTGGGAAAGTTGAGGTATTCGGACCAATTCTCGATATGGAAATTTCAAACTTTTGCTCGCGACTTCGTCTGTGCGGAATCAGTATTTCCAATAGGCATTTTTTTCAGTGATTTAATCTTGAAAAACAATATCTATATGCATCTAAGAGTATTCTTGCAAAATTTCCAAATATTGTATTTATCCATACAAACTTGACTCTGAAACTACCACCAATTTTTCAAATTCTTTCACCTACGGATAATAATTTGCGCAGGATAAGACTAGAAGGACTGGCGTTGAGGAGCTCGATGGCGATGGTTATGGTGATGGAACTTACGCAATGGCAATGGCAAAGCCGGTCATAGGATGACCAACAATTTATTATCTCGAGCTTCCTCCATGCTTCATAAGGCACGTTAAGCCGTTGGTCCCGGCTGCATCTCCAGTCGCTAACACTCACAAATCCGCACTGGACCCACGTGGTAGATAATAAATGGATTTGAATCGATTCCACCCATTTGGACGGCCTGAGCCCCAGAAGTGAGGTCATTTAGACGGGTGAATATGATAATGATGACGACGTAAAAGCTACATCATACGCGGGTGACATAGGTTATTATTTACGCAAGTGAAATAACTAGAAAACAGTTAGTTTTTAACCGACTTCTAAAAAAGGATATTTTCAATTCGGGGTGTGTATTTCGTTGGAATAGCGTCGTGTATGGGCTTTTAAACACTTGTGCTAAATTGTATACATCTATCTTCGTTGATAGATAACTCGCAATCTAGACGTCGAGTTGCAATGATTCTTTTTTTTTATTGCTTAGCTCATAACTTAGGTAACACTACGAGTCATCAAAATCGGTTCAGTAGTTTTGAAGATATGAACTATTAAAATTAAAGCTACTTATAAATGGAGTAACTATATATTTGATAGTACAAAATATTTGCTGTAGTATTGTCTACTGCTGTAAGTATGAAATTGGAAACAGCGCTGGTGTCCTCCAAGAAACTTGTTACTTGGCAAAGGTAAAACAAACTCTATAACAAGCAAAAGGTGAAAAATAAAAATATGACTTTGTGTGCCAAGATTCGCGAGTTCATGCTTGACTGTACTTAAAAAGTCTATTGTACACAACATATTTCCACAAGACAACTTTTGAGGGGAAATTTTAGAACAGACTACATCAATGTGAAATTTTTAGCGTTGAAGTTCATATTCTTACTGAAATTATTATGATCCACAGCCTACCATTCTTTACCCTCGACTGCCCTGTCCCTCGTTCCCTTCCAGAAAAGATTTCAACCCAAGGATTCCAAAGGACCCTTGTTGTAATCCTTGGGTTGATCCTATCACTATCACATTGCAAGGCTGCTTTGTTCACCGAAATGCGCGGTTTTCGTGGAGGAATTTCGCTCATTCAATTTCCAAAACCCTGATATGATAATATAATACGCTAATATTATCAACCATTATAACCAATACAGAAAATAAAATTAAATTGAAATACAAACACACAGGGTAAAGTTATAGAGAAATTACGTTGATTACAATTTTACGCTGACATATAGGTACTAATTTACCACAATATACAAATTTTCCACAAATATTGTGCAATTTTGACTTAGGCTTTAGACTAATGACACAAATAGAGACAGATCACCATCTTTACTACGCAAAAAAGAGCGACGAAAACTATTTTTCAAACTCTTAAAGTGCTACGAAAGTTGTAAAATATTACAATTACATCTTTAGTCTAAAACATTATGATGATAAATGCTTTTTATTAAAAACGTTCTCTAAATTGATATATGATGATAAAAAGTTCTATAGAATGATACAAAGAATTAGATTTTTTTGATTCAATCTATTTTGAGTATAATCAGTGCGATGTCGGCTGTACTCAAAATTATCCTTCAGAAGACAAGGCCAATGAAACTAGTCTATGATGAGGAGCTGCCGAATGATCTAGAAGTTTACTCTGGAGCTTGGTTCGATCAAGCTTACTTCATAAGCCCTATTACTATTCCTAGTATGGCTCACATATTCAACCATTTACAGCTTTGCGTCTAGTACTAAAGTAAATATAATTTCACCCGGTCACTGGACATAAGATTGGTCACAGCATTGCTAGTGTTTGCGCTACTCTATGATAATTCAAGCAAAATTACAAATTGGAGTTATTGAGATAAAGTTTTAATTTGTCTGACAACGTTACTTCGCCATCCACTGATTTCAAGTGAAATGCAAAAATAATTGAATTTAAGATCAATAACCAGTGCGGTGGCGATATCAGAAGGTACATTTGAATACGAGGTCACCCAACTTCCGAATGGAGTACCAAAATCGAATCTCGCTTATTCATTTCTGAAACAATTATTATAGATCGTTATCAATTTGCGATTATATTGTTCGATTGTTGTGCAATCACTTATTGTAGTTCATCATAATATACTGTATTTAATGGCTGGATACATGAAGTTGTTAAAATAGTATTTTGGATGCGGCATTATAATAAAAACAATAGGTACTGAAAAAATTCCAACGTTGTTCATCTGTAGCTTAAATCTGATAATAACCCAAAAATTATCTAACCTAAAATTTACGTATAACTTTGTGTTCATTCTTAAATGAAAAGTTTACATAAATAAAAACACATATAATATAACTAA
Source organism: Diatraea saccharalis (assembly GCA_918026875.4). Classification (NCBI taxonomy): domain Eukaryota; kingdom Metazoa; phylum Arthropoda; class Insecta; order Lepidoptera; family Crambidae; genus Diatraea; species Diatraea saccharalis. The sequence goes on from OU893339.1 coordinate 19,181,482, forward strand.
CTAGATATAGCAAATTCCACTGTTGTGTTTTCTAGTCGTTGTCTATAGCGAGATTACTTTTTATAATACAAACAACTTTAACGTGTATTTTTAGTCAATTTAAATCATCATACATCACGACAGATATCAAAATATTATATCTTACTGTAATATCATGTAATGTTATTATTCTGTACATTTATGCTAGTTGGATTTTCCTTAATTTACTATTTCCATTAAATATGAGATCTACGCTAGAAATCAACATTAATATTCAGACAAGCTTATGTTATGAGTTTTGCATAATGAGCGAATTGGCACAAACGTATATGTAGACTTAAATTAATATTAACGAATCCACTCAGTATGCTGTTCATATTATTAGTTTAAATATCAAGTTGTTCGAAATGATATAGTCTACGCTTTGCATTTGAAGCAAACGAAGACAGTAGAAAACTATCACTGTAGGTAATTACTCCGTTTTCATTTAAATTTTGTGTGTATTTGTTAAACTTATATGACAATCTGTTACAATGTAGTGTCTAGGCAGCCTACAAAAATTTGGCTCAACTTCTTGAGCTTGTTATAGTCATTTGATTAAAATTATCTGAATTCAGTTTAAAAATAATTATTATGTGTCTCACTATTTTATAGAAGATGGTCTAGTTACTTTTAGTTTTGTAGATCATCGAGATTAAAGATTTAAACAAATATACCACCTCCATATACCTTTGCTTTTAAGATCGTTGTTAACTCTGAAGCAATCGCTATGGTCACTAATGGAAGTTGCAACATTACCACCTGTCGTTCATAATTTAATACATTTAAGGTTTAATATTGTGGGAAATTAATGTTGTTATGTATAGTCATAAGGGATTTTTATTAATATTAAATGTTGATTTATATAACAATCCTTACATATTATATTATAAAATAAAATTCGTTGCATATACTTACTTATACGTCAAAAAATACTACACATTTTAAACGCCGATATTTAAACATCTGTGTTGCTCAGTCTCAAAAAGAAAATTTGATTCAAACATATAATATGTAATAACACTCATAAAAGACTTTCTATGATTTAGGAATTCTATCTCATCTGACTATAAGGATCATATTGTATTCACGGCTCGTGTAAACTACGTCGCTTTTTATTACCTTAGGTATTCCAAAGCTCGTTTCTGAAGTGATATCACGGAGTCATGATAAAAATTTAATTTTTCAACCAGTTCCCGAGTAGGGGGCGCTAGTGTATTAAGCTGGAAACAAACAGTAGAAGTTGGAGCTTCTTCCATCGTAAAGATATTTGTTATATTGAGAGGAGAAGCGATTTGATCGACTTCTCTATAATATAATATTTTTTTCCTCCTCTCTATGCCTATTCTCTATATATTACTGACTAATTTCGTTGCCATCTTGTCCAATGGCTTACCAGATTCATAAATTTTCTTGTTCAGTACGTATTTAGTGATATTAGAAGATCAGCCATGCAATTTTGTTCTGTTGTCGAACACAACACTGTCACAAAATTAGATCCAATCAAATGACGACTTTATTACCGGATGTAGGATTTATTCATTTGAACCTCTATGTTGCAGTAGCACGCTGTTTATTTAAAAGAAAAACAACGCTAGGTACATGCTACTCTTCGACATCCTCGTGAGTCACAGTGGAGTTTTAAAAAGTTAATTTCCGATACAGTTAATTATCTTTAAATAATCAAGTAGGTACCTATTTAAATATTGTCACTTTAATTTTTATTAGGTAATGATTAAATCTATTCAATTTCAAAACTTGCAGCTTAATAATAGATATTAATATAAACCGCTCCGCTTATGAGCATGCCAGTGTCCTACGAAGAACTATCGTAAGTCACGTAGGTAAATCGTGATTTCTTCTCAGCTGCACCTCCTTTGAATTTTATTGTACAATAGTACACGTATTTAACTATGAAATAAGCATTCGGGAAATTTGCTATTTCAAAGAGATTTGTAACATTGAATATTACATTTTTTACTTTGATTCGGTTACTCCACCCTAGGTAGTTGAATAAATTGAAAGCAAGTTTCGGATTGTGCATTTTTTATTTTTAATCATTCAGGATCTTCAATGTAAAGCAACTGTAGCTATGGTTTGAAAAAAGATGGGTGAAAGCAGCTGTTGGTCGGGCTTTGTATGGCTAAAAAGCTCACATCTTTATTAGTTATAGTAATGTTTTATTTCGGTACGAGTACGAGTTACAGATTTATTATGGGTTTATAGATATTCCAAGTTCTACTAGTTGGGACGTTTATATGGATACATTTCACCCTATATGATTTATAATTAATACCAGCTAGACCAATAAATGTCTATGGGATCATAGATCAAAAGTAGTTTCATGCTAAACTCTTATCACGGCAATCTGAACTTAGAATCATCAGCAGTTGGATACAAAATTGCTTAGTGCCGATCAACATTGGGAAGACCACTGGAAAGAATAAACAACGGACTTTGATCTTTAGTCCCTAAGGAATAGTGTTCATTTCTGTGTGGATTTTAAATTCACGTGTGTTATTGCGGCGAAGGAAATTAATTTTTATGTTTATTGGGGGCAAGGTAGCTAATTGTTTGATGGTCCCGAATGAGTGTTTCGCCGGTGAAATTAAAACAGCTACGTTATTACAACATTCCTTTTTATTGGGAACGTAAACTTTAAAAAGGGACTTAGGACTTTAAAAAGGAGGTTTCTAATTTGAGTAGTCTAGTTTTGTGTGTCTGTTTGCGAGTTCTTTATTAATTAGTTACAGATTTCGTTGTTATTTTTTTAAGAAAATCACTTTACTTGCTTTTCGAACAGTGCAACGAGCTTTGTGCGGTCTTATAAAGGTGGAACGTCCATTTTTGTATGCACGGACGCAACGGATTTTTGGATGACCGGTTATATGTGTAGCAGCCATAATAGTAAGTCTTACTATCGTATTAAATATTTATTCGTAGGAGACTTAAAATTATGTATTTATAAATATATATTACTACCCTGATTGAATTATAAGAAAAATATTAACTCGCAAAAAGAGAAAATAACATGATCACAATGTTTACAAAAATCTCCGAAACAGGCGTGGTCATCCATATGATAGTTATTAACATTTATAATTAACTAGTGGACGCCCGCGACTTCGTCCGCGTGGAAGTCGGTATCCCGTGGGAGTGAGAAGTTTTCCCAGTAAAAAGTACCCTATGTGTTATTCTGATGTATAACCTATATTGCTGTAAAGTTTTATCCAAATCCGTCCAGTAGTTTTTTCGTGAAAGAGTAACAAACATCCATACATCCATACTTACAAACTTTCGCCTTTATAATATTAATAGGATTATTAGAAAACCAACACTTCACAATGACCCACAAACAAATAAGCAGTACGGTCAACAATAAAAGTGAATCATTGAAAACCGGTCACGATTCTAAACTAGAAATGAATGCGTCTCACTTTACTGATTGTTTTGTTTTAGCGTTCAGATTATATTACAGATAACTTACATATTTGTTTAGAGCGATCAATATTAATGATTTTCAAAATGACCCTCAAACCGCGGATTGGTAATTTATTATGTTGACGGTACTTGTGTAAAAATATATATGTATATAACATGTTTCGTACCGTCTGTCCGTCTGTCAGTCACTTATTATAATGCGATTATGCGATTTGTTACGCTGGCATCGAGGTCATTTTAAAGTATTGCTTAATGCTTTGTTTGAACCAAATATGAAAAGTACACATTCTATTAAGAGAACTTCCGTTGGAATTTAATTTAACATTTTAACTGACTTCATAAAAAGGACGAGTTTTTTATGAACGTTCCACGACGTTCTTATCAGTTGTGAACTAACTTTGATGATTCATTTATTTGATCGATGTCATAACTAAAAGTAACTTAAAAAATCTAAAAAAGAAATGCTTAATATCTACAAAATAACAAATTCAATAAACTGCATTTGATTCGGTTGAAAGGTTTGCCATCATAAAAATAACTTTAACTTTGTATTTAAATAAGTGTAGCTTAAAGTTCGTGAATATCTATTACATTTCAAAAGATTGCGATAGATTTAAATATTAGACAATTAGGTCCATGAATTTACATTGTCTTCGGCACGTTACCGTATTATTAGTGAGCGAGACATCAAAAATAATGATGTTTTCAGGGAGCATATTAAAAAAACCTCTATTCGCTGGTGTGTAAAATGATCACCATTTTTTTTTGTCTAAAGTAAAAAAAGAAACACGTAATCAAAATTCACTTCAACAATTTTATGGGTGCAAGTGCAGCTTGGCAATCACTATGGCATTTCCCATCTTTGATACAGCTGCCTTTACATCGATCGAGTGATCTTTCCGAACCAATAACGCCATGACTTCTCCTGCCTACACTTGCCCTTAGTATTTGGATTGTAACAATTTCAATAGCTTCTCATTATGTAATCCAGATATTTGAGTTTTACCCATTTGGCGCTACTTTGATTCAATTTCGATAGTATCATTGTTATAGATAATAATAAACTTTTTATTCCCCATATCACAAAGACTATTTTTGCTCTTTGATATCTGAGCGCAGAAGTCGTTTTTATCCGCTAGAGGATAAAGAAAATTGAATATAGAAGCACTAAGTTTGTGAATTCAATACATCATTATACTTATTTACCTCCATGGTGCCGAATTTATCATACAACTTTTTTAATTTGTTAAAAACTCAGTCTCGGAACCTTCTAGGTTATTTTTAATATCCTAGGTTAAAACAAAAACAAACAAAAAAACTTGAAAACAAATTTAAAACTAAAACGAGTGATTCTATTTGTATGAGTGAGTTTATTTGACAACAGAATTTACTGAAACTGTTATTAATGCGTAAATAAGCTTTCTCCCTTAACAATCACGCGAGAAGTATTTGAAACAGTACAATTTTTAACACGTGGCGACTAGCTAAAGGCGATAAAACCCTTAGAAAACGTTTTGCTGGCATATTTTATAGAATTATCCGAGACTTACAAATCAAGTACTCAACGGAATATGCATTCAATGCTAAAAGCAATAATAAAGACGAAAATAAAGATACATATATCGACACCTATTCTAAATTAGTGGCATTTAAAAAAAAAGAGCGTCAACTGGTCATAAACAAAAAAAAACTACAAAAATAAAAAATAGAAAATTTATAAATTCTATAATTTATAAATATTCTATGTTGTGGTTAATACTTAAACGAAACAAAAGTATCTTGTGATTGTGTTTTTTTTGCATTAAGTCATTTCCTCGCTGAAGTGGGATGAAAAGTTACGTGTTGCACTCGAGTGCATAGATTTTTCACACAGTACTCTTTTGATTCCCGCGCTGACACCCAGGAATGTTGTAATATTTAAATACTTCGCTTTCTCGGTCATGAGTACGCGACTAAAAAGCAAACATTATAATATATAAAAGATTTTTTTTATATATATTCATCTATATCTTTATAGACTCTGTCATTATTTTGTAAATTTAGTCAATTGAGTTATCTTGCATCTGATGTTCTTAATATATTAATAAGCTATCGATTGTACTTACATAATTAATTCTTTTTATATTCGTTTTATTAATTGGCTTAATTGGCATTAACGTAGGTGTTAATTGCCAATTAATAAGAAAATCTGGTGGGATCACTGGCACGGGAATCGAAGGCTTAAAGTGTAAGATATATTTTCTCTACAAAGAGATCCTCAGAAGTAAATTAAGATTAGGTAGAAAGTATTTTAATTAAACAAAATAGGTCCTAAGGGTGTCGGAAGACTGAAAGTTAGATGATATTTAAATCGAATATCTGTGACATTTATGTTAGAGTGTTTCGCTTTCTTTAAGATTTCAGGTCCGATTTAAAAATTCTTCTTAACCATCCATAAGGAAGGCGTGAGCTCTTGCAGTGGTAACGTAACAGAGCTGATGATGGTCTATCACCTAGTTTGTGGAGAAGGCATTGCATAACAATGAACTATATGTAGTTATTACAATAGCAAAATACAAGTTATTGCTATACGCTATTTAGTTACGATTATTTTATTAACGTTCATCATCATATTTTGTTAGCAATGTGTATCAACTGGTCATACAATAAGATCTGACGAAATATCCAAGAGAGGGAAAGAAAAAGAAAGGGAAACCATTGGAGAGATGGAAAGACAACATTGTTAAAAGAATGGGAAAAGTGAAAAGGTATATGTAAAATTAAAAAATTTTACTTATGCAATTACTTTTCAAAAATACGTTACCTAATAGGATAAGTAGAATCGATACTGCGATGACATAACAATTATATGTGTTTAGTTTTTTTTTATCCATATTGTTCCTTATTAATTATACGTTATTTAATCCTGATTCTTTTGTAGAAATAAGCAGATTACACTTATATTAAAACGGTTAGGTTATGAGCATTTCCATGTTTCAGTCTTAAACATATGAAGATCGAAATAACCGAAATAATTATAATAAGAATGGACAGATGCTGTGGGCTGAAATAACTAGGTTAATAAATTTATTGACCCGGGTATAATTTGTTTTCCTGCGTTTGTCGGCAACCTTACCTCTTATCGAACACTCGAGACGCGCTTCAGAAGACTTTTTAGGGTAAATCTATGTACATCTACGTTCAAGATAATTATGTAATTAACTCGTTTTCTCCCCCGGAGGAGGAAATTGGAACGACACTTAATTTTAACCGAAATTTACAGGAACACAACTGAACACTTTTGTTTTGATATTAAATTAAGGGGCTTTGGTGTTTAAGAACTTAAGTCATTAAAATATGAGCTAAATAGTACACAAAGCATCTGTAAATATGCATGTTAAGCATCTTTCTCTAAGGTTTGTCATAGGATAGATGACCGGAAATTGTCTTAACATTCGTAGTGTAGTTAACCTCTTGCTATTATTTCCAGTAGTTGAAAATCATCTGCTCTTTCAATTCGTTTCTATACATAACGAAGGCCATTATTGTTCCCATTGTTGTCGTATAGTCCTTATGGATAGTGTCATTTATGGAGAAAGGGACATTATCATGCAGGTCAAGGATTAGTGGATGCTAATTTCAGCAGAAGACATCAGGTTTAATGGCTAAACTTGCCTTCAGAAGAACAAAATACCTCGTATCAATCCACTAACAAGCACGCTCTAACCAATGCGCCATCTACTTTTAAACCTCTTCGCTATTTTTAACCGACTTCGAAATAACCGCTTTTAAGATAAATGTTATTACTTACTTATTTAAAATGTGAATTTGGATCAATAATTAAAATATATATATATATGGGCCTTTCTCTACTAACAGGAAAATCATAGTCCAAGCATTTTTTTTGACATTGGCTATATTAATGCACAGTTTTATTTATTAAAACACATAATATATGACCGGTTATTTAAGGAGCCAAGCTTAATCAATATTTAGAATCATAATAATTTCATAAATTCGGTCTAAAAGCCACTAAAAACAGTCCTCTGTTATGTCCTAATTCCCGATCGAGTATGATTCAGTTCGGTTTTTATTAGTTGTATTTAAAAATGCAAAATCTTATAACTCTATAAACATGAAGAATACTGAATGCATGTAAACAAAAAACAATTATAATTTTAGATAATTTTTTAATACCAAAAACTAGTGTTCGAATTTTGTCCAATACATTTTTGAACAGTCCTCTGTCACAATTTGAATATCACGCCACAAAAATATTAAACACTATTGTGCTTACATTTCCCTTGAAATCGGACGTTAACAGTGTGAAGTTTGTTCGGTCGCCATGCTAAAAAAGTCGCCGACATTTTGCGCAGTGAAAACTCCACGTCTGTATGGGAGCCACGTCTCTGTAGTGTTGAGTGAACATTCCTCTGGTAAGTCTATTTTACGGTGTTTTATGTGTTAAAATTATATTTATTTAACAAAAAAATTGCTTAGTTTGATAATTTATAGCTGTTTCTGTGTTATGAAGTAATATTTTAACTGATACGTGGTATGACATTTTTCAGGTAAAATTACAGTCCTCTGTGCAACAGTCCTCTGGAAATTTATAACACAGAGGACTGCTCAATGTGACAGAGGACTGTTTTATTTGACGTCCGTGTATTTTATTAATATTCTTTATAGTCTGCACTAACCTACTGCTTGTCGATAGCCTCCTTCTTTCTTACAATAAACAAACGTGACTCGTGCCTCTGTATAAAGCACGCAAACATCGATCTATAACTGTCAGCATTGCACAGGCGAAGAATACAAAAGTCACAATGCACTGCTTGAAAAGAGATGTTGTAATCGCTATGACGAGCTATGTTTGTCGCGAACCTGCCAACGCTGTATTGACAAGAATCCTGACGACAGGGAGTTTGTTGACAGCAAGCCTATTGAATTTAAAAATGGATATCCGAGAAACAAACTTACAACCCCAAGACCAAGAATGCTCGAACAGTTACCAAATACCTAAAGAAAACGTTCACGGTTCGCCCTCGAGAACTAATAGTAGAGCTGCACGAGGATTTGGAAGCCTATTATCAACACGAAAGAAACATTACCCATCAATACAATGCTATCAAGAAATACAAACAAAACCAAAACCGGCGAAGACGCGATATACATATTGATTTTTCAGAAAATTATTGTTCAAAATACGGTCAAGAAATACAAGCATTTCATTTTGGAGGGTCAAGACTTCAGCTAAGTCTTCATACTGTGGTAGTGTATACCAAAAACTCTATTAAGTCTTATTGTACTGTTTCCAAAAATCTTACACATTCACCAGCTGCTGTATGGGCACATTTGCGGCCAATCATTAAAACTCTCCCACTTAACATAAAGAGCATCCATTTCATCAGCGATGGACCCGTAACTCAATACAGAAACAGAACGATGTTTTACATCCTGGCATCAAGGCTTCAACAAGAAGTTTTAAATGTGAAGAAGTTTACGTGGAACTATTCAGAGAGTGGTCATGGCAAAGGGGCCCCTGATAGCATTGGAGCGACCTGCAAGAGAACCGCTGATGCCGTCGTCGCGACAGGTGGTGATATTTATAGCTTGGAATCATTTGTAGAGGCCATTCAACGAAGATGTTCCGCAATTACCTTGATCACAATCGACGATAAAGCCATCCAAGAATTGACAGAAGACCTTCAAAATGATACAGTTGATTTAAAAAGCTTTAATGGCACTTTAAAAATTCATCAAGTAAAGGCTGAAATAATAAGAAGTCCTCTGATATCAGCTCCAAGTGCCACTAAACTCATAATGAAAAGTTTAAGTTGCACTTGTGAAGGCGAGTGCCAGCATTTCAATTTAGGAGTATTACAGTACAAAAACAAGACAAAACTTAACGTAGATGATATTTACACAGACTCTGAATGGACAACTCACAGGATTCCACAATGGAGACCGACGACGATGCTGCACTGGCTGGACCTAGTTCAATCAACCAACAGAATTACACCATCGGTGATTACGTCTTGGTTAAATTTCTAGTAAGAAACACTGAATATTGTTATGCTGCAGTAATCAACAAAATAGACACGGAAGAAGGTGAACTAACAGTAACTTTCCTAAAATTTGTGATGACAAAGGACACACATTCAGAGTCGATGAAAATGATGTTTCTGATGTGTCCTTTGACCAAGTATTAAAGAAGTTGCCAAACCCAGATATTGCCCTGAAAGGGAAACTAATATTTTATTATTTTAATATACCTGTACCTGTTTTTGACAAATAAGTCTGCGTTGATAAGTAAACAAGGCTGATTCTTAGTACCTAAGCTTAATTTTGATTATAATTATTTTAATTCGTTATTTAGAGAGCTAAACTCGCAATTTGTTCGTGAAGAATATGTATAAGTATTTAAATTCTGTATGTGATACAGTATTCAATAAAGAAGAGGATTTATTTGATTACATTTAATAATTAATATTGTGTTTTTCTTAATATAAACATTGACATAAACTGTTCTCTGGGTGGAAAAAACAGTCCTCTGGGTGGCAAAACAGTCCTCTGCCGCACTTTTTTATAAAATTGCCTATAGTTCGAAAAATAAGAGAAAATTACAATGGTTTTTTGTTTATATGTATTTATATTATAACTATCTATCGACTTTACATAATATATTTTTAATTTTCTACAAAAACAGGGTTAGGACAATTGTCAATAGACAAGTTTCCAGTTAGTAGAGAAAGGCCCATATATCTTAATTTTCGAAGTCGAAGTTCTTCATAAATGACACTCCTTTAATAATGTCAAGATTAAATATAAAGTTAAAATATTTGTAAAAAATATTTCTATCGGCTGTATGGGTGGATTGCCTGAACATTGATAAAAAATATTATAGTAGCGAAAAAGTAACAATTGCTTGAAAAATTCGTCAGTCCTGTTAGGTCCTGGGTAGCTCAGTGATTAGAGCAGTCGCCCGGATTGCGAAAGATCGTGGATTCGAGTCCCATCTAAGAGTGCCAGGAACAAAGTGGATTTATAACCATTTTTTATTAAGAACAATGCAAAGATTTTTTAACTAGGTAATTTAAAATTAGCTTGTCTTATTTTAGTTAGTGTTATAAAAAGAAAAAAACTGAAGTTAGTACTTAGTTTAAATCATTGGCCCCCCTAAAGCAAATTGACAGTGAGAGAAGAGAAAACATCTAATTGTTGTTGACTTAGTTTGGTCGGGTAATGTTAACTGATACTAAATTTAATCGTCGCTGAGCATTTCTTTAGTAGGTATATTTTAAGAAGGTCTAACTACCTATTTTCACTAAACTTAGGAATCGCTTAGGTGTCCATGCATTTCATCAATGACAAGGTTTCATCTAACGACATTAAGCAATATCTAAAGTTACGATACTTTATAAGGCGCCTTGTGCTAGGCATTTGCGTGATATCACAAATGTATCAAGGGATATAACAAAAATCTTTATCTGGAGTTAAACCGATCTGCTAAGTCGATTCGAAAGATTAGGCATTTCCTAGTTAAGCTATGCCTTGTTCTAAATGATAACGGGTACATAGATTTTATTATGTGAATTTTACGAATATATCTCTAGTTAAAATAGATTGTTTATACATTGCTTGTAATTAACTTATAAATGTTATAAATATAACCGTATTTTGAATAATTCTGTAGGCTTGAATCAGAATAAAATAAAAAAGTTAGTACCTGTTTTATAATAAGACGGATTATTACCAAATTAGTTTTGTTACAGTTGTTGGGATCCGCCGATGGATATTTACTTGCATCTCAAATAAACAGTAGTTGGCTCGTTATTTTCTGTCGCTTCGCTGACTCAATATGCAATGTTGTCTTCAACATATCAAAGTTTTATTATATATTATTCTTCCTTTAGGTTATAAATAAGGTTAACATTAAAGTAGTTTCTCTGAATTCGTTCTAGTTTAGGAAGCCACCAACCAATCTACCTCGTCTACATTAACATCGATTTCCTTAACATGGAATTGAAATCGATGTGGGCTTAGTTAAAATGAGGAAGTATTAAAAAAAAACATTAGTTCCCGAAATCAAGCTAGATGTCGCTACGGTAAGTTCTTGATTTCTCCATGACAACTCTTCCGGTTATCTTTTATGTTTAAAAGTAAATTAGTTTTTAAAACTCAATAAATGACTCATATTCTATTTGTACTTTTTCGTATTTGTATTGATATTCAAGTTTCTAACTTTTAGAAATCCAGTTTTTTTATATGTTAGTTAAAAAGAACGGAAATGACTGTCTTTGGTCCTTTCGTTTCCTGCAAAAATCAACTTTTGCTAGAGACGCCATCTAGAGGAGGTGCTTTTTTAGAACTTTCGTTTTTTTTAAATACTTCTCCTCTACTTTACATCACATATTCTTCGTTATTCGTGGTTTATATTTTGTAACACTAAGTGATTGACAGATAATTCTTTCGCGCAAACATCTGTTATTTTAAATATATTGTTACGGATTTTATAGTCTATAACCCTATTCATAGATCACCAAAGATAAAGATAATAAAGTAGATAATGCCATTTGAGATCAACATGAATGAGTGCTCATTTGACTTCCTATTAATTGAATAATCAGTCTCCCTAATAATAATTGAGACAAAAAAATATTTTAATTACTTGTAAACCAAATAAGTTAAACACCATTCTTCTACATATTACAGTATTACCTTTCTTTGACCACCGCAATATCACCCCTTTTTGCAACTGTAAGTGATAATTTTTATGAATATGACATAAAAATTAACGTTAACGCCATCTATTTGATGATCTAAGCTTATTGTTGCCTAAATAAATATATCACAAAAGGTACAGTTTTGATTTAAATCCATCCATCCATACGGTTGCGAAACTGTGTTCTACTGTAACTGTGTTCTCTTGATAGATAGTTGGTCATCCATATTGAATAGCAGTTTGAAGCTCTATCTACATGACCGATATTTGATACACACAGATAAAATAAAAACACGGGAATCAAATTTACAATACACAATGTCACAAGTGGAATCTTTTCAATGTTGAACGATGAAGTGTTTCCAAATTTGACTATTCTCAGCTTGATTTACGGAAGTTAATTCGTACCGTATGCATTAAATCTGTTTTTTGCGTGATCTATGGTTTTATAATGGTTTTCCATAGTTTATTCAGAATTGATTAATTAAATAAGAAAGTTTAAGATCTGATGACAGTTTGAAATAGTTGGAAGAAGTAACATATAACGGCATGTCTTTCCTGGTGACATAAATTGTGATTATGAGAAATCACTTTTTAATAGACTAAACGTTCTCGACCATTATTGTTCTTTGGTGAGTCATTGAACTTTTTACACGTGTCTGTTAAATTTGATGTCATTATTTAATCTATAACTTAGACGCATAGTTTGCATAACTGTGAATGGAACTTGCATATGAGGGAGGGAGCGATATATGGAGCATATCTGACGTTAAATACGTCGCATTTCGTTGTCGAGTAACTTCAAAATTGATAAATACAAAAAAGTTATTATCGGTGCCCATTTTTTCAATTTCAATCGGTGAACAAACTATTGGTAGTCTATTGACAAAAATAATGTCATTAATCTCAGGGTACAAAAGGTACATATCATAGGAAGGAAGGAATTTATTCTTTGCTATTTTCGTTGTTAGTAATATAGAACAGTAATGAACTTAATATAAAATTTTGTACACTGCCTACAGATTTTTCTATATATAACGCATCATTGATACACTCAAGGTCGACTGATCTTCCTTTAGATGTGGACCGATCCTTAATCTATAGAGTATTATGGTAAATGTATACAATAAATGTAATTCACTATACATAGAGCATATATTACCACAAATTTTCGATTTTGAACCATCTGTAAAATTAGTTTTAGACACATCTCATGACGGGCTCGTGCGAAAGGAGCTTAAATAGTAAACGGATTGTCGCTTCTACAAATACTTAATCTTTAGCCAGTCTTTGAGCCAATTAGGGGCTAGTCATGCCTGATCAAATCTAGCTAGATTAGTCGTCACGGCAGACTTAGTAGCCAAGACGATCGATAAAGGTTTAATGTCCATTCTAATGTCATTTAACTTTTCAACACTTGTCTTATTAAATATAAATCAGATGACGCTCGTTAGTAAGCGCATTATTTATGAACTTTTATGTGGAGTTTCTTCTTCTCTTGCATCTTAACTAATAGATCGAATTAGACTTTTTAAAAACCGTTTCATTGTCATTTACTATATTAAGTCTTGAGATAAGTATTATTTATTACTTTTTTCAGGATTGAAGTCGGAAAAAAATCTTTAATTTAAGTGATATTGATATATTTTATATAATAGGCATCACTAAATATATTCAATATCTATCTTTATAAATAAAAATATTCAACATAGTAAATGTCTAAAAAAGAATATTTTATTTATTTACTCGACCTCATTTTTCCAATTATCTATACTCTAATTTTATAGAGGAAATATTTGATTGCTTGTTTGTTTCATCTACTGCTACATAATACGCGGGGAACATAGGTTATAATTTACGCAAGCGAAGACGCAGAGAAACAGCTAGTTTGATAGAAATTGATTCAAAATTCAAGACGAAATCGATGAACATACCTACTTACAATATTAGTGACAAAGTTATCACATTTATTTAAAAAAACGTTGTCTAAGATACCATCGAGTCTACCACGTAACTCATTTGATCTGCCCTGCGATTCTGTAAAAATCCAGACCCGAATTCGAATTCACTCATGTGTCCGAATTCACGTCATTTAGTGTAAAAATTCTATTGATTCCATTTTTTTTTTGTATAAAAATACAAAACAAAATTAATCGAATACACGTGTCTCAGATATTCTATTCCTATATCATTTCGAAACTCACTTCACTTATGCTACGAAACGTTATTACCAATTCAAGATTGAGCGTATGCCTCTTTTGAAGTCAATTCGGACACCTGAGAGAATTCGAACTCGGGTTTGGAGTTTTACAGAATCGCAGGGCTGATCTGATAATTTGCGGTTTCATTTAAACAGGCCATTCTGGACTAGACGCGGATGGTCTGACTATACTAACACATTATTTTCTCAATGCTTCAGAGATAAATATTAAGTGTACATTTTGAATGCAATATTCGTTGAAAATAATGAACAATCACATTGTTTAACAAAAAAATACATGGATAAAGGTTATATATGATGTGTCAGTGGACTGAAGAAAAGTGAGAAAAGGCATCTTTTTGTTCGTGTTACATACAAAAAGTTGTGGATGTATGTACCTAGGTACAGTCAGACTCATCTTGTAACAAATGATACTAGAACTCAGAAGAATAATGATCGAGGTGAGACGCGAGACTATGAAGTAACGTCAGAAAAAAAGTAAAAATTGTTAAATGTATAAAAGAGGTTTTTATAAGGTTATTGTGGTTATCACACGTTATCGGGAATTCATCTGAGAATTAGCTTATTTCTGGAATTTACTTTCAGGTGAAGCTAAAGACTTTCATTTCTACATTAGAGATCATATAATTACAATAGGTTTTTTTTATGTTGATTGCTTCATCCACAGCTAAGTAAAATTCGTGTATTGAAAAACAAAATGTGGTGATTGTAGATACATCCAATACATTTTTTAATACTATACTTATATAGATATTTTCGACCGTTAACTGATGATGACAACATAGAACTAGCGTTCACACTATTCGACAGGGGGAGTATTTTATCTGTCTTCATGCGCAATCTTATGCAGGCGATACAGGCGGGTGATATTGGACGATTTTTTTTTTATTTTTTTT
This sequence comes from Diatraea saccharalis, assembly GCA_918026875.4. NCBI lineage: Eukaryota > Metazoa > Arthropoda > Insecta > Lepidoptera > Crambidae > Diatraea > Diatraea saccharalis. The sequence goes on from OU893339.1 coordinate 19,196,762, forward strand.
TGTCAACTTATTTATCTGCCGACCATACATTTATACAGTCTAACACCGAAAGCGGAAATCCGATGAAGACCGAGTTCAACTCACAGTCTCCCTGATACAGGGACGCGGCGTGAAAAAAAAATGATTCCGTAAGTTCCCGCCTTTTTGCCACAACCGAGATGGATTTTAAATCTATTTATCATTCGTCTGACTTCTTAAGGTATATTTTTCTGTTATTCAAAGTATAAGTGAGTTTCTGTGAGAGAAATTAGAGATAAATGGCTTTAAGGAGTTTGTTTACTCAGATGCTGAATACGCGTTACGTCCTAATCGTTAATAATATTTTTTATTTGTTTTTCAAGCTTTTTTTATATTTTTTTTTCAGGTAAGCGTCATTGAGTGGCTGCTATGGTAAAGTGCACACGATTTTTCTTATTATAGTTTGGTGTTTTCTAATAATACTGTATATTTCTTAACTTTTAATTTTTTTTTTCAATTGCATTTACTTCTAAAATATTGTGTAGATGACAAAGGCATTTATAATAAATAAAAAAAACTCCATGAATGATATATATGGTTAATATTTATCAGATAAATTAGAACTCGTGTAGTTCGTGAAACATATACCTATTTCAATATTAATAATATCATTAACTAATTCCAACACCCCGATAAACTTTATACCTTATCGTTTTCGGTATAACGTGCAAAATTAATTGCGGACATTCACCTTTTATTGTCGAAAGTTTGTATATGCTTATGACAGGTTAGAGATTTCACTTTATATCCTGTTCGTGATGCGTAGAATAATACTGTGGGCTTATTATCTAACTTTTAAGTTATAACTATTGTGATAGCGATTTTTTGTAGTTACGTAACTCTTAAAATAGCAATCGCTTTTCAAACGAGTGGATTTGAATTATAAAAATATATTTAAAAAAAAATTGTTAATCCGTCGAAAGATCACAGTTGGCAATCAACTGTGACATTTCTCAATAGATTTCAAGCATTGGTCGCTTTTCTTAGACAATTCAAATTAACTATACCTATTGTTCATTGAATATCTTTAAAGAAATTCGCTATCAAATAGTTGTACTCGTAACGTGAAGTTTGTGAACCAATATATCTTTCAAGTCTCAAATAGAAAGGGATAACATCATCATCATCATCATCAGCCCTTTTACGTCCCCACTGCAGGGGCTCAGGCCTTCCTTATGGGCGGTTAAGGAGGATGGGCCATGACCCTCCACGCTGGCCCAATGCGGATTGAAGGATATTAACGACTGCAAAATGCAGCAGGGACCAACGGCTTAACGTGCCTTCCGAAGCACGGAGTAGCTCGAGATAATAATTTTTTGGTCACCCATCCCGTGACCGACTCTTGCGAATGTTGCTTAACGACTACGATCGCGGGCCGCGGCGCTTATCCACTACGCTACCGAGCTAAAGGGATAACGATTACTGTAGGGACACATATGCCTACATGTACATGTACAGTTTAGTTTGTAAGATGCTTATAAACAATTTGTTAGCGTCTGTAGAACAAAGACTTTTTAACTAGTCGCTAATATACGGAGTTACAGAGTGAACGTGTTTTCTTATTTAACCTTCTGATAACATAAATTAATATAGGGTCCGACACTTAATACCGTAAAATTAGACCCCCAGTTCTTGTTTCTCTTAAAGTCCAAAGTACCCTTAACAGCTTATTAAGAAGTAGGTATTATATTTGTATGGCTTTTGTTAATATGACCCGCTACAGTCAAGTTATTACTGAATATATTGATACGTAATATAGTATAATTTCGTTTATAATATAACATATAAATGTTACTTTAAATAATATTCAATCATTCTATAGCTTTTGCTTGCGATTTTGCTAAAATACACCCCAAAATTAATTTAATAAAAATAAGTTCAAAAACTAAAACCCGTCTACTATAAAACAAATTTAGCTGTAGTCGGGTTTTTTATATTAGATCTTATTATTTTTATTGAAAAAGAAACGAATTTAATAAGTGTCTGCAAAGTTATGTTATTAAATAGTCCTGTTTTCAAAGACACATCTGTCTTAAACAGATATTATTTAATGATGAGAGTATTCACCAAACTGTTTGGGAAATAAACAGTTTAGTGTGGCGGCAAATAAAATAGGGCGTGGGGAGGGGTAAAATTAGGGAAGAAAGAGGGCATGCCCTTTTCACACCACTATCTATTCAACAGTTTTTTTTTTTAAATAACTAACCCTTTTTTTCCAAAATAACATAGATATATAAGCTTTTAAACTTTGGCGTTGCATTATATTGGATTGTAGAAGACGAGTATTGACCTCGGGAAATATAGGTAGGTAAAAAAAACCTATCGAAATCTGTCGCGTTACCCGTCCTATACAATCTAATATAAGGTAGATATAATTCATGTTATTCCATTATAATGTAACTTTATATTGCTGAAAAAATAATTTAAAAAATCAAATCTTTTTTAATCTTTAGTACTGGTCGTTTTCCCGCGCATTCGCCGGCAAATTATATGCTATGTCACTCGTATTATGGCAGTTTCCCAGCATGTTAAATAATTTTTAATATCGGTTCAATAGTTTCGTAGCTTATTCACAGCCAGCTCAATGAAACTTGGTGCCCCAGGAAAAACGTTAAAATATAAAAAATGTATTGTTCATTTATACCATAAAAAAATTATGTACAACAAAATAAAGACTAGTAGCTACACCGATGAATAAGTGTAATTTGGCCAATTACAAAAGAAATTTCTTACGTGTAGTGCTTGTCTGAAAAGTTTATACTTTTGAATGTCGCGGGCATGGTCTCCTGGTGTACACAATGGCCAGTCATGGGATGGGCGACCAAAAATTACTCCGTACTTCGGAAAGCACTTTAGCCAATGGTCCCGGCTTCATCTCCAGGCGTTAATACCCACCAATGCGGACGCGTGGAGGGACATAGCTCATTCTCCCTATTCGCTTCGAATCCATCTGTAGGGCAAACCTGAGTCTCAACAATTAGGACATTAATGGACTGGTAATAATAAGGCAGTTGCCTTAGTTTGCCTATATGGACGGGCCGACCTGGAGCTTATTCGATGCAAACAAACAAATCCTTCCTCTTTTTATTAATAGTATAGATAGATAGCAGTTATAATATTAACAGCGAGACATTACATAGAAATGTAAATTAATAATTTCAGTACGTTTTAGCGTATTATATATATTAATAGATCAAAGTACTTTTGCCGCGTTTATCTGTTTGGACACCATAAACCCAAGAGATATCGAATAGATTATCGTGCTGTTTTCACCGATGGAAGGAGTATTTCACGAAGGAGGTTTAACGTTAAGATTTATTAGGATATTGTATTTAGCTGAAATATAACGATTACTTTTAAAGATCACAAAAAAATGTTGTACCGGTTGTTGTCATATCAAATGAAAATTGCAGTATCAAAAAAGCCGCAGCGGATTGCAATAACTCATAATAAGTAACAAATACAAGTATTGATCTTTGTTCAATACATTTATGAATTCATTAACAATTGATTAAGGCGTTTCTTTTAGTAACTTGAAGAATAAATAATATAAAGCAGGTCTAATGTGGAGACGTGGTAGTACAAGTTTAGGGTCACCAATCTGACGGCCAGCCTTTGAGAAAGTAGCTTAACTACCGCAATTGCAGACCGAAATCTTTCACCGCTACATCATTGAGTTCTTAGGTTATAAAGGAATGTACTATTATTATGTGATAGATACTCGCCCTTAGTTCGATCAGAGGTATACCATAGAGCAAAAACACCGTAGACATACCATACCAGTGGTTCGGTTGCCTAATAGAGATGATGACAAATTTTTGTTTGTCGTCAAGGTAGCTGTGCCGTCGGGTAGATTATTTAAGAATATTAAACACGAATTTTTATGTAAAGCTGACAAATATTAATTTTAAACTAACGTCAAATTCTTAAAGTTTTAAACGAAGTTGTGTGACATTTGGCTGTTCTAATCCATTCCATATTCTATGGACGAGGCCGAAAGAGGGGAGATTCGAGAGGAAAAACTTACTTTTTTATTACAAAGAGAAACTTTGTTATTCTTTGTTTTTTCCACTGACAACATTCAACGTCTCCATTTCATCTCCATTGACTTATTTTCGATAGATATACCTAAGTTGCTCTACTGAAAACATACCAGGTAATTTGGGATTAAAAAAGTTCTCTACTCACTGCCAAATGAATGTTTGCAAATCTACTGCTATATTACACTTAGTAATGAATCTAGCTATTTGTATAATATCTAGATATTACGCTTAATATCTACCTCCTTTGAAAAAAGTGATCAAAGAAGCTAACTTGTCTAGCTTGTATATAGCACTTGGATAAAATAATAATAGGTGTGTAGTGAATTAAAATATTCAAGAAATCACAAAACAAAAATTTAATGCATATGTAATTATTATTGTAATGATATTATAGATAGACGACATTTAATTACAATTCATTCAAAAGAGGTCAGTTGACAGAAATGGTTAGGTTGCGTTAGGTAAAAGTTAGGACATAAATCTGAACTCTGTTCATTTTCTTTACACTGTATTACAATGTACTTTCACTACATGTTTATTAGGCTATGTGATGTTATATTAATTTGGCAACAGCGCTCTCTAGAAAGCATAAAGTAAAAAATTAAAAATCTAAATTTTACAATAATTCAGTGTAGGGTATCAAATGAAAGGGCTTAATTAGTACTTTAGAAATATATATACATATATATATTTATATAGGTTTTACTTGCACATACAAATGCTTGCATCTGTTGTATTTGACTTTCTTGGGTCATCAAAAGTCAAATTAATCTTTATTCAAATAGACTTCTCAAAAGTAGGTACTTTTGAATCGTCCAACATTTTTCTCTACCACTCATTCAAGACGTCTTTTGACAGATAAGAAGAACGAGCAAGAAACTCACCAGCACTAATAGGAGTAATGACATTCACAAAAACCATGTCATTACCAGATCAATATAAATAGAGAGAAAAAAAAAACTATGGTCTTATAATGATAGACCGTAGTTTTTTTTCTCTCAAACTACATAATAATGGAAACAAGATAATTTTTGATATATAATGAGTTTAGAAGAAATCACCTATCTAGTTGCTGGACCATCTTAAGCCATTGTAATATAGCTATCGCTTTAAAATAAAATACTTGTTTCAGAAATATGTTCTTATATCTTATAAACATTGCCTTAGCAGTTTTAGTATATATTTTTTTGTTTAATAATAGTTTGCCTTATTTATTTGTGGCATAATTCTTAAAGTATTTTGAATTTTCATATTGTGTTTTATGTAAGAATAATCCCATAAAATAAGGCTAACCAAGCGAACGAAGCTAATATTATTTCAATAAATTGTTAAGTGGTAGTATAAATTAAGACAAACAATTTCTTTGTCATAAATTATATTACCACTTGTCTTAAATTGGAAGCCTAGATTCAAAGATGGTATATAATTTTAAAGTATTTTTCCATAAAAATAAATATCAATAAACTAATTATTGCGATTATTGTATGTACAATATTATTAACATAAATCACTTAAAAACACTCAAACTGAATTTATTTTGTAGTACAATTAAAAAATACACAGGATACAATTACGAAATATATTTATTATCAAATTATTTCTGTTTAGGAATACGAATTGCTCTGATAAAGTAACAGAAATTCAGTCCTAAATTCCGTTTAAGAGTACGGAACGCGGTCACGGAATTCCGTTATGGATACCATAAATTTTATCGCGAAGCACCTTTGGCACTGAAAATTTAGTAAACGAACAAATTCGTTATTTACAAAAGGGTTCTGTATAATATGAGTATTTATTAATGCTTCAAAGGCAGCTTAAGGCATTATGACTGGATGAAACAACACGAACATTGTAACCGGTGAGACCACTCACCAAAATTATAAGAAGTTGAAAGTTAAATCTTGAAATGTTAAAATTAACTTTTATTGCGCATTGAACTACAAATACTAATTGATGAGTCGCGAGTTGAATGTAGACTGACTCTACATACCTAACGAATGTCGAAATGAAATTAAATGATGACTCTTATACAATTAAAATGCAGGTCATTGGACCGTACAGTAACAAATTATGAAAATTAAGAATAAAGAACAATCATAATGTAATCCATCTACAAGAATAATAAAAATTAAATTGACCTTCGTTCTAAAAGCTTATAATTTGAAATAGAATATACCGTATTGTAAAACTATTTATTAATGCTGAAAAAGTATTATTACATTCTAAAAACACGTAATTTAAGATGGAGTATTATGAGTTTTTATAATGTATGTTTATTCTGCTTATCTATATTATACAAAAATATCGAATAATTCTTACAAATTTTTTTCAATATTATCCGTACATCAGAAGCAGTATCAGGGTCTTAACTCCGTTTCTTTAGAGTCGTATTAGGGTTTCGAAATTAGACGAATTTTCGTTTTCTGAAAAACAGAGCAGGCCTTCTGGCTCGACATAATACTAATGTATACTGCAGCGTCGATTTTCAGCTGGCATCCGAAGTGAGACACTGCTTGCTAGTCCCGGCTTTGCAGATAGATGGCTGTTTATGTCCCTAAATACAGATCGTGGACGTAAACGCTCAATAATATGCGCAGCGTGGCCCATGCAATGTACTTGGCTTTCTCTATGGATTGAATTTGGCTGCAATGTTTTTATTATTATCAGCCTATTAACCCTACTGTTAATATAAGAAAGCCTAGCACGGCTTTCTCTATAGATTGAATTAGTGTAGATTCGTTGTTATGGTCAACTGTAGATGTAACCGAGGCTTAACGTGCCTTTCGAATAATTTTTTGATCACCCACCCATTATGACCGGTCTTTAATAATAATTGTCTTTTTTGTGAAAATTGTTTAACTTCAGTATCACAGACCGTACGCGTTAATCCCTACGTTATCGAGCTCCTAATTTCTTTCATACATCATTCGAATTGTGTACTTGCTATTATTTATTTATTAACCCTTAAACATCATCATCATTATCATCACCAGCCCTTTTACGTCCCCACTGCAGGCGCTCAAGCCTTCCTTATGGATGGTTAAGGAGGATGGGCAATGACCCTCCACGCTGACCCAATACGGATTGGAGGATATTAACGACTGCAAAATGCAGCCGGGACCAACGGCTTAACGTGCCTTCCGAAGCACGGAGTAGCTCGAGATAATAATTTTTTGGTCATCCATCTCGTGACCGACTCTTGCGAAAGTTGCTTAACGACTACGATCGCGGGCCGCGGCGCTTATCCACTACGCCACCGAGCTACTCTTAAACATCATGCCACATGCATTTTAAGCTCGATTTTTATTTTTTATTAAATAATTTTTAAAGTTCTATTATCGCTTCCAATTTTAATAAAGAAATGATTTGACTTTCAATTGCATAGATATTATTATTTCTCAAGGTCAGTTGTCGATAGATTATGTATTTAAAACAACACACATATATGTAAATGAAGTTACTCAGACAATATTAATTTTCAAAGGAATTTAATCCGGAATTCTTTTAATGCCATAATGATAAACCCTCGGATTTCAGAGGTTGCTTGAACCTTTGTACCTGTGAGAATTTATCTAATTATTTACAACGGATCCCTGAAATGAGGCCCCTTAATTTGGGAAGGCTTAAAAACTCCTATTTACCGCTCAGCCGGCCATGTTACAGATTTCTTCTGTAGGCTGTAGTGTGAAAGGATGCCATCCGTGAAACATTCGGACGTTTCCTTTGTGAAATTAATGTATGAAAATTAGAAAATTTTAATTGAAGACATAAAAATATTTCCTTTTTATTCCACTACTGCCAAAAAAGAGTGTATCCTGTTTAGGGTTAATGTATGTATGTGAGTCTCTCTATTCTACCATAACTTTTGAATGAATTATCGATATCTATTTTTTTAAATATTAGTAGCAATCTCACTTACTAGTTTTTCCCGCAATATGGAGGTGAAGTGGGAACGATTATTTTATTTATTTTTGTAAGTAGTTACTGGAAATCGTAGCAAACATTCTAATTTTTAATTATTTTACAATAAATATTTAAAAGATTAAATATCAAATAAAGCCACTATCAGCTTAGAAGACGTAGTTTTTCATATGCATGAGATAAATCTGATAAAATAAAATATCGGATACTTTTATATTTATTATAAATATCGTTTTTATATTTTTGCGAACCCCTGTATACAGTCTAAGAGATCCTCCGACTGCAATGGAAAATTGATTATCGAAGTCGATTTTTATTTTTTTAAACATTTATTGTGACAAAATCGTCAAGGAAATTTCCCGATTAGCTGCTGTAGACTGCAAAAAGTCTCTAGACCAAGTGTCCTCTAATTTGGCAAAAAGCACTAACAAATGTGGCGGGAGCGCTTCCCGCCTTCCAAGCGACTTGCGCGCGTAAATCATCGCCCGGTACTGAGCAAAATGACAGTTCCAGGAATTAGATTAAAAAGAATGTCAGCGAAAATTCATGAATGCTACTAGTATCGCAGTAGCGAAATGAAAAGTTGCTCGAGTGATACATGATAACTGTAAATCCAAGCTGAATATATCGGCAGCTTAATGTCGCTAAAGCAGCACGTTTGTTTCACGATCATTGAAATCAAGCAACGATTACATAAGTAATTTTACGGATGGGTAAACGAAACATTATTATATTGGTCTCCTGATTAAGAAGATATGTTAGCTGTTTGTTCTAACTGTATCTGTTGCAGTTAGTTCCGTACGGTGACTGCAGTTTCTCCTTGTAGCTGCAGTCCAAAGGAAAAACTTATTCCGCCCGCTTTCCTCTTGCAATCGTAAATATGAAGCAACGTTTTGAAAGGTCAGTTATTGGATGGGTGGCCATGATAATCTATAGCTATATCAATCGAACAGTTGATTTCAATTGTTACTTTAAGAACGAATGGGTGATATCGATTGTCGATAAAGCGTCGACATTTCTGAAGTCCCGAGATTGATTATCAGTTGCTTCAATGTAGAAAATTTCATTATTGTCTCGGGTTTGGGTGTTGTGATACCTGCGTTCTTCCAAATGTTACTTTTGGGTTTTGAAGAATGCTTGCCTTATGTATTATCGTTAAATATTTATTACTATAAAAGGATGGTTACGTGACTGATTTAAGATTTATAGGTATGCATAAATACTGGGAACTGACTGGGGGCCTATTCTGTTTGTCCACGAACGAAAATTCCAAAAGCATCAAATTGTTCTTATAATTTTGTTTTAACATGTCCGTGAAGATAATCTGAAAAAAGTTTCTTTGGAAGTCATTTAGCGAAAATTTATTTTTAGATGAAATAAATTACGCCTAGGAATACACCAAATATCTACGCAAGCTCAACTAAGTCTATTAATAATATATTTTATTTATTTTTATATTTACGCCAATTTCAATACCCAAGCGAATACACCCACTTGTAGTGACATAAATAACAACACATGTAACCAAGAATAAGGCTTGATACAAAATAAACGTCGATTCCAATAATCAAAGCATAGATTGCTTTGAACGTAGGAACCGCTCCCTCGCGTATAACGGAACGGTATAATGGACGCGGACAAGATAAACAGTTTGCCTGAGAAAAGAGTCTCCTTTTCTTTAAGTGTAACCTCTTTATGTAACTCGCATATTTAACGGAGCTGAAAGAGAAGGAGGAAGCGAATTTTCCTTACATCTTAGCAAATGACTGACAGTTGACGATAGAATTCTGACGATTTGGCATTAGTACAATGCTACATGTTTCCATACGGGTAATCCCATTTACTTTTTTTAGCTCGATCTATTCTAACTGATTTGAATTTGACTTAAGAATTCTTTTTTCTAAAAAATTTTCGTGCGTAGAAAATTGGATTCTGGTGAAATTGAAAAAAAAAACAGACACTGTTGAAGAAAGTTTTCTTTTAACGATAGGTACTATTTATTTACATAGCGATTCTCAAAAGAAGAGCATTTATAATAAATTTGAATTTGGAATCCGATTAATTAAAAATAAAAAATAAAAATTTTAGTTCGAAGAATTTATAACTTTTTTTAATACGTATGCAGTAAAGTCTTGTAAATTTGATTTAAGTATCAAATTAAAAATTAAAAATCAAGTCGGAATTGCGTGCAAAGGATTTCCGTGCAAATATAAAATAAAAGCATATACTTCTTTAATATTTGCCTCCTATAGTAATATATCCATAGTCGAGTAGAAGAAGTAACGACTTGAGTATAAGTAATAACTCAGGCAAATATTTTTAGTCAATTTGAATGAAGTTAGAACTGTGAATAATTTGTCGGTTCTTATTTCATCAAATTTTTTATTTAATGAATAAAAATATTTACTTAATGTACTGATATTCTATCAATTACTTCTATTCGACTACAGATGTGTGTAAGACTTGTTCAATAGAGTGACGTCAGTATCATTGAATAGATAGATCGTATAGATTCCCCAGAGTGTTATATACAGACGAAAATCAAATTTGGCCGAGTGTACGTCACCTTTTTGTTTCGTCTCGTGTTATAGATACAATTTGTCAGACTGAAAGAGATATGTGTATTCCAAGGAAAATTATAATTGACTTGCTGTGTGGAAATAGTGAAATATGGATAGGAACGGATGTAGATATTGAATTTATTGGTTATGAGATTTCTACTCGCAATTTCGTTTCTGTGGAAGGTGTTTAGGTTTTTATTTATTTGTTTAGGACACACAGAAAAGTTATAAAGAAAGGTGACGCCTGACTACGTTGTACAAAGGATCTTTAAGAATTCTATACTAAATAGAACAAACGAATACAATGTTACATTATTAAAATCATTAGTAAGATTTTTCCAGTATAAAATTTCAAGTTGCAGGCATGTTCTCAAATGATAATGGAGAACTCATGTGATGCAGGTTGATCGATATTAACGAATGCAGATCAGCTGGACCAATGGCTTAACGTGTCTTCCAAGGATAGACGAGCTCGAGATAGTATATTTTTGATCAACCATCCTAAAGTTGATTAATCTCCGTATTGACGACCAATGCGCTAACCACTGCCCAATTTATTCGCTGGTAAACCAAGGTATCTTGCTCATTAGTTGAATACTCCGTTGCTTTCCAGCAGAACGTGGGCGGCCGTTACTTCTGTCTCTATACAACTCTGCACAGAGAACTGACTGGGAAACCTAGTTTAAATAGGTTCTGAGCTAAATTGCCACAATAATAACACCTATTATAAAGTGCATCATTTTATAGCTGTAAAAAGACCTTTAGAGGCTAGCATGTTAGGTGAAGGTATCCCTAGTAACATTGTTTTCTATAACTAAAGCTTTTTATTTACCAGACAGTGATATACAAGATCTATAATAGTTACCATTGTGACTGATTGTGCTATAAAGGTTTTCAATAAAGCGTTTTAATTTTATAATATTATAGAGCGATAGAACTAAGGCCTATTTGGAGTGTACAACATTACTATAAAACTGATTACCACGCATTAAAACGTTCTAGAAAATTTTACTACTTGGAACCATTAGTGCTGATAGATTGAGATTGCTGATGTTCGCGGTTCTAACTATCCATCACATTTGAAACTCACGCACGCTGTATATATCTCACTGTCGAATAAAATTGAGATGTCGCTACCTATTTACACATATTCAAATAACCAGTTACATATTTCTTGTTTCTGATTTGTCCACGTAATGTTCTAACTCTCACATATGTACATAATCATTACCAAAGTTAATCTCGATATAAACTCATACTCGAAAAGCGAAATTTACTTCACTAATGAGTATCCAAGTTGATTATGTTCCTAACTTCTCTGGACGCCACCGAGCATGAAATTTAATGTCGGGTAACAGTCGACAACATGGATAAATTTTATGATGCATTATATATTCGTAGGCTTTGTTGGATGCTAATGGACTGTGATAATGACAATTATAATCATTGTTTTGATTAAGTGAACGGTAAATTGTGAGTTATTTCTGTATCAATATCAGAACTTAAATGGTCAATGTTAGATATATTCTTGTTCCATAGTTAATTTTATGATGGGTACTAAACGTATGAACAATCGTATTCTCTGTAAAAAGTCGTCAAAGTTTTTAATGATCTCCGTAGCCGAATGGTTTTAAGGTGCCTTTGATCTCTGACGTCCTAAGTTCTATTCCCAGTCGGGTTAATGTAGAAAGAAACTTTTCTGTATTGTCTCAGGTCTGAGTTTCGTGGTACCATCGGTATCTCAGATACTCAATAATACGGGGGTTTAGCTAGTCATCTTAGAATTTCAGGAATGTGTGTGATGTTGTTTATTATTAAATATGTAAGTATAATATTTTGCCGACACCATATTATGAGTGTACATATATATCGGTACCGCTACAACTTTAAAGCGTTTGTACGCAAAATACCTAATTATTTATGAAGCGACATTAGGGATACACATAAAGAGATTCCGTTATAGTCCTCACTCTTACGTTATAAACAAAATGGCGTAATGCGACGTTGAAACCGCTGTCATTAAGGTAATTAAAAGGGTCTTGTGTTTTAAATGTGGCTTAACCCTTTCGCTGGTGACCGAAACTAGTCTTGTTCGTTTCGTCATCCTATTATTTTTTACAGTTAATTATTTATATAATTTTAATGCTGCAAAAACAATACATCAAAAATAAATATCAAATTTAAAGATATTTTTCTCAACTAGCATTGGCTAGTTGAGAAAAATTGAAAAGAAAAACAATACATTGGTATTGTCCTCTAAACTAAAACTTTACGCACAGCTGAAGTGGTAGTGGAGGAGACACATGACCGGTTGTAGAATAGCGACCGAGTACCCGACGACGTTCAATGGGTAGGCCCCCCACCATGTGGACTGAAGATCTTAAAAGGTTGCGGGAAGCCGCTGGACGCGGGCAGCGCAGGACCGATCGTCGTGGAGATCGACGGGGAGGCCTGTGCTCAGCAGTGGGCATCGTACGACTTATGATGACGATGCAACAGCTTAAAGATTTCTACTGAAAAATTCAGTTCTAAGATTCGACTTAAATTCATACGCACATGCATTGCAAGTTATATAAAGCTTGTATAAATATAAAGCAATGATCTCGCTATACATTAATGTGATCTTCAGTATATTTAACAACTGAATATTGGTGGTATCATCTCAATGTTTTCAAGCTTTGTCGTGACCTGAGAACGTTTTCAGACTTAAAAAGAAAATGTAAAGCAGTGGAAACAGAATATTATTTGTGAGAATCCAATTCGCTTTTCACTAATTTTCTTGGATTTATTTCATCATTCTGTAATTTTATTATATTTTCGGTTTTTTTCAAACTATTTTCAATGAAAGAAATTTCAGGATTTTCTTACTTACTTTATTTTTTAGAAGAAAACTTATTGAAAATAAATCTACATTCGAGAGTAGAATTCACACTTCAATAATTCGCTTTCTGTACACCCACGCTCACATGCCCTATTATTGATGCTAAATTTAACTGGAAATTTTTCAATAGCTCGAGTGCAGTTGTGTAAAAAACATTATTAATAAATTTGAAAATAGTTCTTGCGCTACTTCTGTGAAACGGAATATAAAAGAGCAATTTTATAGGTGAAACCGTTAAAAGCTTCTTAATGGTAAATTAAAATGATCGAACTAGTCGAAAATACTTTTCATTAATTTATTTGAATAAAGAATGTTCTTCTTTCTTTTTTAAACACGGAGTCTATAGAATTAGTAATTAATTGCCCTCATTAAAAAAGGAAAAACTACATTTTTAAGCTGTAGGAATTAAAATTGAGAAACTATCATCATATTTGTTAGAGTTAAATATTTGAGTTACTTTTTTAGTAGAGAGCTTTACGGAGCACTTTTAGAATAATTGTAATAATTTACGTAATAGGGATGTTGATTGGGTAACAAATGAAATTCCATTTACTCCGTCAGTCAGGTAATAGAAATATACTAGATACGTATTGTTTTGCTTTAGTTTAGATAAAAAATGGCTTATATAATAAGCCTTAAAATTGAGGAGGGATCGCTACGTCACAGTTTTGTAAAAAATGTACAAAAGCGTGACGTCATGTGACATTGTAACTCAGTATATCGAAGTAATTAAATGACTTCGCAAAAAAAAAGTGTTTAATATTTTTCAACAAACAACGCGACGGAAATCAAAAAAAAAAACAAACCGTCATCTCCCTATTATTAATGTTTATTAGTGCCTCTCTGTCTCAATGACGCGCGCGTTAATTTCACTTTGTCTGATTTAATCCATAATAATAATAATAATATTTATTTATTTGCGAAAATATGGTTTCAAGGTTCTTTTACAATGTTAGACCAGCATATTTTATCGTCAAGATGATGTGCAAATACTGTCTGATTTTATATAATAAGAAAATGTCAAAAAATTAAATTACATAAAAAATAGCAAATGTCAAATAATAGTCAAAAGATACAATAGGTTCATGTTATAATCAAAGCATTCATATAATAATTAAGAATGAGATTTATCTTGCAAGAATTCATTAATTGAATAATAATTTTTATCCATTAAATATTTCAATAAACAGGATTTGAATGTAATAACATTATCAATAGTTTTAATATTATTCGGTAATTTATTATAAATGCGTATACTCATACAATATGAGTTCTTCGAATTCACAACGAGTCTTTGAGTTGGAATACATAAATTTGTACCCTTCCTACCTCTATGTGCAAAATCTTTATTTTGTTTAAATAAATGGAAATGTTTTTAACAAATATCCCCATTTCAAAAATATATAAACATGGAAGTGGTAATACATTTAATGATTTAAACAAAGGCTTACATGAGTCCAAGTAGCCTGCACCACAGACTGACCGTATGCATTTTTTTTTGTATTTTAAAAGCACGAATTGCATCGACCGAATTACCCCATATCACTATACCATATCGCAACACACATGAGACTTAACTATGATATGCTATTAGAGCGGATTGTTTAGAGGCCACTTGTCTAATTCTATTAAGAGCAAATATAAATTTGTCCAAATTTGGCAGCAACCATGTCTATATGTGCCTTCCAATTACAGAATCTGTCTATCGTGATCCCTAAAAAATTTGTTTTATTTACTTCTACTAGTTTGTTATCTTTATGCCATATATCTATTGTTCTAGTTTTAGTATTTGTAGTTTTAAATTGAAAGTATTTCGTTTTATTAATGTTAATTTTTAGGTTATTTTTCTCCAGCCATTGTGTGACTTTTCTGAATTCAGTGTTAGCTATTCGTTCAATATCATTACAATCCTGACCTCTGATAACAAGTGTTATGTCATCTGCAAATAGGACACACTTTTGGTCAGTAACACTGGGCAAATCATTGATATATAATAAAAATAAAAGTAGTCCAAGTACTACCCTGGGGTACACCACAATGATTTAATGTATATTTAGAAGTATAAGATTTTCTAAAATAACCTTGCATCTTAGTTATTTCGACACACTGTGTGCGGTTGCTTAGATAACTTTTCATCCATTCTAAGGCATTGCCCCTTATTCCATATCTATCTAATTTGTATAGGAGTAACCTGTGTAAAACAAAATCAAATACTTTGCTCATGTCCAGGAATATTGCCAAAGTATTTAGTTTAAGATCGAGGTTATGTGTAACATGTTTTATGAGATTAAAACATGCCAGAGTCGTACTTCTGGTTTTTCGAAATCCAAACTGTTCATCTTTTAATGTATCTTAAGATGAGATAAAAGATTGAAATAAGTGTAATTGGTCTATAATTACTTAGTTCATTGCAAGATCCATAGGGCCTACATCCCATCAATAGGGAGATAATTGGCTGATGATGTGCTCCCAATTAGCTGTACCTTCATGGAACTTGAATGTGTAATAAAAGACAAATATTTATAACTATTTGTAATATATTAGCCGGTTTTATGTTTAAATAAATCTTCTTATTTTTATTGGCTTTGAAGAATACGAAAAGTAATTCTGCGCATGAAATTAAATTTATGTATAGTGTTCGGGGTAATAGGGCCCAGTAACTGGATAGAAGCCTACATTTAATAAGCCGTCACAGCCTACTCGAGCGAGACAAATAGAGTTATTTATCTCACACGCTATTGAAATTTTGTCCAGTTCTAAAGAGGTAGCTGGTTTAATTATTGTACAGAAAATATTTGCCAAATTATATGTTTAAACTTAATTTTAATTACCTATAGAAAATTACTTATGTAAATAGACATAATATTATGAATATGCGAGATATTTGGAAGAAGAGGTGCAGTAATACCATTATGGCATTTTATGTAAAAAAACAGTATTATATTATTGAAAACTGTCAATTCCTATTACTGATTATAATACTTTAGGGTTAAGCTTTAAGTAGACGACAGTAATATTAACAGTTTCCGTTAATGTAATTGTCGTTGCCACTTTTTAATACTAGAATTCTGAAGAGACGAATTTTACCAACCTTAAGACTCGTATTTATTTGCATTTGTAAAAATATATCATTCCGTGTCTACTATGCATAGACAAATTGTTAGAAACCTTTAAGAATCAAATTTAATATATTTTTTTTTTAAATTTCGAATTCAATAAACAAATGTTCGAAATTACTTATCTAATGCAACTGTCCTATTGACGATTTGAAAACCGCTTCTGCTTATGAATTACATTGGTGGCAGACAAGTATTAATATAATAGTCGAGCCATTTTTATTTCGTTATAAAACATTAATATTATCCCTTTCGAGATTTTTTCAAATCAGTGATTTTAATGTTTGAATTAATACTTCATAAAAAGATATTATCAGTCTTATTTCGAATATTTTGAAATTATGTTCGCTCAACGAACTGCGAAAATGGACTGATTTCGCTTTGAATATATCCAACGATTGGTTAAATTCATTTAGGAGACGGATTATTGAAATGTAAAATACAACAAAAAAATTAACCACTTTTACAGGAAAATAAAGTTAATAACAATATTAAAAGACTTTAGCTTCATAATAATATTATGACATGAAATTATAATAATAACGCCATCTTTTTCATAAATTATCTACCTAGTCAGGCGATTTCTCACATCCACCACACAAACACCCGCAACAGTACACAAAGAGCCGACTAACTTGGCCTAGCCTGTAGTCGGCTCTCACTACCAGCATTTGCTGAGAGAAGAAAACATAATAATAATAATAATTATGTCTTTATTTGCAATAAATAGGGTTGTAGTAAAATGTAGTGCAACACATTAGACAGTTTTTCAAAAGAAAAGAGGCTGATAAAACAAACCCTCCAATGACGAATATAGGTCACCGAGACCTAGACTAACTCGGTGAAATGTCAAATGCAGAACTGGCGCGAACGTTTAAAAAAAATCTACGCTATAGTAGGCTTGCTTGCCAAAGGCGGCTTTTCAAACAGCTTTGTTTTGTTTCGTATTATGTAAGTTGACAAAATTGTGTTATTGATAACTTTTAAAAATATTAGCGCTGGTTTTAGCAAAGCGTTAACGTATTAAATCTAGAAAATATCAACATCATCACCAACCTATTAATGTCCCCTTTACTGGTGCACAGGCCTTTCATATGGATGGAATCGAATAGGGAAAATGGGCCATGACTCACCACGCGGGCCCAGTGGGGATTGGTGGGTATTACGACTGCAGATGCAGCCGGGACCAACGGCTTAACGTGCCTTCCGAAGCACAAAGGAGCTCGAGATTATTAGTTTTCTGTAACCCATCCTATGACGAGCCATTGCGAAAGTTACTTAGCAACCGTATCATAGACCAAACGCGCTAAACACTGCGCCATCGAGCTCCTTAAATTTAAAAAAAAATGCTGTCAGAAATATACTCTAAACATCTAAATTCAAAAAGACCTGTTATCAAAGGTTCACACGAAAATTCATAATACCTATGCCATTTAACAAAAAGAATCCTCATGAAATATTTGTTGGCGTTGTATATTTTTTGTTTATTATAATATAACCAACTTGCTTCGCAAATACAAAATTATTTTTTGTCATCCGCGATATTTTGGGTGCTCAGCGAAATTAAGGAATTTATCGGTACCATTTTCAGACGAGCCAAATATTCTCTTAAGGGATTACGGGTGAGTTTCCTAATGAGGACTTGTGTTGAGTTACAACCTATTTAGAACGTTCATTGTTATGAACATTTCGTATAAGCGTCAATGAGTTTACTGGCATATTATATTTTAATATGATAATAATAACGTTTACAATTGAGAAAAATTCAAAATTATCAGTACGTCAAGTTATTACAGTATGTCATACTCGCAATACATTAACTTTTAAAATCAGTGAAAAAAAATTGACTGATATTTTATAATCTAATGTGCTGTTGAAAGTATTTCATTTATTAGAAGCTATACTCCATTCATTATAGCAGTAGACAGAAGTGAAATAAGGTTCTTTTTATGGTATACTTTGTTACAAAATATCAATAATGATGTTAGTTTTAAGACTGACGGCTAATTTGCTACATATTCACTTAAATATCAGCTGATATACTTAATTGTTGTCATTTAAGCTAACTATTAAACAAATTTATGAGTATGTGACTAACTTAAATGATTTAATAAGTATTACAATAAAAAGTGTCCATCGTAAAGAACCTAAAGAAGCAGGGTTGGATAGTTTCGGCACGATTCTCATGTCACTATAACTCTACCAAATTTAAAACGTTGCCTAACCCCTTCAAGCGTTTCGGTAGTACAGCTTTTTAATTTTTTCAGACTATTATGTTAAAATCGTAATCTGGGATTGTCATCCATTGTGAATGCTACTGCCTTTCTTGTTGTTTAGCCGTTTTCCATGATGTTATTGTTTTATTTTTGTTGTTAAGTTTTGGTAAATATGGACGATGCCGGTACAGGCCCGAGTGGCCTACAAAAATTACGCTCTAAGCCCCCATACCTACCCTCAAACTTTGACATTTCAGGGAGTTTTTCCAATGTCTTCATCAATAGTCTAACTTATTACACTTACAATTAGAATTTATCAAAACACACAGATAGTTTCAGTTTTAGTTCCATGTTGGCTTGAGACTAAAAGATGAATTTATAAAATGCAGGCCTAATCTCAACCCTGAAGTATCATAAAAAAAATGGAAAATTGCCCAGCTCTTTCAGACTACGTAACGTTCAAAGTTTCAACAAAACTTATATAGATTTTTTAAATTTATCTTGAAAATAAAATGTTCTGCACTGCTGCTTCTATGACCCTCTTTTTTCTAATGTTATAGTGAATGGAGTATAGTATGTTTTTGTTTAGTCTTTATAACCAGCGAATTACGTAAATATTATTATTTCGAACAAATCCATTATTGAAAACTCAAGGAGTACATCCGTTCAATATCCGATATTCGTTTCTGAGTTTTTTTTATTCAGCCCACAAATGGTCCTAACACTGCCCGATATTGCGAACCGACAAGTTTTTCATAAAATTGTGTCAGCCGCACACGGGAGGGTTGAATCGTTTTAAATGGCACCGGAGCAATTTAAAAATGGCAAAAATGCTCAATACTTTCTAGGGATTGAAAGAACAAAGAAGATTCTGAAAATAGACAATTTGTTTGACAAAATGATTTTGTTTGGATTTCTTATTCGTTCGTATGTCGTATTGTATTCTAATAATAAAATATTTATTTTTTTATTGTTTTGTTAAATAAAGAGGAATTTAACTCATACTGCCTAATCTTTCTGTGATCTATATATCTATAGTAAGCGATAGTCAATCCGCTGATTGAGTCGATTTCATACGATCCCATCCATAGGGAAAGCCTTTGTCTCTGCAGGGACATTAATAGTCTAGTGATAATGGAAGAAATATATATAGTATTAGGAATGCATTCATCAGTTATAAATATAATAATAAAAAAAAATTAGACGTTTCGAAAGTCAAAAAGCTGATTTATCTTCCTTTCCCGCTCGACGGTTACCGAGAAAAAGGGATAAAAAAAATTTCGGAAAGCGAACGACAATCTCGGGTGGGTCATATCTCAAAAATGTTGGCATGATGCCCGGTATTGCCGTGTTTTGAGAATTTATTCCATTTGTGTTATACGACTGTGTTTTAAGCTCAAAGAAACATTGTAAGCCATGGCTTCAGTACTAATTTCAATAAATTTAGTAGATATTTGTTTTGCATTTTTTTACCTCAAGATACGAGTAGTATTAGAAGCAAATTATAATTCCGGATAAAGTAATCTCTGTTTTTAAACGAAATATTTTTTTGCGTTATAAATTTTTCTTATACACCATATAGGATACTTTACAAAGGAGTACGAAAAGGGAGCTCAATAGCGCAATGGTTCGCGCGTTCGGTCTGCGATATGGAAGGTATTAAGAAACGTTCGCAAAGGCTAGTGCTGGAATGAGTGACCGAAAGTTTATTATCTCGAGCTTTTGTGCTTCGGAAAGCGCTTTAAGCAGTCGGTTCCGGCTGTTATTTATAAAACTAGCCTTTATATATTCATTTAATTTTACTGCCATTTTTCAACAAAATCTATTATTTTAAACTTATTATTATTACCCACATAACTAAAAAGTATAAAAGTAGTTTCAATGTATAAGAATCAAAGTAAATTAATAATTTTCAATACAAACTCTACCTGTAAGATACACTAATTTTTTAGATGATTTTTAAAATAAAAAGTACCTTCTTTCTTTATCTTTTATTCTCTCGACCTCAAAGCATGGAAACGTAACAGACAAACAGACCTTCGCATTTATTAGTGTAGAAATGTCAGTTTTACACGTGAAAAGTAACTTTTTCTACAGAAATTAGTGTCCCACATTACCCCCGTTATCTGGATAGCTCATTAAACAAACACGACATGGTCACAGACCACAAAATTAGAATAGAGACTCTCGGACAATGAGAGGCAATTTTAGTGGCAATTAGGGCTATATTATCTGTACAACAAATTGCTTTCTTCGGTGCGCCGTCATGATTCGTTTGAATTACGTTTGAGACAAGTAGATTAGTTGACCGTTAGAAAGTATGGAAAAAGCGAATTAAATTTCTTTTATAGTTTATTAATAGAAAGTCATCCAGAAAGAACTGTAAAGATATTTAATTTTGGTGGTGGCAAATCACATACCAAAATGACAACAAAATACTTTTATGTATAATACAAGCTGTTCGGTACTGGAAAATTACTCGCTAAGGTGTTATCTTAACACAACGCATCGTTTAGTCGACTGTTTTGCGGTCTCGCTTACTCCTTCTCTGGAAGCGAGATGATAAGCGTCCAGGCGGCCTCGTATTATGTCACAATTTTAGCTCCGAACAAATTCTCTAGTTATAAGTCTTTGCCTAAATCTGCCATGCTATTCTGTGTAAACATTTTGAGGCTCATCGTCTGTCAGTTCATAGAGCTTTAAGTATTTAAAGCTTTATATATTATAGAAACCTTTATTACTCTTTGAAGTAGGTTTTATTTGATTATACTTTTATGTCATAGCAATGGAGGCTGTTTTATAACAGAATAACACTACACACTAGTGGTCTTTAACATGCATTATAAAGCGTAAATGTATACAAAAGCAGAAACTAAATTTTCTCGGCTCAAAATTATATGAAATACTTAGTTTGTTAGCTTTAGCGTTTTAACTAAGTTAAATGTGGTTAGCTTATTTATGATTCATTGATACTACAACAAAAATTGGTTTTGTCAAAAAATAACCAATAATGAAGGTTTTGTTTATTGACAGGAAAGTAAGTTTATACCTAATGATTTTCTAGTATGAAATTCACTTTCAAGTCACTTGAAAAGCAAGTAGCCATACGTGTACAACGCACAACGATCCATACACGGTCCGTTGTCTACGAAAATTACTTTGTTATGCTCTGCTCACCCTTCGCTCGATTCAACTATGTATGTACGCACACGAAAAATCATAGTTTTTAATCGCTTTACGAAAGCATAACTTCAAACTCAAGCTGTAAAATATTACCATTACGTTCAGTTTGGCGCCAAAATGTGCCGTTCGTTCGACGCCATTTTGTGTTTTCATTCAAATTCGTGCGCAATAAAATAGTTTTCTTATGAATGAATTGCCAACGATTATACCACGTAAATGACAGCGATTAGTTTTAATTATTTCCAGATTATCTTTTAATGCTCACAACTTAGTTTCTTACTAAGTGTGTATTTTTTATTAGTTCCTGGTAAAGAGTATGAGAAAAAAAAGAAACTGAATAAAAATATAATTCGTTGAATTCGTGTTGTTTTAAAAATACTTTAAGAACATACGTCTTCTACCACTAATATTTTTATGTAATGAAACATTGGAATGAGTAAAGGTTTAATAGAAATAACGAAACTATATGTAAAACCTCAAAGAACCTTCACTCCTGGGAAATTACAAGATATAGCGACTTTCAGACTGGGGTTGCTGAAAATTTTATGCGTCCGCGGCCACAACTATGACTACAGCATACAAATGTCAGTATATTACTAGTGTATTATAATTAAATAATTCAGTGGTAGAGAATGCCTTAAGATATTAAGTCCACTATTTGCACATTTTTTTTATCATGCAATAAAGAAAAATAAATAATATATTATGGGGTCAAAGTAGGTATATGCCTAAGCGAGCGGGGTTTTACTTTAATAACTGCTTTTATGTCACATTAATATATCCTTGAAGGAGTATATAACGAAAGAAAGACAAAAGCGTATATTAAATTGTGATTTCAAAGCTTAATTTAACATTATTTCATGTAATTTTTTTTTCTTCGCGAGTTCCACGTTTTATGGACGAAATATACTACTACTATGACAAAAAAATATTTTTATAGATATAATTCGTGACTTAGCAGCACATTTGCGTTTGTGTTTGCAACGTCTTTGATATATATTTTTGAATTTAAACTACATTTACATATTGTAGTAAATAAAACTTGAGATACTGAATTTTTGTACGCTGCGACCATGTAGTCATGTCTGAAATGGTACAATGAATAGTAAGATAAGTATTTTAAGAGTGACCTAACATGCAGTTGAACGTAATTGAATAGGACTTTTGCATGCAGTTCGCTATATGCAGGTTCGACTCCCAAAGGGAGTTTGCCAAATTGTTCTTGGAAATTGTTC
The DNA here is from genome assembly GCA_918026875.4 of Diatraea saccharalis. NCBI lineage: Eukaryota > Metazoa > Arthropoda > Insecta > Lepidoptera > Crambidae > Diatraea > Diatraea saccharalis. Next base: position 19,219,936 of record OU893339.1, read on the forward strand.
TGACATTCGCTTTCTCATATTTACTTAAAGAGTTCGTCTATTGTTTAAAATGTTATTATAGAAGTGAGTGTTTTTATAGTTTTATCCAGAGTCCCACGTTTCATGGCAATTAATTTGGTATTTTCGGAAATTATTGACCTCAAATACGAAATTATTTTACGGTCAAATCGAATCCACATTAAATATGTTTCGACGCCATCACTAAACCATTCTTACAGAAAAAAAAGTCACTTGGCCTTCAATAAAGCATTTGCGTTATTCTAGCAGGACAAAGTAGTACCTATTAATAGCTTCACAAGATATCAATGTTATTTACAAGACGCAATATAATATTATAAGCATCATAAGAGTTGTGTTATGTATTATTAACTAACCTCGCAAAATCAAAGTAAAAAATGCCTCTTTATAATTAATAAATGTAGGCTGTCTCTCGCTTGTAATGTATCTTCATATTGGACAAATAATATTTAAATCCGACTCGTTAGTTTTTTTTAATTTATGTCCTAAAGAAAAATGAAATACTGTTATTATTAGATAAGATTTATTCTTTGAATTTGAATTGATGACGAATGACTTTTATGACTATAATTTGTCAACTTTTTCAATTAGATCAAAATAGATTTGACATAATTATTAGTATCAATTAATTGTTAGAGTTGAACGTTTGACGTTTAACTCAGTTTAAATTATTTTTTCATTTGAATGTTTAACAATAAATTAATATTTTACAACATCACAACCATTGCTCAAATCTAAGCTAAAGCCATCGTGTCATAAGAGTTGTAAAGACCAATACCCAATAGATAATCTAATGAAAACATAATGCATCAAAGTGTAATTAGCGTGTATGGATCCAGCTGGACTAACGCACTTCCCCAAAGAGGTCACACAGAAAAACGTTAGCACACGCCTTGAATAATTCATTACGAAACTCTGAGGCGTAGAACGACGAAAAAAGACACCGCTAAATACCGAGCTTTCAGCAAAAACTGCCAAATCTGGATGATCTTATTACTGAAACAAATACTTTCGTCCATTAAGGTCAGAGAATATTATGGTAATACAAAAGCAGATTTCTTTTTTTATCATTTAATATACGCCGAGTCAAAGTCAAATCAAAATCTTCTTTATTCATATAATATTTTTAACAGCGTTTTTGAATCTTCGAATCATCTACAAATATCAATAAAAGTATCTAATCTGGCCGATGAGAAGAAAAAAATTATTATGGATTCTTAATAAACATCCATTTGATATAGTTACTTTTCTTAAAACATTCCGTAGATATTTTACACTTAAAGGAGCCCAAAGCAACTCGAAATTGAATGAGCAACAACTGAGCAGTAGTTCTTCCGAAGGCTTCCAATCCGCTAGTTCGGTAATGTATCAAAGCGATCACCGGCCTGCTCGGAGTGACTGACATATCAATTCAATTCTATACATTCGGAGAAGGTACGGGAGATATTCGTGTCCATCTACTAAGGAAGGCTCTTGAAAGGCATTTGAACTTGCATTATTTTTTTCTAAACTACAGAATTGTTGGTCACCTATCTTATGACCGGATCAAGCGACAATTCCTCGATTTCCACGTCTAGTTCTATACATCAGTTTAATAAAGTTAAGCCTAGTAAATATCCTTAAAAAATTAAAAACTAACTATTTATAAGGTACAATACTTCTTCACGGTGTTCCACTATTTCATATTCTTAATAAAATTTCTTTAAACGTCATTAACCCCATTTTTAATAAAGCCTTGATAAGTTTATAGAGGTTATAGGAGGGGGTGTTCCAAAATATGGTTTTCACAGAAATGTCATCCCGGCCCCTAAAGGGCACGCCTTGTCACAGGGATATTAAAAGGGTGCTAATGTCGTAGAGCTTCGAAAAAATGGATATGCAACTTTTGAAATTTGTTAAGTGTCGCTTACACTGGAGAACTGAATTAAGATAGGATTAGTATAATGTCACTGTACCCGATACGGATTGATGGGTGTTAACGATTGCAGATGTAGCCTGGAACAACGGCTTGACGTGCCTTCGGAAGTTGCTTTATTAATTACCGTATCGTAGACCGAGCGCGCTAACTACTGTGCCATAGAGCTCCTTATAATGGTTATGTAGATTTTATTTGTTCTAACAAATGTTGTTTATTATGATTTATTTTTATGTTCTCAAATGATAAATAATATCTGTTATGCAAATGCCTTCTCTGTGGCGTTTTCTTATTTCTATGACACATTGCCTTACCTGCTTTCGTCTAGAGTAATAAACCTGGTTTCATCCCAAAAAGACGGCCCACGCTTATTTTAACATTTTCATTTATACTAAGTCCAATATTACCGTCGGAAGCTATGCGATTTCATATAATGAAAAATTATTTCTATGTTAACAACAAAATTACGGTAGACAAGTACATAATGAGTAGAAGAAACTTCGAATTAGAAATATATTTATTCATTTGTCCGTTAGGTAGATTATTAATATTAAACACGCATATTTTTTTTTATTACTGCGATACATTGAGTTGAAATGTGGTACCATACCACATTGGCATTTGTACATTTTCGACATACTTGTGACGTAACGAACTTTAATGCCCATTATCTAAGTCATTTCTTTTAAAACTTAAGCAAAATAAATGTATCTAGTATTTTTCTATTATCTGACTGATGGACTAAATACAATTTCTTTTATCTACACTCAAATCGAAAAATTCGAATTACGAATTCAAAGACGATTCTATAAATACGCGCTTTATAAACGCATTTTCATAAAATTAAAAATAAAACTCATTACAGTACCGCCAACTGTATCATAAATCGCATAGTACCGCTATCTTTTTTTATTCATTAAACTAGTCTATGGTTTTAAGCTAAATATGAAAAAAATGGCACACGCATTAGTTGCATACATTTGTTTGCCGATCGTGTTTTTGTTTTATAGTAGTAATTCCTAAAAATTACTTAACTGTAACCTACCTAATTTATTTAATTTTCCCTATGAGTGAAGATAAAGTAGTGTATGAAACTGCATATAACTTAGGTATTAAAACACTCGAGTCAACCTATTAAACAAACTCTCGTGTATTAACACCCCTTCTTATAGGACAGTTGCATAAACTACAATTTTTTACCCAGTCATTATCCCTATTATGTAAAATATAGGTTTTTTTATCCTTCAAGGAGGCAGTTGATGCCACGCAAATCTCAATACAAAACCATGTGTTCTTCGCACTCAATTTAAGTGCATTAATAACACTTAACTGTTTTAGAAATGACCAATGGCTTTTTGCCTTAAAATCTTCTCTAAAAAATAATGTTTTCTCTTACATTATACCCTGATGAAAAATAATGTCCAACCCTTTCAGGAAAATACCGAGAAACTGGTAACCAGAGGTAAATAATACTGGTCATTAATTAAGGAATTTTCTTCGAGATTCCTGAAATACGGGCAAATGGGTGGGTGTCTCTAAAAAAGGGTGATACTGAATTTGCTGTACATTGCGTCCTTCTAATGAAATAAACGTAAGTCATCGACGGAATGGGTTCGGTAGAGCCTTTGTGTGAGTGACAGGTCTGTATTGGGTACACAGAATGATATTTTGATGTTTTATTATACTTTTTATATGATTTATAAGTGATTTGTTTTTGTTTTGTTTATGCTGAATACATAACATATATTAGCAACTTGTTCATGTACATCTTACACGTTTCACACATTAATTAAAATTAAAAGTGTTCAGATTTTAGTTTTTAATTGTAATTAAGATACAGAAATAATCTGAAAAAATCAAAATGTCTATAAATAAAGGAGTACCTTTATATAACATAATTCTTGTTATCAACCTTACATAATATGGGCCTGGTAACTTGTTAGTACAGATAGATAGATACCTGTGGTATCTTTTACAGTCTCCAGTCTCTCACATTAGGTTTAAATTTAAGTATATATAATTAAAATCATAATTTAGTGATGTATTATTGTGAAAAGAACAATAAATGGATATTATTATTATTATTATATAAAAAATCCGTGACTCTTCTTTGATTGAAATTTAATCTTTCATATAGTTATTTTATCAATAAAAAGTTGGTTGCCTTATTTTTTATGTCATTTGTAGCTATTTTCCCGCGTCTTCTCTCATAGATTTATAAGCTATGTCACACGAATATGATATAGTTTCCCGCTGATGAAAGAATTTTTAAAATCGGTCCTGTTGCTTCGAAGCCTTAAAATAATCAAATATTTGATTTTATAACATCAGCAAAGAAATTTCCATATTTATAGTTTAGTTGACGGTAATTTTTTCCTAGGATTTTTAATGTTTTTTATATGAATTCTCTAAAACTTAAATAATAAAAGAATACTGGGTGGTTTCATCTCACATTGCGCTATTAATTTAATAATTAGACTCAAAGAGATGAAACACATAAATTTTGAACAGTGATCTTCAACATTTGAGATAGTCGATATTAATGTACAAAAACTATAGTACGGTATAGTTCACTCAGTTACAGGAGCGGCTTTAGGGTTGGATCGTAAATTGAAAAGAAGAGCGAACAGTTGTCTTAATAGCCGTTACGGGACTCATCAGAGCTTGATGTATTAACGTTGCGTGCTCGTACTGTGAACGACATATCGTGAGTGAAGTTTCAACATCGAAAATGAAAACGTATGCTGGTTTGCTGTGTAGTACTCAGTTTATTTTTATGCATAGTATTTTATTAGACTATGTTTCAACATCGGTTTTAATACGTGACTATTCTTATTTGATAAGCTGATGGTCTGATCTGGAAATGCGAATGATGAGCAACTTTCTCAGAGGTCTGCTTTTGGATAGGCGACTAAAAGTTTATTGTCTGGAGCACCTTTGTGATTCAAAAGGCATGTTAAGTAAATAATGTTGTCTCAATCAGCAGCCTTTAAGGAAGCCAGGAACTCGGTGGCGCAGTGGTTAGCGCGCTCGGTCTGCGATACGGTTTTTAAGCAACTTTCGCATAGAATGGATTACCAAAAATTAATTATATCGAGCTCCTCCGTGCGTCGGAGGACACGCTAAGCCGTTGGTCAGGGTTGCATATGAAGTCGTTGACACCCACCATTCCGCACTGGGCCTGCGTGGTAGACTATAACCCAATCTCCTTATTCGATTTGAATAGATTTCATCCATAGGGAAGGGAAGGCTTGAGCTCTAGCAGCGGGGGGATTAATAGGCTGGCGATGATGATGGTTTAACAGCCATGTTTAAATAATATACCTAATTGATTCTCTCAGTAAGACAGCAAATTAAGTTAGAATTATTTCATACCTTCCTTATACTTTACAATTAATCAAATTCATTTATTTGGCACACATACATAGGACACTTATAGCCCAGACAATAAAGCGATGTGATAAAGCGATGTGTGTCTCACAGTTAACATTATCTTAGTATAAAAATATGACCTATGTAGCAATAAATATATAAATATTAAATTAACCAACTGTTTTCTTGCGACTTAACCCGCGTATGTTATAGCCTACGTCATCAATATACGATGTAGTGTCTCGTGGTTGAAATAACAAGCAAATTTAGAAATTTCAGTATAGATCAGGACAAAATATTACACAAGAGTAAAAACTTTGATATCGGTTATCTGGTAAATTCTGCAACACAGCTGATTTAGTAATGGCTGTACTCTCCCGGTCGTCGTTACACGGCTACCATGTAAATCATTTTATATGGACATAAGCTTATAATGCCCACAAATTAGGGAGGTATCTGAGAGATGCGTAGCGGTCACAGTGGCGGAATTTATTTATAAGAAATTATTCAAACAGTGCTCAATTTTTCTCTACTATTTATATTTTTTTTATTGTGATTTCATATTTAAACATTATATAGATATGTAAGCTACAGAATTTTTATTGCCTTTGCAATTTTATTTATAATGCTTATATATAAATAATGATATGCACACGGCACGGTTGCTGGCAGATCATTAAAAGTAATGAATACTAATAAACTTTTAGAGTCTCAGTGTTACTTTTACGGCAATAGAACTACGACATGAATATATTGCAGGCATAAAATCATCTCAATAGCGTTTCAAATAATTGCATTAAGCCACGCTATTATAATTATGGCGGCATAATATTGTTTGTACAGTAGCGTCTTCAAACTGCGGTGCCAGATATGTTGTTTCATAAACTTCTAACAAGAGCTGTGTTAAAAAGATCTTAATGAGACGCTTTAATTATATTACACTAGCTGTTTTACTGTGACTTTGCCCGCGTAAATTAAAGGCTATGTCATCAGTATATATGCGGCTTCCGGTAGGTGAAAGAATTTTTAAAGCCCAGTCCAGTAGTTGCGGAGTCTATTAAATGAAAACAAACAAACAGAGCTTTCTGCTTCTTCAGCAGTTTGTGAACTTTGTAATGATGATTAAATAGGGTTGTGTTCAATAAGTGAAAATACAAGTTTCTGTTATTTGATCGGAAAATATAAACCATGTTAACTTATAAATATTTAAAAAAATATTTTTTATTTGCACTAATTTTTTAAATATTACACCTTGAAAACTTGAAAAAGTAGGGAAAATATATTACAAAAATTTACTAAAATACACTTGTCATTAAATTAAGTTACACAAAACGTAACACCATCTACTATAACAATATATAACAGCTATAAACAGACAAATCACAAATATAATACAAACTTTGCCCAGACGCCCATTAGGTTTTCTTTACCGTAGCACTATGTGACGTCACTTAGTGGCTTGAATTTGTAGGGAGCGTTTTTAACCGACTACAGCAGTTCCACAAACATAGCACCGTATCTCCGAAACTATTAAACACAGACAAACTATTACTTCTACATTATTACTCAAATATTAACGGACTATTAATATATGAAATAAAAAAAAGACAACTAGCCTAATTATTCGCTCCGCTGTCCGCTACGCTAAGTTCGTCACTCACTTAACACCTATAAGTATTAAGAACGGTAAGGAACAATTTGTGCTCAAGTACGGACCCTAGCCATTTTAGGGGACCCCATTCCACTATTAAGTCGTCATAAACCTTATAAGCATACAACAGAGTTCAGTTTCGGATGAAATTTCTAATTACAGGTAAGAAATGTGGGAATATTTATTAATAAACCTTAAGGATGGTGCATAAAGTTCATATTTGAGGGTTTAAAAATTTTCGTCGACAGTTTTATAGTACGCTTAGGACGTACAAATTTCACTCGACCGATCTAAGTCTGATTTATATGGTATGGTGAGTGTATCAACCAGAATATACATATTTTACAGGACGGCATCGTCCATTTATATCATATTCTAAGCGCACTTTCTACCATAGTGGTATAGGCCTCCTTCAGTTTTCTCCTCCTCCTTCATCATCCTTCCATCACATCTGTGGTCTTCAGACGGGTCTCTTTCGACCCATGGTCTCCATTCCATGACCTTTCTGCACCATGAGTCCTGCTTCCTGGCTACATGTTCACCCCATTGCCATTTCAACTTTGCTACTCGATGCGTGACATCCAAGACCTGACTGCGTTTGCGTAGCCACTTATTTGTTTTTCTGTCTCGGAGTGTCACTCCTACCAGTCGCCATGGAGAGGTCCATTTATAGCTTAGTATGTTTTTTGCTAGTTTAACTTTATAATATATTAAATTAGCAAAACACATCATACAAATTGAAGATTTTTTAACCTCTCCAAAATGAACTTTATGCACATGAAAATCTAAAGGAAAAATAATGTTTTTGCCCTAATATTATTATCTTGCCTTCACATTTAACCAATTTTTATTAAGAATATTTTCCAGTATAACAAGCACTGCAAAGTGTAAATGGAAAATTGACCAAATATAAAAACCATTATGCTAATTTACGCGCCAGACACGTACACATATAATTGATCATTTCTTTCACGCACAATTTATAAATACACAATAATAGTCCGGTCAAATTAGACATAAAAATAAAAGTCAAGGTACATAAATAATTATATATAACGTAATTATAAATATTATTTTAAAAATCTTACACAGTCACCGATGCAATCGCAATCGAAAGCGAAAAACAAAAAAGTTATCAATTACATGGCTCAGTTTCGCATGTGCTTTGTCTTGCTCTGTTATTAGCTCGACGAAATAGCTGCGTACTTGTCAACACGATTTCGCGGGCAAGTACGAAAAATGCCGATACACAGACACTGATGTTAATTCGCAATATTTATAGTAATAGCAAATGCTTCGGTTTACTAACGGCTTTATAACTTGTAAACTCAAAAAAAAAAACAGTTTTATTTTTTAGATATTTTTTTTGTAGATTTTTTATAATCTACAATTTTTGTACCACCAAATATGTTACCATGAAATTTTTAACCACTACTGAGTAAGAAAGTAGATAAAGTTATAACATTTCATTTACTAATCTTAATTTTTCTTTTTCAGGTAAGACAATCTGCAAATATAGATGTACATCTGTACATAGTGCTAGCGTAAGTAAAATATACTTCATGTTCTGTTCTGTGATTTTTATTCTTAATCCTCATATTAAAAGACGCATCACGGTTGAAAGTTAGGTTACTACAGTATGTTAATTTTCTTCAGTTGTTTCTAAACTTACAAAACTTTAAGATTTAAAATTAAGTGGTGGAATTTGACATATTCTATAACTTGACCTTACCTATATTATTGGTAAGGTGCCTTACCTGTAATGTTTATATACGAACCTATTGTTTCTGTATCTCGGTCTATTACTTTTTTGCGGTTAAGATACTAGAAATGGTACATACTCTAATAGAAGATACCATTATGAGGCTGAGTATGAAATGAAATAGCCTTTTCATTTGATACCCAACACGACGCCATTAAAATTAAGTAAAAGTTTTATTATTCGTGTTATTTTATGTGTAATAACTTTATAAGCATTGTACGATCAAAAAGCGTACATTAACACTACAATATCAAATAGTAATAATAAATACTTAAATCAAAATAATAATCCCCGGTTTTCTTCGCCTTAAGTGGATTTAGCCTTAAATTTAGTGGCATTGGATCAATTACATTTTTTTATTAAACAAAACGGTCATATATTTTTATTATATCTGTAATCAAAACACGTGTGAAAAAGATTTTTATAAAATAACTAACTATCTAACCTTATACCGCTTATATTAAGGTTTGAAATTGAACATTGTAATCTTATCTCATTATCAAGATGACTGCTGTATACTTGTTGGGTCGAAGTGCTTATTATACATACAGCCAATGTTGAACACTGTCATTTGCCTCAACACCTTTGTGAGATTTTTTATTGGTATAGCAACATTTTCACTGGAACGTATAATGTCGGATGTGGCATTTTATCGTTCACTTGACGAATGTTGTTAAATAGATGTTTAATTTATTTTGATTGCAATGAATGGAAATAATTAATGTTACCTACATTAATTATTACTGTTTGTTTTAAGAATAATACAATGATACTTAAGGCAGTATCATCTATCTATAAGTTTAAGTAATATTATTAGCACATGTGTAATAGATGTTGTTGTCAATTCCACTGTACCGCAGTAAAGTTAACAACCTAACTTTAATTTAAGTTCGTTTTAATATTTTTCTGTAAACTTACATAAATCAAGGGATTTTCGTTCACAACTGAAAATGTAATTTGCCTGGATTAAACCTATAGTCTATAAGTAGTTTATGTAATAGAATTGCTACCATTAGCTGTAACTAGTAATTTAACAGACCTTTCCTTTTAAGGTTCGAAAAAAAATTATGGATTAGATATTTTTTTTCTTTAATATACCGAATCCATGAGCTTACTCGATCCCTACCCCCACCTTAAGGGGGGTGTGTGAGCAATTTGAGAGATAACATCAGCGGGCCGCAGCACTGCCTCTTAAATTATTCAAATAAAATCCCACGCCCTATCTCTGATTGTAAATTTTGGCATACAGATGTGTTTATACACAGTCGGCCAATATTAAACGACAAAAAAAGGTAAAATAAAAAGAAAGAAAAAATTAATTTCTCAAAATTTGTTATCGAACACTTTTTATTTAAATTAATCGCAATATTAAAATCACGGACGTATAATATTTCAGTCATTTTAATTTCGCTATGCGAAACGGTTATTTTTAGTGTTTTTAATTAAGACCGTGTCGGAGTTAACGTTTTCTCGTTGAATTAAATTAATTAGGAAAGGTTTCCAGATATATTTAACGATAAGATTCATCGCTTACGAATGTTGTTATGTTAATGAAAATGAAGTTATTGGAATAAATATTTGTATCACTGTTGTCATCTTAAAGTTTTGAAATAGCTTAATATATTATACATCTAAGTTTTATTCTTCTTAACTCTGTGAAATTTTTGTAACCAATAATTTTTTTAATAATATCATTCAGTTTCGCATGAATTTAATAATTTTTGATTAGTTTTTATTTAAATTTTATAATACTACCCGGTATTATATTTTTGATAATAACGCGCTTTCAAACTGACCTGCGCCGACTTTTCGCATTTAAAACCTCAAATCTCAAATCGAGAAATCGCGTCTAGTATCCGGTATTATAAGTATTTGATAATGCAGTCGCACTATCGCGCTGAATATAGTTTTTATTAGTTTTGAAAATCAGTAAATTAATTACTATACGATACATTTATTTCTATAAGAAAGAATTATAAAAATTTCGAGCTAACTATAATAGAATACGTTTTTTAAATGTGGTATGATGTGTGTTGCCAAGCTGGCCTCAGCTCAGTATAAGCAATAAGCAGAGCTTATTAGTAATGGTATTCTGCAGAGGCCAGCAGTGACAACACAGACTATTTATAAGCACATAATAAAACAGTGAGAACGCACATACAGATATAATACAGAATAAAAAACGAGTTCCTAATCTATCGGGAATATATTCATTTATTTTAATAGTATAAAAGCGTTATAGCATATAAACATAAAACTTGAAATGAGGATCATTTCAAGATTCAACTCCAGAGTAAATTAATAAACAAGGTTTAGTGTCAGAGTTAATTTACGCTAATATTACAATTTAAGTATTAGTTCAAAGTCATATTATACAGAAAATAAGCAAACCCACTACCTTCTAGGAGTAAATAATACTCCCGTAGAACCTTGTACTAGGTTAACCTTTACTTAGTCTCTGTTGAATAATATGAATTTTGACTAATACTTAGTGCAGTCTCAGCGTAAATTTACTCCAACGCCAAACCTTGTTTTTAATAACATTAATTGTGTTTTATAATTTTGTAAGATATTTTTAAGTAACGACATTGATTTAAGTTTCGGAAAAGGTCGTAAAATCTATTTTATAAATTTTAACGAATTCATCTTAAATAAAGTATGTGTATATTTGTGATGAATTCTTGATATTTCAGCATTTTATTTAATTTGTGACGTCAAAAAGTACAGTTATAAAAAGTGTCACTTTTACAAACCCCAACTATTAAATAGGTATCTGCGTTTATGAATCAGTATCACATGTCATCATGTTTAATCGAAATCATCATTAGGTCAGTATTTTTTTGAATGAATAAAGAAAAAATTCATTGCGTTCATCTTTTAAATATTTCTAAAGTTTGCCCTAGTTTATTGTCCTACAGTGTATAACGTTATAAGACAAAGGGCGTGTACAACTAACCTCATCACCTGTTTTATGTTTTATAATGCATATTATTCACAGCATACGTTAAACAACCATTAAGTTGAGTTTGTTGGTGTTGTTGTAATTAGCTGGTTGTTTCTCGAGTTGGAGGAAAGTTGATATTTTTATTAGTTGATCAGGGTTGGTATGCTTAAGAATTTTAAATGTTTCACCTTTGGTGTTCTGTAAAAATACAGCGTCGAAAACAGCGTGGAACAACCTTTTGAACTAGGCTTTGTTTGAATGAACATCTGTGTTGCATCCGACAGCGCTGTGTTCGGAGCTGTATTTGTAATAGAATAGCACCGTTGATGTTATTCATAGCTTACTATTTTTTTTCTTTAAGTACTGTGTGGATTGGTGGGTGTTAACTCCAGATGCAGTTGTTACTTAACGCGATTTTTTGGTCACCCATCCTATAATCAACCACTATGAAAGTTGCTGAATTTGCATATCGCAGACCAATCGTGTTAACCACATCGACATCCTTACGGCATAATTTGCAGTCGATAATTCGCACTAGTAATTAGATCTCCTTCAATTTGCATAGCGCGCAATTTGAATAGGAGCGATCGGGCGTATAATCACTTGTGTTACGCCAAAAACAGATGTATTACGATTCAAATATGGATTTGTTACATATTCGCTTGAAATTATGAAACTTCTATGTACAGGTACACTAGTGGATAAACTACCTACTGCAATACTGTACTATCATCATCATTATCAGTCTTTTTACGTGCCCACTGCAGAAGTTCAGGCCTTCAATATGAATCGTCAAGGATTAGCCATAACCTTCCACGCTAGCCCAATGTGGATTGGATATATGTAGCCTAAACCAACAGCTTAACGCGCCTTTCGAAGCACGCATAGCTCGCGATAATATATTTGGTTACCCATCCCGTTACCAATCCTTGCGAAAGTTGCTTAGCAATAATCATCGCAGTGCTAAATGATGTTTATTTATGCTAACCGACAATGAACAACCAATGAAATAGCTCGCGATAATATATTTGGTTACCCATCCCGTTACCGATCCTTGCGAAACTTGCTCAGCAATAACCATCGCAGTGCTAAATGATGTTTATTTATGCTAACCAACAATGAACAACCAATGAAAATGAGCCACAGAAAACGCCCGTACTCCACATGCGGGTCTAGGCCAATTTAAATGACCCATAATAGCAGTGGAATTCAAAACAACTCGATTGTATAAAAACTTGAATTCCCAACAGTCAAATTCATTTGCCCCACTTCGCACTTACGTCATTCTGTATATGAAGCTTTAACGTAAGTTTCTAAAGTTGGCAAACGAACTTACGAACTGACCGAAGTAGATAAGTCGATTTAGTTTACGTGTGACGCCATATAATACAATTTGAAATGACATTAGTGGTATCTTCACATCAGGCAGATAAATAAAATAAATAAGACATGGACACGATGGAAACATTTAATTATATTGATATCACTGAGAAAAGCAGATAATTCAACAGTCTTATCTTTCTCCATTAAAATATATATTTTTTTTCTTAACCTTGCCCTGTTCTAAATTTTCTTTGGTATATCTCATTGTACTAAAATTCGAAAAAAAATCTTATAATATCAATTTTCAAAATAATTAGATTCATTGTAAACCTTTCATCTATAAAAATATTATAAAGAGGTAAAGTGTCTAACTTTGCTTATTTGTATGGCTAATCTTCGGATATACTGTTCCGAAAATCATATTGCATAAAGAAGCTTCATCAAACGCGGGTGAAAACGCGGGAAAGCAGCTAGTTCTTAGATACATTAATTAAACACGACTTCATAAAAATAAACAAGTTGATCACTCGTAACAATATTGATAAATGTGTAAAATAATACGTCCACACCGATCAAATATAGCATCACTGATATAAACCCATGACCTCCCTGCAGCATAATATATTTTCGAACGTTTAAAACAAAACGCATACGAACACAAAATTTAAGATTGAAATCCGCGATGGATCGTGCATATAGAGAAAAAAGATCTTTTTTGCTTAGGGTTGCTTACATGTTAAGTTTAATTTTTATTTTTAAACTAGATTTCGCGTGGTTTCTAGGAAAATGTTTAGTGGGATAAAACTCCTATTATCTAAGTCAGCTAATGACCCTATCTGTAAATCAAATTTCATTAAATTCCGTTCAGTAATTTCGGCGTGATTAACGGACAAACATCCAAAAAAAGAAACTTTCACTTTTATAATATTAATTGGATGAATAAATTAATAAATAAACATGGAAAATAAATAGTTAGGTAATTTATAAATGAAACACGTAAAAGTTGATGACCCAGATACGACCGTATAACTCAAATGAATTTGAACATTGCAGCTTGGAGTCTGAACTACATTCATATCAGGTGTAATATAGTTGGTACTTTATATTTCTAAAATAGGTAGTTACTATTATATTAAATCTGGCAACCCTAATTTAACCCGAAATACTTAAAGCAAATGGGTGGGGGTACAGAAAAAATAACGTTATTCGACGTTATTATTCTTCCCAGTTTAATAACCCGAGCTAAATAAGATTTATTTGGTTTAATATCGCAAATGCGGGTTGGGAATATACTTACTAGTTGTATTCTAAGATATCCTTACTTGCTTTTATAAATGTCTTTTGATGTTTACAGATCTCTGGAACTCGATTTATTGACTTTTATCAGGTTATTTTGTTTTGTATAAAAGGATAAGGTGTAAAATTATTATATGACAGGGCTTCGTGGATAAGTTAAATATTCATACAAAATTGTAATACCTACAAGTATGAAACAGCTGATTATTTTTTCTTGAATTCAATGTTACTCTCATAGAAAAAGTTGTTCAGTATACTTAACTAATCCACCTCACGAAGCCATATAATAATATTACACCTTATATATCAAAAAATCATCTGTTCGAAGTGTTCATGTGATTTCGATGTACTAAGCTTTAGATAAGCGAGAATCCTCTACAGTATTTTTGTGCATTTTTATATGAATCTTCTTTTCAGCGGGTAGTGACCCACCGTTGGATTTATATAAATATATTTGATAACGCAGAGCCAATGCACCTTAAGCCAGGATTCTCTAACCACCCTACCCCAAAAAGGGCAGGTTAATGTGTAAGGTCTACCTGGTAAAAACCGCTGCGATTCACTTCACGCGGATAGGAAGAACCCGGTATCTTTATCCTGCAAGGAGGGCGCGGTTATATACGCCTCTCAATTATCTTTCCTACTTTTTATCGTCGGACCATCAGGCAGGTGGTCTACCAACACATCTTTTGCTCAAACGGGGTCTCCACACTTAAATTTTCCTCAACGCTCGTGGTGTAATAGACATACGTAGCCTTTTTATATCCATATAGCATTGTGAATGCAAAAAGAAAATTTAATTTATTTGGATTGCTTAAAAATAAACAGTTTTTATCAAGCTCACATTAATTCATACAATATGATTATTATTAGGTTATTAGGTTATGATCGATGGTTTTCGTTGATATTGTAATAAGTATAAGGCCTTAAGATAACCCATTACGTATACGAGATAATTTTACTATTTATTTGCTTTAATATTAAATTACTGACACCTTTTGTAATTAGAGAAAAAAATCGGCTAATTCGCAGCATTGCTTTTTTAAACCACAACGCTGTATTTGTTGTTCAGTTTTCATTTTTTTAAATTGAAACATTAATAAATTCTCTCTCTAGTTATGAGTATTTTACTGGTGATGTGTTTTTAGTTTAGTTTAGGAAGTGGCACACAAAATGGGCACCAATACCTTGGCC
Source organism: Diatraea saccharalis (assembly GCA_918026875.4). NCBI lineage: Eukaryota > Metazoa > Arthropoda > Insecta > Lepidoptera > Crambidae > Diatraea > Diatraea saccharalis. The sequence continues at coordinate 19,235,411 of OU893339.1, forward strand.
TTTAGTTTTCTTTTTTATATTGTTTTGGCTTAGTGTTCCAAGTTTAAAAATAAATAAAAGTTAAGAACCATGCCTGTTAAGAACAAAACCCTCACTAATTAACCGACCGCAGTTAAAGCCTTTTAGTTAAATTTAATCGGCAGTTCGCATGGAAAATGCGACCCGTGCCAACCGGGTATCGAACCGATACGGCATCGGGTCGGCCTCAACGTTAATTAAAAACCTAAGGCTACATTCCCTCTAATGTGTGATATCATCGTCGCTGATGTACACGAGCGATTTTAGAACTAAAATGCAGCGTTGAAGAATTCATTTTTGCTTTGCAGTCGCACGGATTCGAGTTAAATGTTCTTTCTGAAAAAGAGCTAGGGTTGTCATGGCACGCTTTCATGACAAATACATGTGAATATTTTGAATGTCTCTTATTATTATTATTAATGTGATAATATGTATCATATTCTTAATAATGAAGAAGAAGAAACATTTATTGACCTCAATCACACAAACAAATACATTACAAAATATGATTATAAAACATAACACTATTAATAAATAATACAATAATAACAATTACAGAGGTCAATCAGGACCTTGCCTCAGCTTGTGTTGTCGTGACATACATGTGTGCCGCGTCAAAGCTGTTATTCTGACAGGGCCTGTTCGATACACGTTAAATACCATTAAATACATTACAATCCTCGCGAAATAAATTTAAGTTTCGATTTTCAAATGAACATAGGTAGGTGCTCCACGATTTTTAATTGGTGGAAAACTATAAATATTACAGATTTACAGAACGTATAAATATAAGTAAGGAATGCGGATGTTTACAATATCATGTGATTGACTAGAAAAAAAAAAGAAAATTATTTGGGTTTGCTTTTTTGTGTTATAATAATAATGGCAGATCATTATAAAAAATCTTATAACCGAATGTTTATTACAATATTTGTTCATACACGCAAAGAAATATAGTTTAAAGCAAACGGTGGTTATCAACAGACTTCTACTGAATTTACTTTCTTTATTTTTTATACGAGGGTCAAACTGAAAGTTCTTAGAAAATCAAAAACTGATTACATTAGCCAGTTATTAGTTTTATTATATCTTTTCAAAATATTGTCCATTCACGTCAATACACCGCTGCATGCGATGGAACCACTGGGAAAAGCACTTTGCCCACTCGTCCTTAGGGGTCTCTTCAATGGCATCGCGATACGCAGCCACCGCTTCTTCAGCATTCATAAACCGCTTTCCTTTAAGTTTTTCTTTAATTTTTGGAAATAAATAAAAATCACAAGGCGCGAGGTCGGGGCTATACGGCGGGTGACCCAGTAATTCAACGTTTGATGTCGCCAAATAGTCGATCGTTCGCTTGGCGGTGTGCGACGAGGCGTTGTCGTGGTGAAGGAGGATCCTACTGCGAGGTCGTTTCTCTCGAACTTTTTCCAAGACAAGTGGCAAACAATTGGTAGTGTACCATTCTGCAGAAACTGTTTTTTGATCCTCTAACACAATTGTTGCAAAATGACCTATCCTTCCAAAGAACGAGGCCACCATTTTTTTTCCCGCACTTCGATCTCTCTTCACTTTAGTTGGCAACTCCTCGAAAGGAAACACCCACTGAGCAGATTGTCTTTTGGTTTTAGGATCATAACAGTAAATCCAGCTTTCGTCACCTGTTAGTATGTCGAACACAGCATTTGAGTCACCTCCGTTAAATCTTTCAATCATTTTACGACACCAATCCACACGATGGAGTTTTTGAGCCTCAGTCAAATTATGAGGTATCCACCGGGCGCAAAGCTTCCTGACCGCTAAATGTTCGTGGAGGATTTTGTGCACTTGACTCATACCGATGCCTAAGCTTGTCCGAATCTGTTGATAGGTCACTCTTTTGTCAGTCTCTATCATACGCCGCACAACACAGATGTTATCTTCAGTCGTCGCCGTAGAAGGCCGTCCCTCACGTAAATCATCAGTGAGATTAGTGCGACCACGTTTAAACTCATTAAACCAGTTGTAAACAGTTGCACGAGATGGGGCTTCATCGTGAAAGGCCAATCATAGTCTATCATAACTTTCTTGTTGACTTAAATGACATCGAAAGTCATAAAAAATCATTGCACGAAAATTTTCTCGTGTTAAATTCATGATGACGTGACACAGACAATTTTCAATTTGCCGCCAAATCGTAAAACAAATGACAAATGAATGAAATATATACTCAGTAATATTGGCAAAGAGTTATATTTTCAAATTTTAGAATTATTTTTTTATTATATTGTTTATAAGTGGCCAGTTCTAAGAACTTTCAGTTTGACCCTCGTAGAAAAGCAGTAACAGTTATCTTTCTTGAAAACTTTTTAACTCTTAATGATTCGCAAAAGCAACAACCCTATTTGAATCGCGTTCTCCCGAAGAAGATAGATATGAGAACACTGAATTAGATTGTACTACCTAAAAAATAAAGCGCTAATTCCCTCGTCAACATGAAGGGGAATTACTCGATTAAAGAATCCTAATCGAGCGCTCTGCCTAGATCTTTTCTCATTTAATGCCATTTTGAATTTTATTCGTTTAAGCTTAGGGTTTTGATTCGTTTGGTCGATCGCTTGATGACATAGAACAGATAATGAGATTTTTATGCTTTTCTTTTATTATCTTGATTCTAAGGGCGGGGTTATTGAATGTTATTTTTAATGTATGCGTATAAATGTGAATTATGTTAATATAATTTTGATTGTTTGTGTCCATTATATTCAACTGCCTTCAAACAGGCGTTGTGCTGTTTATTTATTGAACTTTTTATATACTTTGATCATATCGTTTTAGCCTTATATTAGTTAATTGCAACTGTAGCAATTGCAATTATTTTTAACCATCTTCAAAAAAATAAGTTATCATAATAACCTCTTCTTTTTGTGTGTCACATATGTATATTTCCCGACTACCGTGCAGCCTATTCAAACAATTATTTATTTATACTCCGTGACATTTTTTACAGTTATAAAGTGATTTTGACATTGAGTTTTCTATAGTGTTCCCATATAAATATCTCTATTTTTTGATTACAGTAGTTTTTGGTAAATATGAATTAACAATATCATATATTCGACGATAAGTACGAATTCCTTACTGTAGGTACATTGTTTTGATATTATTGTTAATTTTAATTTTCCTTATATTTGGTGCCATACATTATTTCTTTAACCGTAAAACGTCGGGGATTGTTGAATATCGCGTAACTCACAATTAAGAGCATATTAAGTAAGGTAGTATTTATTATAATTTACTTAAAATTAACTCTTATTTGCAAGTTTTAGTTACGCGTATTGCACTGTCCCGACGGTAAGCTTAATGCTCCCATTTTTCTTGTCAGATAAACGTCCTCAATGAATGATAAAGGAATGATAGTATAAATTTTTATGTAATTCAAAAGAACTTTTATGTAAAAACATAACTGATTTCCATGACTAAGTAAATAGTTAAATTTAGATACCTACTATGTTGTTATATTATTAATCTCACTATAAAAATATCCGACTCGCGTAATTTGAGATTACGTGTATGATGAATGACGCATTGCTACTTGTTTCATTCACACGCCCCCTCCCCCTTACGAATCCCGACCGCCGCGCCGTGCCTATGACTGGGCGACGAGACTATTCAAAATGGCGCTCAGTTTACGTGCGGTACGTGTGAAGGACACATTGTCGTTAATTTTTCACTGATTTCACAATTAAATACGTTGTTTAAACGCTATATTCTCGAGTGTGTTATTGTTGCTATTGATAATGGAGCCTGGTACCAGTGTCTGTTCTGAGATGAAAGAAACGATGAAGATGTTACATCGTATTTATAATAAGCTCGGTTTGAAAAAGAAACAGACCATTGAGTCATACAAAAAACATTATGGCGACGGTTTCAGTAATAGTGTGTTGTATGCGTCGATACTTACAGGTCTGCATCCATGTGTTTTATTGAAGATAAAGGATGGATCCGTTAATCCCAGTAAAACTGAATACTCACCATCTTTATGTATAGATCGAGCAGATATACTTGGCGAATTAAAAATCTTCTATTTCGTTAAACAAATCATGCCGACAACTAGACAGTTGTATGATGCATTACAAGAAAAGCTACCTCCATATATGGACATAGCTTCTTTTAGGAAACAGCTTGCTTTCATGGATTTCATGTGGAGACATATATCACAGAGATTCTACGTTATAGAGAGACCCGAAGTTGTTTACGAAAGATATAAATATCTGAAGTGTATAATTGAATACCACGATCAGAACAAGCCAATATATTTTATAGACGAAATGGCGTTCAAAAAGGTAATTGTCAATAATAAATGTACATCTTATCATGTGTCTAACGATGTCAACTATCCTGGTACTGAAGTGAAGATAGTATACGCTGCATCTAAACACGGTATTATGTTTAACTGTGTTGAAAATTTCAATGGAAAAGAGTTGGGATATTTTTTATGTGATACTATTATGCCAAATCTAGCTGAAAACAGTTTGATAGTTATGAAGAACACAAAGCATCATTGCGATCAGTTAATAAAATCTAAACCGAGCTTAGACAGTTTGATATGTGATTTGAAGGAATGGCTCGATCTCCGTGAAATACCTTATGATGAGAACATGTGCAAAGCTGAATTATATGCTTTGGTGGAGAAATGCACTGACAAAGATAATAATTTTTATGTAGCCGATAATATATTTACGGCACGTGGTCACACAGTTATTAGAATACCGGATCATATAGAAAATTTGACACCAACCAATTTAATTTTCAATGTGGTGCAAACATCTCATGTACCGAAGCCCTTTGAAGGTGCACAGTTGCGAAATATTGCTATACAGTTTTTTGAAAGTTTCGACGAGAATCATTTGGAGAGTTACTTCGATATCGTAATGAAGGAGAACATAAAACTCTTTAATGACGATGTTAAAATCGATGATATGTTGGATTCTTTAGTTACAAAGATGGCTGGAGTTACTTTTGATGGAGAAGAGGATTCCGATATACCATCAGACAGCGAATCTGACGTGGAATCATAATAAATGCCTGCTTCATTTTTTAATATATTCTCGTTTAATTTTGTTCTGTTTAAACAATAAATAAAATTATTTCTTTTATAAAAAGAACTTCTATTTTATCCTTCTTGAGTTCCTTACGACTAATAATTCAATAACATTAAAGTATCTCATTGTTTTTCTACATCATTGATAATCACCGTTATATCATACTCAAGTCAATTGACGCATGAATTAATTATACATTAATCCCCTTATCAAGTACTCCGTATAATTAAGAGAAAATAAGTTCGGTAGCTATTCCGAGGACTAACTTTACTACCGGGTTTAAACCATCATCCGATCAAAATAAGCAAACGTGTCTCAATTTGACATTTTCTCTTCTGTAATTGACAATTTACTTTAAACCAAGTACTTATTCTGGTCCTCATTGTATAGTAAGATGTAGGCTTAGATTGGTTAAAGATTTTTAAGAGGCAGATAGGCGGAGTTTTCACAATCGTTCCAATCTAATACCGTTCTGAATGCAAATGCAATTTGTTGAAACTGGGACTAGTCTGCGTCAATATAATTTCCACTAATATAGGTACTTCTGTAATTCAAAACTTCAAAAACCGGTCTTGCATGAAATTTGGCTCACACCAAAATCACTGACTTATTTTTACTACGTTTTGTACAAAGAAATAACGTTCAGTTACGCTGTAATTCGAAATGAGAATACTTCATCATATTTCGAAGGGTTCTGTCACACCAAAAATGTGGATTTATAAATTTTCCCCATATAAAAAAAACATGCGACGTTGGGTAATATGCGAGTCACTTTTTAGCTGAAGTTTGCAGCACTTTAAAAATAATCGTAATAGTTAGCGAGTGTTTGTTTTAAAAATGCACATTTCGAGTAGCTCGGTGGCGGAGTGGATAAGTTGTTATTAAGCGACTTTCGCAAGGAGTCGGTTACGGGATGGGTGACCTAAAATTTAATATCTCGAGTTACTCCGTATTTCGGAAGGCACGTTAAGCCATTGTTTTCGGCTGCATTTGTAGTCATTTATATCCTTCAATCCGCATAAGGCCAGCGTGGACGGTCATAGCCCATCCTCTTTAAGTATACACGAGGAAGGTCTGAGAATGATGATATTACGCACTTCCTTTACCTCTGTTTAGCTCATAATTGGGCCCAATGAAATAGACAGTCTTTTGGTTTTACGTTCTCTCGTAAATTCTAGCAAAAGACTACTAGAGCAGAAGACAACTTTATTTTATTTGTTACCAGCGGCTTCGCCCTTGTGGTTTTGCATGATAACTTGACATTTATCCCTAGGCAACCGTTTAATGGGGCAAAAATAGCCTATGTTTTAATACCAAATTTCAACAAAATCCGTTCAGTAGTTTATGTCTGAAAGAGTAACAAATGTATTTCCATTTCACAAACATTCACATTTATCCTGTAAAAAGAATTTGGGCAATAAAAATTGTTCCAATTTTTATGTCAGAATAATTAGTCAACTTAATTATGTTTATTATAAATATTAATAATATTTATTTTTAAACAAAATGTAATATTATTATTATTCTAAATATTTAGTTACACGCTGTCTAGATATATTGACCGCTATAAATAAAAGGAAAGGAAACATACCTAATATTAAACAAATCGTCTGTTTCTAATGATATCGATACATCTGAAGTTAAGAATTACATCTGAATTAATATCGGCTATTTATCGTGGTCCTATGATAGAGAGACGAACGGACGGGCGAACTGTTTTTGTCTCCCTCGCTCCTATGATTGTCGCTGTCTGTCTCTATCGCACGCACGCCATTATGCATGCTCTTACGCACTTCGGCGTCCTTTTTGGACCATCTCTCAACTGGTTTGAGAGCGCAGTGTATTTATTGAAGCTCGTGTTATGGGGTTTGTGTTTTTATTTTATAATAACTAGTAAGTATATTTTTTTTAGATATCAACTATGTATTGGGATGCATAAATATATTTATATTAAATAATTTCACCCTAGCGAGGTTCTTCAACTGCATGTCTCTTTATTTTGTGAGATACCAGTTAGGAACTAATAAAAAGCTTTTTAGTTTTTAAACATTGAGTAAATATTATTTACGTTAATATCAATGGACAAAACAAACTGCGGCTGTTCAGCAACTTCCACAAGGGCTGGGCATAGGATAATTCCAAAGGAGGAATGGGTTGATAATGTTCAACTAAAATAACATTTATCACTTAATACTTAAAATTTCTAATCTGTTCCGAATTGGAATAATATTCATACGTCTAATGCACTTATAATTGAATTTTAACCAATTAATTTATTATTTTATACAATTACATTTATTCTATATAAATCTGTTCGATTTAATAAATATATGAAATATTATAAATTGAATCCAACATTTACAATGACAATATGTGTTAGTTCTATACGAGAATATGACATCTGCAAGAGAATAATTCAAAATTTCGAATTAAGAAGAAATCTTTAACGGAAATTTACTACCAGCAAAAAGTTTGGATATAGATAGGTACCTATCAAAGTAAGCAAAGAGATCGGCGTCGTTGATGATACCGCACCGTTCCACACAGTCTATGGTCCTACATTATCAATCTTTATGATAAATTTCATACGTCGTCGGTCATTCGAAAATAGCATCTGTTTACATTATATTTGGAGTCATTCGAAGCTTACATTGTAATATTCTCTATTAGATAAGGCGCTAAAACCAACAATGACCGTCCTTCAATATGTACCTACTGATGGAATATTGATACTGTTAGGTTTACCTTTCATTGGAACTGGGACCCTTGGAAGTTTATTGTGTTGGGATCTTATAGATTTATGGAGGTCGACGTTATAGTAATTTGTTGGCATCATGTTGTATAACAGGTCTAATTTTCAATACTGAAAGATTAACTTACAGTTTTTTTTTTCTATGGAAAAATGAAATTATATAATATATGATAATTAATTTATTTGTACCCAATACACTTTTATATTATTCTTATCGCATCTAAACCAATAATTACTGACTTTAAATTTATTTATGAATATTATTTGATGAGTAAGTTGATTTCGAACAAATATAGTTCCAATAAGCTGAAATTTAAAATGTGTAAACTAGATAGATATAGAATCTTTATAGTGACACTCGGTTGTCTGTCTATCTGTTCACGCGTCTGACATTTTCTTTGACACTTCTTTTTTCCGATGTTTCTATTAGCAAGTAAGACAGATGGACAAACATACACGGACAGACAGACGGACGGACATTGGAGTACGACACGGGTATTAAAGCCTAAAATGATTCGCAAATATGTTAGTAGCTAATAAAGTAGCCGTATTTTTTTGAAAGAATTCTCAAAATCGATCCAGTACTTTTCCAGTCCATCAATTACAAACAAACAAAAAATAATATCTCCTTTATTATAGAGATATTTTAAGTGACTAAAAATAAAACTGTTTCCCCTACTTCGAATAAATTTAAATGCTGTGCGACAGGATATTGCTCATCCTTAGACAAACTTCCTTACATTTCCTGATCGAAAATGCGTAAATAAACATGTTATAAGTTAGTTCATAACTAAAAAAATATTACTCGTAACAGCCAGTTGCAGAAACGTTCATTAAAACTGACATTAGTTTAAAATAGTAGCGACACAAATTTGCAATTTAAACATTCATTAGAGCTTTAAAGTCGTCATTAAAACTAAGCGAATGTCAAACCCATAAATTACACAGATTTCAAAATAATGTTGCTAAAGCAAAATATTTGACACAACAAATATACCACAACACCCAGAGTCTAAACAATACTTAGAGAAAAGTCCAATTTATATATTGACCCGATCGGGAATCGAAATCGGTGTCACCGGGTTCCTAGATGGAGTCTCCTTGAAACCGGCAATGAACAGCCTTGGAACATTAATAAAAGTGAGAAGTTATATTTAGCATAAAAGAAATTTAATTATTTATGAAACTCCTATTGAAGTCGAGCGGAAGTTTTCTGCAAGTAACTTAAGTGATAACCGCCCGACTTTAATAGCAGTTTCTATGGTACTAAATAAAGAAATAAGCAACGAACAGTACGTCCTCGTTTTTGAAGTTTATTAAAAATATAAAATTGGATATGCGATTAAATCACTTTTGGAACACGATTGATAGTTTTAAAGGCTCATTTACATGCGCGGTACGGGAGATTTCTGTGGCTCTTTTCATTGGTCGTTAGTCGGTAAACCAACGACGGACCAATGAAAAGAACTCAAAGAAAACGCCCGCGCCCCCAAGTGTATGTGCACTCTTATCTTTATTTATCTACAAAATATGCAGAAGCGAGAGCTAAGTAACTATATAACTTACCCTCTTATAACAGCTTAGAACCTATAATTATAAAACATGTATTTTAACATATCAATGTCCTCGCTATTCTGTCTCCCGCCTCGCGTCTTTCCCTTCCCTTTCAACAATAGTCTGCTGCTGACGTCACGTGTCGACGACTGACGGATGCTATGCCCCGCACCTCGCGCCCCCCAGTTCAGTTTTGCGATAGCGACAGTAGTAGAAGCACGTCGCTCGTTCTGAACCTCGAGATTACATTACGCAGGTACGCTGACGCCATTTTGTTTTTAATACTTTAAATCTAAATCTTTTGGATGTATTAATGAAACGTATTGAGATTTATCCAATTTCAAAAACATAATGCTGCTGTTTAACCAATTCAATTTGTAACTGTGAAATTTCATGAACGAGATATTTACCTTTTTAGAATGTAACTTATTAATATGTTTTCAGCGCTCTGCAAGTTCAGACTTTGGTTCAGCCCTTGTTTAATCCAGTGAAACAGTATTTAAGTATTCACTTTAATTCCCCGCTAAAACTTATGTTTTTAAATCGATATGCATCTACTTTTTTCTTGTGATAAACAAATTAAATGTCAATGAAAATACCTTCGATTGATCGAAGGAAAAAACCCACAACACCATAAAAAGTTTTAGATATTTTAGCTGCCAAATTACAACTCTGATGATGTTTTTGGGAGAGACCTTCACGAGTACCTACTGGATAAATTTAAGCTTGTACAAGAACGGATAGATTTATTATGTATACCTACGTAGAGTATGAAGTTAGTTAATGCATATTAGTAGTATGTATTAATATTTTAATAATATATTTGTAATAGGATTATATTTTATAATTATTTTGTTAATGTTGGCCCACTACCACATCCTTCAGACAGGTGTCCTCTAACACAGGGGTCGTCTGGAAGAGATCGCTTTTAGCGATAAGACCGCCTTTGCCCACTAGAATTAAGAAATTTATTGTAAACTTGTCATTTGTGTGTGAGCAATAAAGAGTTCATCTACCTATTTATCTATCTACAACTGATTGGTGCAGTAGCTTTATGACCGCTATAATTTGCAAAATCTTTTCATCGTGACAATGTATCGCATATGCGTTGTCTCGCTCCATTTGCTCGATGTAATAGCTGCGTCCTTGTCAGTACGGTTTCGCAGTCAACTGCGAAAAAATTTATAGGCGGACATGTTTCGCATTCAGGGTTGCCACACGTCCCGATTTCTGATAAATATCTTTTAGTTTCTCATAAGGTGACAATCCTGGTCGCATTCGCGTAGTTTTCATATTCGCATGTGATTATGTCGGTGTAGTAACGATGTTACACACTGCTGCACGTCACACTACCACAATATGTAAAATTGTATCTTCAATGAATTAAGGTTCAAAATTATGTTGAGAAATTGACGGCTATTGTATAGCTGACGTACTGTTGATTGTACATAAATATTAAAATTCTGCATTATATATGTGTTGTACCTATTGTGGTGTATTCCCGTTCCTGCAGGTCTTCCGCTTTATTTCTTGCAGAAACTATGCCTCGTTTTATCCAAATAAAACACTTTAGGTGTTTATCTACGAAGACGTTTTATTGAATTAGAAAAACAATAACATATGACATTGTCATTAAAATTTGAATATTATTATCTATTTATTATTTAGTGAAATGAGGTTTGATTCACAACACCTATTTATATTGTTTATTTCGAAACAACCTCGAAGAATTAAGTGTCATGGAGGATGCACTATTCTTTTTTTTTTCAAGGAATATTTGTACATATGTATGTATGTATCTAGATTTTTATTTCAGTAAAGGAGCGCATTTTATTTTTAACAAGATGCTTGATGTTTTGATAGTATAGTATAGTAGGTACTATAAATAAATAAAAACTAAATGATATTAGAACTAAGTAATGTTCATTCAATTGCATTTTGGTACCTACGTAAGTATTTTAATAACTATTATTTCTAATATTTGTTTTCAGATAAAGAAAATCCATGAGTACAATGAAATCTAGTGAGAATGCTAAGGACATGGACGTTAAAGTAAATGATATAAAAACTAAAATAGCGATTGCCACGAGAGTTTTAAAAAATTGCGAGAAAAACAAAGAAGACAAAAATACTTCTCTAAATATCGATGCATCTTTTGAGAGATATACTAATCTCAATAAACTCGAAAAAGGTCATAGTTCGCGTCGAGGACCGATTACATTTGAAGAGCTCTTGCATTTCAGGGATGCACATCACACTATCCCGAACGATTTGCCTGTATCAAAAATTCGCAAAACACTCAACCATTTTTATTTGAATAAAAGAACAATACCAACATCAGAGATTTTTAAAATTCTACAAGACGATAAAGAAACTAAATGTAATGTTTTGAATCGTCGTAATCAAAAACATATCACATTGAAAACCTTACCTGGAACGTCAAGTGGAATATTTGTGGAAAACCCTGAGCAGTTTCATCGTAGAATGCTTTATTTAAAAAAAATGGAACAAATCCGCAAAGATAGAGGACACATTGTATATGTAAAATCATTCACGCCTTTTGCCAACCCCTTAATTTATAACAGGAAACAGGATAACCAGGAAACTTTACTCGTTGCTGTTTCAAATCAATTAGGTCTATTGAACACATTTTTTTATGAGGCCAACGCCAATAATTATAATAAAATGATTTTGAAATCGATTTCTTCCATAACCGATCCATGCGTTGTGGTAACAGAAGAGGAAGAGGAGCTAGATATACCTAATTTGTCAAGCTCCAAAGCTGAAATAAGCGGATGGCTAGCAGCAAAAGGTTATCACGTATCATCAAACGCACATCGTGGTGAAATGTACGATTTGATAAAGAAAATAAAATCGTTCGGTGATCTTGAAGTTTCCAAGACAGATGAGGTCATTAAAAGTCTTGGACATCAGGTGATGAAATGTCCAAGAAATATGGAAGAGCTTGAATATTTCCAAAATCTTTTTAAAGATTTCACAGATTTTGAAGATATCGAAAAGGATAATATATCATTTAACGTTAAAACGAGATTGAAAAAAAAACAATTGATGTTAAAGTTCATAAGAGATTTAGAATTTAACGATTGGCAAAACTATGAACAGCTATTGATAGATAATTCTTGGCGCGTGCTCGAGGAAGACCTGATGATGGAAAAAATAATTGATAATTTGTCCATGATGTACGCGGACGATTGTTCCCATGAGTTTTTATTGATAGATATACCCGATTGGAATAAAGTAGCATCGAAAATTATAATGGAATAATAAGTAATTCATGCCTTTTTAAGTAAACTATTATATTGAAATATTGTTTTTTTCTTATATAAATTAATTCGTTTATAATATGATGAAATGTAAATTGAAAGGGTAGATTATAATACCTATACCTATAATGATGATTTCTCACTCCTCATATTATTACTCTTTCAAGATACTGTAAAAGTTTCTTTAGTTATTATATGACACTATTCCAACAGATGAGACTAAAATGAAACTCGTTAACTCTTTAGTAGGTAATATAATATGTACCGGGGCCTATCATATCCTATCCCTAGGATACCGGGTTCTTCCTATCCGCGCGAGGTGAATCGCAGCGAGTTTTACCAGATAGGACTTCTATACTAAACTGTCCTTTTCAGGGCGGGGTGGAAGGGGAGCTCTGGTTTAAGTCTTAAGGTGCATTTCCTCTGCGTTATAAAAAAAGGTTATATAGTCTTTGTTAATATGTATTATATTCGTTGTATGCGCCATGCATACTGGTGCGTGGACACGAGAAGAAAAGAGAGATAAAACCCGCCTCTTTATTTGACATCTCGCTCGCCTCGTTTTCAGCCTCTGTCCTATTATGCCAACGAGTCACAGAGCATAGACACTTTTACACTAGACGATCTATCTAACCATAAACCAAAATCAGATATCATCATTCAAAACGGCATCCAAATCGAAAATGATCACTGCAAGCCTAAATTAAACGGCCAACAAGACAAAATTCTATGTTCTCAGTCTTATTGTGGAATTTATTCATGCAACCCAATGTGTGAAAACCAACCCTAGGTGACGCAATGCTCTATCTATAGTATAATTAATTATATCCGTTTGGTTTTTATATTTAATTATTAGTTAGTCTATCTCCTAGAGTGCCAACATAATTTCGCAATATCAACCTGTTATCTGAAATATCTGTCAAAATAACAAGAAGCGATATTATAAGCCTAACTACAAACCTTTACGGATTATGAAACAGACGTGCGAGGGACGTACAAACAGCGGAAAAAAGTTGTCACTCATTTTACTTTACCCCAGTCTTCTGAGCCCATTAATACAAATTATTAAACTAATATTCTTGTCAAACGCAAGGTCGATTCGAAGTCACTCTACTAAAGCGTATAAAAAAAATTGTGGTCACCCATATTTAAATTGTCTTTTTGGAAAGTTGCTTAGCATCCATTATTGCTGATGAATCCCGCTGACTATAGATATAGCTTTGTTTATGTTTTAACGACTCCTTTATGATGTCATCCTCGGTCCCTTCACCCACAAGGTCAGAGGGTGCGGTGCAACCTCAAGTAAACCTTACAATCATTGTAATTACATGTTGGAACGTGGGAAAAATTCCTATTGGTCTAGTCATTTTAATAAGGATTTATATTAAACAGATTAATATTTTTTCCTACTGTTTCGCCTAATATAACATTAAATATGTTATTCGAATTTTATCTATTTGAGTAAGTGAATTAATTGTCTTACATCTGAAAAAGTACTCCTATCACTCAGACCTGAAACAGCATAAACGGTCGACAAACGAATTTGAAATTCCAGGGGTAACTATGATCATCACCTTAAAATAATTGAAAAACAATATTTTTTGAAACTAAGTCATTTTAATTTTCACGTCCAGATGGCGTTTTAGCGAATTAAATCGCGATAGTAAAATATTATATACAAAATTTGAATTGAAACATTCCCGTTCCGACGAATTCAGGGGTTTTGTACCGAAATTGTACAATGCTCCTTTTTCAAATATACACATAAGTAACAGGTTAAATCAAATACCTGTTACAGCTGTTCTTGTTATCTTAATTTAACAGTTCCGAAAACCTGTTATAAAAAAACAGCCTGTTATTTTCTAACTACAATCAAAATTAGTATAGCTAAGGCCTAGTAAAAACAATCCAAAACTTTCCTTCATGCTTATCAGGCTTAGGACTGTCAGTTTGTCAAGATAGATAATGCATTCTATTTTTCTGTTTAGCACGCGTAGCATGACAAACTCGAGAAACGCTTTGTCTAGACTCGTTTGTCAGTTTCTTGGGTCGAGAGTGAGATATCGTATAGGCGCACCCGAGAAAAGTGACATTTGAGAGTAGACAAAACGTTCTCGCGTTCGTCATGCTACGCGTGCTGGTGTCATGTGGTGAAGATTTGTGTTTTGCTGTGCAATACACATTACCTATATGATTATATTTTTATTTCCTCTGTAGTATAGTCCATAATATATTATTAATTATATTTAAGGGCATAACAAACTGGCGCATTTAAAAGTTTGGAATTGATTGTATGTACATGATTTGATATTTACAGTAGAATATGTACATATTTACAAGTTTAAACTTATCTAATATTTACAAATTCTGGTGCAGAAAAAGCAGGTGTTGCAATTTTCTGACCCCGAGGCGTGTTCGCCTGTCATTCATTAGGTACCCTGCTGCGGAGAATACCCGTTCACAGGGTACAGATGACGCCATGGCATTCATTTTTGTCACCGCGATTTTATACAGGTTTGGGTAGACAAATCTGTGGGCTCTCCACCAAGCCATAGGGCATTCCGTCCGGGGTATAATTTTATCTTCCAAGTAACGTTGGACCTCCACTATGGCTCGTGACTGGGCTGTTCCTTCAGGTTGGATGTCCTGCATTTTCAAATCATAATCCTCCCAGATCGATTTTGTCGTCGAAGGTGTTGGCTGGTTGCATTCGGTTACTGGTGGTTGCTGAGTGACCTGTGTAGAATGGTAAGAGGCGACGAGCGATATCATGCGTTTCTTTGTTTCATCTGCCACGCGCTGATCTTCAAAATAAAATTTGAAGCGAGGGTCCAGGAACATGCAGTTTCCAAAAGTCTTACTGCGGTCTAGGTTAGCAAATCTTGACTTTAAATTGCCTATGAGGTCCTGTCGCAATGTATCTACCGTGGGCATAAGGATATTCGGTATCCGTTCCAGTGCTTTTGTGAGCCCCGTGGTGATTGGAATTACCAGGCTACCGGTAATGTATTTTTGACCACTCAACTCACGAGTGACCTCCTCGCAAGGCTGGAGAACCAAACACATTTCTTCACAAATCGTCCATTCATACGGGGTCAACGTTTCCATATTCAAATTGATCATGGCACTGTTCAGTGGCTCTCTTAATGAAACTATTCTTTTAAGCATATTAAAGGTCGAGTTCCACCTGCTTGGAACCTCCTGAATGAGCCGCTTCGGTGTCATGCCAGCCTGTTCCTGGTATTTCTTTAATTTTTCCCAGGCTACGTTGCTCTGCTTGAAGTGGCGAACGATTTGTTTTATTTTATTTAAAATGTCATTTAAATCGTCTCTTATTAGAGCATCTTTCACTGCCAGGTTCAAGGTATGGGTATAACACGAGAAGTTCTTCCAACCAAGTTCTCTTTCTAGAGCACATTTGATGTTGGCGCCACTATCGGATACCGCCAATAATATTTTATTTGTCACACCCCAATCGTCACACACTCCTTTTATAATCTTTGCTAAATATTTAGCAGTGTGGCTTTCCAAAAGTGGTACGCAATCAAATAATATAGATTTTAGCTCGAAACTATCTTCCTTGATGTAGTGGCCTGTCACTGCCATCATGGAGTCATTGTTGGTTGTGGACCAAATATCTACTGTTATGCATATGGACTCTACTTCTTGGCTTATTTGCTCCTTCATCTCCGTTTTAACCTTTTCGTAGATCGCAGGCAACATATTATTGGCAAAATATTTTCTCGAAGGTATAGTGTAGTTCGGAAATGCAAAGGAAATAAGTTCCCGAAACCCACGATCTTCTACCATTCGAAAGGGCTGATATTCCATGATAAAAAGATTCATAATTTTTCTATCGATATCGGCTTTTGCGGTATTTATTCGTCTTGGCATAAAATTAGAAATAGGCTGATGGCCATACGTTCTTCTTACCGTTGTCGTCGTTAACACGCTTGCCTGCTGCGCTTCCTGTTGTGAAGAACCTTGTGCTGGTGGCTGACCTGCCGCTGGTGGTACTAGCTGAGACGTCTCTGAAGTTAAATTCTGGCCAGTGGTATTAATTTGCCGGCTGGAGCTTGCTACGTTGTCACTTTCTGCACCTCGGCTCACTACTCTAACCGTAGAATGTTTCCTCTCAACATGCTTTTTTAAATTTGTCACAGATGATTTATAACACAGTTTTGTTTTGCATATATTACAAGTTGCATAAAAACCACCAATGTCTGTGAAATGGTCCCACACAATACTTTTTTTATTTACACTAGCCATTCTTATTTAGTCCTATGTCCTATCAAAACTATTGAATAATAAACACAACTAAACTATACATCTACAATACTATCACTAATATATTATTTACACTGTATTTAAAGGTATATACAATACTTTAGAAAACTTTTCCGCAGAAAAACAAACAAACCAAACTTTTAAATCTTCCGCAACGAAAAGTTTAAATCAGTAAAAAAACAACCGTTCAAATGTCAAAAATACGATTAATCATTATCAAGCAACTATGCTCTTTATTTGTACCGACATAAGTTTGACAATTACGCTTTAATCATAACTACCAATCAGGTCAAAGAAGTAAACTTTCTTGTCATTTGTTTAAAAAGCCTTTGCTGCTATCAGAATAAAGTCTAAAATCCCAAGTAATGCATTGATCGATGACAGCAGACGCCGTGTTCGGATACTTGTATAATAAAATTAAATATACTTGCTTTATCAATTTTCCATTTTTAAACCACGCATTATTGAATTTATTTTTGTATAAATATATTTAAAATGATCGTATTTGAATGAAAACAATCTATCATTCATAAAATAATTTAATAACTATTCAATTTTTTCCCGTGTGTTTGTTTCAATAACAAAAGTTTATGTGTAATGTATCCGAACGTATTCCTACGCCTAAATTATACAACAAATTTTAGGAGTCTATCTACTGTCATTATCATGGAGTAAAGAAATGTCAATACAAATTTCATGTATTATAAAATACTAGTCACCATCTCTTTTTACTGCCTTATAACCTGTATGAGAGAATGAGAGAGAAATAGACGAATAACATTAGTTGATACAACGAAGCAAAATTAAGGAGACACAAAGTTGGCTTATGACGCCTATGATTTAGGGTCAACTTTAATATCCTGATATTTAGAAGAAAGTACTAGGTGGCTCTCTTTTTGACTTCATAGGTAAGAATGAGAGGGGAACTGTTCTAGCTAGGATAACAGGAACACAGGGATAACAGCCGCAGACCAATAACAGGAGATAACAGCGGATTGTGCTGTTACGATATTTTACGCATAGTATTGCTCTCGCGTGTAGTATTTTCTACAACAGTTATTTTTGTTACGAATAACAGTTGTTATGTTCCGTAGGGAAATATTTGTTCTTTTTACCTGTTACGATAAATACGCCTCACCGCACCAGCTTTCCGCTAGCGGATTTTCCTGCTTGGTTCCTAGGGAACTGGTTTAATTGGATTTATATAATGACACGATTATAATTACAACAACAAATTGAATAGTAACAATGATTACTTACTATGGCAACGATTAACTTCTTTCCACTCGTATTTTCATCATTTTATTTGCTGTTTTTGGGGATAAAATGTAGCCTATGTATACCACATATGATGTAGTCTCCTGTAAGTTAAAGAATGTTTAAAATCGGTCCAGCAGTTTCGGAGCCTAATCGATGTAAACACAAAAAATAAAATCTTTCTTTATAACAGTAGTGTTAGAAAATACAAAATAAAATATCATATAAAGTTGATAATATATAAACTGCAAGAAATCCATATATGACTTCAGTTAACCTTCATAATCAAAGCGAGGACGCTACAGATAACCAAAACACTTCCAACTAACTTAAAACTCAGTGCCGGTTAGTTAGTTAATCATTACATCCGACAGTTAGTATAACTAACGAGCACAACTATCAGTTCTCAAAGGGCCAAAGCAAATTTGCTTTAGTTCATATTCAATTTGCGTCGTAAACTACACATCCCTTGTCATATGAATTCAACACTTGTAATTGAAGTTGGTTCTCTATGGTGACACTTAACTTTTAGAGAAATTATAACCTTTTTAAACAACTTTAAAAAGGAGGAGGTTCTCAGTTCGACTGTGTGTTTATTAGGCACACGATTACTCCGCCAATCAAAGAATCGCTTTTAAAAAAAATATCATTATTTTTTTTCGACAGCTTATTTGGCCGCGGTGATCACATTTAAATTTTATCGAAATCGATTAAATAGTTTTCTTTTTATAGCAAACTATAATATGCTTTTCATCAGATATCATATAAATATTTTGGTAACATGTTTATACTTGCACTCAGTCAAAATCCGAAGGGAAGAATTATTAGCTTCAACGGGTATGTATGTATTTATGCATGTAGGTATGTTCATTAATTTCTTAGTGGTTACGTCGTGAAAATAGGGAAATTATAATGTCGTCGTTATGTAAATATAATACCTATTTTAGTGATACCAATACAAAATATTTTATATAAATAGTACCTATATAAGTATCACTAAAAATAATGAAATAAAACTTTTTTCAAAAAATACACCCGACTTAAAAGTGAAATGTTATAAAGAATTAAAAAAGGTAAAAATGACACCTATCTTCTTAAAACGGTTAGATGAAAATTTGAAGCTCATTAAATGAACTACAGAAAACTAGGAACTATAAGTATTATTTTTCACTTTTTAAACTTTGAAGTTGGTTGTTATTTAGAAAGAATGTTTATACTGTCTTCTGAAAATATCAAAAGGAAAATCTGTCATATTAACGTACAGTGTAAGCTACTGGGATTAAAAACTCGAACCTCGATATTGATTTTTTACCATGCTAATTTTATACAAGTTGTAACATTAAGAACGATCAGTATTTGAAAATCTGAAAATATAAGGTGCAATATCAAAATCTATCTCACTTTCAATGGTATAGCGAGTGTGATAGCGAATGGTTTTCGTGTAACGTTTTAAGTTGCAATCTTTGCCTTATTATTGCCTTAGACAATTGCAGTTAATGTAGAATTATCGATATCTTTTAAAAAAAAACGTCGATATCGTAATTACTAATATGTCAAGTAGTTGTAGCATTAAGTTCGAGAATATGAATAATGTGATAATTAAAAAGGGATTGATTAGTCAGGTCCTGTTATTGGGAATCATGTCATTGATAGATCGATTTTGTAAAAAGGAAAATTTGCGTTTATAGATTTGTGTCAACGAAAATAAATCTTACATTAATTTTTTCTTACATACATAAAGATATAATCGGTAGATTGTGTAGGCAGTTAATGAAACATGAGACATGATATTAAAAATTTATAAAATGCGTTTATATTTTATATCATCCAATTTAATTTAATATGTGTTCATTGCAAAAGATACAAACATCGTTGCTTGTTTTTTTTTATAAAGAATAATAATCGATATATGAGGCGGGTAAATCAGACCGTATCGTTTTTCGAGCTTGATACGTGCATAGCACAGCCATGGTATGGCACTGTAATATACTAGTCCTCATCATCACCAGCTTATTAAGGACTCCGCTGCTGGGGCTCAGGCCTTCACTATGGATTGAATCGGATAAGGGAGAATAGGTATAGAAATAGGAATAGGTTCATGAGACCCACTATGCAGGCCCAGTACGTCTTGGTGGACATTAACGACTGCAGATGCAGCCGGGAGCGACGGCTTTTTCATGTGCCTTCCGAAGTTCAGAGGAGCTCGTGATAATAAATTTTGGGTCACCCATCCTATGACAGGCCATCCCGAAAGTTGCTTAACAACCGTATCGCAGACCGAGCGCGTTAACCACTGCACTATCGAGCTCCACTGGTCGTTACTAGTCCTTTGTATTATTAAAATACTTATTTTCAATAATATTTAATGTTAACAACATCTTAATTAAGTAGTCATGTCACAAATATTGGTTCAAGACAGGTTCGCATTAGACATAATTGTTTTGTACTCCGAGGAGGTACGGGCTTAAGTCCCCCCGGGGCTAAGCCTAATTTGTACGGATTGGCAGTACGAATTACTGTTGGGAATAACATCGTTCTAATTAATATGAGCTATATGGCAAAGGAGCTCGATAGCGAAGTGATTAGCACATCCTAATACTAAAGTTGAGCAACTTTCGCAACGGCCGAACATAGGATGGGTGATCAAAACTTGACCAAAATTACTTATCCGGGCAAGATGGTAAACTCAAAATACGGGACTTTTTTATTGGTGTAACTACAGGGTAGCAAGTCGGCAAAATGCCTCCTCCTGACATTTATTATTACGCAATTAGTAAAAAAAAAATGCTACTGGCCTCAAACGGTATAGTTACGCCACCGCCTGTTATGATCAAAGGTTATTAATCGCTGGAACTAGATAATTTAAATTTCATTCTTCCAGCATCATTTTTTAATGATATCAAATAAAATATGATTCCGTACAATATCTAATGTTAACTTTGCATTTACAAGTTTAGAATTTCATTGAAATAATATATGGAACACGCTTCGAAATAAGCAAGCGTCGGTTTCGAGCAACCCTTTGAAATTTAAATTCGATCTTATGCATTGGAACCTCGACGTAAACCCATTGTTAGGGTGTATGAGTAAAGGCGATTTTCTTTAGCAAATAAAATCTTAAGAAGAATAATTAATTAATAATGATATTATACTTTATTGTATACAACAAAGAACAAGTAAGAAATTACACAGCAGAATACATTCAATATTAAGACGGTCGAGTAACTTCCATTTGATAGCATACAAAAAACCCCCAACAGATTTCAATAGAAATTTTTGACCGCATGTATTCGTCAGCTTAATTCAAAAAAAGAAGTGTAAAATCAACCAGCCATTATAATTTTCTTCAATTGAAATGTTAAAGAATTCTATTGCTTAATTTATAATAAATAATTATTACAGATCATTTACTCAGAATCCGAGGTGAGTATCTAAAGCCCTCCTATTATGGAGTATCTGAGACAAAAGAGGCACCATGACACGCAAACCCGAGTCAAAGTCAACGTCAAAATAATCTTTATTCAAATTGACTTCTTAAAAATGAGTACTTTTGATTCGCCCATCGTTTTTTCCCCTGCCACTCGTTCGAGACGTCTTTTGGCTGATAATAAGAACGAGCAAGAAACTCACCAGCTACCTATATAATGGGAGTCACGACATTAACAAACCATGTCATTACCAGATCAATACATTATGATCTTATAATAATAACATAATAAGTTAATAATGGAAACAAGATATTATGAGATATAACGAGTTTAGAAGTTACCTATTCAGTTGCTGGACCATTTTAATTCCAAGCATTCTTATCTGTTATATAATCACATACCTTATAATAAGTAAAGTGTGTGTAATAAGCACACACGTAAATGTTAGTGCATAGATACCACACTAACCTGGACTTGTGTTATTTCACATAAGTAACTCACGTTATGCTTATTCAGTTAAAATTATGTAAAATGTTAACTATAATTGATGTGCGCATTCAACAAACCTCCGTCATACGAGCAACATGTTTTTTATTTAACACAACAAGAAACCAAAGTATTGGATAAGTATTTTTTTTCAGTAGATTTAAACTACATAATATCTAATTGTTGTGTTTTGCTTGGGACCTTATTTTAGAAGCGCTCACAAAGACCCCTGAATGAATTACATATTAACTTTTTGAGGCCTAGCTGACAGGTAACGTTAATTTATTTTTATTTCTAGTATTAAAATTGTGTAGGTACATCACCATTTATAGAAAACAAACTAATATTTTTACGAACATACATTCAGTTCTCGTATATGTATTGAGAAGCAACAGTCATTATGTCTATTTCTTTAAAATATTCCTATAAAGAGTCCCTAATCCTAAGAATATACTCGTAAATTGATCTAATACCTCTTTTCTGAGACACAAAAATAGGTTGTATGTCGGCAGCATTTCCCCACAGCAAGATTCCGGCGAAATTACACTATGAAAGTAGTTAAAGTATACTGGCCGTATCTATATCTTCATCAGATAATCTAAGAATTTTCATTATGCTGCAGAGCTAGAAAAGTCTATTTTCTACATTGACCCGGCCTAGAATCAAACCCGGGACCTCAGACAACACCTTAAATCTGGCGTGCGAATTAAACGGCTACGGGGGTCGTTACTTGCTAAAAATGTATGTTTCTTTCGTCCGCTTCCCGCTCATTATTAAGCATAAGCCTTAACCCGGTACTAACGTTAGCGTCCGTTCCACGGCTGTATTTGCATGTGGCACACATTACACGGTCCTACTTACATATTTTTTCATACTTTCAGCTAAAACAGCGGTTTTTAAGTCACCTCTCCTGCATTAAGGAAAGGGGGGTTTTCAATCCGAAACGAATTAATATTATATTGGATAACATATTTGATAGATACTTTATAATATACGGCATTTATAAGCAATAGTAAGCGTTGTATAATTATACTATAAAGTGTTTCACCTTTTTCACTCGAACTATAATTTTCATTAGGATGACGTGGACAGAGTTATGTGTAACAAAACTACTGTTATATATTTCTTATCAGTAAGAATATTAATATATAATAATGGTTCATGTGCCGAAATATCTTCTTTGCCAACTTTTTTTAATCTGTTATTTTAAGGGGTTTTTATTCTATTTTGATTAATTTTGCATTCACAATGCCATACTAAAAATTATTCGTAATAAAAATGCTTAAAAAATACACTTGGTCCCTGGCACCCTGAGATGGTTTTTATTCTTTTGAATATGTGAATCCCATCATATCTTACTTAAATCTAAACTAAATTTATGACAATATTTCACTAGATAATTTTTTACAGAATCAACTAGAGTTTATCTTAAATTTAAAAGTACATAATTTTTGTTAAATGATAGACTTAGGCTCTGCTAAAATATTTTAATCCAATATCTAAAATATTTAATTAAGGGAGTCATTTATTAAATAATTAAATTCTCATCTTTGTGACTAATACGCTCCATCAACAAATGTTGCACATCTTCAGTTTTATTGTAGGGGTGACATTAAAACAAATATGCAAACTTTGCTGATGGGAAGTGTCCAGACTTTGAATTCTTTTAAATCATATACCTTTTTCTTTAGATTTCTTGTCATAATGATCTTTCCAACTATTAAAAGTTATTTGTATTTATATTATATTTATATTTATATTTGTATTTTGATATAAATTCCGAATAATCTGGTTCTATGTGAATAATATTACCCTGTGTTACCGCTAAGTTCTATATACTATCTGCCTCATCATTTCCTTTAAACCAATATGCGCTGGAACCCATTGTCATTTCACAGTTGAAAAAGTTGACTGACTTTTTTAAGAAGACGGAAGTCGCAGATCTGACACGCTACTTATTCCGCTCTTGAAATCAAATTATGCTAATCTGAATATAGGCATTTTAGTGTTGAAACAACATTTATAACATCTCAGAAACAGTTTTTTTTTCCAATTATCCATAAATGAAACAACTTTTAAACGCTTTCATCACGTTCGTATTTAGT
The DNA here is from genome assembly GCA_918026875.4 of Diatraea saccharalis. NCBI lineage: Eukaryota > Metazoa > Arthropoda > Insecta > Lepidoptera > Crambidae > Diatraea > Diatraea saccharalis. The sequence goes on from OU893339.1 coordinate 19,259,666, forward strand.
TTTATTGAGAGCTACCTATTTAAAAAATAAATAAAATAATTTAATAAATGTAAATTAAAAAGGCAATCAACACATTAGTCTTATGTGAACACGGAATCTGTAAAGGTTCCGAAACGTCAATAAAACTAAAAACAAACGCTATGAAACTGTTTAAAAGTTGTTTCATTTATATTATTCATTTCGATTTTATGAATTCTTATTAATTGGAGGCTTTTTATTGTTTCAGGTATGAATGGTATCGACAGATATCTGTGTTTGCCGCAAAATTATGAGGCAATGTACGATATAAGGATTTTCTGGTATAGTAAAAAGCATATTTCACGACAAACGAACAAATGAGTAAATATAACGATTTTTCTCAAATAACACAAAAAAGAATGAAATAGAACAGATGTTGTATTTGTTTAATGGAGAAAAAAATATAAAGAAAGAGTCTTCTTAATGAAAAACGCTTAAAAATCCACTTTATTCCTGGTGCTCTGAAATGGGATTCGAACCTATGACATTTCGCAATCGGGGCGACTGCTCTAATCACTGAGCTACCCAGGACCTAACAAGACTGACGAATTTTTCAAGCACTTGTTATTTTTTCGCTACTAAAGAGCGTATTTTCATCAATGCCTGGCAAAGCTGTCGTCAACATCATTATAAAGATAAAAAAAGAGATTAAATAGCAGAAAATTAATTAAATTAGCGAAAGAAATATTGACGCCGTGCTAAAGGACAAAGCATCGTATTCCCACTTCCAATCAATACCCACTCTAAAAACTATTTAAAATACACAGTATAGAATTCTCGAAAGTCTCGCTCAAAGCATCAGATATGCTGCATCAATACCTTTTGATGGTAATACCGAAACGAGACTTCTGAAACAAAGAGATTGTTCCGAAAATCCCAGTAGTGGGATTTTTCAGGTCGGGTACCTCCGGGAATATTTCATTAGTCCACGATTTAAATATCAAAAGGATACATTTCGATTCAGCCACCTTACAGAACTGTTTATTATGCGTTACTTTTTTAGGGGTGATCGAAAGTAGTTCGGTGTTGAATATTTTTGAACTTTTCTACAAAGAAGATTAAAAACTTTTTGCTATTTTGTATAGTGACGATTGGTGGCTTATAATTTTATATTCCACTAGATTTCCACCAGTGTCATTTCTCTTGAATCACTTTGTATATTGATAAAAACCGAATCCGTTGTGTAGTTTAAAAGATCAAAGCATACAGACTTTGTTTTATCTCCGAAGCACGATGATGTTACAATTGAGACGAGCGCGTCTGCTTGACGCAACCCGCTGAACCTACTTTTCCCCCTTTTACCGCTGTCCCCCTTTCCTCTTCCGACTCCTTTTTGATGCCTAATTCTTCCTTTCTTAGTGTCTTAGAGCTGTCCTCTACCACTTTCTCTCCTACCCTCCACCAGGGGACTTGGTCAGTATCTCGACACGACCCAAGTCACCGTTCTACAGATTAGAAAACACCTTGATAAATATATGTAACATGTATGTAATTAAGAAGTCTTGAGGATCTCTTATAAATTTTATATGAATAAACAAAGTTTATAAAAGAACTATTTATAGATATGGGGCAAAGGCAAAAAGGTCATTTCTGTGCTTAGAAGACTAAATAGAAGGAATTAAGCAAGAAGTTTCTTTGTTTATCATTCAAAATTATAACAGAATTCTTTTCCAATTATAAACTTATTTAGTAAACTACTTATAAGTCAATCAAATTCAGAAAAAAAAATCTGAATGGCTGAAGAGAAAACGAATAAAACATTTCAAATTTTGCAACGTCAACGTTTTAAAAAAGGAACATCAATAATTCCTTTTTGAACCCTTCGGGTCGACTGCGTTCTTAATGCTATAATAAAAAAACCTTGTCTCCTTTGATGTTATACTTTTTTTTAAACTTTCGCCATTTTTTTAAATCTATTCGGCTGTCAACTCTTGGACAGTGTCGGCCATTAAACGATGACTCGCTGTATTTCGCAACATTGCTCGACGAAATGAGGTGGAAATTGGTTAAAATGAGTGAGTGGCTAGAGTTTACTTTTTTTTTCAATATTTGGACGCAGTTTTTTTTTAATTCAGTTATGTTTATGAAAAGAAATTACAGCCACGTCAGATTATGATTTTAGAATATAAAATAACAAACATCTTAACAAAAGCTATGAAATACGCTTATTACTCACATTGCCTACTAGAATTTACTTTGAAATATCCACAATTACACAAAATACTAATTTTTTGATTATGGTTAAATTATATTTAAGGTTTCACTATCTTTTGGGAGATGTTGTAAAAATTTTAGGGACTTGTTTTTAATATTTCTGACTTTGTTTATTGCTTCTTTACAAGAAAACTCCTTGACCGACTAAGAAAGTCGTCATATTAGTCCAGTGCCAAATAAAAATTCTATTTAATCAGAAATTAATTCCTACTCTATTCGTGATCTCTCCGGTTCTCGCAGTTCTAAGCTTCTAGATTACCGAGTTAATACCTCAAACGCCACTCTGGTAGACCATAGTGATATGCGTTCGATTGGCATGGAAATCCAACCAGCTCCAGTTGGTCCTCCCACTCCCGCCCTCCTTTCTAAGTATCGGCAAGTGGAGGGGAAGGCAGGAGAGGTGATGGATGTCATGATTAAATAGACTGCGCATAGACGGGCTGCTTTAGAGTGTACACGGCATCATATTCACATCGGTCGTTTGAAACTCAATTCTTGGTTTTGATATAGAAGCATGGAGGTTTTATAGATAGATTCATATAGATAGAAAGCGCATGAAGAGATATCGCTATCTGAAAGCTGAAACTTCTCACATTGAAAAGGGAGAGGATCTGTTTAAACAGTAGATCGCAATAAACTTATTCTGCTATGGGCCCTTAATACGTATTGCGCCTGTGTAAGATGAGAGAGACGATCATTTTTGCTGTAATTACCTTTTAATAGGTATCATAGAAGTGAATTTGGGGGTTTGAGGAGTTTGAGATGATGGATAACGTGAAGTCTTCCGAAGAGTCATCATAACACACACATTATTATCAGGACCGCCGTTTACAGAATGAAATGAAACCTTTCATTCCGTGATTGATACATCAAAATTCATAGTTTTCCGATTATAACACATCCATTTTTATTATACATCCCTTTTAATTTCCAGCATGTGCCTCCTGAGCAACTACCTTCCACTTTTCAACAAGTATTCCAAATTCGAATAACCATGAATATTTTTATAAAAATTGTACGCATGAAAATCGGAATTCTCTAAATTCTGATACTAATTTACAAGCTTTGATAATGCTAATAAAACATTGTTATAATATTCTACATGGGTAGTGTAAGTTAATAATTAGTATTCAGCGTAATTAATTTCATAAAGTTTATTTCTATTCGCTCACAATAATCTTCCGTATGTTTTACCTGTCCTCATCTGCTTGTAACCATTATACAAGGAGCTTCCACAACGCCTTGTCCCATTAAATTCGTACTGAAATCCAGATCATGATATGTCAGCATACACTGGTCACTGAAGAGATATTACCTGCACGTCGTTTTGGCTCCTAATGTTTCTCTAATGTAACAACAGAGATGGGGGGCTGTTATATGTAATGGTCTCTAACTGGAGTAAGTTCTTTATATTAAATTTAACGAATTAAATATTAGATTTTTGAAGGTGGAAATGGCCTATTCTCCTTTCTTTTGATAGAATCTGAAATCTTTATTTTCAGGTTGCTATCATCACCATTGGCCTATTTATTCCCCACTCCTGGAACACAGGTCTTCCCTATGAATGAATTAGAATAGAATCCATAAACCGCAATACGGGCCCAGTTCGGTTTAGCTGTAATGACCACAGATTCTGCTAGGATCAACTGTGCTAGGAATGACTGAGCAGTCCTTCGTGCTACTTTTTTTGGTCACCTATTCTATGACCGGTCCTGGCGAAAGTAGCTTAACAAACGTATAGCAGATCGAATGTGCTAACCACTGCGCTATCGAGCACCTCGTAATTTTCCTTATAAATAAATATTAGTCAATATCAACATACATTGATTATTTCTATTGAAAAGTTCATTATCTACTTTGACCCGACTGAGAATCGAATACCTGTGAATACACCTTAAAACCGGCGTGTGAGACACTCGACCATGTAGCTCGTAAACGACTGTAAACGTAATAACCAGTCTAACTGATGTAGAATGGTTTATTTATAGCTTAGGTGCCGTAGCACACACAGTAAGCGCGATGCATTCGCAATTGAAAGTTATGACTAGTTATGCCATCTTGTAACAGACTAGAGGTATTTAATGGTTATGTGTTGCTACCGATGATTCGTGGCGAGCTAACTCATATTTGATAGGGAATTACAAGTATATGAATAACCTACAAGCAGAATTTATTGACTCTGTCTGAATCAGCGGAGTATATGAAAGAAAATGTGTATTATTATCCATAAAACATAACACATGTTGGAGACAATAGTGACTTGATGTCGCCATTATGATCGCAAATAATTATAAAATAAAAAAATGTGCAGTATATTTTGTGAAGATAAAACCAAAAGCAAGTAAAACCCAAGCGATTAGTAACAAAAATATTCTCTGACAGAATAATACCAATACAAGAAAATGATCTCAAGTTTTCGCTGAAACCTATTCGAGTTAATCGTGCCAACAAATAAGACTCTGAACACATTTTTTCGTTTCACGAAATGTTATTGTAAATATCAAAGTTTATCCAAAGAGATGGTACGTTAGAAAAAAGAAATAACATAGATATGGAGGTGATGTAATAAGGACAGTGATATAGTTGAACGGCGAGCTATCTCACGGCCAATAAAAGCCTACGTATAGGCCGGCACGGAGTTACGCATAGTTTTTCTAGATACGATCATATAAATCAACATAAAAAGTTGAGGTATGTAGAATGGTCGCTGGTATAAACAAGGCTTAAGAGAAGTTGGCATTATATTGTTGAATAATTTCCTAAGGACGTCCCATTGTAGGTAGTGCTGTACATAATTGTTTTAAATATTTTATGTTTTTGTTTGTGAAGCAGCTAAATACCATCTCTTATTTACAAACTCTTTGATTTGGAATTCTATTCTTGTAAAAATGTAATTAGGTTTATATATTCTGCTAGAACTACTCGAAGTAGCTGCAGTATCATATATCGTATCTGATCAGTCAAATAGCTCTTTTAGACTTTCCTACCTGTTTTTTCAGTGTAAAATGACAAAATTTTGTTGGCTGATTGAGAAGCTTTTCGATTTTAACTATTTATTTTTGATATTGTAGACATAATATTGAATTTTGTGATACACGACGCGCGTGGAAATTTGTTTTTGAAGAAGACTTTGTCTCTTGTTCTCTGAGATGGAAACTTTATTTTTCGAAGCTATAAAAGTAATGGACGAAGAAAAAAAAGAAATGTTTTTGTGAATTAAGTATGTCCTATCTGGTATCTTTAGATCATTCTTCAACACGAGTGGTTGTTATTAAAAAAGGCCCAGAACAATCAGACCACGGCTCGGGCCGGCCATTTTGCCCCCGTATCCAATTACGGACTTAGTCCGCGCGAAATATACTTATTATATTCCACCACTGTACTCCAAGCATACGGATTGAGTGTCGGATGAGGATTAAGAGCGTGCTTATTTTAGCTTACACTTTACTAGATAGGAACTTCTAATTACTTCAGTGCAATTGCTATCAGGAGTGATTTGAAGATTTTTATGTTTCTAATGTTTTTAATTTCTAGTTAATTCGGTGCCGTGGTTTCGATTGTAATAATTATTTCAGTAATTCAGCAACCACAAGTGATTCAGTTGTTTTGGGTTTAAAATCATGTAGGGGATACAAATTCAAAAACCATAACAAGTCATTACAAAAAGAATTTATATGGAAGCTTTATTTTATAAACTAATCGTAATGCATTTAAGCTTAGAGAAGCTTTTGTAATACGTTATCCCTAAAGCCTTGCAAAGTGATCAAATCGGTGGCGTGATCTACACCACCATTAATTCTACGAGTGCTAAAGTAATGTACTTGGTGAATAACGAACTATTGGGATCTAAAGCACGCGGTGCCCTCGATTTGTTTACAGGTTAATGGGGAAACGCTTTACGATCATCCTGTTACACCACAGAGAACATAATAGCAGACGTTCTCTTTACAATCTAGTAATAATTAGTTTTATGTTTTCCTGTACCTATACGTTTTTTGAATGATCTACGACATATATATTGATACATTGAAACTTAACCAAACACTTTTATCCTGTATGCTTGCGATTCATCTAAAGGTTATTATTAAAAGGTATTAGGTCAAATCATTGAACATTTTTTGATCTGAAAGAAAAATCTATGTCATTTGGCTCAGGGAATTTTGTTTAATTCTTTTAAGAGAGCTAAAGGCTAACATCTTATTCCTATTTAGTTTTATAAATATCACGCTGAATTCTCACTGAATGTCGGACAAGTGTAGCTTTGTTTTTCCAATGAGCAATGTCTTTTTAATGATCGCAACGGTGTAATAGACGGATCAACCGAACCATTTCGTCCTAACATTTTATTCGGTGTCTATTAAATACCCCTTAATACACCCTCATAATGGTCATGTGGCCGTATTAACGGTACGTGTTAACCCAAAACATCCTCATGTGGCAACGATAGTTAATTCTAATAGGTTATATGTCGATTAAATATTTTAGTATGTAACTATAACAATTACTTGAAGTTAATTAAATAGTTTCTAGTAGTTATATTTATAAACGTTTTAGATAGTTTAATTTTTAGGTTATACAAAAATGTAAAACTTTTCCTACTTATTATGAAGCCTTAAATGGCATCGCCGTGCGATAAATAATTGAATAGGTGTATTACTAATACTTTGATTATTATGAAAAGTGAAGATTTACTTGTTTGCATTGAATAGGCTAAGAAATTTTAAAAATCTTTTACCTATGGGAATATACATCAAACACGCGGATGACATAGGCTTATAATTGACAATGTCGAAGACGCGATAGCTAGCAATTAAATAAAAAATATATCAATAACAGATAATAACATAAAAGCTCAGTCGCTATGGTAACAAATCTATTTTTTATAATACAATATTTTTAAGGAGACTAGAAAAGAGGTCGATATACAAATATACTAACAACGGGACCGCCGCCGTACTCCAACCGGCATATAAGACGAAATATGTCTGTGCATACTCCAAGCGATATATCTATACGAATTATTAAGTGAATTTGAGAATGAAATTTATTATTCGCTGGCTAGCTGTAAGTAAATTATGAAAAATGTTGTAAACCGTCACTTATAAACTTTTTTTTTTCAAATGAATTGTCATATGGTAATTTTGAAAATTGAATTTGCGATTTATAATCTAAGAATTTTAAAAACCGAAACAGGTCCGGTCATGAAGATGGGCTTCATGTGACGTCATATTTCAATAAACTAAACGTCAAAGTCTTTGTTGCGAATGCAACCAGTATTCATGTTTATTGAAATGTGACGTCACGGCTCGAAATGTCAAGTGACTGATTTAATAACACTTTTTGGAGAAAAATAATTGTGATAGTGGTTAAATATAATCATTATAAAAGTTTGAAATACTTTTCCGAAAATAATCAATTAGCCAATTAAAAATAGTATATGTCGGGTCGGTAGGACAACCACTCTCCTTACTTATATATTTTATATTCTACTAGATAATATTTTCTTAGTAAAAGGAAGAGTGCAATGCAATATCAGTATTTCTATTAGGTGAGCTAAAAGTTTTCACCGAGTAAAGTACTAAATTCTTTGAATGTGCACTCAGCTTTAAGACTTTGCGCTCAATAACATCACTCTTCTGTTATTAGAATAGAGTTTTTTCTATAGTTCTGCATTTTTCGTCGATTTGTTTGTTTCCATTTATCCATAACTTTGAAAGTAGTGGTTGCATAGATTCAGCATTTCAACATAATATTTATTGCTGTACAATGTTTAGATTGCACTGTAAATTATAATAGGCGAATTTTAAGACAAAACATTAATTTGTAACTACTTTACATAGCAAATATAATATACTAACTGGTATTTTTTTATATTTTCATTATCATCTAACTAATTAATAAATGTAATTAATCTTACAGATACGCTTAGATATATTTGATAGTCTAATATAGGATTTGCTGAGCAAGTTTCGGTAGTGCTTAAAAATACATACAGTAAGGGGTTCCCACTACTGTTACCATATCTATGTTATTAAGTAGGATAAAATAATTATATATCAACTTGTAGGATTACATATGGTAATACCTGACAGTAAATATTGCTCATCGACCGTCAGAAAGAGACAACAGGCTATTTTCAACTACACAAGCTGTTATCACTATCGCAAATACCACAAATGTTATTTTAATAGCTCTTTATCCATTATACGAAAAAGCACAAAAAATAATTAAAAATATGCTTGCGACAATATAAAATACTGCAATGATATTTTTTAGACTAGAGATAAAATTAAACCATAATTAAATCGACAAAGGGTAAAACAATGGTGGCACATTATTTCTATTGGTATTGATTTTCTATTACATATATTGGTATACAATAATACCGTTCCAACCTATTTCTCATGTCTATGGTATAATCTGTGGTAATCAAAGTGTCCGCTGCAAGCGGAACGCTTGGCTCCACTACACGACCCAGGGATCGACTCGCGGCAAATTAATCTAAGGCTGGAGCGGTCGGAAACCAATTTTTGGGCACTCCCGGGAACACTGGTGTTACCCGACACGTGATGAGGGCAGTCCTGGACTTGCTACACACGGCTGAACAGGACAGTTAAAATGGACAGTTAAATCAGCCTATTTCTGACTTCGAAAAGGACGCCGTTGTACAAGTATTGTGAGATCGATTTTTAAAATTTCAGTATAAATCGTACTTCGAAAACGATTTGAGTTTTTCAAAACATCTTCACCTGATTTAAATGGTAGGGAAGAGAATACCGATTTGACTTTTTGATCGAAATTCAGCAAATTGACAATAAATATCGAATAAAAGAAAATCAAAAACGCTGTGATTGATCTATTTTCTGCCAATCTGAGATTTATCTTATTATTGGTTTGGTTAATATTAGTCCAGTCAAAATGACATACATCCATCATCAGAGTATTTTCAGTTTTATACAATATTAGCCGCGACTACGTCCGCGTTAAATTATAGCCTATGTAATCGCGTATAATGTAGTTTCTTGTGGGTGAAAGAGGTTTAATATAGGTCCAGTAATTTCGGGCATATTCAATGCATGCAAATAATCAAATCTTTATAATATTAATATAGACTTGCAGAGCTCGGGAACTTCGTACTACCTTAATTATTACCGAATTGATAGTGTTAAATTAATCAGTTTGACGCCCTCGATCAGAAATATCATAACCTCCATTTTTGTTGCTGTTATATAACTGTTATAAACATGGTCAATTAATTTTATCTTTATTATGACACATCCAACAAGTTATACAGGATTTTATTAAATTAATAAATATATTTGCGCTAGGGATCATAAGTATATTGGCACTAATAAGTCGCTCGGTCAGTCCGTGTGTCCACTGTTTAGACCAACAACAAACCGCTAGTTGGTTTTGCCCGCGAAATAATAATTTATTGTTTGTCTGTATTGTCTTCAGATGTTATCTTGAGTTAGTGCCTTTCGCTTGGTAGTTTCTATTTTCAATATCCTTTGTTTGATTTAAATTCGCTGATGTTTTGGACGACCCTTTTATTTTGTCTATACTGAATATAAATTGTAAGCGATTATAGGGAATTTTAAGTTTTTTCTTTTTTAATTTGTAAAAGATAGTACTTTTATTTATTTTGACATCAAATTGTCAAAAATGCAAGTCGTTGAGATTATATTGAGATGCGACAATAACAACATAAACATAAGCAGAATTGGCTTTGTAGTGTTCATAATCTTAACACAAGAAATAAAAATTAACTTGTCGTTCCAAGCTTTAAACTTCAAAAAACCAGAGGATCTTTTCTGGGTAAATACGTTGCTATGTTCAATAAAGTTCCAGAAAATGTAATTGACCTATCCGTAAATAAATTTAAAATTCATGTAAAGAACATACTTATGAGTAAAAGCTATTATAAAGTTGATGATTATTTAAAGGACTGCAATGCGTGGAATTAATAGCCTTAGCTGTGTTCTATAACGACTAATTATATGTACCAATCAATGTCCCACAGACTTTGAAAGTTATATTTAGTATTGTTATAATTACGTATTATTTTGGTAATGACATGATTTGTTAAATTTCTATCGCTTGTTCTTCTTATCAGCTAAAAGACGTTATGAACAAGTGGTATGGAAAAAATTTTTTTTGACGATTCAGAAGTGGTTGACACTTACTTACTTGAATAAAGACATTTTTATTTCATTTAAACATTTTTAAATTTTTTTCTACTTGGGCTACTTTCCACGCGGACGAAGACGCGAGCACCGCGAGTGACGAATACAGCTTTAATAACGAATTTATAGATAGTGACGTGATCAGAAAATTCTCGTTCGTCACAGTTAATATTCGATTTGGTAAACAAGATAGTATTAAAAATCACGTCATAACAAGCATTTACATTCGAATTTTCTGGAATACCGAGTGTATGTAAATGTGATGCCAATCAACGCGTATTGTGTAAACGAATGAGCGTTTTTGTGTCTGCCCAGAGATTTTTTATTATATTTTTTAGAGTTCAGAGAGTTTTTAAATTACATCAATTACAGGTGTTGTATTCTTAAAACAAACTTTCGATAAATCGACTTCATTGTTTATCATTCATTACCATTATTACATACACCAGCCTATTAATTAATGTTCCTACTGCTGGGGCATAGGCCTAACCTTTAGATGGAATCGAATCAACTAGAGGGGAAGAGGCCATAACCCGCCACGTGGGCTTAGGATTTGTGGTTATTACGACTGCAGATGAAGCCGGGATCAATGGGTTGCCTTTCAAAGCACGAACGAGCTCGATATAATAAATCTTTGGTCATCCCATCCTGTGACCAGGCTCGGTGAAAATTATCGATTTTGATATAAAATTTGATTTGACTTTTAACTAAGAAATTCCCAAATGATCTTTAATTAAAACAAGAGAAATCTCCATCATATTTTTAAAAGTTTTATCACAATCGGAACATAAATTTACAATATTTCTTTTCGATAGAATGAAATTCACAAAGTTACCTCTAAATTTTTTTGCTATTTCTTATCATAATTAAACTCTCTTTAATGCGAGATGAAAAAGAACATAAAAATGTCGTCAAAAATTCACATCTAATCAACGACAGACACTAATTAAGCCGCAGTTCCACTAGCTAGTAGCTGCAATAACGAGTGTCGCGTCATCTGCGGCCACTCGCGGCTTGGACGGACGCCAGGGCACGAAGCACTACAAATTTAGAGGGTAGTTTCACTGGTAAAGAATATATTTTTTGTATGTCTTATGTTTTTTCTTATGTTTTTTGAAACATCAAGCTTTAACATCATCAAATTTATTTATTATATATAAATGAAAACGAACACGATAATCTATTTATGAAAAAAATGTGATAAATTAGATGTTTTAAAGATTATAAACTCGTGTTTTAAAATATACATAATTAATTATTAACAAAACGTTCTTCAGACAAACAAAAAACTAGCGACCAAAATAGAAAAAAAGAACATACCGACGAATCCTTAACCTCTTATTTTTTAGATGTTGGTTAAAATATCCTTTTTAATCTGTAAAAACTTTCTGTATTATGAATAAATATTGAACTACTCGAAAATCGAACTGAGCAAGAACATATGAACAAGATAAACTACGTCAATCAATGTATCATAATTACATTGATTTGCAAATTTATATTATTTTTTTTCGTATATATTACTTTCGACTGAGTAATGTTGCCATAGATGTTATTTATCACATATTAACCGTGCATGTTACTAATGGTTCTATATGTAGCGTTAATCCGCAGAAACACTAGTTATCATACTAATGCATGTCAGAGACTTGATTTAATTACCCATTACAAGTATCACACCACGCGTTCAAGATTCGCTGAAACTGTATGACAGAATTGGATTTCACATAACCAACGTACTGTACCACTGGCACCGTAGTGCGTACTAAAATTTATTTGTATTTTCGTATACTTTATTTGTATACGAAAATATATACGTTTAGTTATGTTATATACGTTTTATTTTTGGTCAAAAGTAAATTATTGCGGAGGTCCATAATAAGGTAGCGAATGCAATTTTCTATATTTTTTGGGGTCTAGCTTTTGTGGTACCGTCGTTGTTACGAGATATTCTATTATACGATGATTTTAGCTGCTACTAAAGCGAGATGGAAAATGTTTGTGATATTGTCTAATATTTAAATGAAAGTCAAATAACTGAAATACGGTTGAATAAAATAGTTTCGACGGTTAAATATTTTCTGTATGATTCATTTAATATAATGGCGACTGTAAAATACAACATGTATTAATGTGATGAAATGTAATTCAACATTTAGTATATACTCGTAATTCAATTTAAACTTACAAAAAAAACTGCTTAAAGTAGAGAAAAAAAAATATAAACTCCACTATGAATAGTTTGTTTTGTAGTATTTGTGTAAGGTAACAACTCCCTAAGATACAACCCCAGTAAAACCATAAAAGACAAAACCAACTATAAATTTCATGTGCGCTCCATAAATTGTCGTCCCAATGGAAATGCAGTTTAACCAGTGTCGACGTGTAACAGATACGTTTAGCAGTCGCCTGCGATTTATGCTGGACTCACGATATAAATTCGTACTGGTATCCGTTCGTATCCGTTAGAGAGTGCCCCTCTAATTTGATGTAAATTGACGTTTGAGTGTCGAGACTAAATTGGAAGCTCTTGTAGTTTATAATAAGAGATCTGTTAGTGTAATACCTATTAGACGATTTTCAAAATTTGGTATTTCTTGATTGTAATTGTAAAACTCGCTATAACTTTTTGTTATTATTTATATTGAAGTCGCTGTTTACTGCTAATCCGTGTCTATTAGGTTTTAACTCCTGAGCCAAGGATATGGAATCGCTGTTTTCTATAACATTTAGATGATCTATGAGATATATTCTCTCTGTATATGAGAGAATTGATGTGTTAGCAAATCTTAAAGAATATTTACATTTCTGACCAGAGTTGTTATGACATTTATAAAAAGCTTTTCTTGCTGCTTTGCCCGCGTAAAGTATAGCCTTTATCACACGCATATAATATACCTTCCCGTAGGTAAAGATTCATGATCTGATCAGTATTTCCAAAGATTACCTCCTAAAAACAAAGGAACGAAGGTAGTAACGTTTCCTTTTTATAATATTAGCATATGTTTTGTACAAACCGAGTGACTGAAACGTACTTCTAACGAAAAATAGTGTTTAGAACAGGCATACTTCTACGTATTTAAATTTCTGATTAAGATCAATCACATATTTTTCTTGTTGTTCTTGAAATAAACATATTTTTATTCTCAGTTTATCTATCATTAAAATGCACATCTTGTACCGATAATGTGCCGGTCGCTTAGAATCACATTTATGTCATAGTTAACAAAATTATACAGTATTTATTACAATTGCTAGCTCTCGTGCGTGAAGTCAGGGTACATGATATTTTTGGTAGGGTAAGGTGGGGCACAGTGTTACAAAAGAAAACAAACGCCGTTATGGCCACGAAAATATTGGTTTAATCAACTTTTAACTAACTTGGATAAAAACTTTAACAATCTTTCTTTACTTAGAATCATTACAATATGACTATAATCAGCAACGAGCTAATTAATATTGTATATAAATAAATTAAGTCGATTGTAACACTGACCCGTATGTGGGGTACTCTGTTGCGGGACTTTTACTTTTATTTTCGGGAATAAATTAAAATCACAAGGTGCGATTTTGGCGCTATTCCCTCCTATACATATATTTGCAACGCCATGAAATTAATATTCTTTTCATTTGGTGCCTTTTGAAGACTTATCCCACTTTGGACAATCAGAGCCACTTCTCCCATATTTCTTTCAGTATGAAGACCGTGATTTGTCTTTCTATTATTACAGGCACAAAACATACTAGAAATTTGGTTTGGCTCCATTGTTGCAGTGTAAGTAATTCAGTGTCCCGTAACACAGTGCCCCAGATGGGCAAGCCTAACCAAAAAAAATTAAAAGAGTAATAGAGATTGAGTTTACAATAAACCAAAACGATAATAAAGCCAAAAACCAGTAAATACATGTTAAACGTAATCTCTTTCTTAAATGTTATATATTAGGAAAAAATAAATAACTTTAATGTAATTTTTTCTACGTTTTCACACCTAAATTCTTTTTTAAATAAATAACATTAATATGCGGGATAAACTGTGGTAATAAAAACTGATCCAAGATGGCTATTTGAGAGCTTGTTAAAACTATATACAAACATTTAAAAAAATTATGATAGGGATTGAGATATTTGCATTGTAACAGTGTGCCCCGTGTAACACTGAGCTTAACCTTACCCTACTTTTAACCCTACATCCATTCAATGGAATAAAAATTTCCCTATGTGTTAATTCAGGCTTAGAAACAAAACTTTCAACTTTATAATATTTGTAAGATTCTCGTTTCTCTCAACTTAGAAGTCGCAAGGTGAAAATGCGTTTCACCATTGCCTAGAACCCATCTGACGATATCAACAATGCTTAAAGTTATAACATGCGCTATGCGGTGCCTTAAACAATTTGTTTATTTGGAATGAAACAATTAACCTTAAGTGAATTCTACTTAAATGCTTTGTTTTAGATTAGTGAAAGTGGGTGTTTAATTTTACAGTCATTGCTGTTGCAGTTAATATGTCATATTTACAATTTGTATATACAGGTTGTTATAAATTGTGATATTTTTTTGTCTTATGAAAGAACGAACTTGGTATACTGAATAACAAGTAGACTGTGTTAATGTGAACCGATTCATATCAGGCACAGTGTAACGGCGCCGTTTACGTGCATGACGCATCCGATGCGCGGCGAATCTTAAAGGAGGTGTTTGTGATGCTTTTATGACGCTTATCGTTCGCTCTCGAAACATGTTTCACGACTGTTTTTTATTTTAGCCGTGATCGCGTGATATCTGGATAAGAGTTTATGCATTTTGAAAAACTGCTACCTAAATATATGGAAAAGGTCTAATCCTTTTGCATAAATGATATAATACAGCATACTTTTATTTGGCCTAATTTTTTTTACCACGATTTCTACGAGGGTCAAACTGAAAGTTCTTAGAACTGGCCACTTATAAACAATATAATAAAAAAATAATTCTAAAATTTGAAAATATAACTCTTTGCCAATATTACTGAGTATATATTTCATTCATTTGTCATTTGTTTTACGATTTGGCGGCAAATTGAAAATTGTCTGTGTCACGTCATCATGAATTTAACACGAGAAAATTTTCGTGCAATGATTTTTTATGACTTTCGATATCATTTAAGTCAACAAGAAAGTTATGATAGACTACGATTGGCCTTTCACGATGAAGCCCCATCTCGTGCGACTGTTTACAACTGGTTTAATGAGTTTAAACGTGGTCGCACTAATCTCACTGATGATTTACGTGAGGGACGGCCTTCTACGGCGACGACTGAAGATAACATCTGTGTTGTGCGGCGTATGATAGAGACTGACAAAAGAGTGACCTATCAACAGATTCGGACAAGCTTAGGCATCGGTATGAGTCAAGTGCACAAAATCCTCCACGAACATTTAGCGGTCAGGAAGCTTTGCGCCCGGTGGATACCTCATAATTTGACTGAGGCTCAAAAACTCCATCGTGTGGATTGGTGTCGTAAAATGATTGAAAGATTTAACGGAGGTGACTCAAATGCTGTGTTCGACATACTAACAGGTGACGAAAGCTGGATTTACTGTTATGATCCTAAAACCAAAAGACAATCTGCTCAGTGGGTGTTTCCTTTCGAGGAGTTGCCAACTAAAGTGAAGAGAGATCGAAGTGCGGGAAAAAAAATGGTGGCCTCGTTCTTTGGAAGGATAGGTCATTTTGCAACAATTGTGTTAGAGGATCAAAAAACAGTTTCTGCAGAATGGTACACTACCAATTGTTTGCCACTTGTCTTGGAAAAAGTTCGAGAGAAACGACCTCGCAGTAGGATCCTCCTTCACCACGACAACGCCTCGTCGCACACCGCCAAGCGAACGATCGACTATTTGGCGACATCAAACGTTGAATTACTGGGTCACCCGCCGTATAGCCCCGACCTCGCGCCTTGTGATTTTTATTTATTTCCAAAAATTAAAGAAAAACTTAAAGGAAAGCGGTTTATGAATGCTGAAGAAGCGGTGGCTGCGTATCGCGATGCCATTGAAGAGACCCCTAAGGACGAGTGGGCAAAGTGCTTTTCCCAGTGGTTCCATCGCATGCAGCGGTGTATTGACGTGAATGGACAATATTTTGAAAAGATATAATAAAACTAATAACTGGCTAATGTAATCAGTTTTTGATTTTCTAAGAACTTTCAGTTTGACCCTCGTATTATTATTATAAACTTGTGAATGGCGCTCACTGGCCCGCTCGCTTGAATCGCTACGCTCGCTTTTTATTTTGGTCGTTGTTCATACTTAATCCATTTATTCTACTGTTTTCTGTGAAATACCATAAATGTACATTATGGATAAAAAATAATATAAAAGATAAACATACGAGTATATTGCAAGGGCGGATCCAAGGTGGTGTCACGGGCCATGAACCCATATCTGGCCTGGGTCCAGGACCTAGGTGGACTACTAATATTTTTTTTTATATATAAGACTAAGTAGCTATTATTATCAAAATTAACTTCTTATGATTTGACCACATGTATGACCCCCTCCCCTCTCCTCTCCTCTGGCACCAAAGCTGGATCCGCCTTTGATATTCGGTTATGCGATTAAGAATACGATCATTATGTTAAAAGACGGGATTCGGAAAAGATACACAATTCTCACCAATTCGCTTAAAACAGGCTATATGTGTTTCCAAGTCGTTCATATACCAATATTAAATCTCATCGCTTTTTTTTTTGTTTATACATATATTATATAGTATCTATTTAAATGAATTAACGACAATATAATCTTCAATGAAGAATTTGCCATCTCTTTTAGTTTTCATTTATCTAAGAGATTAAGTAAAATAAAAAGAAAATTCTTCATAGTATTATAATATTTATGTTACGAGTAAACACTCCAATGCCTTCGATGGCCTCTTATCAAGGATCTTTCCAGTTATTTAGGATCAATATGTCGTCATCTTCCAGGAGACTGACCAAACTCGTTAGTTTTATCAGTTGTAGCATATTTATATGACGATCCGACCGATCTTTATATATGTTTCATGCTATGTTATAGTTGAGTGAATTTCGCTGTGATTCGGGGATGAACAGATAATGTTGTAAGCTTTTTAGAGTTTCATATCTCACAGGGAAAAGCGGAAGCCTTGAAGCATGCCTTTCAAGACCCTCAATATCGACTGGGAATCAAACTGGGTATATCAGAGATGGCAACACCTTGAAACAGGCGACGGAGGTCGTCGGTCTTCGATAACGCAATTGAAACAACTAGCCCTAGCAAAAATGTCACGTCGAATGAAAACGTCTAAAAATTTTAATGTTAGTAAATTAAGAACCGCACGAGAAACCTCTCGTCTCCACTTCATGGTTACGGGCCTTCGTTATTAATAGAGGTTCGTATACCCAGCAGGCCTACTCTGTTTCCCCGAAAACCGAAATTAATAAAATATAGGAACTTGAGTATGACAATGATAGTAATGTTTAAAATAATTAATTAACAATAAAGATGACATGTAAACAATAATAAATAATGTGAATGGGATATTGACTTATAGTTAATCGAATATAATCTGTAACAATAATGGAAAATTACGTAAAATGACTATTACCATCACATATTATTAAAGAGTATTTAAGTGTATATATTCCGAACTCTTTTTATTCAGTTTTAATACTGTTTATTACAATATCTGTGAAGCTATCCCCCAGTGTGGATAAGTTGTACATTATCGAACGATTCATTAAATAGAGCTCTTTCTGCAATCATTTACAACATTGTACGGTAAGTATCCAATCTCTTTGCTGAAACCGTTCAAGTTTCTACAACGACAAAATAAATTTTATGCAACACCGCGTCGTCTGTAGTATCGAAACTAACACTCCTTAAATCCTTTTTCAATCTCCGACATATTTATATATGTCGGAGATTGAAAAAGGATTTAATCTAATTCTAGTCTTTAACCGCCAAAGAGGTTGAGTCGGTGCACCTATCTGACGCGGTCGAATTTCCAAAGCAAATCATCGCCATCTTTCTTTCATTTGAATTTCATTTTACATATAAAAAATAATTTATTTACTTGACATTGGCAGTATTGTGAGAAATGCGCAGATAAGCCATTAATTAAAAAAAAGAAGAAGAAGAAACTGAGCGCACTGAAACAACTGTCATTTAAGCCAAATTTACATTCAAATCAAATCAAAATCATTATTTCAGTTTAGGCTCTTACAAGCATCGGTTCGTAAATCTACGGCGGGAAACTTAATATCGAGAAGAACCGGCAAGAAATTTCGCAAGGGCTGCTTTTTTCTCCCTGTTTTATTTCATACAGAGTTGCCAAGATTGAAAAATAACATCATTAAAACAAGAAGTCATTTACCACCACAACATTAGAAAATAATAAAAATATATACATATATATTCTATTCATTCGTCATTAATTACATGTATCACAAAATGACCCCAAAATAAAGATATTTCAGTAAACAAATATGGGTTCCGCTTAGTAGGAATCAAGAGTAAGCAGTAAGCTTCCAAATATCTGTCTTATTTCGGAACAAACGTCAAGGATACAATGCAAATGAACAGCACTCGCGGAGTGTGAAATATTACGGTGTGGTATTTCCTTATAACGAGGGGCATAAGGTCGGGAATGAGGACGTGTGCATTTGGACCGTGACTTGACTTTGTAAGGCTATGTGCAGAATGTAAATTTGTATATGTTATGTAAGAGCTATATAGTTCTATTTGTTTACTTCTCTCGTTTCATCTGAGCTATTGAGTTTGATTGGTAACATTGATTTTATGAAAACTTAACATAAATATTAGAAAAAAAAAATTGAACCCTGTGGTATTAAAGGTATCCAACCGATTTTGCAATACAACCGATTTGTGTCCAAAGGCAAATTGTTTTGAAGAACATATAGCATCATATTAGACCCTGAACTTTGTTCAAAGTTATCGTAATGGCATATAAAAAAAAAATATTGAGAAATACCATTTTTATATTAATTAGCAGAACTGAGAGTTTAGTTACCACAAAATGTCAATTGTACTATCAAAATATTAAGGTACGAATCTATAAAATAAAAATGATTTCGTATAATCTGGGATGCTATTTATTTTACGAAGTCCATTGCCGATTAATTTATGTTACGAAGAGAAAACATATTTTATGGTATGCTAATTAAAACGGATATCAGGTGACAATTAAATATTTACCACTATTATTATAACGATAATATCTCATCAATAACATCAATGAGAAATGAGAGCCAAATTCAATATTAAGAGTAGGAATGATAACTACTAGTTTTTGTTTGTCTGTCTGTCAGGAGATTATTAAAGAGTAATAAAGACATATTATTCATTTATTTGCGTTTCGCATGGCGTCACGCTTTTGTACATTTTCCACATAGATGTGACGTGGCGCGCCCCCACTCCTTAACTTTAATACCTGTAATGTATTGTTAAATTAAAACGAAAAATAAATACGTATCTAATATTTTTCTATAATGTGACTGACAGAATAAATAGATTCCTTTTTTTAATACCCAGGCACTAACCTTATTATGAATATATGAAATGACTAACTAATGAAGATCTATATTGGTACCGAAACCTGGATGCGGACAGCGCAGGATCGATCGTTGCGGAGATCCATGGGGAGGCATATGCTTAGTAGTTTGCGTCTTATGGCTGAAATGATAATGATAGAAGTGTCAAGTCTTGAGAACATAAGCCTTAGTTCCAGTTTTGTCTTAGCTAGTTTCTACCATAACGCATGTATAAATAAAGTTAAATAGATTTCGAGTTATGAAAGAATTAAATGTAGTTCGGAAGGTTCGTGTATTAAACCCGGCTACTGCATCGCCAGTTACTTTCCTTAACTTGGCTGGACACACTACCGAGTTTATATGAAGGAATGAATTTAATCCGCGTGAATTTATGAAATGTCACTATTACGGCCTTGCTGAAAACGACTGTTATAACTCGTTTACATTGGGTTCACATGATCCAAATGCGGGCATCGAGCGATTTCTGTGGCTTATTTTTATTAGTTGGTTATTGGTTTATCGAGCTATGAAGGAAGCCCACAGAAATCACCTGAAAGGCACAAAAAACATCATAAATTGACATTAATAATTTTATCCGTAAAACATATGAAATGAGTGATTTTTTGACATTAAAAAATAACCTTGCTTTAACGTTTCTATGATTGAAAGATGCCTAATTGTTGACATAATTAATTAAGTTGACGAATTCATTGTTAATAATTATTTTAACGATGTCATTAAATCGTTTTATATTACTACTTTGTTAATCTAAATAATGTGTACTAACCTTAACAACTAAACGGCAGATCCCAACATTTGCGTCTCATATAAACACAGCGAACAATTGATCGAGACCATATAACTGCTTATTTATTCTGTTGTACCCTAATAAAACATGGCCCCCGGGTTCCGTAGAAAGTTGCGTGGCATAGAAGCCAACTATATTTGATGGACAAATTGTCACAACTTTGATAAATAAAGTAAAATTTTCACAAGCATTACGGTTTCAGCTGCTTTTAAGCAACTTGAAAAAGGTATTAGTCCAATTGAGATTTCAAAAGTAATATTTCAATAAACGATTGAAATATGTCTCCTCGATATTTAGAGCTCGTTTACAGCACTGTACAAAACTGTCAAATTTCTTCAATTGCTTTTAAACTTTAATGCATTGAGGGTATAGCTTAAAATTACTTGCTGAAACGTGATGTATTGTATTAACCAGAAGGCCTTGTTTCCACGAACGAAACTTTTTTAGAATTGTATTAATTTAAATTATTTAAAGTTTTTATAAATGTTTCATCAATTTTCAGGCCATCCACCCAAACTGCCGATATTTTTCAGTGTAGCATTGTCAATGCTAAATTTATCAAATACAATAATTAAAACAAATATCGAAAGTTTAAATATTTGTACAAAATACGCTTTGTAGTAACGAAAAAATGCTTGAAAAATTCGACAGTTTTTTTAGGTCCTCGATAGATAAGTGGTTAGAGCAATGGCCCGGATTGCGAAAGGTCATGGGTTCGAGTCCCACCTCAGAGTGCCAGGGACAAAATGGATTTTTTAAGTAAATTTCATTAATAATATTTTCAATGTAGCATTGTGAATGCAAAATTTATCAAATATAATAAAATAAAATCTACTAAATAAACAAGTATTAATACTCACTATATTGACATGTGAAGTCAATACAGTGAGTATTAATAGGTATTATTACTCACTATATTTACCATTACCATTAACAGGTGTTAATACTTACCTTTATTCAAGAAACTTCTATCGAAGTCGGGCGGATGTCATTTAAATAAACTTACAGAATATCTCCGCCTTCTCGAACTGCAATAGATGTTTCTTGAATTCATGTTAAGCTACGGATTTTATGATAAGTATATTTCATTTTATTGAGGTTTAATGTCTGTCCTATCTTTATTTTATGTCTTTATTTTTAATGAGTGATGAAACGTTCTGATTAGCCAAAATTTGCCGCGCTTCAATATTTAGTTTTAATTTATAATTTACCTGAGCAGAAAACTACAATGAGCCTCATTAGATGTTTTTCTAACTGTATTACTCTTTATTTTCCATATCACAAATCTTAATGAAATACGTGATATGAAGAGTAACCTTTGAAGTCAAAAGTAATTGTGTACACTTCAATGAGTGTGAATATCTTATATTCTCTTTTAAGTTAAAAGTAAGTAGTCTGTGAAATATGCGACAACTTTACTGGCATCTTGGTTCATACTCCATAAGTCTGGAACTTGTAAGTAATCGTGCCTCCAGGCGTATTTTATGCAGTAACTTTTTTTCTGTGTAAAACATTTATTAGTAAACAAAGAAAAAAATTCTATCAAAACTTAATTAATTCTTTATAGAAACATATCTGTTATGAACATTTTAAATTAAATGTATATGTTTGTTTATGAAGATTCGCGCTACCTATTACCTAAAATATAGTGCTTTTATATTATAGGTAATAGCTTTTTTATTTTAATTGAAATATATTTTAGAAAAAAGTAAGTTATGTATATTTTATCATGTTTTGTTTGTCTAAAAAGAGGAGATCTATCGCATAGTGGTTAGCGCTTTCGAATTTATGTATATGTAATTTTAAGTGTTAAGAACTTTCGCAGATCCCGCATGCCAGATGGGTAGCCAAAAACGTATCATCATGGTTTTCTTTGTATCGGAAAGCATGTTTAGTCGTATCTCAATGAACCTTCGTGATGGGATATCAAATAGGGATAGTGGACCAAGACCCACCACGCAACCGGATTGTGGGGTATAACGACATCAACAGTTTAAAGTGCCTTCCGAAGCACGGAGGAACTCGATATAATAATGATTTTTTGCTCAATCATCCTATGACCAGTCGTTACGAAAGTTGCTTAACTTCCACGTCCGAACAGAATGCGCTCACCACTGCATTATTAAGCTCCTCTAATTATAGGTATGATTTTTTGACTGCACTTTTTCTCTGGAATAAGTTTCAATAGAATTTCCATTTATGACTTCTTTGAGCAAATGATGTCTTTTAAAACCATATATTAATTTTGAAAGACGAATAGTTCCAAAGGTTCGAAATTTAAATATTCAAATCAAGCGATAATGAAAAAAGTATTTACTCAATACAAACACAGAATGCGAATTTAAAATTGGAACTGAAGCGTTGCATTGCATAAGTTCACACCACATTCCACCTGCTAGAAACAATCAATATTGGATCCTGAGCATACTAGAAAGAAGCGTCGCGACACACTTAGAATTTTCACATTGTTTTCTCACCTACACTTATTAGATCCCACTTCTACCGTACATCTACTACCAACATACAACTTTCAACACTATCAGTAGTTTTATATCCATTACGTTGTTTACTCGTGTATTAATATATTGAGTCATACAAATGCAGCACTGGAAAACAAATAAGCGTAGTTACCGTTTTGCAGTTTCTCTAACGCTAAATCAGGGTACAGTCGCTTCCTTCCTGTGCTGATTGTGTTTGCTCGGTACATTCGAGGCGAGTTAATTTTCTTCTAGCTCTAGAATTACTCTGTTTGTTATTCTTATTGATCATTTTGTTCCCATTTCTATCAAAGTATAGTATTATACTTAGAAAAATCATACTTATATTAGATGTCATCACAAAGCTTGTCTGTGAGAAATAAAAATATAAATAATTGCGTAAAATAAGAGGCTCAAGTCAATATATCTTTATACTAGCTTATCCCTGCGACTTAGCCCACGTAAATTATAGCCATGACACCCGTGTGTGATGCCTTACCGTAGAAAATGTTTATTTTAAATCGGGTTTTTAGTTTCAGAGTCTATTCAATACAAACATACAATCAAATCTTACCTCTTTGTAATATTAGTAGAGATATCTTCATAGGTCCTTGCGGGATTCATAAAATTCTCAAAAGTTCATAAACGCTCATCTGTTGTTATGACTTCTGACATCACCCTTGAAGTAGCATGCAATGAAATTGACCATGTCTTGCACGTTATATCAGCTTTAACACCAAATATATTTCAAAATTTTTGAGAATTTCAAATAATAAAGAGTCTTATTGGCATGCAGCGGGACAG
Organism: Diatraea saccharalis; assembly: GCA_918026875.4. NCBI lineage: Eukaryota > Metazoa > Arthropoda > Insecta > Lepidoptera > Crambidae > Diatraea > Diatraea saccharalis. The sequence goes on from OU893339.1 coordinate 19,283,725, forward strand.
TAATCTTCGATTAAAAAAAAGGAGGTCAAATATATATTTGACGTGTTCTGTATATACTTGTTGTCCGCGTATTTCTCGTAATTAGATATCGCATCCCAATGATACGTTTTGTTTTAGTACTTAGCTTTTACCATAATAATACGAAATCATCTTTTTTTTTTAATATAAAAGAGGTTTAAACAGAAAATGCGCACTCTAGCCCATCTTTAACAATGTTTGCAGTAGGAACCGTGGGGTCTATTGTATAATTTTAAGATCTGTCGCAATTCCTTTCAATTTGACGCTATCATCACGCTCAATTTTAACATCACGTGATGTTTTTGAACGATATTGAATGAAAGCTTTTGAGAAATGACAAACGAGTGCTAACTGCAATCTTCCAACGGGTTTTGTTAAAGTATTTATGTTTCTTGATAATTTAAATCATCATTCGCTCCAAAAGCGATTGAAAAAACAAAAACTTTAAAAGATATATGAAATAAATCGCTACCACGATAGCTATGCGTTTGAAGCCGATTGTGATACATTTGAAAATTAGACAGCAAACAGAAGTATAAAAAATATGGAAGGAAGGAAGCGGAGTGTATTTACACTAACGTTAATTGCTCATTAATTAATGTGACAACGATTTATGTTTTTTACAATCAAAATAATCATTTCCTAAACGTATTACTATGAGCAAGTTAAATGCTTCTAACTGAGCTTATACCGTTATTGATCTTAGGGGTAAATAAATTAATAATTCATGAGAATATTTTGCGAAAGGTTTGATTTGAAATGAGATTTTTTTTTCTTGGAATAATTCTCTTTCAACTTAGGACATGGCTCAAGATTATTAAAATCGAATCAATAGCTTTAAAACCTACTTCAAAGGAAATATTTTTTTTTTATTCAAAGAGTTTATTTACCCTTAAAACTTTTTTAAATTTATTATTAACTAAAGCGTTGTTATGTAATTTCTTATGGTTTTTGAATTAAGAGTGTGAATATAAATTCTGTTGATCAAATTATACTCTTAAGCAAAGAACGTCCTTGTGATGCTCGTGAGCATACGACTAAGAGATTCGTTTGTGGTTTCAAATCCTATGGGCCAATCCCAAAAGCGAATCGCAAAAGTGATAATGATAGCAATTAATTGATATGTGCAACATTAAAAAGTCTCAATCATTATTTGGACGAAGAATGACTTGAATGATCAAGAAACTTATTAAATAGTTAGTGAAAACACGGTGAAAGATTGCAGTTAGCATTTTAATCTTTCGTGTGAGATTTCCTAATAATTTTCAAGCATTCTTCGCTTCTCTTAAACAGTTCTAACTAACGTCAAAATAACAATATCGATTATTCAATAGCCTTAAAAAAATATCGTGTTTGCAAGCGCTATTACATGTCAAATTGTTGTAGCGTAAAATTTCTGAATATCATTCAAATGAAAAATTTAATGAGATTGCTATAGATTTTCAAGTTATACAATTAAGCCCCTGATTTATGCTACATTTTCCATACTGTTCATTTTTAAAATTTTGTCATAGTTCTCTTATATGCTTGTTAATTTTATTTACGTTGGCGTTAATTTATTTTCGCTTTGAAACATTTGTATACGGAACCGCATTCCGAAACGGGTCTCCAACTTTATCACTTTAATGAGAAGTTGTTGAAACTTAAACTTGGTTTAACTTTCTTTTCCCTTTTGAAACTTGTTCGTGGTTAGTTTTTATCACTGATTAACTAAGTTATTACTTAATAATCCAATAGAGATGGAGCCAAATCGAGTGTGAGTGGTGATATGAAACTTGTAAATCTGTTTCTACGTGGATTTGATAAATGGAAATTTTATTGTTTATTGGTTTTCTACAAGTCATTAACTTGATAATGTGATTTGGCACAGTGGTTAGCGCTGCAATACGGTTGTTAGGCAACTTTTGCAAAGGCCGGTAATAGGATGGGTGATCAAAAATTTATTACATTGAGCTCCTCTGTTTTTCGGAAGGGACGTGAAGCCGTTGGACCGGGCTTTAAATGCAGTCGCTGACACCCTCCTGGGCCCGGCGTGGTCGGTCCTATCCTATCGAGCCTGAGCTACAGCAATGGGTATATTAGTAGGCCGGAGATAATGTTTCGACACTCTTATTTACGTACAGAAACATGTTGTCAAAATATGTATACCTCCAAAATGAAGTATATAATAAGAATTACTTGTTTTTCTCAGTCTTTCCCCGAGAATATTAAGTTTTCTATGATATTTCTCATCACCAATATCGTATGACTTATTTCAAATGTAAATCACAAATCGTGGAGGCTAAGCAACATTCACAGAGGTCGTTCACGGGATGGGTGACCAAAAATTTATCATCAGTTTCTTTATACCTTAAAAGGCTTGTTTTTAACGTGTATTTCGTTACCATAATTATATTCAATTAAAATTTATTAAATAACGAACATATATCTCTTAATATTTCACAGGCGATATCAAATTTACTATTTCATTCGCAAACTCCTTTTTTCCCCCCCATCTATTATAAGTAAAACCTTACTTTTATTTACCGTCTCCCTTGGTATCTTTATCTTAAAAGATCTATCGAAGACAATCCCGGAGTCAACTGGAACTAAACACTTGATGAATTTATAGCGTATAAGAGACAAAGGCCAATTCATAGTGAGCAACACGGATCCGAAGAAATCCCCGATCCAACTATGGGATCCTTGGACGCGGCACTCGTCAAACGACCAGTTTACTGAGAACCCTGCAATGCAAAGTTCTATACGTCTTATAAATGGGATATCAGACTGTATTTTGATGAATTACATTTCCCTTATTTTCTTTTCACATAAAAATAAACGTAACGGGGTTAAGTTGTTAATTAAAAAGTACTCAAGGTAACCTACCAGTTCCATCATCAGAACCTGGATAATCCTTAGTTTAATGACAGAGGTCTCATGGTTACATTTCGACCCCATCATCGGATAAGCTTCATAATATTAATATTGCACTTTCATTGTATGCGTGCAAAATTTCAGCTGCAAAATTCAAACTGGGAAGACAGTCAAAAGCTTGCAAAATATGTACTTCGCTAACATATAAGCATATAAAATCTCTAAGATAAACTTTATTTTTAAAAGATGTTCCTTTTTTGAAACTGGTTAAAATTATATGTGCACCTATTTCTCATGGCCAAGGAGTATTTGCCGCGGAGGCCAAACAACACTGGCCACATTCGCAGCTTCCGTATACAAGGTAGAATCCGTCCCAACAGTATTCGAAGGTAATTGTGATCATGAATCAATCCTATCTCGATCCTTGTTATAGCCCCAACAAACACAACTAACCTGTGTTGCACCTACATCGCCTTATATGCTCACAACCAACCCTGGCATATGTAAAAAGAACGCGCATCGAATAACTCCTATAACGATAGCGCAAATATTGTTGTTTCTAGTATTCGACCGGGAGCGATTTTAAGGAAAACGATAGTTTACGAAACTAATATAAGGAATTCCCGTCTATTTCGTTATAGAACTTATTGGTCGCAAATGTGACTGGGAATAGCTGTCGGCTTTCATTTATTTGTTGCGATATTACCGATAGATGTCCGTCTTATTATGTTTATGAGAATACTGGAATTATTCAACGCCAATTTCGTCATATAATAGTATTATAGTGGGGGAATTGTGCCTATAACTTTTGACATTGTAATCACATATTTTTTTGTGGAGATTGTTACAGATTATTTAATAAATGTTTTGTAGTTTCTTTTCTCTATTACTCTCCAAGGCTAAACGAAGTCTTGTATTGACGATTTAAAATATTGGAGTACCTATTTAAAAATTGTGAATGATTATCTCGTGTCCTTTTTCAAAGTTTTTTTTTTACATGAATTTTTATTAGGAAGAATGAATCGTTATCCACCAGTAAAACAAAAGTTAGGTCTTAATGTCAACATTTTTAACTACTAAAAGTTCCTATTTTATGTGGCGACAACACTTCACATGCAAAATGTTTCGTCAGCTAGTTTACCGCATAATTACAAACTTTTTCGACTGACAACTTTTTCAGGGCATAGATAATGCAATAACGTGGTTTCCCGCCATTTGTCGAGTGGTTCGTCGTTCGTTAGGCCGAACCAGACGTGAAATTCAATTTAGGAACGCCGGCGCATTGCGGAACTCTTTTTGTCTACGTGTTGTTTATTCGACGACTCCTTATTTTTTCCTTTTCACGTTCCTTGTTATTTAATGCCATGAATCATTCTAAATATAAAATGGAGTATATAAGAGTTTGCAATTGCATTAATACTTTTTAACTTACGGTATAAAGTATTCGGTACTTTTTAATACTCAATTCTGCGAACGAACAGTCATGGACAGAAGTGTATTCAATTTTATGTTTTATTGTTTTTGTATGTTTCAGACATTATGGATTGTTAATCAAAAATTCCCACAACCCAATTGTATAGAATATGAAATAATTCTTCGAAAATAAACTTAAAATCAGACTCATTAAATATGTATATTTAACTTAATAATTAATTTGAACTGAATTTAATATTGAAAATTCGTTGGGTTACTTTATCATACATTACAGATCGTCATTTTCATCATTACTAGTTTATTATAATAATAATAATGGTATCGAGTACATCCCACAATAACCGAAATCAAAATTAAGCAAATGGAAGTAATATAGCTTCAATAAATTAAACTGCCACTCACACAGTCCTGAAACTACTATCTGATCTTTAATTTCATAAAAATATACGGAACTTAAAAATTAAATATGAGTTTTGTTTTGTTTATGTGATATCACTATTCCTTAAAGCAAATTTAAAAAGCAATTATGAAATTAATATCCAGTAATAATATAGATACAGTTTGTGTTATTATTAGCTGTAATTTTTTTTTCCCTTCGGGGTACGCGGAGGACGTTCAAGAGTCAAAAGACACTGTCCTTAGATACATCTTTCGCGCCCTCCACATTCATTACTGTTTGTCATACATGCTACCCGATTTTTATGACTTCTGACATCATCTTCACGCAGCACGCAATCGAGCTGACCGTGAAGGGTGTCGAGTTTATTCTCGTCTTCTACATCCTTTCAGTAAAGCGATGTATATTTTGTCATTTACTCGTCTGGCGTTTTTTCCACATGTCGTAACCAAAGGAGCATGCTTCTGTTATTTATATATAATTATCACATTAATATAAAATATTCATTTAAATGGACTACAAACATTACATAACTGTGTGACAGGTACTCCAGGTTGGCCAGTCAATGGTAGAATTTATTAACTAACTCGATTGCATTTCCAAATCAAATAGATTGGAAACAAACCGACAAGTGGATTGGTTTCGCTAATTACAGCCATTAAGAGTTAATACTAATTGTTTTAAGTGTCTTCTGATATACTCAATGCATTCTGATATAAATAAATATAAGACAAAAACTTCTATGTAAAGGCACTACTAGGCACAATTAAGTTGCTAGTCTTGTAAGAATTTGGACAACCAACATTTAGATCACCATTAATCAAGACTATTACCAGATCTAACCTACCTTATTTTAGACAAGATGGCTGGTAGCCGAAAACGAACGAAAATTAAACTTTGAAACCGGCGAGTCAATCGGCTATGGAGATCGTGAAATGTATAATTCTAAACTAAAATTTTCTTTTTTAAAATAGGCTTTTCTTGGACCTCAGATCTTGTAAAATAAAATGAGCTCAAACAGGGGATTGCATTAGTTAATGTTCCCTTTGCCACCTATCAGTTCCATTATCAGACTCAGAATATCCGAATATACTCGTATATTATCTCTGACAAAAGTTCTCGTCGTGTCAAATCAAACTGATAGGATTGATCAGATCAACTCTATTCCGTATTAATATTGCATTGTCATCCAAGTTAGCTGTGAATACAAAATTTCAGTTCAATCGAATACCGGGAAGGGGGCTCTAGCTTGTAAGACACCAATAAACTGACATGATAAGGCAAATAAATTATTGTAAAAAGATGTAGGAAACACGAAACCTTATTATATCTACTCTATGAGTAGATTTAAAATAGGTTACATGACATTTGATCTAAGACGAATATTTTGAATTCCGAATGAATTTCAAATAAGAATTTAGTTTTGTTTTAATTTTTCCGTATTTTAAAAATATCATCTTCTATAAAAAACAATGACATTATATTACTATCGAATTAGTTTTGTTTACAAAACTTGCACAATAATAATATTTAAAAATAACGCACGATTTATTTGTGAAATGAGATTAGCTTTATATATAGTTGTATCAATGACTTTATCTTATATAAATTTTTCTACAATATGTACAATACGTTGGCATAAATATTATTTCTACGCAAACTGCTCTGCACCAAGTTTTCTTTCTAAAGCTCAGTTACCATATTTTTACGCCAAATACTCGTATTTTATCCCGTAGTAATATATTACCGGGCGTTGTTAAGTATATATCCGGTTGTAACCTAACCCGTATTCCAATAGGAATATGGTAGTAAATCGCATTGCGATATTCACTGAGAATCGCTTCCCATTAGTACCCTTTAGCGTATGGTTTCCTAAATGACTCAGCTGCGAGTTCAATATAGTATTTTATCGTTGTTGAACGTCAACACGTAAACAAAATGACAATCAATAATGTAACAAATATACGTAAAAAGCTTTCTATAACAATCTTCTCGATAACAATTTCTTTAGGTAAAAATGTCATGGCTCCTTTCTCGGAGTTTGCGATTGAAGTTTTCGGATTTGGAACAGTATTCATCTTGGAATAATAACATGAATTTATTTAATGATTTGAATTTAGAACGATATTTCTTAAGTTCTTGTTGTTTGTTTAAAGACAAAGGATCTAGCCCATACTGTCTTGTTTGAGGTAATTTTATTATGCTGTTTTAATTAAAACGTCGGTGTTCTAACGGCCAGTTCCACAAACGTCCATTATGGTTTAATGACGCCATTAAGCTCAAATGAATGTCTAATTTGTATTGATAATGTCGCTTTATAGTATTGAAAATTTTAATGAGCGTTTGTGCAACTGGCTGTGTATTTCTTAATAAGTAAATCAAAGATATGCATGTAGGTATGGACGTAGGAAAGAAGACGCTAATAATAATTTAACAGAATACTTTTGTTACACGACCCATAACCATACTGAATGAGTTCTTAATATATGTAAGTACTTATTGTGTATTTGTATGAAACATTTTTGGACAATTTCATTAAATAAACCAACGAACCTTTTAAGTTTCCACTTTAAACTAGATTCTTTGTACTTTTCCATAGTTGTTGTAGCTGCCTAAATTTTGAAATAAAAATTAAGTAAAGGTAGTTTCTATTGCTAGCTGCTTTATGCATAAAGAATTTTTTAAATTTAACGAACAAAGAAACTATCTTTACTCTTTAGAAACTTTGTATAGATATCTAATTAATTTTGCTAAAATAATTAATTTTATTGCGTAATTAAAATATAGATGATATGTTTATTTTGCTCGATGGCGCAGTGGTTGGCGCGTTTGGTCTGCGATGTTAAGCAACTTTGGTATGGGTCGATCATAAGATGGGTGACCAAATATTTATTATCATCAGAAGGCTCAAGATTTTCTGTATTGCGATCAATACAGAACATATGCTACAGTTCTACATTGGCCAACTATACAATATAGTTGGTGGAAATCATCAGCTCTACCCTTTATGCATTAAGGTTTAAAATCAGGAGAAGAAACAGATATAACCAAACATGCTGTTAATTGTGTCTTTGTGTCGTTTCTAATATTAAATCATAAATTTAATTTAATCGTAATAAAACTTTTGCACTAGCTTTAGTATTATTCAAAGAGAAAACTGCAAGTTAAAATTTCTTTATGAGCAGTACATATATATATATATACATATGACATGTCTTCTACCAAAAACTTTTGCGTTTTCGGATAGCATTCGTATTTTTAACATGTGTTAAACTTTCATAGTTGCTGACATTAGAACAGTTGTTATCAAAGCTACAGGATTACTACGGTACAAACCGAACCGTTAAAAAACCTGAAATAAAACCTCTATGATAAATGATAAGTAACTGACCGGCAAAAACGAAAGAATCGTTCGATATTTGAAATTGCCAAGACAAAGTACAAATTGTCCTTTGGCATCTTGGCAACGAAAACGTTGAGTTACGTTTTACAGACTGCGATTTCATTGGCGATATTTGGCAGGCGAATTCAATTTTGTTGGGGGCTACCAATAGTTTTGCTTTTTCGAACCCGACTAGTGAAAATGGAAAAAAATTGTAAGCGTTTTAATGAAAATATAACAATTTAAGTATTCAGACACCTCAGATACGACATTTTGAACCGTTAGTAGTGTATTTTATTTAAAAAATCAATTGATGTTGCTAACGCAATGTTTTTGTATTAATAAATCACTAGCAAGCTGTCCGTAATATGGAATATTAAAAGTCGTTCCTGAATTGCCCTTAATTAGAAAAACTTTGTTAATATTCTTTATAAATATTTATGTCCTTGGGCTAGATCTAGGCCCATTATAAATAAACAAAAAAAGGTAAATCTACTTAGAATATTTCATTATTTTTAGTTCTCCATAAAGAATAATTTAGGAAATAATTTATCATTCTATATTAGGGATATCGTCTATATTTCGTTACTTTCTTCTTTTTATTTAAATTAGTTAATATTTTAATTCGAATCAATAAAGTTGACTATAATAAAGTGTATTGTTTAAGTATAAAAAGCTTTTATTCATAAATCATGAACCCTCCGTCTGTTGCACCTTTATTATCATCTGAACAGTCGCGTGAGGTCTTTAGTAATCACAGAATTTAATAACAATCAATTCATATAATAACATAAATATTTACCATTATTCTCACGTATCTCGTTTGAATAGGATTATATTGGAAAATAAAGTAAAAGAAATTGCAAATCAGGTATTTATTTATACTGATAAAAGTCGAAAATTATAAGCATTATAATTTTTTCCCATATTTTACTCAAGTCTTGTTAAAATTATTTAAAAAGCAAGAAAACTTAATACAACTTCTTCTTTTTATGTAATTATTTGAGATTAACTAATAAACGCAATATAAACATAGACTTTCTGAATCTGAAAATAACCTTGATAATTTGTTTGGACACAATCAGTACAAATAGATTTAGTAGGTATTCTTCAGACAAATATATCCTTCGCAAAAATAACAAATAGACTTAAAAAAAATTTAAATCTGGGTTTTAAACGACCTCACGCGACGGATCGAGGGTTACCATCACAGAACATAGAGAGAGAATAGAAGTAGTAAGTGGGCGGGGCACGCGTCGCTGGCATATGCGCTTTTACTCATATGACGCCCTTTCCTCGGTTTTATGTTTGCCAGTCGTTCGTCAATCGTCGAGTGGTGATTTTACAGATTTTTTTTATAAAAAATGCCGTTTTGTGCTATTATCACTTGCAAAAAGCAAAGCAAAGTATACAATCTAACTAATGCAAACATTTCCTTTCACTGGTAAGTACAATTTTAGTGCTAAAATATAAAAAACGTTATAATTTGACACAATGTTAAATAAAATATACATTGATTGCTCAAACCAACATCAATGTTTCTGACCCCATTACTAAACAGCAATGTAAATCATTTTGTGCACTTTTGCAAAAAATAGTGCTGTGCCTCCATTTGTCTGAAATGTACCGATAGGCTGCTGCTGCTCGGAATCGTATTGTTAATTATATGGATCGTAATCGATAACTAAAACATATTTATTTAGAGCTTTTCTTTCATCATTTCATAACAACGTTATCGATAAATATATGCCATAATTATATAAAACTAAAAAATACTGTTTACAAGGGAAAATTATAGATGAACGATACTGAACAAATGAAATAATGAACTGTCCAGGCACTTTTAATACGAAGATTCGGTTAATTATTTACACGCAGATAAATATTAAAAATTACTGATGTGCTATAAATATCTAAGTTACGAAGTATATCACCGTTTTATGAACAATACATAAATTAAACGAAACTTCGTGAAAAGCTAAGAGTTGGCCTAATAGGTCTTGTAAGAAACTGGTGATTCTGGATTTCACTTATTTTGCATTACTTATATTTCAGTTTCCCTAATAATTTTACAACGGATTGCCTTGTTTACATAATTAATTTTGCCCTATCTGTTTTAGACCTAAACCTATCAAATGAATTTCAAAACAACATAATATCTATACAAACAAAAAATTATGTTTTCAACTAACGTAATATTGTTGGTGGTGTGAATTTAATTTACAAAATTAATTTTTAGGCGTCAATTTAATTTACCTTATTCTGCTGATTCATAATCGGAAACTATTATTATAGAAATCGAGTTAAGAAAGTCACTTTAAAGAACCGCCCACAAACAGCTTTTATCAGTTTTTTTGTTGCTCCATATTTGCACATAAGTTTATAGACGCATGTCTCAAACGGATGTGACTTTATATGTAGATTGACGTTTGTACGTACTTATCGCTTTTGTGTCTATCTTCAAACTTTTTTTGTCACGGCTTTCAAACTCATACTTGACCAGCGATTCCTTATTGTCCAGTCGTTGCAATTAATAATGTAGCTACTACTATTATTACAGATATAAAACTTAGAATAATAAAGTAAAACAAACATGGCTATGATCAATTTATTAGTGTAATGATCATATTAGTTATTATGAAATGAAATGAAAATATCTTTATTCAAGAAGGCTATTACAAGCACTTGGAATGGCAAGTTTATTTTTATTTCTACTTTTTTTTGTGAAGGAATCGTAATGTTTTCTTGCGTACATAATATTTTCATTGATGTATTGAGAGGCAACAGTCAAAATATTTGTTTCTTTAAATATTTCTCTGAGAGATTCTCTAGACCGTAAATTATATATAGCGTGGACAGCTCTCTTTTGTAGAATAAAAATATCTTGAATGCTAGCCGCAGAACCCCATAACAATAGATTATACGTCATTCATTACACTATGAAAATAACTAAAATATACCAATCTTGCCGTTTCAGCATTTGTTAAGAGTCTAATTTTCTTAACAGCAAATGCTGCAGAACTCAGTCTACTTGACAAATTATCAATATACCAAAATACCAAGGAACTTTGTCGATTCCACCATCTCAACTTTTTCACTATTTACATTTATAAGTATATTAACATGCCTCACATTAGGTAATGCAAACTTTATGTATTTCGTTTTATTTGAATAAAGCTTTAAATAATTACTATCAAACCACTGTAGAAAATTGTCGAACTGAATTACATTGAACTGTTTCATAACAAAATTTAAAGCTCTTATTTTATCAACTAATATGTCACATCACTAATATGCACAATCGTAATGATACCAGTAAGAAAAAAATACAAATTAGGCTTAATGTAATTAATACAAAAATTCTGTTGTTTTCTTAATTTTTGTTTTTTTTTTACACTTTCCCTCGCTTAATTATATTACTCCACAGACATACGATAGAGTGTATCATTAAGTTTTCTTAGTTTTTGTACTGCGTTTTTTAAAAGATATTTTAATAAATTATGTAGGGAAAAGCCTTAATTTTTCAGTATTCACTTGGTTACAGCAAAATCTAATATTGATAGTTCGCACATAAAATGATGACCCCAAATTTTTTTAAATGTGCATAATCTTAAAATATTTTTTTCCTTCTGGTATCCCCATATACAGCCACGTGACAGTTCAACATTCATGTTAAAGTAAATTATTTATTATCACGTTGAATTAGAGTTTGTTTTTAATCGTGTGATTTCTTAGCTTAGTATCTTTTTGGGATTTGATTTATGTTATCGCGAACCTATCGCGTGACGGTTTTTCATGTAGTGAACAAAATGATCATTTCATCTAATCTGCATTTGTGTGCGGAGAGGCGACACTCGGTTCCCATACTAAATTAATATCATTATACTTCTAATCTCTCTCTATGTTCTGTGGTTACCATAGAAGAATAACACCTAATAATAATTTACGCTTTAAATAAACACTAAGCTTCCATTTTCAAAGCAACATCAACAAAATGGCGGGACACAAAACAGTTTTTAATTAAAATTTACACATACCAAGAGGAATTTGCTTATTTACACAAGAGATAAGTTTGTAACTTAAACATTATATTTGCTAACTATTCCAGTTTATTATTCATTATTTGGTTAAACTTTTAATTGAACTTCAAATATCGTAGCGGGTACTTAGTAACTTAAAACTTCAAATCAACTTACTTCAAAGTTAAGGTTCAAATTTTGATTAATATATTATATTCTCTCAAAGTTATATATTTTGATATACATTCTTTTATTAAACTTTACTAATATTACAAAGAGGAAAGAAGAAAGAGAGAAAATAACCTCCGAAACAACTGGACCAGTAAATACAATGATATTAATCTCGCCCAAATTCAAATTAAGGTTCTTGTAAATCTTACTATTGAAAGATGTGTAAAATTTAATGTCAACATTTATTTTCCTTATTTTTGTTCATTTTATTGATGGTTATAAATAACCTTCTTCATTTTTGTCAACCGCTCGTGTTAATATATATCACAAGAATTTCCCTTGGGAGGGTAATATATATTCCAAGTAATATGTAAGCAGTTATTGGGCTTTCCTCAGAGCGTTGTATACTTTCAAAATTATCTGGCGGAATTGCTTTTTTAGCATCATTTGCATTATTTTTTTATTTATTTTTTCTAACATTAACTTCTTAGCACACGCTTTGCTCGAACTCCATATATTTTACCTTCCAATTGGTAAAACATAGATGTAAGAACGAATTCTTGAAAGAAGCTCGAAACAATTATCGCGCCCACATCGAACAATCCATCTTGAATTGGCGATCCGACAATATACATATGTTCCACAGAATAGTTTTTTCGACTGCAAAGAGAATTTCATTTAGCCAAGCCATAATACAACTTGTTTCTTTTATTTTCAGTTCCATTTTTTATAAAAAAAAAATTTTATTTTATTCCATTCAGTAACCAGTAAATGTGTACAAAGTATATATATTCGGAATATACTCATAAAGTTCATTAATTCGGTACCCATATTGTTATAATTGAAGAAATATGATTTTTCATATTTTTTAATTGACGTCATACATCCGCCTAATTTAATATTTAAAAAATATATAGCTAATGTTACTCTATTCAATTATGTCCTCAAGTTTTTTAAGAGTTGTAGTGGGATAAAGAAACTTTGGACAGTCGTGTAAAAATTTGGTATATTCAAAAATAATGATTAAAGGATTTTTCATTAATTCGTCCAGTTAGTAAAAACAAAAGAAAATTGTTTCCAAAAATAAAAATATTGTCCTAGATAAAAACATAGTATCACCAACACACAGTGACGCCGTTTTCATAGCAGTTGAAATGATTAAACCAACTTCGTCGTGTCACTCCTTCCTCACCTTAAATGAGGAATTATAGGATAACGGAGCCAACCCCTTTCCGTGTTCTGTGGGCAAACATTACCCTGAAAACCGATCGTTTGAGCAATCGTAACCCTTCAATAAATACTACCTGTTTGTTTAAAATGGACCGCAAGCTTAATCCCGCCGGGCTGGAAGTGACCCCGTTTTAAAATGTATTTCATTTCATGTAATTTAACACAATCGTATTAAATTTGATGTTGTTTAAATTAAAATTCAAATATTGATTTGGTTTTAAACTTGTAACGGTGCGTTGAACCACCGACCGTTTATTTCGTCCTAGGTCTCCGCATGAAAACTTTTTGTCTTTGATCGTTTCGTAATATGAAATTTTGAGTAATCCAATATGCTCTTTATGAATGTCAGTTCGTAAAAAATTCATATGTTGTGAACATGATAATTTAATCATATAAATTTAAATATATAAATAATAATAAAGTTATTATAATTTAAATAAGAAAAATGTAAATCTAAAAGTACCTATGTCTTCGTGAAATATCTACTAAGTTGTATCTATTACGGAAAACCCAGAAACGGGGTTATTTTCTATTTTATGTAATATGTTCTATTTAACAATTTTAATTATATTGTTTTAGTAATCATACGATTTTTTTTATATTCATTTTTTGTTTGTTACAGTTTTTTCTTATTATCCTCAAATCTGCCTAAGCGTCGAACCCGTAACAAACTTTCTAATACCTATAAGGGTTTACAAATTATAACTAGTAATATTGTAATCAATTACCTGGAAATAATCTCGGTTCACTTCCATTTATTTAAATTTTCGTCAAGTTGCGGAGTTGCTCGTAAACAGACAAACAAACTAATTGAAAAAATATAATTCTCATACTAGTACCGATACTGTTCACACGCGGCTACTTTTAAGGTTATCACAATATGTGACGCTGCAATGGATTTTGACTTTTACCTTCAACATTTTAAGGTTTAAAATTTAGCGAATAAATTTGACAGTTTGATATAATCTGATGTGTTAAGGACTCGATGATTTTATTTTGTTTGTTTTGAGATGTAGTCTAAGACATGTATAACTTAAGTGTACTATAACAAAATGCGTTAACTAATTAAAACGCATTGTGACTGTATTTAATTATTTCGTATATTTTCTGCTAATGTAACAATTACATTCAACTTTTACATTACATTCAATTATAGTCAACTTTGAATAATCTTTACTAAAGGTTTATTGAGGTTTGCCAACAATGTTCATTAAACGAAATTCATACTTGCCGTGAAATATGACTTAAGAGATTTACACCTGGTTTTTATTTATCTTTATATATAATGCTTTATGTTTTGTATAATTCAAGTATGATATAAATATTGAAGCTGATGAAAATATCATGGTGCTTATTACGTGTAAAATAGTAATTTCGTTAGTCTATACTAATATTTTAAAGAGAAAAGATTTGATTGTTTTTTGTTTGCATGGTTTGAAAAGTCTTCTTAAGTACTGGAATTTTAAAATTCTTTCACCTACGAGATGCTACATCATATGCGGGTTACAAAGGCTATAATCAATGCGTCGTCGAGAGAAAACAGCTAGAATATAAATAAAATGTATACTGAATTTGTAAGATACTTGATGAGAAAAGTAAACTGTTAAAGAAAGCACTTAATTTTATTACTTCATTTCAGTTGTATGTACACGTCTTTAAATATAAATATTACCCTCATCTTGCGAATGCATCACGTCAGCGAACAATTCCAACAACTGGTTACTTTCGACCCGCGTCCGTCACGTGCAGAGTTGAAATAAGGTTGAAATATTAACCCCGCAGACGTGATGTCAATATTAGAGATGGTTCAGTAAAACATATCTTATTATAATATTTCTTGTGCAAAATGAAGCAGGTTTAATACTTTTAATAATAAATATTAGAAAACATTACATACATTGTTCCGATTCCAATATAAGAAGCCAAAGCTTGTAACAAAGATTATATGAGACATGAAAGGTACTACAGTATTCCGACCCAAAAATGCCATAAATTCGTACTGAGAGTATACCTAGGGTCACGTGTTCGAACCTTGGACGCTATTTTGGAAGTACCCATCGGCGGCGCTGGCTCAATAAAATTTCACGCCCTAGGCGAAACACTGGATTTTAGTGTTCGGTGTATCTAAAGTAGGTACACCGAATTAAGAGTATAATTAAGTCAAAGATAAAAGATACTTCTTAGGTAGGTATTGCTGCTCTGATAATTTTGTCCTTTCGAATATCGCGGACGTTTATTCATGTTCAAAGAACAAAAGTAGCTCAGCTGAAGTGGCAGTGGGCGATACACATAGCCAGAAGGACCGATGGCCTCTGGGGCGGAAATATCCTTGAATGTCGCTACGTACCAGAAGACGTTCAGTGGGTAGGCCTCCCACCAGATGGATCGAAGATCTGACAACCGTCGCGGGAAGCCGTTGGATGCCGGCAGTGCAGGACCGATTTTCTCGGAAATCTATGGGAGACCTAAGCTCAGAAGTGAGCGTCGTACGGCTGGTAATGATAATACCAACATTTTTAAGATTTAAATAATTAGAGTAAGCGATTAGTTTGCCGTACCATGCCGCACCCAAATACAAGCGCACCAGGCATTTTCCTATATGGACGTGCCGGCTCTAAAAGTACCTCTTAAGACGCAAGAACATAGTTTTGTTCGTAATAACATTATAGACTTAGAGATATTTAGTAATTTTCTCTATCGTTCAATTAATCCCGTATCAGAAATTGGTTCTTACTGCAAAATATTTTTGTCCAATATGGATCGTTCAATTCCTAGTTCCCGGCCAAGTAATATGAGGTATTATGTTCGTGGGATCATATCCCGGGATGGAAACCCGGGGTGCAGGATTTGTGGGAATTCCCTCTTTATAAGTTTCTGAGATTGAACTACATTCGAGAAAGCCGTTTCGGATTTAACTTGTTTAAAGTAAATTCGGTTGAAGTTTTTAAGGAATTGTTTAGATTAAATTGAAGTGTCTATTTTATCTTTATATTTTCCGACGAAGATTTTTATTTATAACGAATAACATCATACACGTTAGTCGCATTCCGAAATAAGTAGTAAATCCCTTGTTTACGAAAATCTGAATCAGCGAAGGTCTCAAAACACCTAGAGATTCTAATATGTATGTCCAAGAATTAATCGAAACGTTTTTATAATTTTATTAAAATCATATTCGTAAAGATTATCAGTGCATCAGAGGCAGTGTCAGTTCCTACCTCAAATTCATCTTACAAACAGAGTGATCATTCTGACCAGAGACAGTTCATAAACAGATCAGGAATTGGAGCCTCAGAAATTACGTCATCAAACAGGTATGCGAGGCATTTATATATTCATTTTATGTGACCTATTAACACTGGACATTATTACCATTAGTATACATTAATTATGCACCACTGTTCTTAAGACTACTCGACATAATTCCCAATGCCCAATCGGAATTCGTTTTGAAGTGAAAAGGGCAAAGGGATACGATACAAATGTTGTTTTTTATCCACCGTTACCCGCCTTCGGCCGCAACCACTTGTTCATTGGTAGTAACACAACAAAACTGACATGGCAACATCGATCAGCCGGCCGAACGCGCTCCGTCATCAGTCACACGCGGCGCAAGATTTATCGTACGTACGAGCTATTTCAAATGCCTTAGGTTGGTTATTAACGATCGACCAATGTTACAGAACTGAAAAAAGATTAAAACCTTTCTATTTACAGAGAAAATATATTTAAAAAGCTATCTAATCTAAGTATCTATTCATCAAATGAAAATAAACATCTGGAAATGGACAGTATACTCTGTTTAAACGTTTGTTGAAGTGTTTGTGCTTGAACTCTGTGTAATCTAACAAACAGTGCATAAAAGTGAAAGGAAAGCGACCTTAATTCATAATCCCAACGGGAAGAAATATAATATCGTTTAAAACGGGTCCCTGTTACTAAATCTGCAGTCTGTCACTTGACTATATCCCATATACCGTGATAATTAGAATGTTGAAATTTTCACAGATGATTTGTTTCTGTTGCCGCTATATCACCAAATAACAACTGAAAACAGAATTCAATAAATATTAATATTTTTTTAAATAATTAATAATTCAATTATTTTTAGGTTTTTAGGTCCGTAAATTTTCGAAACTGGTTTATGCGTGTCTCGTTTCGTTGATAAAAAAAGCGGTTACGACCCATCCTTAGAATCGTGGAATATGTGGAAAAAGGAAAAAAATCCGTTAACCTTCATTTTTTTAGTAAAATCTCATTATACGTTTGTACGGAACCTTCGATGCACGAGTCCGACTCGCACTTAACCGGATTTTTAAGAATATTTAAAGAATGTATTTATAAAAAAACTAAACTACCTTTGTGTCCTATAATTTACAAACAATATTGTTTATATTTTACAGTTGCACTAGAAACACATTTCAAACTTACGTTAATGAGGCATTTTCGTAAAAAAATAATATGTAGAAGTCACAAACTGCGTACATATGCGCCCATCCTAATGCGTTTGGTCGGAAAATTTTGGTAGGTACATATAAACGGCACTTAGGATTGTATCCGGGATCGTTTTAAAACGACCAATTTTCGTGTATACGATAGACGTAACCTAAATCGAGGTTTATTGGCAGCTCTGTGTTGCCACTACAAAAAAAATCTACCAATTCGTAGAATTGCGCTTTAATAAATATCTTATCTCACTTTCATCCTACCGGGAATCGCTTTAAGATTGTTTATTAAGCTTCTGTATTGCTTAAATGTTTTCTTTGAAATCTGATGTTAAATAAAAGATAAATAATCTGTTCTAATATTATGACCGAGACTGTTTACTGTTGCTTTGAATAAGTTAATCTCTGTTGTTGTTGTGAAAAGATTCTTGCATTTAATATTCTAATATTTGTGGAAGGTCGCAGACTGTTCAGAATAACATCATAACCCTTAAGAGCGAATCAGAAAGAATGATAAATGAAAACAAATTCATAGAGGGCACGGACAAAAAGGAGGGATGAATAGTGGTTAACGCACTCGGTCTGCGACATGGTTTTAATCAACTTTCGCAAAGGCCGGTCATGGATGGTCATAGGATGAGTGACCAAAAATTTTATATCTTGAGCTTCTCCGTGCTTCAGAAGGCACGTTAAGCCATTGGTCCCGGCTGCATCTGCAGTCGTTAACACCCACCAATTCACACTGGGCCCGCGTGGATTCATGGCTCATTCTCCCAATTCGATTTCATACATAGGGGTGACCTATGCCCCAGCACAACATGATGACAGGCAAAAACAGCAGTAAGGTATTAATAAGAACATTTTATTATTCAACTGATGTATTTTAAATTACAATGTCGATTGACAACTCGGTAGAATATTGACGCGAAAGTGGTTAAACGTCAAATTCAGTGACAGTGACAGCTAACTAACAGCTGTTTATAGTGCAATCGTCAAATGGTGCTGCCTGTAGTAGTCTCCTGTTAGACAATATCGGGTACTTTATTTTTTTTTATTGGTAATACGTATAAATCTGCCGTGAATGTGGCCGATTACTGCCGAATTTAGCTTCATCAGATGTGTAGAAACTGTGATTTTCTAAATAGATTGTCTAAATAGAGTTAACCTTTTTTAGTATTCATACAATTATCAAGAAACAATAATGACCTATTCTATTTCATTGAAAAAAAATCGACTATTTCTAAAATGCTATCAACAAGTGATACTTATAGTAGTTTAAGTTTTTAAAATTTTAATCCATTCAAATTTTGTTGAAATTAATACTTACACTCGAGTCATTACTTGACTCGGCTACACGAGTAACGTTGCCAGGCGTTTGGACAAATCTGGATATAAGTAGGCTTATTGATTGCTTGTCCGGCCAAAATAAACGATGTCCGGTT
Organism: Diatraea saccharalis; assembly: GCA_918026875.4. Classification (NCBI taxonomy): domain Eukaryota; kingdom Metazoa; phylum Arthropoda; class Insecta; order Lepidoptera; family Crambidae; genus Diatraea; species Diatraea saccharalis. Next base: position 19,303,119 of record OU893339.1, read on the forward strand.
TTTTTAAGCTTTTTCATTAATTCATTAAATAAGCTTGATTTTTCATACAATTTTTTTCGTATCTATTAATACAGAGATACAAAATCTTCAATAATGTATCCGGCCTTTCTACCCAAATGTCCGGCCAAAGCGATTGGTCTGTACGGCTGTTAGGTTTGGCGACCTGGCAACCCTAGATACGAGCGTAAGGCTAACAGATAAATTTGCTAGTAAAAGAGTTAAAAGCCAATATTGCCCGCTTTGAAACAGTTGAAAGAGCAGATAGTCCGATGTCTATTTCCGCTAAAGTATCAGTTAGGTGTCCGTATTCCGCGTATTAATTAATCCGGTTGTTATCCGGATACGTACTGGAGACTGCGCTTTTATAGTACATAGGGCTATCAACTGGATATCTTTGTGTGATTTAGTAATTAATTTATATAATTTTGTGTGTTTTGCTGTATTCTTTTTGAGCAGATCTGGGTGCCACATGTCTAATCTCTAGCTAGCTTTCTGCCTGCGGCTTCATCCGCGTGGAATTTTTTAAGCCTATTTTTGCGATAAAACTAATATGATGTTGTTGTCGACAGCTTTGCCAGGCTATTTTGATGTTTTACATTCGGAATTTTATAGCATTAGACAGAAGTTAAATAAGGTTCTTTTTATGTTATACTTTGTGAAATAATATTTAAAATCATGTTACTCTTAAAGTTGACGGCTTATTTGCTACATATCCACTTAAGTACCAGCGGCTATACTTAACAGTTGTTGTTTAAGCTATCTGTTAAACAAAATTATGAGTATTTGTCTAACTTAAAATATTTAATAACTTTTGCAATAAAAAGTGTTCATCTTAAAGAACTTAGAGAAGCAGGGTTGGATACTCTTGGCACAATTCTCATGTCACTATAACTATACCAAATTTAAAACGTTGCCTAATCCCTTCGAACGTTTCGGTAGTACAACTTTTTAATTTTGTCAGATTATGATGTATTTATAATAGTCAAAATACGTAATCTGGGATTCCCATTAATTGTGAATGTAACAACAAACAAGAAAGGCCGTATTTTACCGTATTCCGTGATTGAGTTAATTTTGTATTATTGTTGTTTTCTTATAGTTTTGTTTTAGTTGTTATCTTTTTGAAGTTAAGTTTTGCTAAATATGGACGATTCCGGTGCAGGTCCAAATGGCCTACAACAATTACCTCTGATATTTCAGGATTTTTTTTAATATCTTAATCAATAATCTAATAATATCTGAATGAATGTTATAAAAGTAATAATAAAAAAATCATTTTGTTTACCTTTCTTTCCTGGGTATAAATATAACTAAATTCTATTCTAATTAAACACTTACAATTAGAATTTATCAAAACAACAGATAGATAGTTATAGTTCCATATTGACTTGGGAGTAAAAGATGAATTTACAAAATTCTAGCCTCATCGCAAAAGAAAATGGAAAATTGCCCAACTCTTTCAGACTACCTAACGTTCAAAGTTTCAACCAAACTATTATATATATTTTTAAATTTTTCTTGAAAATAAAATGTTCTGCACTGCTGCTTCTGTGACCCTCTTTATTCTAATGTTATAATGAATGGAGTATGGTGTTTGACTCCTGTCTGTCTTGGGTTTTGTACGTATTTTTAAATACATATTCTATCTTATTCTTACTAATTACTCTTTTATCAAATCAAACTACACTCTATTATCCTGCTGTCGATAATATATATATATATATATATATATATCCCCATTCCAACTCTATTTGAGTACCAAAGAAATGCTTTAAAATTGGTTAATTAGTTTCATCGTGAAACTGTAATAGACAGAGTTACTTTCGCATTTATAATATTAATATGGATTAAGTTCAAAATAGGTTGTGATATTTGACAATCCGTGTTAATCACAATATGCTACTATTATGCCTATTACTTCTATTCAGAAGTAGACAAAATAATAATTTTCTTTTTTTTGTTTCAGGTAAGAACATTCTGAATTGTGCATGAAAGTATTCGGTCGTCAATCACGGTAGTTCGATGAGGTATGTACTCTACTATGTGATTACATTACTCGCTTGGAAGGTAGAAGGTTTTTGGGAGACTCTAGAAGGTAAAAAAGCCTGCTCTGTTTGACAATGAACAGTATATCAAGAAATTATGAAAGTCCTTATAAGTTTTTTTAAATCATATCAATGAAGATTATCATGTATCATGCAGCTGAGACAATTTCGGGACCTACCTCCATTGCATCATAAATTATCGAAAAATGCGTTTCCTTGGAGTCATATTTTGAGCGTTTTGGAATTTCACTTTCGATGAAAGAGATGTATATGAACATTCACTATGATTTCATCATTATCATCATCGGTCCTATAACGGCCCCCCTGCAGAGCTCAGGCCTTGCATGTTCATCCCGTTGTCCCCAAAGATAATAAAAAGGTCTCAGTTTAAAAAACAAACCTGCTTACCTACTTAGTTACTTGTCTATATTAAAATTTCACTAAAATGGGTCATGCATGACCCTCCATGCTGGTCCAATGCGGATTGGAGGGTCTTATCTACTGCAAATGCAGCCGGAACCAAAGGCTTAACATGAATTCCGAAGCACGGAGTAGCTCGAGATAATATTTTTTTGTTCACCCGTCCCTAGACCGACCTTTGCGAACGTTTCTTAACAACAACTATCTCGGGCTGATACCGAAGATACTTTACTATATGCTTTAACGAAAAATTAATAAATATTAGACAACATCACATAAATTGCTCAGATTTCGAGATGAGTAGCTTAAGCCACTGTATCATGCAGCGTCTGGGGCAACGAAGATACCATTACACCCAGACTCGGGATAACATAGAAAAAGTCATTTTATACATTGATCCACCCGGGAATCGTACCTGGGGCCTTAGAGATGGCGATACTTTGAAACGGGCAAGCGAACCGCTCGACTACGGAGGTTTTTTTGAAGTAGCTGGCACCCCTAGTTCCCTTTCAGCCGTTGCACATTTGAATTCAACAATCGAAGCTTACGCCTGATCCGCGTAATGTGGATACTAAATTGTTTTATATTCAATGGCTTTTGTTGCAGGGATTAATTATGAACTATTGTTTGCGTCCACCGAATGTATATTATGATATATGTGCTCTGACTTGCATCGCTGCTTTATATGGTTTAGATTTATTATCATCATCAGCCTATTAATATCCTCACTCCTGGAGCACAGGTTCAAACAAGGGGAATAAGGGATAATCTACAACGCGAGATTAGTGTAGATTTGTGAGTGCGAACGGAGGCAGATACAGCCGGGACTAACATAACATACCCTCTGAAGTAGGGAGGAGTTTGAAATTATAAAATTTTAGTCCACCATCCTGTGACTTGCCCTTCCGAAAATTGCTCAACCTTTTTTTATTCGTCATGGGCTCATTATCACCAGCCCTTTTAAGTCCCCACTGCAGGGGCTCAGGCCTTCCTTATGGATGGTTAAGGAGGATGGGCCATGACCCTCCAAGCTGGCCCAATGCGGATTGGAGGGTATTAACGACTGTAAATGCAACCGGGACCAACGGCTCGAGATAATATTTTTTTTTTTGGTCACCCATCCCGTGACCGACCCTTGCGAAAGTTGCTTAACAACAACGATCGCGGGCCGCGGCGCTTATCCTCTACGCCACCGAGTTATGTCATGGGCTCACCTCAATCCAACCCGTAACGTGAATGAGATCTACGGTGGTATGAGCTTGTCCAAAAAGAACCTATTCACTTTTGCTTGAAATCAATCATAAGCACTCTGTAGCAGCTGGCATCCGTTCTTTTCCTTGGCTGTGCTTGGTAAAAAAAAGATGGCGAATAGCGTTTTGTGCAGCATCTAGGAATATCTATCAAATGAGGATGGCAACGTGCCATCGAACTTTCTAATTTATGATATGTTGATGGGTTTGAAATTAGTATATTTCATAGTCTGATTTTTTAGTCTGATTTTCAGATTTTTAATGGACAAAGCTACAAAGTAAGTAGTCAAGAGACGGCTTTTGGTTTATAATTCATTGATGTTAATTGTAAAAACAAACGGGGATGATGAATGAAGACATTTGATAAAATTATGTCAACTGGGAATCCACTAATGTGAATTGCCCGGTAGATAAAGCGTTTGGTCTGCTATTCGGAAGTCAAGCAACTTTCGCAAAGGCCAGTCATAGGACGGGTAATGAAAAAAATATTTATGCATATGCAATGCAATCGTTAACACCTACCAATCCGCACCGGGCTCACGTGTTGGGTTTTGGCCTATTCTCTCTAATTCATTTAATTCAGTTCTATCCGTAAAGCAATGAGGACATTAGACTAATAATTATTATGAGACCTCTCTAGTACATACTTCATCATCATCAGCCCTTTTACATCCCCTCTGCAGGGGCTCAGGACATACATAAAATTTCTTTAAATGTAATTTCTTAATAATAAAGTTAGTTTTATTGTTTCTGTTTATTAACAAATAGTTTTAGTCGTGTGTACTTATGCTACATGTTTAATTACTTGAAATATGCTAATGCTTTAGAGTTCATTAGATTTAGACGTATTCTGTCCATATCTTAACCTAATATTATCGTCCTCCATAATTTGAACCTGCGCCATTACCATACGTACATAATATCTTGCATAGATTAAGAAATTGTGAACGCAGAGGGGACAAAGAAATTATTTCTCAACTTGAATTCATTATATAAATCATATTTTTAAAAATTTACTTGTAAAAATTACTACAAATAGTCACTTTCATCTTTACCTATTACCTGTGTTTTAAACACCTTCTCATCCACGCAACAGATTTTAATGCAACTTTCATTGTTAGAAAGGAAATTTCTTGAGCAATTCATATTACGCTTTCAAAGTCGTTTCGCTAGTATATCTTATGTGCAAACTTAAATCTTGTATGAATTATACTTTTGTTTCATATACCTTTATAGCAATCGTAACGAAAGTAAAGTTATTAAAAAGTCATAACAAATAAAAGCAGTATTTGGACAGCTAAAATAGACTTTTTTTAATACACTAGTAATACAGACGCAAAAGTTCTAAGAGATTGAATCTCAGATGCAAAACTATTGTAGGCATCAAAATAATACTAAACAATTGTACTTCGTTGCTGTTAGTGTTTGAGCAGCTATTAATGCTATTTCAGTATTTAGTTAAATTTGCATATATTTCCCTACCGTTCGTTGGCTTGTTGTTTTAGGTTGTTGGCCTTTTGACGGCATCTTCTAAGATTTAAGCCCCGGATCTTTTGTTGATCTTCATTGTATTGTTACTAGTGAAAGGTGGATGGATACGGTTCCGATAATAATAATAATAACTATTTCAAAATTTTACAACGCGTTCGGTCTACGGTAATTAAACTTTCCAAAGTGCCGGTAATGGGATGGGTGACCAAAATTTTTTTTAACGCGCACTGTGCTTCGGAAGATGCGTTAAACCATTGGTCCTGGCTGCTTTTGCAGTGCAGTTGTTAACACTGACCAATCCGTGCTGAGCCCATTCTACCTATTCGATTCAATTCTACACATGGGAAAGCCGTGCCCCAGCAATGGGGACTTAAGTAGGAGGGTGATAATGACAGAAATCAAAGTCAAAAGTTGTTTTATCTACGTCGTTTCAGTTTTCCATAATTAAAAGGCCTTAATTAACTTTATATAACTGGCTGATTTTCCCATCCGCGTAAATTATAGCTTCTCGTGGGTGAAAGTATTTTTAAAATCTGCCTTGTAGTTTAAAGCCTATTCGATGCAAACAAACAAATAAAATCGTTTCTCTTTATATTATTAGTATTGACTAGATGACTGCAGGAATTTGTATATTTTTTAAAATTAAATATAAAACATTTTACTTCCTAAAATTGTATCTCAATATTAGTAAAAAGGAATTTTATATTTGATCAATTTTGCATTCAAAATGTCCTTGTTACTGTCTCAGAGTACCAGTGAATTTTTTAAGTATCTTTCATTAAGAATGAAGAATTTTTTGAAATCGGTCCACTAGTTTTTAAATTAATCCGTTTCAGATAAATAAATAAACAAAAACAAAATCGTATTATTAAATAACTTAAACTTGACACAGAAAACTTCCCATCTCATAGTTCAATCCCTCATCAATAAGGAGTGTCATTAAAAATAACTAGGCACTTGATACCGTCGAAGCAATAAATCCAAAGTTGCCGAGAAACGAACCACTTTATTGAAAAAGTTCTGCTATTTCACACTTTTGATAGTCTGATTGCTATTCAATTTATATGCAGGGTTAGAGTAATAAATAATTTATTGACTGGATTTATGCCTTATTTATAATATATATCCTATCCTATCCTATTAATATTATAAAGGCGAAAGTTTGTAAGTATGGATGTATGGATGTTTGTTACTCTTTCACGAAAAAACTACTGGACGGATTTGGATAAAACTTTACAGCAATATAGGTTATACATCAGAATAACACATAGGGTACTTTTTACTGGGAAAACTTCTCACTCCCACGGGATACCGACTTCCACGCGGACGAAGTCGCGGGCGTCCACTAGTAGTCTATATAAAAGAAAAGCGAAAATTCACATACTCATCACGAAGCGTCAGAAACTACAAGTCAAGTTGTTTTTAGAACGTGTTCACTAAGACAGTGTTTTGCGAAATTGGAACCCTTAAGGGTTGATTTAGTTGATAGTGAGTATAGAATAGAATATATTTTATATACACAATAAATTTTAATAATAACAAAACAAGTACAACGTAAAATCACCATATGAATGTAGGTCAGTTAGGTCCCTGCCTCGGATAATGCAATTGGTATGTAGAACTTAGTCCAACACGCAGCAATGTTGCTAATATTCTGAATGTGTAACGTGGTCAAGTGCGTTGTGTGCCTTATTTAAGAAAAAGAAGTGTGATTGCTGTGTTATATATACATAAAAATTAATTAAACATAGGTATCACACTAAATTTATTTATTTATAGCATATATAATGCTATAAATAAATAAATATATATATTATAAAAATATAAAATAATAATTATCACGGCGTATACAAGTATGGCTGTATGAGCCTAATCCCTTTTAAAATAAATAAAAATTGTCACCCTATGAAATTTACCTTACTCTTTAATGTGTAATTGTTAGTAATTTGTCATGTTATACCATAACACATTGTTAATTTGTGATGCTACGTACGTTTCTAAGAAATGTACTGCCACGTATTAAAAACTAAAATGATGGCATCTTTGAAAAGTGCATTTCAAAAATGTGATGTGATACATTTGTACATATGAAGAATACCAGATTGAAACCTGCTAAAAGGCAACATTGTATTAATAAAAAAAAAAACAGAATAAGTTAAAGGTGGAGAATATAATCAAAGGTAGAGATTGAAGAGATTATTCGTACCGTCGTATATGGAATTCAGCACTTCAATTGACAGTAAGTCGAAAATAGAAATTAATTATTTATGCTTTTTATATGTCGTAGGCCAATCGTTGAATTGGGCCGATCGATATCTGCCCGGGCATATCACGATATACCGCCATTTCTCGTTTAAGCTAGGAAAATCATGATCTGCCCAGTTAAGTTTGGCAGATCGACGAGAGCAATTTGTCGATTTTCCCAACTAATCATTTGGGCACATCGTGATATGGCTGGGCGCATCGTATATTCCATTACGCGACACTGGTGGCGCTGTATATTTACGTGTGAGAAAGATGGCGACGTCACAGGCATAGGAAAACTGTGATATTCAAAATAATGACAGTGAGTCACCTGCTTCCCATGATTTCAATGATTGGTCCACGACTCACATACGATGGGATCTTTTAGAAAATGTTCATAATGTTGTTATGTTTAAAAAACACTTTGTATCTGGCTCTTTGTGATGGGACTCGAACCCATGAACTTTCGCATTCCGGGCGACTGCTCTAACTGCTGAGCTACCCAGAACCTAACAGGACTGACGAATCATTCAAGCACTCGTTACTTTTTCGCTACTACCGAGCGTATTTTCATTAATGTTCAGACAATTCACCCAAACAGCCGAAAGAAATATTTACTTTCGATAAAGATGAATATTTGAACAAACAAGAGGCGAAATCTAAAGTCAGTCAGTTCTGATGTTAGAGATGTGAAATTTTTATTTTTACTACTCTTAGACGACTATATATACGAGTGAAGCCTGTTCCAGCGTTTGTTGAAATCATGTTATCCACACGGACGAAGCCAGTGCCGGAAACATAGTCTAAATATATTTCTAGCAAAAGCTCAATCGCAAAATGCTTATAAATAAACAGAGTGGGCGATAATAGCTCACTTACAATTATGTGGAATAATGGGAACAGATCAGAGTCCACTCTCAAACAACAATAGACCGCCATTAACCCGGAGTTATTTCATTAGCGCTGGGGATCTTAACCGTATTTCAAGTTCTAGAGGATTTGGTTGTTACGACGAACAGGTACTCAAAATGAGTGTCAGAAGCTACTTGTGTTCTTAAAAATATATTTAGTTAAATCCTGACCAAAAAGCCTGACTGAAAAATTAAATGTTTTCGTCGGAAATGCAATATTAAATGAAGATGGAAAGTTTTATTCGTAACCAAAGACAGGCTATATGGTACAAAAAAAAAATTGCGCGTGCATACTCTAAGTTAAGGAATAAGATCATAACTAGGCTTATTAAAAATCTTGATGTATGAATTACATACTTTTTTACTATGTTGACTGAGAAATAAAAAGATGGTAACGAATACAGAATTCTAAGCCGAAGAGAATTAAGTATATATTTCTATACCAAAACAAATAAATAAGAGACAAAAATGGAATAACTTTTATCGAACGATGTTTCTTTCGCCATTAGTCCTAATAAAACTAGTAATTACTTTGTTACTTTATATAAGTTACTTTGAATTTTCGTCTCGACACCGAATCATAGCTATATTTTGTTTACTTTAAACGACTACGAGTATACTATATTTAGTTACTGCTACTTCAGAACTAGTAAGTTTAAAGAATGAAAATGGAACTTTAATTAAAAAAAATACTATTTAAAGTTGATTTTGTAGGATCACGATTATCACTACATAGTATAACAAAGTCACTTTCTCTGTCCCTATAAATGCTTAAATCTTTAAAACTACGCAACGGATTTCGATGCGGGTTTTTTCATAGATAGAGTATTTCAAATGGAAGGTTTTTATGTATAATACTAACACGCGGGTGAAGCCGCTGGCGGTAAGCTAGTTTACTACATAACACACTCACCATGGTGAAACCCTTTAACTAACAATTTTTAATATAATATTTCAAACTGAGTCAACTGAACCCATTTCTTTTTGTAAAAATTGTCTGTTAACATATTTTACCAGCATGGATGCCATATTTTTATTTGTTGTTTCATTTTACTATTGCAACATGCCTTTTGATGGATTTTGTGATAAATGATTAAATTGGAAACACTGCTGTCAAACCTGTTCTCATCACTCTTTATTATCAGCATCAGGCATCTACTGAAAATCAGTGCTGCAGCAAATGTTGCTTCGGCCGAGACAACCGAGGCCGGTTCAGTATGAGCTTATGAGTTTGGTATAACTTATTACTTGTTTTTATTTTTGATACGTAATGTTATGTTATTTTTCATTTTATGTCAAGTAAACGCTTTTTATTCTATAATTCGTTCCTCTTTATTAAAGTACATGACAAAATAGTAAATAAAAAGATGGGTAGAGTTATAGCACGTTATAGCTAGAGGAGTTAGGCGCTCGTTCTACGTATGATGAATCCGAAAGGTAGTCATAGGTAATTGAACGATGCAACTCCACCAAGTATGGGATAGTTTCATTTGTCTTTTGCGGAAAATGGTCTTCCGACTGGTCTCGTGCATCGCTTTCATGGAGAGGGACATCGTTAGATTTTTGTGGTTATGGGTTAAAAAATATGAGTTTGAAACCAAGTTGAGTTTGGAATCGTTTAACTATCTCGACGCATAAGACTAAACAGCTAAGATCATATAATTCTAGATTGCAATTCTTCAGGATGGATTTTCAAGCATTACGGGGGCACTCTTGGACATGATTTCTTTACAAACGAATGAGAAGTAAAATAGTCAATTCTAAATTACTAATTTATATCCGATTTCGAGCCCCATCAAGAATTTTGCGCAGTCTCATCACGACTATGTCCTCCTTTGAAAAAAAACAATATCAGGGTTAATTCGTCGGTTGTCAGACTTTTTAAAACTTTTGATTCCTGCAGCGATTTACTTGATTTACATTTTGACTCGTACTCCTAGTTCCATAAAAAAATGTTCAAAATTTTCTAAATTAGCATAATTGACAAATAAAATAATGTTCACTCATTAAATAATAATATGTCATGTACAATAATTTATTCACGGTTCTTATTATTTATGTATAAATATTTTTTTAAACATATGAGCCTGGAATGATTAAATAGTTGATATTGTAAGCTCCTATCAATGTCTGTTACAATAAGTCGAAGAAAACAAAAGAATGTTATCGATATTATATATGTTGGATGGACAGATAAATAAAAAAAAATGTCTTTACAAGATTTGTGGTATAACATACAAAGAAAATCTTATTTAAAAGAAATGTTATTTTGCGTAGATTTAGTTGAAAGCAAATCGGTAATTTTAATACAGTTACCATTAAAGTTAATGTATATTTTTAATTTTATTCAATAAATCACCTCATTAAATAATGCAACAATACCAACATTATTTTATTTTTCTCCATCCGTTTCTCAAGTATACGACGAGAATTTTCAAATCATTCCAGAAAATTCTTTTAAATTAAAATTATACCGAGTCCATTTCTAATGTCCTTATATTTTCACCGACAAATTGGGAGGCAGGTCTTGTATAAAAATAATTAAGTTCCTTGGATTTTTAATCGGCCCCGACGATTTCCCGCCTCAGAAGATAACGCTCCGGGCAGATTGGCAATTATAAAAAATGGCCCCAAAATTGTCCCCGATAACAAGGAACAAGAAGGCCGTCCCGGTTCAAATTTGGCCACTTTTCCGTTGAATATTACGATTGAATTATAGAAATTGGTACATTATATTATTTTTCTTTAGTACATAAAAAAGCTATGTATATTAAATAGTTATAAAATAAGAATTGAGGTTAACAAAATACATGCAAATGTAGTTATATAATGTGAAAAGAGCTAAAAAATAATACAATAAAGTGAGGTGAACTAGCTGGCAAAAATTCGTCAGGACTATGACCTTTCAGTTGACAATGTCCAATTCCCGAAATGTCCAGTTTCCGAAATATCCTAATCCTAATCCATTGGCATCATGGGTTTATTGAACACGCAGATGAATTATATGTACCATATATATTCCTGGCGTTTGTAATTAATAAACGTTGTCTAATAATGCTCAATATGTCTGCGGACTTCTCGTGACCACGTGAATAAAAATACCTACGAATAACTTTTGATTAGCTTTTGGTTTTAGTATATTGGACATTAGATTTTTCGTAAACTGGATATTTTAGGAATTGGACATTTTGAAACTATTCAGTATTCGAGTGAAAGGGTAACAAAAGTACATACATACACTCGCAAACATTCGCAAACTTTAGAATGTTAGTAGGATGTTATATACAAAAACACATATGTCTAAGTTCACATGTTCACAAAGGTTTCAAATCGATTGAATAAAATCCTTTTTAAGAAATAAAAGTGTTATTTTATTCTTCTCAAAAGTATCTTATTATGAACCTGATTACTCTAAAAATCCGTCTCGCCGGCCATCCGACGAAAGTTTAAATGAATACGACGCCATTTTTGTATATAAGTTATAAATTGTGTTTTTTTTTTGCTGTGTGTAACAAGATGACTTCTTAAGTTAATCCTAAGTTTAATAGCATATTTTCTCAAGTACCCTGAACCCGTGAAAACACATGTTTCGTAATAACGAAGAAATTTCAACTTTATACATAGCTTTTAAAGTATAATATTATAAGGAACTTAAGAGATTATTGAAATTGTGATAGCTGTCCAGTTTCTATACTATTTTTATAATAGGTTTTTTTTTTTGCATTGAATAAGTAAGTAAGTAAAATACCGGTTTTAAAAATTCTTTCACTTATGGCAAACTACGAGTACATCATATGCGGGTGACAGATTACAATTTTCATAGGCGAAGTTTATGACTTCTGCATACTGTGGCGACAACATACCAGCCACTCTTTGAAAATATGGGTTATATATGAGATATATTGATAAACTTCGAAACAATTTTCTTTTCCCTTATGGAGAAGCCACAGAACATATCGTTTATCATCTTAATACCTCCTTGTCTCCTGTTTTGATGTTACTTTGGACACCTCGTAGTTTTTCTTTTAATGAATTTTAAGATACTAATTTATCCGGGGGTTAATATAAAATAAAGTTTGTTCATCAGCATCATCATCTCCCCATTGATCTCCCCACTGTTGGGCTCAGGCCTTCCCTCGAATCGAATCGAAGCGAGAAAGGGCCAATACAAACCACGTGGGCCCAATGATGGGTAATAACGACTGCAGATGCAGCCGGGACCAACGACTTAACGTGCCTTCCGAAACACGGAGTTCGAGATAATAAATTTTCGGTCACCCATCCTATGACCGACCATTGCGAAAATTGCTTAACAACCGTATCGCAGACCGAGCGCGCCAGCCCATCGAGCTCTTTTAAAAAAAGTTTGTACATTTTTATGAAATACAAATATATAACAAATGAAATTTTAGTTATAATTTATAAGAAAGCAGTCAAAATCACAGCGCCATTATTTTAAATAGAGGTTTAATGACGATGACAGCACCATCGTCATTAAACCTCTAACTCAGAGAATGTGTTCCATTTTACAGTTAAAATTTCGTTTCAGTGATCGCTTCTAGCTAACTCAAATAAGGGAAATATCTAACATATACCATAACAGTTATATAAATAACCAATTTTTTGCGTTGAAGTAAATTTAGGCTAAGACTGCACTTAGTATTAGTCAAAATTCATATTATTAACCAGATTTAGCAAAGGAGAGTATATTTGCTAATTCTCTGTATAAATGAATTTGGACTAATACTAAAATTGCAATTTCAGAGTTAATTTACTCTGACGCCTTTTAACCTTTTTTATCAATAGCACTGATAGACTTCATCATCAATCAACCGGAAGAAGTCCACTAATAAACCTATCGTTCTCCAAAATATTCATGGCACATGGTTATGTTTGAGAACTGCGCAAGAGCGCAGTTCTCAAACATTCCTGAAATTCTGACCAGATCCTTCCACTTTTATATATTTATTTTAATCTTTATGCCTATAAAATAGCAAAAGGCGGACTTAATGCCAAAAAGGCATTCTTTACCAGTCAAACCGATGAAGATATACAGAGTATTCAAAAGGCAGTATCATAAAAGAATATTATATAAAGCTACAAATCCTAACGAATCATACCAGAAGATTATATATACAATACAAATATAATAAGCATATATAAAAATACATAAACATACGAATAAATAAATATGTTATATACATATATATATATATACACTCTCGCTTTGTATATCAATTTGTTTCATTCTTTCTACATATCAGAACTAACGGACATGCCTCCGTTAATTTTCAACATTATGTCTAAAATAAAGTACGTAGATAGAAAAATAAAAACAGATTTTTTTCTTCTTTTACATGCATACAAAATATAAAAACAAGCGAGACGTATTATATGAGTAACGAGACATATGAAAGCCTGTTGTCATACGCTTAAGCCAGGGTATACCCGTATAAGAAACCTTATAAGAGGATTAGTTTCAATGTGAGATCTTTATACACTTGGATTGAAGTAAATCCAGCGTTCAGACGGTAAAAGATATTTTATTCTAAGGAAACAAACGCACCTATAAATACTTCGAGCGATTTAAAAACAAAAGTGTCAAATGTTGTGTTGTGTTTAATTTTGTAACTTAATAAAATTGACGCTAGATGGCGTTAAAGACAACATTTTATCAGAAAAATTTCATTCTCTCCTTATTCGACTCAATTTAATTGAACTCAATTTAATTCCATCCATGGGGACAGCGTGTGTCCCAGCTGTGGGGATTTTTATAGACTAGTGTTGATGTTGATTTACAGTTTACATTTATTTTAGATAGATCACACATAACATATCTATAACACACATATCTAAATACAGGTCTAACTGAGAGCCTCTTTTTTTGAAGACAGTTAAAAAAATCAGTTGGGTCGATAAACTTTCATACACTGAAAATATGTATTTGTTACAAAAAAAAATGTGGTCGATAATATAGTCACTTTCCGCTATTTGTATGCTGACTGGCTTTAAACTATGTGACGGATTTTAATGCGGATTTTATTAATATACAGAGTGATTTCAAGAAGTTTTATAATACAAGGCCACGCGGAAGAACCCGCTGATGTAAAGGTAAATATGAAATAAAAAATCTTATTAGTTACATTAAATACGGCTAATTAAACAATACTTGATTAATAGCAATGTATTACCATTTTCTCTATATAAAAGAAAACTTTTTGTATTTGTATAACAAAACAAAACACGCAATAACGATATTTCGCATATGCCAATATCCTAGAATCGCTTACTCACTTTATAGTACAGGAGCTCGAGGCAAAAATGTGCAAGGGTTTTGTAACGGTTGATATTTCAGTATGTCGAAGTAAGACTATCATGTTATTCTCTTACCGTTCATACTGGGTAATGAATTAACACATAGTACTTCCTACGACATAGTAACCTACGACCATTCGCAATCCGGGCGACTGCTCTGACCACTGAGCTACCTAGGACTTAACAGGACTGGCGAATGTTTCAAGCACTTGTTACTTTTTTGCTAATATAGAGCGTATTTTCACCAATGTTCAGGCAATGCACCCAAACAGCCGACAGAAATAAAAAATATTTTTACAAATATTTAAACTTTCGATAAATATAAAAATTTGTTCTAATTATTATATTCGATCCATTTTACATTCACAATGCTCCCGTCACAATGCTCACGATTTTTTATCCTATTAATCCTATTAATGTTATAAATGTGAAAGTTTCTTTGTTTGGATGTTTGTCGGTCAATCACGCCGAAACTCCTGAACGGATTTTGATGAAATTTGGTATACAGATAGGGTATTAGCTGACTTAGATAATAGGATACTTTTTATCCCACTTAACCTTTCCCTAGGGTCCACGCGGGCGAAGCAGCAGGCAAAAGCTAGTTGAGAATATTTCTCAGTATAGCGCTGTGAATGCAAAATTAATTGATCAAATATAAAAAATTGTTTTTTTATCAAAGTAACTGAAAAAAAAAATTTGCAAATGTCCAACCCTATGACTATCTGTTAATAATTATTTTTATACTTATATCCCTGAAAATTATGAAATAAAACAGACTCCAAATAAGCTGAAAAAGAAAAAAAAATGTACTTAAAAGCATACACTAAACTAATTCGGGAGGTATTGTGTACAGAAATAATGGACGTTCACCTTAATACTCATCTTATATGCTGTTCATTAAACTTCTGTAAGGGATGTAGTTAATACTGATAATTTACACCTTTAGTTTACACTTTTAAAGTTTTTTTTCTATACCATTTCGTTGTGTTTTTAATATTCACATCAACTGACACATTCGTGTATGTGTCACTCGAACAAGTCACCGCTGTCACAACTCTACAACACATTTCCAACGAAAAAGTGAGTTCCATATCGCTAATCCATGGGAACACTGCGACAATGACATTTGTACGTGTATTTTTTCCGCCAAAATCCCTTGCGGCTGAAGTGACACAGTTTTTTATAAACTTTTTTTTGTTTCAGGTGAGTCCTTTACTAGAATTGAAAACATTTTCTCGGGATACGGTAAGGCATTATACGAGAGGTATGTATTATTTGAAACCCAAGCGAGTGTTATCACTTTTAATATGTCTATCTATACTTACTACTAATATAATAAAGGGGAAAGGTTTAATTGTTTGTTTGGAACGATTTGAAAAATTCTTTCACCTACGAGGTTGATATAGGCTATAATTTACGTGTGAGTCGCGGGAAAACAGCTCGTAGTAATAATAAAAAGGAAAGATCGGATTATTGATTGAATAGTGAACAAAGTCGAGGTCTAGAGTGAGGATTCAATAATAGACTAAAGTTTAGCTATATATATAAATTAATGTGTGAAAATTAAATCATACCGTGATTCACAATTGGTAAGGGCCATCTATTATTCCTAATTGGAACTAATTATATTATGTATATATTATATAACATGAACTATTCACTTTAAATTATGCTATAATGTTAAACTATATTTATAACATATAAATAAATGTATTTATTTTAAATACAGTAAAAGCTCCTTATTCGCGGGGGTTACGTTCCTTAAATAGGCCGCGAATACAGAAAACGCGAATACGGGATGGCATTTAGTATAGAATTATAGGGGATACGTTCTTGACGACGAAATAAAAAAAGCAAACACATAAAAAATCAGTTTAATTTAAGTTTTTGATCATATATACACGTCACATAATATCTTCAGGTTTAGGCAATGGTATAAAAAAAAATGTGAATTTTTCTTGCTTGGCAGACTTTAAGAGCTTTCTCAGTTCACACTGATATTCAGCAGTGGCACTAGCAATTTGCCTCTTAAAAATAAAAATGTATGAAACGAAAATGTTTACATATCCCGTTTGATTTTAACAAATAATTTTTACCTTTAATATATACTTAGTTTTATTAAGCTATATATTTGTTTATTCCTCTCGCAAAAAGCATTGAAAAATGTTAAGAAACTTGAGCGTAAAACGTTTCGAGTATGACACGAAAACATGTTCAAATATCACGTTTAGTTTTAACAAATAATTTTTACCTTTAATACATACTCAGTTTTATTAACCTATATATTTGTTTTGCAAATTTAAGCATTGAAAAATGTTGTAAGAAACTTGAGCGTAAAAGGTTTTTCGAATTCGTGCCAATGAAAATTAAATCATACCGCAATTCAAAAATGGTAAGCACCATGTATTATTCCAAATTGGAACTAAATATATTATGTAAGTACATATATAACATGAACTATTAACTTTAAATTATGCTAAAATGTTGAACTATATTTATTGTTTATTTTAAATATATTTATTTATATCTTTTGTATCTTAGAGCATGAACAAATAGGTTTCGAGACTACCGGACCTATTTTCAATTTACTTAATTATATCAAATCAAATCATTTTTATATTTTCATTTCTTTCAATATTGTTTCCAAGGTTAATCCCTTAGAAAAGTGGTTTAATCAAACTAATAATGTGTGCGGAAATAGATTTATTCCTTTTACAAATCTCCATCTAGTAACTTCAGGAACGGTACCATATGTCGATTAAAATATACAATAAAATACCAAAATACATTAAAGATATAGAAATAAATGCAATATTTTACAAACAGTTCAAAAAATATTTAATACACTGATGCTACTAGAATTTTAAGGGATGCTTGGAATAGAAATAATTAAGGATAGTTTTATTTATA
This sequence comes from Diatraea saccharalis, assembly GCA_918026875.4. Lineage (NCBI taxonomy): Eukaryota > Metazoa > Arthropoda > Insecta > Lepidoptera > Crambidae > Diatraea > Diatraea saccharalis. Next base: position 19,320,705 of record OU893339.1, read on the forward strand.
ATTTTGTTGTTTTCTGTTATAAAATTTCTGTTACAATTGATTGAATTTCTTTTAGTTAATTTAAATAAAATTTTCATGCATAAATAATTATATGGAAATGTATGTATGCATTAATTGTAGTTTTGCGAAGCAATGTATGTTGTAGCGTCCTTGCAGGACACATGTTAAGGATAATTTATATGTAAGTACATATGTGCCAATATGGAGCAATAAATAATATGACTATGACTACCTGAATGCTAAAGTCACAAAATAAACAGGGTGTAATAAAGTATAAGCAGCGGCATATAAGTGAAAGTGAATTATTTTTCATCGTAATATTAATTAATAAGGCCATACAATATTTTCAATCCAATCAATGTATCTGGAGACCCTGGTATACACACCTGGTGCCATTCTTCTTCCACAGTCCCTACCAAAGGAGGTTACACCAACTACCGTATGTAAAGGAAATGAATGTACACAATCCACTCTCTCTTCCATATACTGCAAGGGTCCTCCTGAGTCTCCCTGACAAGTGTCCCTGCCTCCGTGTTCCAGATCCCCAGCGCAAAGTTGGTCTTCTACAATACCCCGTGCCAAAATCTTTCGTCTGATCATATACTTCATTGTTTTATTGCACGCTCCATTGTCTATAATGTCCACGTCAACTTTCATCAAAGTTTGACTTCCAAGAGAAGACCCAGATGCAGTTACACCAAATCCAATTGCTGTCAGATTGGTGTAAGCTATTTGATCGTGTGTTTCCAAACAAGCTATTCTTATGTCTCTATTTAGAATGAAAGGCGGATCGGCTCTCATCAGAGCTATGTCATTATATTTCGAAGGTGGTTTATGATCTGGATGGAGAATAATTTCACTTACGCTCCTCTCTTGTGTTAATTCATCTACTTCGTCGAATTCAAAAGTCGCTGTACCAACTCTGAGTACGCTTGCAAGTCCGTTGATTGGGTCTTCTCTGCAATGAGCAGCTGTCAAAACCCATTTCTCGCTCACCAAAGTTCCACCGCATTTCCAAATAGGTTGCTCCTGGATATGACTTCGGAATCCTATAAGAATCATATGCGGGTACAGAAGAAAATCTATAGGCACTCTTCTTCTTGTCAGTGGATGTAGAATGTTCTGACATTCCAACATGTTTTGTCCGTACTTCTTGCAAGCGTCGAATGCTCTATCGCCTATACGTTTCTCTGCTATCGCTGAATTATATAGAAGAAATAGGAGTATCAGCATTTTCTTCTACTTTTCGATTTTTGCATCAAGAAGTCTATTAGTTGGAAACGTTTATTCATATTCGTCCGTTCTCGAATAGGTCTCGATAAAACTGATTCGTTTCGTCAACTTAAAACTGCATGGAAAAAGCAGTAAAACTCATCAACCCATAGCGAACCGATAGCCATTACGATTGTTAGAATTTTTCCATCTATATTTTTTTATTTCTCCGTTATATTAAATGTTTTAAAAGAAAATTAATTGGTTAATTTCTTGAGTTATTATATTTGAATTTCAAATACCTAGGTCAAATTTACCTATCGTATACTTGTATACTATGGAGTAGGATCTCGATTTGCAATTATATTAACTTTGAGTGGATGTCATGGCTTAAAGTCTAACAAAAACAAAATGATTAGATGCTTAAATCGTAGACGAAGTAATAAGGTAAGTAAATATTGATAGTACGATATTTTGTTCTTGAGGATAGCGCGTTATTTTTGCGATATAGAGGTTAAAACAAAATTTACAAGAGCTGTATTACTAATCCGCTCTGGGTCTGCATTATTATTGCCAATAATTACTTCTACTAGTATTTGATTCCATCCATAGAGAAGGCCACGCCAAAGGGAAAATTATGATGAAGATTTTCTTTTCAGTATTTTAATTTATTTCAAGTATTTCAAATACGTAAAAAACTAACAAAAGACTCGTGGACGCAGAAATATTTCTGTTTAAACCTGTATTTGTACCCACACGCGGCTTGATTGCTCGCCACGCTACGACATTAATGTACGAAAAGATATTTTGCCTATTTTACAAACTATTCTTTAACTTGCAATATTAATTAAGCTCTTTCTTGATCTATCAATCAAGACTGATGAATGGTCATCTTAGAAGCACGAATGAATTGTCATCATACCAAGACATGATTTTTGGTCGTCCTACAAACACGAATACATTTCCATTGTCGATTGCTGCGATCCATTGCGAATTTCATCACCTCCTGGCATTTGTGAGAAGGGTGTACTCTTTAGTTGGTCTGTTCGTCTCACTGGTGATCGGTCACGTGATCTCTTGCCTGAAGGCAAAAAAGAAGGAAAATTTGTGACGGTTAGTGGTTACCTCCACTGCAGTCTCTCATTGGGATGTGAGTGTGGATCAAGTCATCTAAGGGACCGTCTATTAATCACGTGAGACTAGAAAAAGGGGGAGGGGATTCGTCAAAAATCACGAGATATCACAAGGGTTGAGGGGGGTGTAGTAATATATCACGTGTATTTATTTTTGCCTCAAACGCGCGATTACATTTTTTTGTAGGTACTAAAAATACACGTGATTTGAGTGAAGCAAGAGGAGTTAGTTTTAAACCTCACCGTGTTCTAATTCAACTTAGTGGCAGTTCATTAATCAAGCATTTTTTTTTTTAGATTTTTCAACCCCCCCTTGGTGATAACCAATTAGAATCCACTTCTCGGTTGTCGATTAAACTGAAATTTTGTATGAGTTAACGTATCTTAAAATAGAATTTAGCTGATCTGATACCATTAATTATATTTACATTCAAAAGTGTAAAACTAGTTAATACAAAAGTTGCCGAACTAGTGAACTGAACTGAACTATCAGGAGTAGAGGCCGTAATGGGTTTTTAAATGCAAACGCAGTTTTTAAGGTGAGACAACAATATACATACCTATGTCACTATCCCACTTCATCATCATCAGCTCTTTTACTGCAGGGGCTCAGGCCTTTCTTATGGATGGTTAAGGAGGATGGGCCATGACCCACCACGCTGGCCCAATGCGGATTGGAGGGTATTAACGACTGCAAATGCAGCCGAGACCAACGGCTTAACATGCCTTCCGATAATTTTTTGGTCACCCATCCTGTGACCGACTCTTGCGAAAGTTGCTTAACGACAACGATCGCGAGCCGAGGCCACCGACCACTATGCTACCGAGCTACTCTGTCTATCCCACTTAGAACAATGTTATTGCATCGACATTTACTAGCTATAAAGTTAGTAAATGTCGATGCATACTCAAGTATCCCTTACTTACTCAGTATGTTTTAGACATAATTTATAATTTTATTTACAGTTAGTTCAGTTTCCATTTCGGGAACTTCCAATCCTGCAAATCCTAATATTTTCTTTAGTAAGTCTCTATGTGAATAAATAATTTCAAATTGCCATGTCCATAATGAATCATACATCTTTAATCTTCGAATTCTTTCCTCAGATGTTTGCACCCTTCTGTGAGTAGTCGACAAATAGCGGTTCCTTTAAACCTCGATTGAAATGGGAAAAAATGTGGTGTACGCTTTCAAGGGTTGGGAATCGGTCAAAAAGGCGGTTTTATCGTTCACAATAAGCGTACAGTTATAAATAAACAGAGTCCGTGATATTTTTCGGGTCTCCGCAAGGGTTATTGTGGGTTATTGTGAACGACGCTCGGGTTATTGTGAACGAGGCTCGAGTTCTGCTGTTGAATCAGCCCATATTGTTGGTGGAATTATTATTTTATAAGTGCGGATGTGTGATAATGTTTGTCGTAATAGAAATGGAGATGTCAGCGGTAAGATTTTGATACAGAATGGAAAAGAAATGTAGGCGTATATTTTGTAGCTGTATTTTCTCAAATACAGAATTAAGTAGCCAAAGCGCTACTATAGCAAACTGATACAACAAAGGTATTAATAACATCCAAACCCGAAACGATATAGAAAAGTTTAATCGCTTACCGGGAATCGGACCTTTTTAATATAGTAAACATTTTTTATAAAAGCTGTAGAAATATATTGACTTCAAAGTTGGTTATCAATTGAAAGAAACTCCTTTGAATTCTAAACTCCTGTAAGTTTGTTCTAAACTTCATACTTCCAATTATTAATTCAATTGATCCTATTTAAAAAACTTTCCGGTGGTTTATTAACCTCTTTGGATTTATTAAATTAATTACTAGCAGTTTAATACTTCTTCCATGAAAATTACAATCTGCAAGAACCACTTATGAAGTAGCTTCCCGTAGGTGAAAGATTTTTTATAACTGATAATAGTTTCGGAGTATATTCGTTGCAAACAAACTAACAATCAAGTCATTCCTTTTTATAATATTAGTGTGGATATCCTAAAAAGCATTCATCATCACCTATTTATGACCTCACTGCTAGGGCACAGGTTTTCTCTATGAATGGAATCGAAGAATGGGACCTTGACCCACCACACAAGCCGCATGCGGATTGGCGAGTGATAGCGACTGCGAGTGCAGCCGTGCCAATGGCTTGACGTGCTTCCCAGTACGGAGGAATTACGAGCTTAAAGACCGTATCAAATACTAAACGCGCTAACAACTGTGCTATCGAGCTCCTCGAAAGTATAATATGATTGTACTTGAACTATGAACTATTATATATAGAAATATTATATTTCTATAAACATTGTAAATCAATGATAAGATTGACGATTTATTACAATTGGCAGTGTCATTAATAGCTAGTGTTGTTGTATCCGAAAAATCTGAGTCTCATCAAAGATTTAACAATACTACGGATATAACTCTTTATTATCTGTCACATAACAACTGCGAAATCAAATTTTCAAATAAAAATCAAAGAGCAAACATGGGACAATGTTTGGCAGCTCATCTGTATTTCTATTATTTGTCAAAGAAAATACAACTTTAAGTCTTACACAATAGAACATAACAATGGGCGTGAATTTACGGACTTTTGAAGTCACATCTGGGATATATTTGGTGGAAGAAGACGTCCAGTTTTATAGATACGTGGTTTCATAGTTGGTGAGGAGGGAACAAGGTCTTAGCTGACCGGTTGACCTCTGGAAACAGTATGGCATTCAGCCAAACGCCTTTTAGTACAGAAGACCTAATAGCTCCAGTAGGGACAGTATAGTATTTGAATGTCTCCAATATAATATTAATATAAAATAAATAGAGGAACTTGATGGTCTGCGATGAGGAAGTTAAGTTACTTTCGCAAGGGCCGGTCACAGGTTGGGTGACCTAAAATTTCTTATCTTGTTTCACATTGGGCCTATTGGTGAGTTGTTTCTATTATAAAATAGGTTCTGAAACTGCTGGACCGATTTTACAAATTATATCACCTGGGAAGCTAGATCATACGCGGGTGACTACACATATCATAATTTGAAGATACTGTAGCCTTTTCGTATGAAATTTAATTTGTTGGAACTGTTTTGTTGTTGGAGCTGTGTTTTCCTTATAAGAATACGCGATGTTCCGATATAGAACCTTTGGGAAACAATGTATTGAGCGGAGTTAGGTCAAGGGTGTTGTTTTGTATGCTGGCTGTATTTTGTATTTGGACTGTACAGCTAACCAATGTGATTGTTATTATAATACTTATAGTAGCTGTTTTTCTGCGACTTCGCAGGCGTAAATTATGATGTATGTCACCCGCCCCCGCCTATGATGTTTTCTGTAAATGAAAGAATTTAAATTGAACAAAGACAAAAAATCTTTCCTCTTTATGATAACTCAGTATAGATAACTAACAACATAATGATTTGTAATAATTACGACTTGCGTATTTTTTTTATCACTATATGAATTAAAGAATTAAGTAAAGTTTATTACCTTAATAAATGAAAAATATAAGTTTTCTATTTAAAAATAACTTTTTTGTATATAAATTATGGCTGATTTTTCTTCGAAGATTAAGATTACTACGATTTGGAGGGTATCTAGGACATATTTCTTTTTATTTTTCTAACTAAATTTTCTATTTTTCATTAACAAACATCATAATATTTTAAAATAAGCCAAGATAAAGTGTTTTTGTTAACCCTTAAACTGAAATATTGTGAAAGATTAACATTTTAAAAGCTTATTTCGGTACTTAGAAGAAATTATTTATTTACAAAATAAATTCAAGAATGAAATAATTTAGGATTCGTATAAATTAACTGGCATTATCGTAATTGCGGTTTTGTAAGGTAAAATATAAATGAGGCTCCTAAAGTAAATTGGTTAATATTTATAAATTAAAAAAAAAGTCTTTGGGTTTAAATAACATTTTTGTTTAATAATGAAAGGAAAACTTTATTCTTTTATGAAATAAGTAATTTAGTTATTTATTTTCGACAGTATGTTCATTGTCGCAAATATACTCATTTCGACGTCACAAATTCTTAAGAATATACCCTATTGTATAACGCCAAATTATTCTCAGTAGATTTTTACTATAAGATATTATATTATTTTATTATTAACTTAACAGAATTGGGGTAAATAAAAACTCATTGATATAACCCATTCATAGTAAGGTTAATAACCAACTTAATGTTATAGTTGATGCAAATCTGTAAATTTTTCAATTGTTAATAATTTCAATTACTGTCTATTGTTCAATAATTGATATTAAATTATGTCCAAATTATTACACGCCTCATGTAATCATACAATTAATAGTGGGTTCAATCAGTTTTGAACCATTTGCAGTTTATTTATTCCGGATTCCCGAACAGTTTTAATGATAAACTTACCACAAATTGTATGTCGTCTTACTTACGCTTGTATATTCAACAGCATTTAAAAATAAATTTCTCTAATTGCATTTTCAACTTATTTTTAATTTTGTGTTAACGCCATATGCTGATGTAAGTTCCATCTGGTTTCGCCCTCAGTCAGAGAGATAAAAATTGTAACGTTTATCCGTAACAATGTTAGGATCGAATTTACCACGCTCCCTGCATAATTTGCCCCACAGTAAAAAGTCTATGCGTAATAATCAACTTCGTATGTCGACCATTCGACCATCAGTATCTTATATAACAATATGTATTCTGAAACCTCTCTAAACAAGCTGTATTAATATTTGTCGTTAAAAACGTAAATTATGTCTAATTTTTATTGTTTTGAGCTTATTCTCTAAATCTCTTGAGTCTTTTTATATTTAAAACATGAAACGACCCTGGGGCAGTTTTGGGCCATGAAAAAATATAATCAAAAATTATGTTTTGACAATGTTAACCACAAATCAATGTAGATTCAACTGTCCTGTGTGTATAAAAATCACCACGATAATAAAAATAATCTGTGCCCAAATCCGAATAACCCTACTAAGTGTTCCGATGTGCGCATCAACTATTCAATCAGCTATAAAAATAACGCTTTATATACGTAACGCGCAAAAAAAACGTGTTATCGTCGTAACGCGCGATGTGCCTTCGCGCGGAAAATGAAAACTAAATAAAAGCAAGCGGTCCCCGTCAAATATTGCGAAGCGTCTGCTATCAAAACTTTATATTACACACAGATCTGATGACACTGGATGGGGATAGGCTCAGTATTTGATGCAAACTTTATAATTTTAACTGGCAGTGTATACAGGAACAAAAAAAGGTTTAATAGAACAGATTTTTTACATTTTTTTATATTTTACGTAAGGAATATACGGAATATGTTAGGTATACTAACGTTTTACCTTAACCAACCAACCAAAAATAAATAAAAATGATAGGTTTGATTGTTTGTTGAAAAGACTTCGAAACTACTTGATTCATTTTAAAAAATCGTTCACCGTTCATCAGGTATTCATCTATGTCATTTCTTGTTGAAATTTACGCAAAAAACATACGTAAAAATATTTATTTTTTCTATTATCTGACTGACTAACTAAATAGAATTTCTTATTTTTTTACCAGCCGTCATCTCTATTATGATTAATTGTATAAACTAACTTTAATTAACAAATAAACATGCTTGCAGATTATTTCGTTGTTGCTTTCCACATGATTCCCTTTTCGTAATTAATTCAGTAGCGAAGTTAATAGAATATTATTCTATTTTCGTGTTCGTTTTTGTTAATTAATTCCCGTCTGGTCTTCAACGTTTATATAAAAAATAATTCTTAATAAGTCTGTTCAAAATAATACGGTTACTCGTTGTGGTGTAAATTAAAACGAATAGATCAAAGGTAATTTAATGGCGTATTTATAAATTAAAATTAATCCTTGAATTTGTTGCCAAGAGTAAAAAAAGGCCTCAGCAATTTGGCTTAGATTTAAAAATTCGTTAAAGTCTAAGGAGAGTTATTAGAATAAAAATATAATAAATTGCAATGAAAATGCAACTTTAGTTTTTGACGATTGACAATCTCCGGGCCCGGTTCGATTCCCGGTGGAGTCATATGAAATTGAACTTTTCTTTATTATTTCGAGTCTGAGTGATGTGATACCTTCAACGTTTCAGGTTTCTAAATAAATAATTTATTGAAATAATCTTCTTAATAGCACTTTGGAATCGTCCATTACCTACCTACCATTCGTTCAGAACTTTCACTGATATCTTTTATCAAAAGATACTGATATCTATTATCAAAAGATACTGATATCAAAAGATATCAGTATCAGAAGAAACGAAATTTATATTAATTATGTCGTTGCCAAAATACGCATTACAATAACAATAAGAACAATTATCAATGTCTGTACGAAATACCACAAGTACACAGCGAAGGCTAATTATTCCACGCAGTCCTTGTAAGTTTATAATATTCTTCCTTAAAAGTTTATATTATTATAATAGTCCTTATAATATTCATCAACTTTACAAATATATTGTGTAACTTTATTGAACATAGCATTGCATTTACCCGGAAATGATCCTCTAGTTTTTTACTTGAAGTGCTTTAATTATTGGGATCTGAGAAATTTATGTAATAATAATTGTTTAATACTTAAAACATAGTAACAATTCTGAGGCACATATTCACCCATATGTATCAACGACCTAGCGTTCCGTATCACAAAACACAGTAAACGATACAGAGTCTATGGATACCGATACATATCGTTTGTAACGCTCACATAATACTTTAAGGTCATTGGCCGTTTTTTTTTAATGTCTAAAAGTAGAGTTATGGATTAGACCTCAATGCTAGCTTCCACGATCGCATCCAGTGATGCTCTGATCTTCAGGAAGCATCTCGCATGGGCACCGTTGGCCCGTTTATTGCTTTTCGCGACGATTTACCCTAAACTTTTTTCCGTTATAATGTGTCGTATGTAGGGTTGTCGACTTTATCAACTTATGAAATCATACATTTATATTTTCTGTATGAAAGACGGGCAAGGAAAAAAATTGAACCAATTATTAATAATTACTATAAAGTTTCGATTAAGACTTAACCAATTTTTAGGTAAGATTATTATAATTATATCAATATTTAAACGTTAACGTTTTTAGGTTACACAAATTTTTATTTTCAATTTAAAAATGCATATTTATTTTTAACATAAACATCTTCTTTCCTATATTATATTTCATTTTCGCATTCACGATGCTATACTGGAAAATATTCTTAATGAAAAAATGCTTAAAAAATCCACTTACCTTATCCGCGAAATATAAATATTATATTAAAGAAGAGAAAAAAAAATTGTTTACATCATATAGGCTCTGAAACTACTGTATTGATTTTAAAAATTCTTTCATCGACGGGAAGCTACATCACAAGTGAGTGAATCAGACTATAATTTACTAAATTACAAAAATGTAGAACGATTCAAAAGTATATGGAATAAGCTTTTTGAATAAACTTGATTTATTTTGGTTTAAACTATAGCAGTCAGTCTTGTGGTCAGTTCCATAAATGTTCATTAAAATTTAATAAGACCTTTAAGATCTAATGAATGTTCTAAAGAAACATAGTATTGGTAATGTCGCTTTAAAATTTTAATGGACGTTCGTGCAACTGGGTATTTTTCTGATTTAAATAATATAATTGACAATATAACATCGTCATTTTTATTAAAGTGTCACAATTTTAGCAAATTATTATGAATTTGTTTTTACTACGATTATTTAATACATTATAAAAGATAACGTATAAAATTACTTTTTCATTATATTTTAGTCAGTTAGTAAATGGTTACAACGCTATTAACAATCAGTGAAGAATTTATAAGCTGTTTGCAAATTGACAGCCCTATCAGAAGTAGGATGTTCGCAGTTTCACGACTTTTTACATTTTCGCTGCGAATATCGATACAAAACCTTATGTGAGGGGTGTGATATGATAAAAGTTGTATTCCTACTGTTCACAATAGCGAAACTTTCACTTTTAGCACCATGTCACAGTAACAATAGCCATTACACCAAATAACTAGATAATAATTCGTTTAAATTTTTTAAAGTGTTTTTATTAAAACTAGATTATTTAGATATTCCTTCCTTCCCTTTTGATTAAATGTTTATAATAAGAAAATATTGTAATATTTAGTGGGAGTCAGACGATTTGATTAGAGTCAGATTCCTAATGGCCAGTCATGAGGTGGGTGACCAATTATTTTGAGATTATCTATATTTTAGCTGTGCCTTGACGGATGGATCTGGGTAATATTATGTAAACTGCAAGGTTTCATGAGAATAATGAATATGTATGACTCGGCAATCAACATATTAATCAGTAATCGAAAAATATCTGCCTTGTTATTTATAATGTTGTAATGGCAAGTGACCATTACAAAATTACATAAGTAATTTTCAATAGTCTCTGTATGAAATAAAACATGGAGAAAAAAGCAGCCTTTACTAAGTTTCTAGCCGGTTCTTCTTAGAAAATGCTTTCCCGCCATAGTTTTGCGAACCGTTGGCATAGTTTTCGACTTTCACAAGTGCAATGTAACAGCCATTGTCATACAGCCGATATTGATTTAAGATTAAAATTTAAGAATTAAGAATGATAAAATAAAGAATGAAACGCTATGTACTGATACTGATTATAGAATATATATTATCAAAACAAGCGAAGCAATATCGTAATGTAGAAACAATATAGCACCATCTAGGTAACACCACCAACAAATGTAGTAATGTTTCTGTTTCGAACACCTATAAACATTGATATTTGCTTGTTCATATTTATTATATTCTTGTGGCGCGCCGGCCCCTAACCACGGACTTTTCTAACGTTTTTGTAATAAAACCGATAATTTTAAACGCCGCGTCTAACCTTTAAACTAACGCTAGTTGTACTTACGTGATCACCCACCGTAACATTCGACGGTCACAGCTGTCGTCTGAATGTCAATTCTAACCACACACCGACGAAACGTTAGGGGTTGTCTTTGATCGATAATAAAAAGTTATTTGTTTATACCTGTTCAATAGAGTAAACATGTCACTTGTTTAACATTTCTTTTTAAATAAAAAAATTTATTGAGGTAGTAAAAGCAATATGTTGTGTTACCGTTTAAAGTGAAGATTTATATGTTAATAAAAATGTTTCTTTATTTTAGGTATTTATTTGATGTATAAAAATGAAGCTGACTATAACACAGAGTCTAAAACTGTATCACTGATTTGAAATTTATTTCCAAATAATCTGTAATTCTAATAATAATAGAGCTATATTCAACAACAAAATACTTTTTGACGTTTTGTACGTTGTGCAATAGGCCATTACTGTCCTTACTCCCCGTCAGGCGTTAATTTCGTATCTATATTAAAATTTGTATCCTTTTTTCTATCACTAATTTAGAACTTATTTTTAACTACACACGGATGATCATTGTCCGGATAGTTGGGTGTTAACAAATATATTCGCAGCCGAGAGTAACGGCTTATTATGCTTTCTGGAGCAAGAAGAAAAAAAACGGTCACCCATCCGATGATGGGGCATTGCGAAACTACTTTAAACGCAGGTCCATTTCATTAACTATAGTACGACTTATATATACGTGTTTTATTCTGAATGTCTGCTGCGGCGGTAATCTCTAAGATAACGCTACGGTGGTCGTAAAAATGCGACAGGGTAGTGGCATCACGTACATACATGGTACATATGTACGTAGGTGTTATTATTGCGCTGTAAGTACTATAAGTGTCGTCGTGACTTCATTTTACGACATGTAGACATAAGCTAGTGAAGATTATTGTAGAAATTTCGTTTATGAAATCCTTAAGCTGGAATTATACTGGGCCCGTGGTGTGCATACATAGCCATCGGCCTGCAGAGCCAAGAAGAACTCGACGCTGAACACACCCTTTCACAGCATAGAGCCACAACTATTCAAGTAGGTTTTATTTGATTGAACTTCTACCTACTCTATGAATAGAGCTGCGGTAGTCGTCGATTTCAAAGCAGTTATTTATAAAATGCAGTGCGGTCAAATTTTGCAGTGTCTAATAAGCCACCGGGCGGCGGGTGATATATGTAGCAACCATAATTATAAATGAAATAAGTTATCTGCAGCCGAAGATCATAAAAAAAGCAAATTTCATTGAACTAAATTCAATTTCAAGAGAATTACAAGTAAAATATGATAATACTTCGAAGTGTGAAACAAATATGAAATATAATAATTGGATTTTGACAGAAATGCTGGTGGTGTTGCAATGCCTGGCACGTTCCGCTGACGCTGTGCCTCGTGCTGTCTAGTGATATGTGCAGTGTTGATCGGTGTCAATGCTGACTTGGCGATCGTTATATATTAGGCTTCCGTAACAAATGTATTCGATAGATCGAGTCTAAAGTAATATCAGTCCGATACCAAACAAAAGATCTATCGCTCGGCGACCTGCAGGAGTTTCATATAGATATAGGCTTTACAGCCTGTATAGGCTTGTGCGCAAAGATTGCAACGACAAATTACAATTACGGTAACATCGATTCAATTGGTGATTAAAGAAAAAAAGTAGCCATAATACAATTCACGCATTTTCGTCTGTTGTTACTGAAATAAAGACTTTCCTGTGTAGACTCCTTGGTCACTCACACAAAATTTATAAAAAAAAACTTCTTTCTATAGGATGCAATGCTATTTTGATTTTCATTTATAATAACGGATTTTTGATCAAGAGAATTCAAAATACAATTTGCAACTGTGTACGAGTATACTGTAACAACATTTTATAGGAGTTGTTCACAGGTTCAAAAAAAACTTAAATATCACTGGCACGAACATAAATTAAATTTCAAGCACTGCCCTGCGATTCTGTAAAAATCCAAACCCGAATTCGAATTCACTCAAGTATCCGGATTCACTTCAAAAGCGGCATCCGCTCAATCTTGAATTGGTAATAACTAATAACGTTTCGTGGCATAAGTGAAGTGAGTTTCGAAATGACATAAAAATATAATAACTAAAACATGTTTAATCAATCATTTTTGTTTTGCAATTTTTATACAATAAATGGAATCAATACAAATTCTTCACTCGAATTCGGGTCGGATTTTACAAATCACCCTACTGATTACAATTTTTTCCTATTTAATTGAGGAACGTATAACCCCCTTCTGGTTGCTTAACGTAGTGCAACAAATTAAATGCAGTCAAACCCCCAAAAATATGGGACAATACGACCCCATTTTCTAATCTAACCTAAACCAGCTACTCAACCATTATTCTTGTTTGCCTTACCCTAAATCAACGCAGACTCTCATTGGGCCATTGTTTACTTTTCATTATGACATGTGTGTTTGAAGACGATGCATTGAATAATGTATTGTTGGGTAGATATTAAAATCTCAAGTGCAGATGTGGGTGGGTCTTTTTGGCCCCATACGGTTATTCGGGGGTTGTTTTATGCAATATGGTGTATTATAACAGATTATTTTTTAATATCCATCGTCGTATTTAATGATTTAATGCAATTTTTAGCTTTTAGAATCCATCTGAGGCTTCAACAAAAATCAATTACGGCACGTTTTTCATTACGTTTTACTATTATTAATAGAAAATGCTATATTGAAAAATATTCTTAATAAAAAATGCTTAATAATCCACCTTGCCCTGAGGTACTCTAGGGTGGGTCTCGAATCTACCCATTCCATCCAACGATTAGAACAAATTTTCATCTTAATTGAAAGTTTAAAATATTTGTAATAATATCTCTTTCGGATGTCTGGGTGGATTGCCTGAACATTGATGAAAATACGCTGGTTGGTAGCGAAAAGAAAAAAGTGCTTGAAAGATTCCTCAGTCCTGTCATTTCATAGGTAGCTCAGTTGTTGGAGCAGTCATCCGGATAGCGAAAGGTTGTGAGTTCGAGTGCCATCTCAGAGTACCTCGAAGCAAAGTAGATTTTTAAGCATTTTTCATTAAAAATATATTGTGTTATAATTAACATTTGTTGATTTGAATAAAAGTGAACAAAATGTAGGTATATTGTAAAAAAATAGTATGTAATAAGAAGCAACTTGTGTTGACGATAGCTTTGGTAGCCTCTTTAGATAAGTGTTTCAATATATTTTGGTATTGCTATCTGTCTCCGGTCAAATTTGTGTCTTTACCTATTTTTTAAATTATATCTATTCTTGCTAATTTATCTCTTTAATACCACAGTCCTCGTTCTTGCTGTTGATAACCACGTATTTATTTTTTTTATTTTTATCTTTTTGAACAGCTGGTAAGATAGAGAATATGAGTCACCGTAATGAACACAATATTAAACTTTATACACTGACTACACATTGCTACCTTTGTAGTTGTTAACATCCACCGATCTGCACCGGGTCTGCTGGGCCCATCCACCAGATGGGCCCATTCTCCCTATTCGATTCCATCCATAGGGAAGGCCCGTGCCCAGCAGTAGAAACGTTAATAGGCTAAATATTAATAATGAGTAGGTATACGTAATAAATAGATACGAGTATCTTTCTAGATTACGTATGAGTACAAAACACATTAATCTATGTTTCGTGACTTTAAACTCTCAGATGAACCAATTGGGTCAAACTATAACACGACGCAGATATCGGCCACAGCTGAAAGAAGACCAGTAGCTCCACAGTATCGATATATAGGTATTTCTGACATTCAAAACTGAAGATTTTGATATTATTATAAATCGAAAAAATATTTTCTTGGTCTCCAAGTCCTCTCCATGTTATAGTAACGTCTCAATCCGTAACCATCTTGATAAATCAATGGCTTCCATTTTTATATTTATTAGTTATAATTATATTTATTATTGATTTACATTTATTAGTAGTAAAATGAAAAAATACAATGAATTTTAATAGAAAAATGCAATGAATTTAAATACAACCACCATTGCCACCAGCAAACCGCGGTATTTCAGCGTCATCTACGCGAACCGCAAAAAAATACCAAAAGCCCGCGTAAGGTACGAATAATAATTAGCAGAGCGATTCTGTAAAATCTGAATCTGAATTCGAATTCACGAATCCGAATTTACTTCGAAATCGACATCAGCTTAACCTTGAATTATTATTCCACTCCAGTCCACTCTCTGATGTTATGAAGCCACGATTTCTTGTCTTTTCCCCGCAACTTTTCCCTTCATAATAACCTGTAGCAATTGTACCAATTGTCGCCGTTTGAAAACAAATATACCGCTAAAATTCGCCATCTGTCCATTTCTTGATGTTAAAACCCTACTTTTACTATAATCGTCAGTTTACACGATTAATTAAAATAAACAGTGAACGTACTGTTTGCTTCTACACTGTGGTGTGTATTGTAAGTAACGTTGCATGCCGATGACTCTGCGGTTAGCTCGCAGTCCGGAGTTCGGTGCCCGGCCAGTATTAGACAATTTCGTGCTGTTATGCGGTTTTGTGATGGAATTTGTGGTGTGCGTCTAGTGAGGTGTGAATCTATCGAGCCAAATGTAGCTATTTTCTGTATAAACCGAATTCATTAGTTTTGAACTGAAGTTTAACGAAAGGTTTTGTTACATTGAATGTATAGTTGATATCATGAATTACGGGATTATTTAAAAAAGTTCTTGTACCTTCTGGAACATTCTTTTGGTAATTATAAAATAGCACGGATGGTAGGATGCGACTTCATAGGATGAATATGTAACGACCCAAAGCTACATTATACGCGGGTGGCATAGACTATAATTTACGCGGACTAAGTTTGCGGCAAAAGAGCTGCTTACTCAATAAGTTTTCTGTCCAATCATAATTATTTCAATCACTTGTATCTGTGAGTAAACCAGTTGTATACAACCTTTGACTCGTGAAGCGTCGTAACATGTTGAGAAACTTGATTTAAACACAGCGAGCGAACTGTTTAGCAACGTTAAAATGTAAGCTTATAATTGCGTTAAGACTTAAGTGATCATTTTATCGGACTAGCGAAAGTTCGCGACTTTGCATTCATTCTGGTTCTGGTTCAAGTAAGAAATGTTAGACATCCGTAGCCGAGTGGCTCGCACGTTGATTTCAATGTGTCTTTCATCTCTAAGATTTGGGAAAAAATTCAGTCGAAAAATTTATTTAGTGTCCCCTATTTCAAATACTCCATAATATGACTTATCTTTAATATTTTTAACGTAAAAATCTCAAAAATTCACTATAGTCCACAACTTCTACCTAAACATTGAGCTTCCGAGACCCAACAGGACTGACGGATTTCTCAAGTAGGGGAGACCGAGGTGAGTTGTGACAGAGGTGAGTTGTGACAAGGAGGATTTCTCTCTACCTATTATAGCAAGCGAGATGGCTTTAACGCTTGTTTGTCGTTCTCGACACGCGCTACACGACCCAGTACCTGTCGACGGTGCATATGGCACAGTTGCGTAAATATATCGTCAGTGTACAAAAAATTGCGAAAAGTAAGTTTTTCTTCAAAATATTATTTGAATATATATCATATCTTAGTATATGTGCATTGATGTGTTATTTTTTCTTAAGTTATGTAGTTATTTAAGTCTCAATACGTGGCACTGATTATTTGTATGCGCATCGTGTTTAGAAAATATGAATTATTATTCGGACCAAGACGTCATTTTGAACACCTAGGCGAGTTGTGACAGCCTGTCACAACTCTCCTATCTTACTCCATATTTCTGCTGGGCTATTTGTACAATGTTTTTTATTAACAATGTTTTTAGATGTTTGTTGTTGTGTTAGTAGCTACTTAAGGTGTATAATGGCATACCGCATACTTATTTTACACACTAATAACTATACAGAGACTGAAAATCTAAGAATGTTAAGAAGCGTGTCTTAAGCGAAGAAAAAATAAAGAAACCTAAAAAACCAAAGAAGACTAATAAGAAGAATAGAACAAGTGATGAAGAAGATGCAGAAAATAATTTCTTTTATTTGGTTTGCCTTAAAGCCTATGCAGACAGCAGATCGAATGATCAGTGGGTCCAAAGCCTTGAATGCAAAGGCTAGGCACACGTAGATTGTACTGGGGACGAGCTGCATTACGTTTGGCATAATTGTGAATCTGATTAGATTAAGATTTTATACTAATTATAACAATAATATGATTGACCTCAAAGCGATACCATATTAAGTTAATGAAAATATTATAATTACTTGTTATGAGAATATTAATACTATGTTGTTTTAGTTGGTAGGTATTAAAAGATGATTAATCAAGTCAAATCAAATCAATCTTTATTGTTGATCGCAGGTTATATAAAGATATTGGATGCAAGGACTGAATAGTTACACCGTGATCTGCCTAAAAGGCATACAATATTAGTAGGTTAGTAATTGTCAACTAATCTAATCAATAACATGTTATGTCAAAAATTCAATTAATTCATTAAGTATTTATACATTTACAAAGTACTGTCAGCTAGATAGTCGTTTACACTATAATATGCTTTAGCTACTAATAATTTACAAAGTTTTCTTTTAAAAACATTACAATTATCCAGATAACGTATTGTTTTCGGAATTTTATCAAAAATTTTTGGAGCCATACAAAAGATACTTTTGTTCAACACAGCTGTCTTAGAGGGTATCGTACACAATTTGTCTCGATGACGCAATCTCGTCTTATTTTCAAATAGTTGTTGATTCTGTTTGACAAAAATACCAACTTCGAATATATAGATTGATGGCAGGGTCATAATATTTAGTTTAATAAAATATGGCCTACAGGTATCCGTACTCTGTAAATGACATATGCTCCTAACACATTTTTTCTGGGCTCTAAAGGCAGTTACAGAATCAGTCGAATATCCCCAAAATATAATGCCGTATCGAACAGTTGAAACTACGTACGCGTGATAAGCTGTAAGGACCGTGCACTGATTCGCGATCCTACTAAGTTTGTACAGTGCACAAGAATACTGGGACAACTTTTTGCAAACATGTTCAGTGTGTGTTTTCCAAGTCAAATTTATTATTATAGTACTGATTAAAGTACTGATTTGATAAAAAAACGTGCTTGATTTATTTATGTCGTATATAATGGTATTTTTATATCTTATAGCTTAAATACAATGATGTCACAACTTACCTCGGTACCTGTCACAACTTACCTCGGTAGTAGGAGAGTTGTGACAAGGGGAGTGGACTTGAATTTTGTTATTTTTTTCAGAAACTATTATACTTTAATTAATTTTAGTGATGGTTTTGAAAACAGAAGGAATGGCGCTAAACTAATTCACATGAGTCATAACTGTGGAATGTTTCTTAAGCGAGATAGAGCTCCTTATGTAAAAATTGTCACAACTCTCCTAGGTCTCCCCTAATTATAAATTGTCCACGATTTATTTGTTTACAATACGTTATAAAAAGGTACAAAAAGATATAAAAGGTTGTTAAATCACTGACGATTTTCTCTTTTTATCAATATCCAAATACAACGCTGTCATGTAAATTCAGAATTCATAAAATTGAACAATGATGAAATCCATTCTGCGCTTCCCTTTGTGGCGAAATAACAAAACCGCGGTTACAAAAAAAAAAAAGTGAATTTCGAAACGGTTCGTCCATCTGATACGAGATTGTGCATATTCTAATTATTTTTTACCGACTTCAAAATCGGAAAGGAGATCTATCATTCGTATCTTTAGTCGAGAGAAAACTTGTGAATATTGTCATAACTTAAGCAGATATTTTTACCAAATAAACTAGAGTTTGATTGAATTAGAACTGTTAATCGTTAGAATACTGTCATTATTAGCTATTAACAGATCTTGCTTCATTCAAATTCTCATCTATTGGTAAAACTTTTTTCTTAAATTAAGATATATAAGATATTTGCTGAAGTAATTACTTCGCCCGACTTTATGTATCTACATATTTATTTATTTATTTACTGACACTTTTTGAACAACATATATTATTGTACAGTGTAAGCATATTCAACGGGTAGGATGTATATTTTATGGTACAAGTACTTATGTATGTATATTCGCCGATTCCGAATTGTAGACTAGTTATCAAAATTCTTTTTTTTTTGTTTTGTGGCCTGAGGTCATATTAAACTTTTTTCGAAGTCGTATTAGCAGTTTTGGATTAGAAAGAAATATTATAGTTGATTTGCGTTCGGTCTACGACGTAGAAGTTAAACAACTATTGGGCCGGTTATGAGATGGGTGATTAAAAAATTTATTATCTCGAACCAAACTCGACGTTTCTTTGAAATCTCAAATAGTGCTGCATCTGCAGTCGTTAGCCAAGCCGCAGCCGGCGTGTTAGGCCATGGGCCTATTCTCCCTATTCGATTTCATCCAAAGGGAAGACCGGTACTAATAGGACTAATAGGATGATGATGAGATTAATCTATTTAAGTATATCTAGGAAGTCTTAATGCTGAATTCGTTTGGCTCGATTTTAATGACTAATTCTCTATGATTATGTTTGAACGTAGAACGTAAACAACTGGAAAATAGTCATATGAATGTATAACCATTTTTATTAAAAAAAAAATAATAAAATATTCTTTTCAAAAACTACCTTGACTTTAAATGTATATTTTTTTGACATCGATAAGACCGGTTGTGGAATAAGGTAGTTTCCGTATTGACAAATTTTGTCACGAAATTGCAAAAAAACTAAAATTGACATAGTAATAACATATAGATTTTTATTTTTAGTCTTTAAAATTAAGAGTCGGGAATTTTGTCTGTGTATCAACTGAGTTGAAACACGATCCGCCATTGTGTTACGTCACTGAGGCGACAGCTGTCAAATTAGTCATAAAGATATGCCTATTAATAATAAATCAATAGATGACACTGTTTTTGTTTTATTAACATCTTTTAAACTCTGTGCATCTGTTTTGTGTACATATCAGAATAACCTGATGAAAAAGTTTATATTTATATTTAATTTAAGGCAAGAAAACGTGTTTATTTTTCCGAATTATTATTTTTGGCTTTTTTTAATTAAAATAAACACTTTCAAGTATTATTTCAAAGATAATAAAATACGCTATTGAGTCTATAGCCATAAAATCTATCAGTTTTAATGAGATTCCCGTGACTATTATCCATTTAAAATTTAACATTTAAACCTCTTGGAAACGCTTTTCGTTAGGAATCACCTAAGCAGATCTCTTTAATTTCAAATGAACAAATGGTCGTTTATCCCTTGACACGTCTTAGATCTGTCACATTTCGTAAATGCCTACCGCAAGGAGCCGGTTAACGATATTATGACTTACCTGACTCATTGCTTGTAAATAATGTCTATGTCATTGGTGCTTGTCCAATTTCATCTTAGGCTATCTATTTATAATAATTAAGAGGTCAGATTTTGGTAAAATTTAGTTTAGAAAAATTGGGCATAAAACATATTATTGTCCATAGTTAAAATAGAAGTTAAATGTAAAAAAAAAAACAAAAAGAAGCGAAACTGCGCTTATGGTTTATTAACACAAGATCAATAGCAGAGACAATCTAGTAAGCCAGTCCAATATTGGCCTACGATTAAATGGACACAATTCTCAAGCCAGAAATCAAGCCAATCCAGTGAATTACTTAGAATGATTTCTAATCTAACTGGATTGGCTCGGTTTCTGGCTTCGTGTAAATGGTCTCTTAAAATCAAATGTGTTACGTACTGTGTCATTTGTCCCTAGAGTGTGGGTCACAAACATGGTGATTTGTGCTCCATTCGTGTGCCATTTTGTATGTCTGTCCCCGGATGAGCT
This sequence comes from Diatraea saccharalis, assembly GCA_918026875.4. NCBI lineage: Eukaryota > Metazoa > Arthropoda > Insecta > Lepidoptera > Crambidae > Diatraea > Diatraea saccharalis. Next base: position 19,341,784 of record OU893339.1, read on the forward strand.
GGGCCGCACTAATCACTTGCGGTTTACAGTAAATTAATGAATTTTATATGCCGCCACTTTGGGAGCGACGCAGCTGTTTTAGTGTTAACTTTTTTTTATTGCGTCAAGGTTTGCTATCTGATAGTTAATTATTTGTTTGTTCGCATAGAATAGGCTCTGAAACTATTTAGATAAAACTTTCATCTACGGGAAGCTACATCACACATCTGTGACCATACTCAGGGAATAATTTACGCAAGCGAACTTGATCGTAAATCTTGTTAGATGTATAATTACAATCGCTTAAGCGTTTGTTATTTACGTATAAACCGTATTCGTGTATTATGTCTTAGAAACATTCATAAATATAACGGTAGCTTACATGATTTAACCCATCTTGACGATATAATCCGAGATGGGTCAGTACTCGCGTAAGGAAACACAGAAATAACCCGCTTTAGTTAACACCGCTATATTGAGTTTGAATGATATTATTAGCGTGTTTACAACTATTCTGAGTGAGTTCAGAGATATTGTATGTACCTCCTTGGCTGAATGAGAGAAAAGGGAGAGAGAACTGAAATAAATGATGGAAAAACAACGATTGCCACTGGAAGGAGAGCGGTACAGAAAAACCTTGGTGGCACTCTATCTCGGTTAAGATTCACTTCCGATTTAAGACGGAAATCAAATCAAAATCATTTATTCTGTCTAGGTTGTTACAAGCACTTGTGAAAATGGAAACTCTATGCCATCGGTTCGTAAATCTACAACTACGGCGAGAGACCATATACCTACCGACAAGTACCGACAAGAAACTCGGAAAGGGCTGTTTTTTTTCTCCCTGTTATATTTCATACAGAGATGTTGAGTAGAGATATCATTTTCCATCAAAATATACGAAAATATTTAAAAAAAAATACCTTCAAATTATATTTAAGCTTCCACAGAATATGTACGAGAAGGTTGCAATAGGCTGCGCTGTAAAAAACTTCGTAACATTGTACAAAGAATTGTAGGTATATACAGCAGTCTGTACCCATTTCACTGTCAGTTAACGCTGAAGAGCTACGTGTTTGGAATGTAATGAATCTGAAAGAGACAAAGACTCGCACTTAACTGATGTTAAGCAACTTTCTCAGTGGTCGGTATTTGGATGGGTGACCAAAAGAATTACAAATTTAGAATAGAATAGAATAGAATAATATTTTATTGACACCTATATAAATTACAAAGAAAGTTAAAAAATGATGATAATAATAACAAAATAAAACACAATATAAGTAGAAAAAAAATACAAGTATTATAATAAGCTAGGTGCCAAATGGGCCATCAGCTCAGCATAATGTTAGGCACAACAGTACCTAACGCTGATTTTCACCTGAAATCCTAAGGTGACAAGGTACGCACGAATATCAAAATATTAATATATATTTAATAAAATAACAAATTATTTTAAATTAATAAAATAATAATTAATGTTAAAAAATATAATTTAAATTATAATATGTAATTAATAATATAATAAGTCAGTATCCACTAGAATAACAACAACCCACAAAAAAAAAGACGTATCATAAATATTTGGCAGTGCAGCGTACAATTTTACGTGTTCATACGCAAATTTTCACATTTCTTTTGGATTTCCAAATATAAATCTCGTACTCTTCAGTGTGAATACAGAGGAACAGTTTTTCAAAGACGGTGGGATGTTATTCCAGCATTTTGTTGCTGCGTAACGAAAGCTTTCTGTAAATGCTGCTGTTTTGTGCTTCTGATATGAAAGTTGCTTAGTACACTGTCTACGACGACCCTCCCCAGAACCCCGAGTCCATGTTAATTTATCATACAGATACAACGGCGCTTTAGCTTGAATTTTTTTGCACCATACGATTCGTTAGTGTATTAAGAAAAAAAGCATCATATATTGTGTTTTAAATAAGTTGTTATTAAGTAAATAAGACGTCCTCTAATGTGCGATGCGATTCAACGATCGGCCCACGATATATATTATATAAAAACAATCTATAATGTTATTCAATTAAATAAAAACCTTCAATATGAATTCAGAAGCAGGTAATTATCATTTTTTTCCAACATTCTACTATAATGCAACAGCGACCGAATAATGATGTTAATAAAATTTTATTAGAATTTCGAACCCTGATCCCTAAAATGCGAGCTTATTTTAGTGCTAAAGTACTTTCGGCCGTACAGTTATGTAATAAAGTGCTTTTTAATTGTTAGCATGAAATTACAATTGAATCCACTCGATTGCGTAAAATTGGTTACTATATATTATAGAAGTTGATGTTATTTATGGAGAAAATTGTACTTTATACTGAAAAGAATATTTTTATAATAAAATAATTCTGTTTTTAAATGTTATTTTGATTGTTCTTTTTTTGTAATTTAAAATGATTGCCACCAACTAAAAAAAATTTTTGAATAGTTAATCTGTATTTCGAAAATATTAACGATTATTTAAAAATTATATAATTATAATTATATTAAATTATTTAAATATTAATAAATTATAAAGATTATTTTTAACAGTTATAAAGTGAAATCAATTAAAATGTTTTCTTATAAAATTTTATGGCGATTAATAATATTATGTATTCGCAAACCAGCCGAATTTATTCTATATATTATTCTATATTTTATATAATAATACTTTCGACTAATATCTATTACTACTATAAGGTCTCTTTCTAATCACAATACTAAAATACTAATTTAATATGTCTTAGTTATTAGTTAATTTTATAAAGTAATGATAGTTGAATAATAATTAAATTGGCATGAATAATTTAATAACCAACTTACATTAGAAACGATATCTGGCTTAATAGCGTACTTGTATGTTTCAATCGAGATTATAATATATTATTCAGCAACGTTAGATAAAAGTTTTGATATAGAATTAGTGAAGGATTAAAGTAATTAATCCTGAAATTGATGCCCATTAAGCATTAAATATGTATCCTCGTAACGTTATTATCCTATTGGATTTGAATAACTTTATACGGTGTTGAGGTCTGATTGAACTTTTAAACAAGGTTACGTACCAAAGTCTGATAAGACTGTTTTTGACCTTTTCAGGGTTATGTATATTGCATTGTTATTTGTTTATTCTGTAGGACGCATATCTTGCAAGTTTCTGTAGCCAGCTTGTAGCACTTATAGAGTTAGTAAAAAACTACTGGTAGCACAAAGGTAGCACTTTTTGTTAACGTCAAATATCATTCACAAAGTAGTGAGCAAAGAGTTAAGTAATAGTGAGCATAATAGGGATTTAATATTTTTTAAATTTATAATTAGAAAGAGTGTAATTTTATTTTAAAAAGTAAGGGGATCATTAATTTCCATAAAACAAAATGTTCGAAAAATAATATTTACGTATATGCAATCTACGTCTATTGATTGATTCATATCCTTCTTATACCTAAATATTGAGCAATTATGTATTATTCAATAAAATTACACTTAAGTGAATTCAAAAAGTATTAAATCCTTCTATAATAATTGGCGATTAAAACAATTGTTTAAATTTATTTTATTACGAGTTTTTACCGCTTTACTCTGTTCTGTTAAAATTCTGCCATCGTCCCATATTGAATTTATTACATACGACTGGCGACAGAAAGTTGCGAAAATACGTCCTATTGCTCGCTGTGCGACAGACGAAACATATCCAAGACGAGACAAGCATTTTTTGTCTGCGCTCCGACCGACGACCGTGCGAAGGTCTCTGACAAATATCTATTTCTAAAAGACCCCTCGCACGGTCGTAAGTCTGTTCTCAGTACAGCGAAGTCAACGAAGTTTCGCTGTACCCACTGAGAATTTAAATTTAATTTGAAAATTGAATGTTATCGGGAATATTTCAATGGTTATCGAGGATAATTTGATCTGTCGCGCCTTGTCCTTGATTCAAGAGGCCATATTTCGGGGAACTCCTGTGAGAGATAATTCCAATTTAATCATAATTTGAGATTAAATTTAATTGTGGCTGGTTGACTGTTTGCTGTTTTATCGTATATATATATATATATACATATTTTTTAATATTGTTTTTATGACGGTAATTCAGTTTGTATTAGTATATTTTATAAACGCCTTTTTAATATATTTTACACCTTTTTATTATTAAGTTAACTATTGCCAGTGGCATAGCGTGACTTGGCCCTTATAAAAATTTGTTTTGGGGCCCTTATGAAGGGTACAGATTTCTCACAAAAGGAAAATAAATGTTTCAGTAAATGATTATTATTATTATTATAAACTGCGAATTTTAATCGTATGTACATCGATAATTGTGAGATTCCCCTGTTGAAGTAAATGACTTAAACGGAGAAATCCCGGAGTTCGCGAAAACCGTTGTATAGTGTTGCCAATTTTGAAACGCATGCTTTACTTGTTTTTTTTTTTTACTTTTGTCTATTCTGAAATAAATAGAAATTTGGGAAGTTTTTATTAATTTTTGCTTATGCACGTTGGGGGCCCCCCTCGCCCGGGGGTCCCATATAATTGATACGGCAGATACGGCGTTACCTATGCCCCTTACTACTGCTGATACTTTTAATTTTGACATAAAAAGTGAAAATTTTCACATAAAAATGTGAAAATTTGAAAAATTAACTGGTCATCACCGATAAATAATAGGTTAGGCAGAGAGAATAGATTAGAACACGAAAAAAATAAGTAACAAAAAATATTTTTAGAGATAATCGTTTTTATCGATATCGATACTTTCGCACAAAACACTATAGCGAACTGGAATTCCAATTTGCCCCAAATAGAATGACGGAGGTGTTAAAGCAAACAATCCAGGTGCCAATGATATCGCGTTTGGTAACTTCAACTAAATGGACCTGCTCAAATTGCGCTTTAATTAAACCGTTACGGCCAAACCTTTTTTCGATAAAAGCTATTACATTGTCTTTTATTTTAGCCTTTGATGAAATATAAACAAAATTTTAATTCATAGTTTGCTATTTAATATTTAATCCCATATTAAGTAAGTGAATCATTACAATATAACACACACACACGTACACACGCACGCACGCACGCACGCACACACGCACGCACGCACGCACGCACGCACGCACGCACGCACACGCACACACACACACACACACACACACACACACACACTTTTTTTGACTGACGCCAGGTGTATTATGGGAAATGTAATGAACGAAACTTAATCAATATACTTTAGTGCGAAATATTCTTTATTTGTACGTTATATTATAATCAGACTATGGTATACCGCGATCTTCTACTAACCTTTCAAGTTACTATTAATTTTACCTTTTCATACGAAATAGGTAAAGGAGAAGAAAAAAGAAGACATAGCACTATAAAAATAGGAGGTTTAAAATATTTTAGCATTTTTTTCTAAGAAACCTAAATATCACAAGACATTTACAGTGTTGTTAAATGTTTATGACAGTGAAAATATACTTAATGCCTCTTTGAAAATTTCTTTCGAACGCGAGTAAATTAATTCCGAGATCTAATAAACTAAATAGACTTCGCAGCAGGACACCATAGACAAAAGGAAATTACATCCTTAATTTAAATCAGGCGTTTCTTTTATGAGCTTTTGCGTCCACACTAAAGTAACTTAACACTCGCAGATCTCAAAACTGGCATTACTGGCTTATTATTCGTGTCAGCGTGTAATATTTCAATGGTTAATACTATGAAAATTAACAATATAATTGGGCACTCAGGCTTGCTCATACACAATACACGAGCCGTATTTTTAAAACATCTGGCGTGTAAAAGGGCGGATATACCAACTGATTTCAATAGAGACACAATCCCAAAGGCGTAGTAATGAAACAATAAAACGTCTTAAACGCTACAGAATTCAAGCGAAATTCTACTTTGATGCGTGTAGGAACGGCTGAATTCGCACGAGCAAATTGAGATAGCTAATTCGTTTACAGTTCACAACGATAGGTGCATCTGAACATCCCTTAATGCATTCGTAAAGAATGTTCGTTGCGAAAGGTAGTAAGAACGATTTCATTTATTTGAATGCAACTTTAAATGAGTGTTTTTAAAAGTGATTTTGTTTGCTTTTTTATATTTGAAAGCGAAGTCTCGACCCTTTGTTAGGGCCAGTCGTAGCGTATAATTAGTGATTTCGTGAAATTGCTAGGTAAATAGTTGGGTTACTCTGTTGCAAACTGTCGCGTCGCGGTCACGCCTTCTAAAATTCTATGTTGTTATATTTTGCTGCTATATCTTTTTTTTATACTATATCGTAATTGCCTGTAGAAAGGGTGTAAATGAGAGTGTAATGGATTAGATTTTGAAAATCCATCTCTCATATTATGCAGTTGTTTACAACATTGATATTTAGTTTGAGAAACATTGTTTTTCGGATAATATTCTTTCTTTTCCTGATTTAAAGAAATGTCATCTTCAGAATTTGATTTCAATTTGGAATCATTAAGGTATGTATTCTTTCTATTTAATATTTGAAAATTTCATGTTCATTAACATTAGAATAATAGTTATTTACGGGAATCTACCATATATCTTATTTTTATCGAATAACCGATATCTTAGCTCGTGACCACGGCCGGTGTAAACTGGTCGAAACGTCAGGAAAAATAGCTAGGTGAAAAACCTAACTATCGAAATCTATCGCGGTAATTCCCGTCTTTATACAATCTAATATAATGCAACGCGAAACTTTAAAAGTTTATATAACCGATGTCTCTCTAGAATCCTGCAAATCCTAGTAAGATGCAAATGTTCCGAGTGAAATAATTGATAAAATCATTAAAACATCGGTGACGGCTGTAGTCAGGTGAAATAACTACTTTCTTTTTGCTCTTCTTTTTGCTCTTCAATATTATCGATTTGAATCCCGAGTATACGTGACTTTTGAAATTTTCCAGATATGTTAATCTACCCATCTGACCACAACAATTACCACATGCTTTCTCATAATGCCAATAAACATAAGTCTAGACATGTACAGATATCTGTCTAGATTTATTTTGAATGAGAGAGATATTAAATACAGTTATTACCATTTTTTTTTTAATAAAATCTTATATGACTTACATTTCTGATAATATAGTAAGGGTAAGTTCAGATGACAGCGTAGAAGCGCTGTTTTTAAATTTTGTGTATCTTGTGGAGGTTCTTTAATATTCAACTCGGGGATTCCCAAACTGGTTGACGTAAAAATCTGTTACAAGGCGTCGACATAAACAAAAACTGATTTTGGTGGTCGACGAGGTCTAAAAATAGACTTTCAGATTCTGTGCATAAAATCTTATTTCTTTATAAATGTCCATCTATTTTGATGAAAAAAGATGTTAATTTAATTAAATAATAACAATTTTTTTTTAAAATAATAAATATTTTAAAAATTTGTTTATAATTTACTTTATTCGCTAAATTAGATAAAGGAAAATATGTCTTGTGTACAATTTAGAAAACACCTTTCTGATTATTGACACGAGGATTATTATTTAAGATTAATATTGAGTGCTGCAAACTTGTTTTAAAAACAGTATATTTCCTTGTAAAAATCTAGTACCATCGAAATCACGTGTATTTATAAAAAATGTATGTACATATGAAAAATGCTAGCTCGCCTGCATAGCTGTTCTATTATAAATACAGTTTAATTAAATAAAAACTACTTCAAATCATAATAAATGTTTTGTTTCATTGATCTATTAATGCTGAAACAACTCTATAATCAACGCTGTATTTTTTTTTTCACAGAATAGCAAATCAGAATATAGCTTTATGCTATAACTGAGCTTATTGATACTTAAATACAAATAACAGTCTCTTATATCATTAATATACGACAAGATAAGCATTATTAAATTCTAAGAAAGACATTTGTTTCTTGCAGAGTTAGTATTCAAGTTATGAATTTAATATCTGTTTGTTTGCAGACAATTTTATTAGTGTTTTAAAACAGCAACAGGGACTTATATTGTGAAACAGTTTGATACTTTGTCATTTCATTCAAAGATGGGATGGGATTCAAGACAAAAGAGAACGAGATGATATCAAGCGCCTATCGTTGTGATAAATGAGAACAGAGACAAGAAGTATGTATTTTTAACTGACTTCTGAAAAAAGGAATTAGATCTGTATGTATGTTTGTCCGCAATTATCACGCGTAAGGCTGTAGCAATTTTGATGAGTATTCAAGAAAAGTATTTGTTAGGATAGGTATTCTAACCGGCTTCAAAATAGGTGGTTGCCAGTTTAACCCATATGTGTGTTTGTCGGCGATTATGTATATAGATATTTGATATTTGTAGTGATTCGAATTAAATTTCGAATTCAAAACTTCATCGTCAGCATTTACAGAAAACCTCCATCCGACTTTTATTATCAGTTTTCATGAGTAATTGAACCGCTTTAAAGATAAGTATTATATTTCACTTTTTCGAAATTTGAAAATTTACGATTATTGTTAAGGTTTCAAATTTCGAAAAGTAAAGTCGCTTTGTATACACTGTTCAAAAAAGTCAAGTCCTGATTTTATTCAAAAATACCTTTAAAAATATTATGTAGTTGTTTCTATAGATATTTATAGCTCATTCAGATATTATTTTGTTGAACAAAAGTAACTAAAAATGTATGATTTTGTATGTAATATTTATTTTCGACTGTCGATGCAGTAATTGGAATAAATATACATTATAATTAAGGGAATCAAACCCGTTTTCAGAGCATAGCTTAATAAGGAAATGCCTAATCAAAGCAGATTAGTTTAGTTTGTTTTAAAACAGGAAATTTTTGATTTGTTTCTTTGCATTGAATAAACTCCGAAAATACTGGACCGATTTTAAATTTTTTTCACCTACAGAGTTTTCGTGATCAAACGATATTTATATATAATTAGCTTTCGCCAGCGGCTAAGCCCGCGTGCTCCCTAGGAAAACGTTTATTGGGATAAAAATCCTATTATCTAAGTCAGCTAATACCCTAACTATATACCAAATTTCATCAAAATCCGTTCAGTAGTTTCGGCGTGATTGACGGAGAGACATCCAAACAAAGAAACTTTCACATTTATAATATTAATAGGATAGTTGGTACAGGATTTTTTTAGAACGCTATGTCTGTAAACAACTGTATAGTTTTAAGACATATCAAAAGTCACAACAGAGAGTTACAAAGCGTTTGCTTTGTAAGAGTTCACAGAATTCATAAATAATAATGAGAATTATGCTTTGTTACTCCCGACAAATTCACGGTAAACTTAGTGTTAAAATGTGAATGTAATTATGAAGATATAATATACATATTTAAAGCTCGATTATACATATTTAAAGATAACTTTAAAATAAATAACATCATCGTCATCATTTTCTTTCAGCCCTTTTCATCGTCACCGCAGGGGCTGAGACTTTCGTATCGTAGAGGGTATACACGACTGCAAATGCAGACGTTAACCAACGGCTTAAGGTGCCTTCCGAAGCACGGAATAGCTCGAGATAATAATTTTTTGATCACCCATCCCGTGACCGACCCTTGCGAAAGTTGCTTAACAACAACGATCGTGGGCCGCGGCGCTTATCCACTACGCCACCGAGCTACATAAAATAACATACCTGCCAGAAAACTTAACCTAAAATAATTTTATTACAGAAATGAAACTGTTAAAAAACCATTTTCATCCTCCACAATATAATTTTATGAAATAATGTAAAAAAAATGAATACAATTATTTCAAAAACTTTCATCAAAGGAATTCCGTAAGAATATTTCCCTGTGATTCGACGGAGATTTCAGAGTTCAGATTCACTTGAACTTAGTTTAGTTAAGGATTGTAGAAACTCTAGGTTTTGACATTCCTTTATTTGTTTGTTAGTTTCTTCCCGTGACTTTACTTGTTTTAATACTTCGTGCACTTTATGTCATCGACCTAAGGACTTGTATGGAGACAAGTAAATGCAATTAACATCACACAGGTCGTTCAAATATGTCAATATTCTTCACAAATCTAGTGAATAAAAATTTGATTCACTACATTAGAGAAATAAAGACAGATTTGTACTTATTGCATTGAGTAAAGAGTTGAAATTTATTTGCAACAATTTGGTATATTGTAGTAACCTGACGTGTAACAAGCAAACATTCTTCTTAATATCTTTCATAAAAAAAAGTAAAAATGTTTATTTTTTTCAACTAATTATAAGTTTTCTACTTATCTTAACTCTTAATACATTCCTCAGCCCATACTTATAATTGGAATGATACATTTTAATGCCATAACTGGATTATTAATGCCCTCTTCAAGTTACGTAGACATGGGAAGGCGTCTAAACAAAGAAACGAACCGGAGACCACGGGGGGCCAATGGGCTCTTTATCTATATTTCTACGCAAAGCGCAACGGGTTATGAAATTTTGAAACTGCAGTTTTATACTGTATTGCTAACGCATAAAGGTTTAAAATCAGCTGCAGGAATTTGACAGTTGTTTAACCTTGCTGTTGACTGCATACATTTAACGATGCATCAAAGCTTTAATTTTTTTCGTATTTTTTTTTAAATAATCTGTTGTGTCCTTTTTAGGCTGCTGATTTTTTTTATAACTGTCAACATTGTAATTTTATGATGGGGTAACGATATAATTAATTAGGCACATGCCTACGATGCTACTCGGTAAAAAAATTGCCTCGAATTCGCCGTCAAGACTAGCGCTGTGAAAGCCTTAATACCTTTTGAAGCAAATTTCATTTCATTCAACCTCTGTGCAATGATAGTCTATGTATTATGACATCACAATTGTAAATATAAATTTCTACCCTTTTTAACATTTTAAATTCTGAAATCTGTAGAAGAGTAAAATGAAAATTTTCAAATTATAGATAATAAATAATTAAAAAACGATTAGACATCACATACGTTACTCAGATTCCAAATTAAGTAGCTTGTATTATGGGTTGAAATATGGAATAACGAATACACCACAACACCCATATTCGAGACAAAATGAAAAGTCGATTTTTTTGAATCAAGCAGCAATCGAACATGAGACCTCAGAGATGGTGACACTTAAACCGGCGTACGAGCCGTTCTGCCCAGGAGGTAGCCAAAAATATAAAAAAAGAATTACAACGAATAATAATTAATATATTTTTTATTTTGTTTCAGGTACTGGATGTTTCGGGTGAAAAATTAGAGCGGATAATAGAAAAAGAGCAAAATAATAAAAAATATGTTTTTTTTTTAATTGACTAAAATCTATAACCACATAACAGGTATGTTGAGGATGGAAGAATCTTAAACACGTATTTTTTACTTTATCAATAAATTACGGCTATACATTGAGTTGAAATGTCGCAAGATACACCTTTGTATGTTGTACATACCTTTACGTAGTTTTAGAAATCGATCCAGTAATTTTGTAGTCTATTCGATGCAAACAAACAATCAATCGATTTTTTCTACTTTAGAAGAATATTAGTATAGATATACCTATAGATGAATTTCATAACTGGCTAATCAAAGTTATGTCGTTCTAATAGAACAGACAAACACGTAAACTCCGATTTGGCGAAACTAGTTCGGTTGAAATTTCTCTTTGAATAGATATTGTCCTAGCAAAGTCAAAACCAGGAACACAACGCAAGAACATTAAGAAGGATCATTTTAACTAAAATATAATAAATTCAATTTTATCATATAGTATTATTGATATACTCTCATATTATAAACAAAATAGAAATAAAATAAAACTAACACAAATGCCCGTTTGCACTTAACATAGAAGTTGCCCAAATCTGACACATAAAAATTTAGGAATCACTTTAAGTGAAAATACTTTTTACATAAAAACAAAATGTATGTCTACAAGCCACCTAACATGCGTAATGCATGTGATAAATCACAGATGGGTCAAAGGAAAAAAAAATTGTTCATATGGAATTAAGTTTTAATTTACATACGGTAACGGTCAGTTGCACAAACGTCCATTAAATTTGTCATTTGTTTAAGGCGACATTACCTATACAAATTTGACGTTCATTAGAGCTTAAAGATTTCATTAAACTGTAATGAAAAAAAAAAACTCTATCTTGAAATCGCTGGAGTTGACGATCATAAATGTGTATAAAGTAGACAATCATTGGGTCAATATTGAATTATTATACAATAGCACTCCAATCCCATGCGCTGTAATTTACCTTGAAATTAAAAATAAAAGTTTATTTTAATAAATGTAAAAAAACCAGTTTCATTACTTGTCTTAGCATCTTTAATAGATAACTATATACAAAAATAAATTTTATTGTAATTTCATATTTATTAAAATTTTTGTTGTACACAAAATTGTTGGTTTGATGATTACATTTGGACGTTAACTTCTAAATATACAATAGTATAGTGATATCATAACCTTTTTTCTTATCTTCGATGATGGCAAATCTTATATTTGCCGTACAATGAAAATGTGGACCTCCCCACCTGTATATAACTACATACAATCTCGGGTCCTTCAAAAGAGGTGTGAACCTCTTTAGCGGGCCGGCAAGATAGTGTTGTCCGCCAGGAGTTTCTCCACCAAGACTTCTAACAGCTATTAGTATTATTAGACTGTATATCACTGTCCGGCAGTGTATTGCAGTCACTTTGTCGAGTCACTATATAAAAATGCTTGAAAAAAGTTATGACAAAAGAAGTAAGAAAAAAAATATTTTAAAAATACAGTCAAAACTCATTTCGAGGAGGTATTGGATCTACCTTTTGGTACTTGACATACCGCTGAGCAGTTTCTTATTCAAAGCTAACTATAGTTAAGTCTATTACGTTTCTAGGGACTGAAGACTGTGTGTCCGATTGTTCCCAGTAAATCCGGAACACGTGGAAACTACTCAGATGTTTCCCACAATAATTCACGTTCACATTTCCGGAAACATAGTACTTAGTTATGGTATTCTTCAATAGTTCAATAGTCTGAGCCGGTTCAGATCCTTTGTGTGTCTATGATTAATTGGTAATCACCATAGCAACCTGCTCAAGAGCAGCTCGGTGGCGTAGTGGATAAGCGCGGCCCGGGATCAAATATTTTTTTGGTTACCCATCCTGTGACCGACCTCTGCGAATGTTGTTAAGCAACTTTCGCAGAGGTCGGTCACAGGATGAGTAACCAAAAAAATATTATCTCGAGCTTACTCCGTGCTTCGGAAGGCACATTAAGCCGCTGGTCCTGACTTCATTTGCAGTCGTTAATACCCTCTAATACGCATTGGCCCAGCGTGGAGAGTCAAGGTCCATCCTCAAACATCCATAAAAAAAATCTTTGTCAAACTTCGTGTAGGCGTGTGTATTCAGATCGCAAGGCTGCTCGCTAGCTTACTCCTGGTAATGTGGAGACGTGTTTGCTCGGAGTGGTTACCCCTTGAATACTGCTCAAATAAACAGTGTCGCGAGCAGCCTGTAGATACACGCCACTGTTGTTAGCGGTTTGCCGTGAAAGCATAATAGAAATACTTTAGAAGTTTGTAGCATTGAAACATCAATTTGCTATTAGAACTTTCAACGCGTTACAGGATAATGATGATATTGAAATAAAATACATAAAGCATTTATTTGAAGGTAAAATGTATTCATTGATATAAATCAATAACTTATTTAGGAAGTTATTAAACATTTCAGTCTCATCATAGCCTAATCTTTCTGTTCAAATGTTTCACTTTTATGAAATACTTTTTTTCCGCCAGCGGTTTCGCCTGCATGGTCCCCTGGGAACTGTTTAGTAGAATAAAAAGTAATCCATATGTTAATCCAGGTTTAGAATTTAATTTGCTAATTCATTTGGACAAGGTTTGATATCATCAAACGGATATAATTACAATGACAAATTATATAGTAACGTTTATATAGTTTACTATGGTAACGTTTTAATTCCTTATACACACTTTCACTCTCATTTTCATACCTTTATTTTCTGTTTTCGTTATAAATATAGCTTATGTTTACCGCATATGATGTAGCTTATAATTTTTAAAATCAGTCCAGTAGTTTCGGCGCCTATTCGATGCAAACGAACAAATAAACAATCAAAAAGTGCCAGCTCAATGTAATATGGCGCCATAGGCAAAACACGGGAATGACATCCATAAAAATATCTCATGAAACAGTGTAATTTAGCCAATTGCAAAGGAAATTGGGAAGGTACTTTAAGTGTGAGTGCATTGTCGTTTTGAATCACTGACAGATGTCCAAAGAATAAAAGTCATTTGTTAAAGTATATCTTATGGGTTCAATAATTGGAGCAAAACAGATTGGGCCATGTCGCTCCTCAAATACGAGAACCGTAGGCAAATGCCTAGTGTGCCTACATAGGCAGGCCGGCCTTTAGTACAATAATCGATGACCCACCATCACCAGGCTAGTAAAACGAGTGAGTTGGAATATCACTCCACTAATCAGATCAAAGAAAGAAAGAAAAGTAATTTATTACTGGGCACACAAAACACACATAATACATTTCTATATATACAACTAATTAAAAACATAATTGTATAAACAGACGATTGAAGGTGTCATGAATGCTATGTGGCGCCAACATACACTGAGTTGAGACCAGAACTCAGAATAAAGAGCAGGCGAGACCCACTGCACTGATATTCTGATATCAACATAGAAAACTATCTATCCCATATGATTTACGGTTGTAGGGCTTCTTCTAACTTCAGCAATATAGGTGAGATTATTATATAAGACTGATGTCACTATTTATTTCTTGTCACTTTTATTTTAAGAGAAACTTTATTTTATTGCACACACGTTCCTTTCGCACATCATTATGTAAGTGATAGCCCAATTTCATTCATTTGATATATATTCCATTTCCTCAAGTGTGAGGGTAGCCTATACGTCATGTCAGACGGTCAGTCCGCATTACTAGAGGTAACTGATCGCGGCCAGGTGACCACGGAACCCTAAGACGTTTACGCCATTACATTTCCAATTAGGATTCCGTAAGTGGAATAAGGGAACCATTATTTTTTAACAGACGTCATCAGATTAAATCGAAATACACTCAATGTTCAATACTACATCAACGTAACACTGTATCCCAACAAAAAAGTAACAGTACTTTGACAACGAAATATTTCGCGAGTTATGGCCTTTATCAGGCTATTAAAGTCCCCACTGCTGCCGCCTTTTGCCAGACCTATTCTTTGAATGGAATAGGAAGAATGTTCCATGACGCCTGTGTATATTGCAGATGGGTGTTAACAACCGCGGACGGAACCGATGATTTATCGTCCTTTCGACGGTCAAACAAGCTCGACTTAATAAGATTTCGGTCACCCATCCTATTAAACTTTCGTAACGCAGACCACACGACCACTTTGCGCCACCGAATTTCTAATATTTACTCTTTTAAATACAACCTATTTTTATTAATTACAAATCAAAACAAATATGTATATTAATAAAAACAATGTTTTAACGGGATTGAAAATTCTTATGTGCATTTAATATGCTTATACTGTTTTCGCATTTGCTTACTTATTAATAAGATGCAAGAATCAGTCATAAGTTTGGTAACAGCACGCGAGCGGGGCCCGCAGCTGTTACAGGTTTGTTGTTGCACAACTTTTGTGTGTAATAAGATATTTTTAACTAAATATATAATAACAATAAACTTTATTTTTCTTTAGTTAATTTAGTATTACTGTGTCGCAATATAGCAGTATTTTTTTCCAAGTGACTCCACTGTATCATGAAATTTCTTTCATCTACCTTAAGCTTCAGTCTACATCATACTTGGGTGATATAGACTAAAATTTACACGGGTGAAGTCGCAAGAAAACAGCTAGTTTATTTATAATTATACTGAACCACACAGAAGATTGTCTCACCGTCTTTTTTTTATCGCCCTCCTAACGTACGCATTCACAAGATTAATTCCAGCGGCCGAATGAAGGAGACATCTGTGCGAGGAAAAAAAATTGTTAGAAAAACACTATAATTGTATTGGGATGACTTGCTAGAACTGTCGCGTCTAGTTACCGAAACTAAACA
Source organism: Diatraea saccharalis (assembly GCA_918026875.4). NCBI lineage: Eukaryota > Metazoa > Arthropoda > Insecta > Lepidoptera > Crambidae > Diatraea > Diatraea saccharalis. The sequence goes on from OU893339.1 coordinate 19,357,817, forward strand.
TAATTTTGTGACAAAATGTATTTCGACACTTCTAGAATAAAGAAATGATATACAAAATAAACTCGTTAAAGATTTTACATACAAATATAAGAATAATTTCGTTGTACTGTTCTTAATTATTTTAATGTGATGTACATTTTATTAAGTTAATTCTTAAGCTTGAATTATTTTATGTTATTTAGGCTACCTTTTTTCCATTCTTTTTTTTTTTCAATCAATTAGCTTAGAAACCCTTCTTTTTTCATGTTTTGTGCTAGTTACTTTATCTGTTTGAACTCTAAAGGACAATGCTCAAAATTTTTGGGAGAAAAGATAAATTTACATTTAACCATCGATTTTGGTGCTGCTCCCTGTGCTGTATTTACTTACTCCTTTATACCTTTAATATGAGTAACATTTCGTTTGTGCTGGGCTTGGGTTTTTTGAGCTCTGTCATTTGAAGAAGAAATTCTAAAACAAATAACCATGGCGGTTCAATGTATCATTTATTTATTATTATACATACACTTGCAAGTTCACAGATTTTAAGTCTAACACATGCAAGTTATACAAAATGTCAAGAATAATAAGAAATGTCAAATTTAAATTTAATAAATCTATTAGCTTAGCTTTTAAAAGTCAAAATTAAAATGATAAAATAATAAAAAATAGAGAAATGAAACCTTTGCTTTAGATAATAAATTACAATTTGGAACACTACAAAACATGTCAATTAAAATTTTTAATGTCAGTATATATAATATCAACTCAATCCTTCAATAATCCGTCAATCCTTCTTCTGAAGTCTATAAAATTTAGAAATTGTTTAGTCATAGCTAGTAGTTATCTAACACCATCCACAAACAAGATTTCTCGTGATGAGCGAGCATGTCACGGGATCATCGATTATGGGAATCTAGTAGACAAGCATAAAGAATTAACAAAATTTGACACACGTGTTTAGAAGCTCACATAAACTGACATTATTTAATCGTTCCATTCCAACAATATCACATACGGGTCAAATTGATTACCTCCTTTTTGCAGTTAATTAAAAGTTTAAACAAAATTGAGAACACACCAAAAAATCATCGAGAAAATAAGTTAGAACCGCACTCGACCGCTCTGTGATCCGTGCATACCCTTTCCGTTCCGTACTTCTCGGTAAAAGTTTTCTTATCAATAATATGACTTTAAAGTTTGTTCCTAACGGAAAATAGAATTGATTAAATGCAAAAAGAAATTCTCAAACAATATTTGAGTTAGAACCGTGGAACTATGATATTAAAGTCCTCCACACCCAGTCAGTATCAGTAAGACCTGGGCTATGCACTGCACGCACCAATTGACATATGCAAACGGTCAGCAGGACAATTCTCCTGTCTTCATAATAATCTCATCTCCATCTCCAATACTATATGGTTTTTTTTACTTTTATTTTAATCAGACCATTTTGCGCACGAGTCTGACTCGCTCTTGAACGGTTTTCATATTTAGTTCATTTTGGAATATCTCATTTCTTTAATGGACATACGACTTTCAACATTAACTTAAAAAGTATAGATATATATATATATATACATATTTTTTTTTTGACTGAATTAATTACATTATTTTGCTTTCTTAAAGATTGCAAGAGACACTCACGTCAATGGAATCATGTTGTACTCTTTAATTGACTAAAATAAAACAAGTTTTATTTTCATGAATAGAAGTAACACGAGACGCGCACGCAGCCAAGAGTATCTAGGTAATGTCTATTCACGTCACCATATAGTCTAACAAGATCTAGGACGACGCGTGCACACGTCAAACGAGATTAAGCCAGTTTCTGGTTCACCTACATTGATGAAGGACAAATTACAAAAAAAAACAGTGAGGTTATGTTTTTACACTTTAATAAAAAGTTGTTTTTCCGCGGCTTTGTACGCATAAATAATAGCCTGTGTCATCTGGAGCTGTTGCTTGTCCTATGTGTCAGAACTTTAAAATCAGTCCAGTAATATCAAACTTTCCCCTTTACCGATAGATCGCCGTGTTATGCATGTGTGAGCAAAGTTTAATCAGGATTAGAGGTATTTTTGACATTAAATTTCAAAGATGGCCGCAGGTATTTTAGACAAACGGAAAACTATACAAGAACAATTTCATATGATTTGAAAAGACGGAAAATTAAGGGTTAAAGCTGGGCGTAAAAATAAAAGAATATACCTATCTATCTCATTGTCGGGCGCAAAAACATCATACAGTCGTATATTAACAAACAAGTTACCAAAGTACAGATTAATTTACACGCAAATAAAATAAACATTTCCAAACAGTTTATACATACATAGCTTTTTTTACAGTTCACATAACTATTGCTAGACAGTTAAGGCATTTTTTTAAGCAAAAGGGTTGTCGACATCTGTGAAGGTTGGTGATGGGAAAGGTTTTATTCCAAACATTTTTTCGTGGCATTAACGATAAATAAAAAGGGTTAATTTATTTAAAACATATGAGTAACTGTAATAAAATTATAAGACTTACATCTCAATGACTAATAGGTGTTGGTTATTCATTTTATTTTGTTTTGGAAGTAACTAATATGTTCAATTCTTTGTGGTAATGCATAAATATAAAGTATAATACGTTGAAAATACTTACGAGATTCATAACGAATGGTTATTTGATGGGTGCCATTAATAACATCTAGAGCTTCTCTACCCTTTAAAAATGTACATTTATTTTTTCATAGCGATGTTTTTTTTTATGGTGTGGCATTCCAGGATCTATGTTATGAGTTTATAAAAGTATACTTACTAGTTACTAAGATAATAAAATGTTTAAATTTTCAAAAATATAATGTTCCTTAAAATGGTTTAAATATCACTGTACTTAAAAAAATACTATGATTTATACTGATAAAACATCATTCTTTTTTAAAATTAATTAAAAAGCTCTTTCTAACAAATGACAGATATTGTATCACGGAATTGTTTCGAAATCTCGCACAGTTATTGCGAATTCATCGATCGGGATAATCCCATACCACGTCCCTAAAGGACAGTGCACGCAACCCTCACCTGCCGCACGGCTTCAGGATAGGATTACATTACATCGCACTTGTACGTCATCGGCGCCGTCTGTGGCGTAGCAGATCCGAAGACCTGGCTGGTTGTGTTCGATATTCAAACTTCCTTTGAGTGTTTTACTTTTTTTGATTATAATGCGGTTACGGTATGGTGTTTTGTTTGAAAATGGAACAAGCTTATGTCAATATGTCGCCTTTTTCGTAATTTAAGTCTTAGTGATGATTAATTGATTATGAAATTAATATGAAATTTAGGACACTGAGTTTAGATAAATACTTAATAATCATCTTAGGAATATTAATATTATTTATTATTGGAAAACTTGATTGTTTGGTGGTTTGTTTAAATAATTTAATTAAAGTTCTTTAACGTACTGAAACCTACATCATACTCTGGTGCTATAGGCTATAAATTTACGCGGGCGTAGTCACCGGAAAACAGCAAACGTGTTTACGATTTTTTTAAATTTCATGTTTGAATATAAAAATTAATAAAGAAACTAAGAGATATTTTAACGCAAACCGATGACTTATCAAATACAGCCCGTATAGAATATTAATACCAACAGCTTAGTAACTGTGACAAATCATGGGTTCCATATTAACGAGCACATTTTTTTTATCATTTCACAGCCGCTTCCTTTAGCAAACATTTTGGGATCAACAAAGTATTATGTTTCATGTTAAAAAAAAACTGAGACTCTCAAAACGAGGATCAAATTAAATCTATAACTGAGAGCCCACCTGTGTTTTGAATTTAACGATATTCAATCTTATTCCATAAACAGAAAGTTGCTTTTGTTTGTTAAGAAGTTTCAAAAGGAATAAACACGGAAACTGTTTTGCTTTTTCCTGTTTAAATACATTTGCTTTCGGCACCTTCTTTAACGTTTGCAGATTAATATGTATATGTGTGCACGTGTAAAAGATACTTTAATAGAACTATGTCGCTATGTATGTCATCTAAATATGTTGATGTCGATCTTCGACATTTATTTCCAAGTATTTCGCCCAGATATTTCGATATAGAAACAAAACTACTGATTTCATTTTGATGAAATTATAAAGGCACCCCTTCGAGAATATACCCTTTCAAACAATAAAAGAATCATCAGACCAAAATATCTATTGTTAAAAAGTGAAACAAAATGTATAATCCTTCCTACTGCTGTTAGTCCACCTATTGCCTCTAAAGTATTTCCCAAAGCAATACATGTCCAAGTAGTTCTGTTATGATAATCGACACTTGGTAATTATAAGATACTTTTGTTTCTAATAATGCCAATGAAAATATTACCTACCCATTAACTGGATATATCATATCCTTAATGAAAAATGCTTAAAAAGGCGTCGTCAGTCGCTCGGATTGCGAAAGTTTGTGGGTTCGAGTCGCTCAGTAAAACTGGGGTAAGTGGAGTTTTTAAGCATTTATCGTTAAGCATATTTTTCATTATGGCATTGTGAATGTAAATTTGATCAAATATAATTATTTGATATATCATGTTACAAATCAACTCAAAGTATTAGTTAAATACTTAGACACGTAATTGGATCCCTGTAAGAAATAGTTCAGGTGCAATAAATGGTCTAAATCTTCTTAGTTGCCGGTGTCGTAGATACCTTGATGAGGATGGAGAACTCGGAACCACTCCTAATGTCGTCTTTCCTCCCTATAAACTCTCCTCTGCCGGCAGTGGCCGACTTACCCTAAGGTCACAGTAGACCCAGGTCTGTAATGCCACTTAATTCCATTTTTATATTTACAATGATATACTTTGTATAATTATTTCAGCCCTAAACATAACGGCTGATGGTGCCAATGATACTATGTAATTGTATCAGTTCAGTCTGATATGTCTATAATTTCTTTTTTTTTTATACTTACTCAGTTCTCAATATCTTACAGGTGTAAAATAGTTTTTGAACTAAACACCATCTAAATGTTATGTTTACTTTGTTTACTTGCTATAACATATCGTGACAACATGTAATTAAAGCAGCACTATTGTAAGTTACTGTTATAAGCTTAAGTGTCATACGATTGTGGTGTATGTTTTGTTGGTTGTTCTAAAATAAATAAATAAATACTGATATGACAAATGCTTTAATGAAAAATGTTTCAAAAATCCACCAGCCCTCAGAAAGGTCCTGTTGGGTCTCGTGCAGCTAAATGGCCAGAGCAGTCGCTTGGATTGCAAAAGGTTATGGATTCGAGTCTTATCTCGGGCTAAAATACATTAAATAGATTTTACAGTGCCTTCATTGTGAGAGTTATAAAAGGAACTGTTAGTATTGTATGATCGCCCTATTAAGCCTAAGAATCCGTCCTTTTCTGATGGTTAATAGCGTCACAAGTCCACTAGACGAAGATAGACTCAGTAGCGCCTTTCACCCTATCCAAAGAGTTGGTAATTAGCCGCATTCTCTATCGCCTTCCACTTTTCCATTTTGCTGCATTATTCATAGTTAAATATCTCCACTGAACCTTCGTTTCTAGAGAACTTGTGTTTTTCACTGACGACTGTACTATTAAGAAGAAACATAGACTAACTTTAATGTTAATTAAGTTACAATAACCCTTGCAAAGGACATACAGAAATTATAGTTTTAATAAGATATTTTTTTTACTAACTTCAATTGAAATAGTTGTATGTTATTATATCATTTTGAGGAAAACTCATAACATGATTTAATAAGTCACCCAGAAACGCCAGAATAAGTAATAACCAGACACAGAGTTTGCCGCTCTGTTTACTGCTTTAAAACGAAAGCAGCTTAAGCATTTTATTAAAACGCTGAAAAAGTATATTCAAAGAGGACTTTTTATTGTCTTTATTCTTTTCTATGGTATTTGGGAGGCAGTGAGGCTTTAATTACATCGCAACTGACTGACCTGAGCCAACTTCGTCAGAATGAGCTATCTTTTCATAAATACGTGTGTTAGACGCAATTAATAAATATGAAGGTAATTAGATTTATGATTATACTTGAATCATAGCAGAACTGAAAAACAACCGGACATATTTACGGTGCGAGTTCCAGTCGATATAAAATCATTGACTATGATTATCATAAAAATATCACTCGTGTCCCGTAGATTATGATAAGTAAGTTATTAGATCTCAGATCACGTGCACGCTTTAATACCTTACCCAACATTTTTATTCATCGATTTTCAAATCTGATGCGTTAGTAGACGAGCAACTTTGTGTTGCTTTTAAAGCTTCCAGAAAGTAATCGCAGTTAAACAATTGATATTAGCAAAAAATATTAATAGAAACATATTTTTCTCAGAAATAAAGAAAACAATTTTCAGTGACTCATTAAAAAAAAAGTAAGGCAAAATATCTCTCGCAGATCATGTCGAGAGGACAGAGCAATAAGTAAGACGTCTTATGTTTACTTGACATTAATGTTTATAACTTTTTAGTTAATTTATTGTATTTATTATTAATTATTAGTAATATGCAGTTTTTCTCCATATAAACTTCAACTTGCTATACTTTATACACCTCCCTCCGCCCAATACTCATAAAAAGAGATCCAAATATTTTACATTACCTATTATTACAACGATTGTACAAACTGTCAACTAAATGTTGCTCGAGTGTATTAGACTATATGCATACGCAATATCGGTATTTCCTTGCATCCAAGACTGGTATTATGCACCAGATAGAATATAGAATTTTGTATGTGCTTATTTTATTAAGTCATCCATTCAATATGCCTTTTTGAAATATTAGCTTTTACCTATGGTTTTCCCATTTTCTTGGCGATATTTTTATTACATTTTAAACATAATATTTTCGCGCTTATACTACCTCAGTTTATACTACCGCGGTACCTTAGCGCGTAACTACATGTACAGTTTATGTACATAACTTTCCTTCATATTAACTACTAGCTTTCCGCCAGCGGCTTTGCCCGCGTGGTCCCTTGGGAACTGTTTAATTAAATAAAAAGTAGCCCATATGTTAATCCAGGCTTAGAATTTAATGAAATAATTCATTTCGTATAACAATAAACAAATTGAATAGTAATCAATGTTTGCTATGGTTACGTTTTAATTCCCTATATAAACTTCCACTCCCATTTTCATCCCTTTGTTTGCTGTTTTTCGAGATAAAATAAAGCCTATGTCCACCGCATATGATGTTGCTTCCATTGGTGAAAGTATTTTTAAAATCAGTCCAATCAGTTTAGATGCAAACACACTTAAAACTTTCCTCTTTATAATATTAGTATAGAAAAATACACTATTATCGCGCCATCAGGCGATACATCAATACCCATGCTGAGTGTGAGTGAGATGGACACCATTTCACACCTTTGTTTTACCCAGTGTATTGTACACTTTCGGTCTGCTCAAACGAAGGATGCACCATGCGCCATAGTAGTTGGAAATTAATGTACTGGCGTATTGATGTCGAAAGCATTAATGATTACGTGACAAAAACCTTTCTATGGCACCCCATTAAGTTTGCAAGGCTTCTATAACGTTGACAGCTGCCAAAAATAGCTGTCATTTGCGACGCAATTAAGGAGAGTCGGGCGACAAAAGATTTTCGCTTGTTAATTTATGGTATGGCTCGGTATGCTTTCCTAGAATTTATTATTTTATTATCACTCATTGTTCTTGTGGTCTTGTTGTTTTCAAAATTATGTTTAATACACGATTCTCTATGGACGTTTTCATTTGTTTAAGATGTAAGCTTCTTATATTGTTACGTGTAGAGTTTGTTTTTGTTTGACGGGCTATTGTTAAGAGAATGTGTCGTGTCGTTTGCAACAATGAAACATTTTAATTGTTGTTTCTATTATTATATTCTCAAGGTTTAATTTTTTTTTTATATTATTAATGAAAAAACAAATGTGATTTCAACGTATTTCCTAAAACACTATAGAGGGATCGACAACCGGATAACGAGGCAAGATTTTTCAAGCTTTATCTTGCTATGTTTGTTAGTTAGTAAGTGTAGGTCAAAAGACTATAGAGGAGGAGCTCGCTGGCGCATACCGGCTGCTTCAGTAGGTGTTGACATCCACTAATTCACATTGGGCCAGCGTGTTGAGTCATTCTTCTTACTCTATTCTATTTGATTCCATCTACAGAGGTCTATCATGAAGGTAGTCAAGTCTTGCCAGCTCTTGACTCTGTTACCGGTTTTTGATTGAATTGAAATAGCACAGCAGTTAAAATAGAATATAAATACATATAAACTTTATTATCAAATAAAAAAATTAAATAACACTTTTGCCTGTATTTGAATTACCAATCCCTTTGGCTAGAAACTAATTTTACTTGCAACTATGCGATGATTAAAACGAATGGAAATTGGACCTTTGACATGTTAAAATATTAACATAAATAAATATATTTTCGTCCTCTTACACCCTCTGCCTTCTATGAGCAAAACTTAATTTGAAAATATAAATATAAATCAAACACTTGAAATTATAAATAAATATTTTAACAATCTTTCACCTATTGTAAGCTTGTAATAAGATATAATTTATCCGAGCGAAATCGCAGGATAACAGGTAATATAATTCAATAGTCATAAATATATAAAATAGTCCTGGGCAGCTCAGAGGTTAGGGCAGTCACCTGGATTGCGAAAAGTCGTGGATTTAAGTCGCATCCAAGAGTGCCAAGGACAAAGTGGATCTTTTGCGTATTTTTCATTACGAATATTTTTCAGTATGTAATGCAAATTGATCAAATATTATATAGTCAGAAATATTTTCGTATCGATCACAAAGTAATTTATTTAAAAGGTTAATATTTTGATTCGCAAAATCAGTGGTTGACTAATTATATTAATAAAAAATATATATATTAATGTATTATTGTTTGTTCTGAAAAAAAAGCATTTTATTTTCTTTGATCTTTATACAAATTATTTTTCAAAGTGTAATTAGCCAATAATGATATTGATTAAAAGGGAACAATGAGCTAGACTGCCCCAAGGGTAACAAAATCAGGGCGAATGCAAATCGACCCCTTGTACTGTCTGGAACAACCTTAATGAAGCTGTAAGGGTCCCGAAAAACTTGCGACAATAGTGTACGTTCTTTTATTCTCTGCAATTCAAAAAAGAATAATAAAATGTTACTTTGAATTATACACTTTTGAAAATTATCTCTATTTCAATTCATAGCTGTACAACTTTTTTGAGTAGTTTAATATAATTTGCATTATCATTCAGGGTTTTAAAGCCTTTTAAAGATCTTTTTTTAGACATAATATTAAGGCTATAATAAAGTAATCTTTTTGATGTTAAAATGTATACAAAAATATTTAAACACCTTCAAAATAAATATATGATTATTTTGCAATACAAAAGATATATAAAAAATATTGGCAATATAAATTGCAAAGACCTCACTATGATCTGACGTTACAATCGCGCCTTCAGCGGCTAATTTATACACGATAACTCCTAACGTATTAGTTGGAGACTATCCATTCTTAATGGACCATTCATGACATTACTCTTAGGAACTTAGGGGATGGACTCGATGAAGTGTCACATTATAAAAATATCTAAAAAAAAAAAAAAGAAATTTGTGTGACGTAATGTATGGATAACATTCGATCTTATGCAGCATTATCTTTTTTTGCTCGTTTGTAAAAGCCCTAAGAGTAACCCCAGGGCGTTTCTAATTATTTACGACTGATTTCCGACCCGTGCCGTGTGACATTAGGGAATATTATTGACCGTTCACTAGTCTATATGGTAATAAATCTATGGTAATATGGTATGAGGGCTAATGCATTTGAATTTGCAAGTAGAGGCGCTAGTGTAGAGCGAGGTTTTAAAGAGCGAGCGAAATGTCTAATATCTATTAGTACTTATTTTATTATTATTCTATTCACAATATAAAATAAACTTTCTCTTTTTTCTCTTCTTTGGAAACTTCTTTGTATAAAGTCTTTGTAAGTTATTTGTTGGGTATATACACCTATATATTATAATTAACTTGTTATTAGTTCAAACTTAATTTTTAAAACAATTTTCCCGCTTCCCTTCCCCAGCGTGGACTTATATAGTGCATGACCATAGACATGCACTATAATTCTAGGCGAAAGAAGAATTTTAAATCTTTCAGTAGGAAGAATGATTTTAAAGCTATATGTGACTTTCCATAGGTAAAAGATTTAAAATCAGTCCAGTAGTTTTGAAAACCCATTCAATGCAAACAAAAAATCAAATCTTTTCACTTAATAATATTAGTATTGATGTAATTTCTCAAAGTCTACAAATGGACTATAATTTTATATTCAAAATTGTATTCCCACCATTGTTTCTCTCATTTCTACAAACACAACTTAAATTAGTCGTTTAATAAAACCTTTCGAATTCTAAATGCATATAAAATGTAAAAACGCTCGTTCAAACATTCCAAAAATTGTTTTATTCTGTTCCTCTGCTTGAGACTTTGAAATAAGATATATGTATAATCTGTTTTATTTTATTCAAGTACCTATCTTTATTAGCATATTCAGATCTACTAACATTTCTTTAAAAATTATTTAGATTTAAAAGGTAGAATATTGGCATCCTACTTTTGTTTTCACGAGATGACTAGAAGCTTCTTTTTGCAATATTTATTAGGGACTTGTATTTTAATTCGCATTTGACTTGAAACGTTCATAAACAAGATTTATCAATCAAAAAGAATTCACAATTTGGCGCCCAACGTGGTGTCATCAAAGTGTCTCGATATTATTTTACGGTTAACAATTGTACTCGATTTTAACAAATTATCGGTTCAAGAATCTGTCTGCATAATCGATAGTTCATTGCATATTCTTATCTTAAATGAGTCTCGCCTGGATACGCCCGCATTAGTTGCACTAGAAGCTCCTCTGTATTTTTAAAATTCATGACCTGCGTAATGTTTTAAAATTTTCGTTACGATTCTCGAAACTTGAAACATATAAGAATTGAAGTGAAAGGTTTATAAAATACCTTCACTTCACCTTTAACTCAGATACGAATATTCTAAGAAATACTTCTATACTAGATATAAACTTAATGCTAAAAGATATTCTGTTTCACTCAACAGTAAAATATATTTAAACTTCAGATAAAGCCCTTAAAAAGACAAAATTCAGTAGTTCCAGGTAGGATAAAATAAATTGGACTCACAAGTAAATATTTTTCAATAGGTATAGCATTGTGAATGCAAAATTCATCAAATGTATATTAATATAGATCTATACAATAAACATACAAAATAAAATATTAAAGAGCACTTTTATATATATGGGAGATCTTATATTAATTTTATGAATTCCGTTGAATGCGATAGACTACAATTCTTCCAATCCACTTACGGTATAGGTTTTCATTCCTAGAAACCCGGATAGCAGGTACAATAAAGGCTCTTGAAATGAAATTCGTGTTCATATTTATAAGCGCATTGGTTAGCTCCCCATTGTATAACTGCAGAGTATTGAATGTCTAAATATTAAATATCCTATCCGAAAGTACTTCCACATCTTCACCTTCCTTCCCTTCCCCCGTGAATATGCCTCGTTGTATAAAACTCTGTAAACGTATAGTAGACGTCTGCACTACGTCTCGACTCATACAATAGTGTTAATGAAACATGCATCTCGTCGCTTTCACGCTACCCCCCAACAAACGTTGCCGGCGGGCCAATCAGTGCTGATATATTCAAAAGTTAATAAATTTTAAATTTATAATACGAATTGGGTTTCTTTTGATTCATTTTCGGTCTGAATTTATCATCGCATTGAAACATTTCTTTATTTTTAATTCGTTAAATAAATACTATTTTCATAGCGAAATAATATTATTTTAACGCGAAAAGGACCTTAAAAGGTTTGGTAAAATTTTACCCAAATGAAGCGATATACTTCTTGTGATAATAAGAAGTTGCAAAAAAGAATTTTCCAGCAAAGAAATGGCTACAGTTTCCATATACAGTATGTATTTTTCTATTTATGCAAATACTTTTTTTTTGTAAAAATTAATTCTAATTTTATATAAAATTTCTTCCAGCTCCATAAGCGTAGATCTTCTAGATCGTCTTATGATACCTCGCCATTTACGTATCGGCTCCCGTGCCGGAGAATTCAATTTTAGAGTAATATCCGTACGAAATATACGGTTTGAAAGATATAGTGATGGGATTTCCATCGGTTTCTGTGCTGCAACACAATAAATTTAGCTGTTCATGGTTAGCGAAACTTATTATTCAGTTAAATTTTAAAATAAATAGAATACTACGGTATTTTTTTATTATTTTCCAAGTACTCGTATTAGCAAAAATTGTTTAATAACATTTATTTGGTCGTATTTGAATACCTATAGTTTAGGTACGGAATTACTTATTTTACTAAAAATACAGAAATATTTTTGTAAGTTACATCTATATCTTTCATTGTTCAAACCAATAAGTCTGCTAAAATCATTATTTCAAACTCATTATTTCATGGAAATAGCGTTGTTTGAAATTATTCCTTTTGTATTTCATCTTTTGCTTCCTTAATTTTCATTACACTTTTTGTACATACTCATCGGTTTTAATGACTTCTGATATCACCTTATAATAGCACAGCGTCTGATCTGATTTAGTCATGAAAGTTATTTAAAAACTGATGACTGCATGTAATTTCATCTGCCTGTCTGACATTCAATTACACTATTAATTGAATTAATTAATAGTGTAATTGAATATCACTTCATAGTCGAATGAAGTAATTTTTAATTGGACTTCCCTATTTGAAAAGGGAAGAAAATAAGCCCTTGTTTCTTGTCGGTTCTTCTAAGTAGAAGATCTCCCGCCATAGATGTGCGAACCGATGGTATAGATTTCGACTTTCAGGAGTGCGTAATCTAGACTGAATATTATACTAAAAATTTGAGTCTTTAATCAAGGGTGAATGTCACTAAATGTAATTATTGATCAGGAATATTCAGGATTACATTTCGCACATCTTTATCCGAAATTATTTATCCGAAGAAATGGTGCTGCAGCACAATTCGTCCCACTCTATCAATATCAAATATGGCTCACCAATAACTACATTTGTAATGCGTGACGTGCTTGTAACGCGACCTACCCGAGTCCGATCTAGATATCGAAAGATATTACGATTTTAATCGAATAGAATCAGATACCGATTGCGAAGGAACGTGTTTCATACTAACAACTGTTACTGTAATACCAGATTACCGTACCGTAATGTCGTATATTACTGTGTCTACTACTTTTTTAAGATTAAATATTGGTAAGGCAAAGGAGCTTAACTATGCAGTTGTCTTCGCGCAACCATGTTATTATAAAAATTATGCTAGTCATAAATTTATTACAGTGGGCATTTATTAAAATTAGCAATGTGCTTATTTATTATAAAAACAGTTTTCCCATTGAAATATCAAAGAAATCATCGTCCATGCAGCCAATATTCAATAATTTTAGTTTGATATGTAAATACCACAAATTTTAATGATTCCTGGAAATAAGCAAGTATAGTATAATTGTCTGTTCTATTTCGCCTATTCCAATGACCATTAAGAGTATTCCATTACTAATTTCCATTAGTTTGCAACCTAGGTAATAGATTAATTGGATTTTCATCGGACATATCTATTTATAGAAATAACTACGTCATCCAATTAGTAATACAAGCGTTGTCTGCGGTGGACAAGACCGGACTGACCACAGCCGTGGACCTGGAGATAATTGTCTGTGATCTCAGCTAAATTTATCCTGTCTCTGCTCCCGAATGTCTTTGACATTGACATTGGAAATGGGACAAAAAAAAATGTGGCTCTTTTTGTGAAGCTTTGGTCAAATAATGTTCTAAACCTATAATTATTTTACAAAGAGGTGTTTCTAACTTTGTTTTGTTTGGAGGGGGTAATATTCGGATATAGTGATGCTATCATGAAAAGACTTTCATTTACGGAACTAAATTATGCGCTGTTGATATAGGCTGTAATTTACGCGGGAAAACAACTCTGTTTTTGGGTCACTCTTAATCGTTCCCGTGTAAATTATAATAATATAAATTTAGATTATTTGTCAAATAGGGGTTGGAATTCAGATAATTATAAGACAAAGTTGCTAAAGTACTTGTATATTAAAAATTTGAAATAACGAAGATGCAACAGCACCCAGACCTAAGACAATGTAGAAAAGTTCATTTTCTACATTGACCCGAACGGGAATCGAAGCTGGAACCTCAACTCGAACCACTCGATCACGGAGGCGTCCAAATCACTCTTAAAACATACGATTATTGTATAAGTGTCCATAAAATTCATTCTTAAAAATATTTATTTATGAATTTTAGGAGCGACTTTGCGATTATTCTATAGTGAGAATAGTGTACAATTACTTTTTTAGTGTAACACACCTCTGAGAAATATGAAATGTAAAATTTAACATGCTTTATTTTTTTGATGCTTTATGCTTTATTTTCCCATTTTTTATTATTTGGACGTTATTTATTTGTATGTGCCAAAAAATAGGTTGTATTCGCTTTGGTAAGTTACGTTCCTGTGAAGCCGTAAGTTTATTTTTATAAAATGCTGAGGCGGACTTCAGCTGCTTAGCCAAACAGACGAGCTGGCAATCACTTAAAGCTATCCAGGGATCTACTTTGTAGAACATTTGAATGGACGGGTGAGATTCCTTCGGATAATATCGGAAATGCAACATCTAGTAGATAGAGTAAGATATATCAATATGCAACTGCGAAGATACGTTTTATATTTATTAGTGAACAATCTATATTTATTCTAATACATATAACTGTTTTTCAGTGACTTCACTCGGGTAAATTAAAGCCATGTCACTCGTATGTTATGTAGCTTTCCGTAGATGAAAGAATTTTTAAAATCGATCCAGTAGTTTCGGAGCTTCATCATCATCATGAGCCCTTTTGCGTCTCCACTGCAGGAGCTCAAATTTTTCTTAGGGATTATTAAGGAGGACGGGCTCGTAACCAACAGCTTAACGTGCCTGCCGAAGGACACACACATAAAAATGATCATTAGTTCCGGTAGTCTGAGTACGTATCATCAATATTATTTATGATAATTATTTATGTAAAAACTAACAAATAATATTTATGTAAAAGTTGCCGACAATAAGTCTAGTCACACCGTAACGTGGGAACAGTGGCGTAGCGTACCTTAAAGGGATTGACCCATTTGCGCCCGCAACCTATCAAAAAATTAGTTGCGGGCCTAAATGGATGGTAAATATTTTTCTTTCATACGTTAGGCCCTGTAGCCCGGTATCCTCGTATCGATATGGTAGTAGCTACGCCCCTGCGTGGCAGAATGGGCAAAATGCCTTGATGTGTCGGTGTTGACAGTCTATAGATGACAGTTGCTTTGACGAAGTGCACTCATTTGGAAGCTCAACCATATAGGACGTGAGAAAGTAACAGAATAGCTAACTGTTGGTAGCTTAAAAATACAAAAAATTCATACCCTTATACTTATTTTAAAATTGAGTAACTTTTGTGTTATAAAATAAAACTTGCATTCTCAATGCTGGCTAGATCTTAAAGTGTAATAACGCCTGAAACACTAAACATTACCAGAACATATACATCGCAGGCATAATATACTTTAAAAAGCAAAAAGTTTTCTTATGCATTAAAACTCTATAATCCAGACAAAACCACCGCTGATTAAAAATAAATTCAGATGCATAATTTCACTTAACGCTTATATAAAATTCGTAAAATGCTAGTAAAATACACATTTCAATCGAAACTGAGTGCTTTATCAACTATACTAAAGTCTATTATCGTGTGAGAACACATAGAAATATTTTTGAAACATACATATTAGACGGAGAGCTCCTGACAAAAATGAGCAAAAGCTTTCTGAAGCTTGAAATTTTAGTATGTTGAATACATCAATCTGCATCCAGTGAGGAGGTCAGTTGCCGGGGAGGTGAGTGTGGAGCAATCCCTGCTGGATCCCAGGCCTTTCCTCCAAAAGAGAAAGGGTGCACGGAGCCATCATCGTTTTGACAAGCTTTCGGGCGGGTCCCACACATCCTCTGCCGTCTGTCAAACGGTGGGGACGGTGCTGGAACACCTAGCCAACTGTGCGAAACAATTTTCTAATGATCGCTGAATATTGAATCTTTTATATGAAAAAATTTAGTATTAAATTAATTTCCAACCGTTACAAAACTCTTTTTCGGAGCTCATTTTTATATCAACTTTTGAGATCTATTGAGTCACCGCGTTTTGCGATAGTGTAATCTGAGTAGTTAGTCTTTTTTTCTTATATTCATAATTAGCTTTTCGCTTATTATTAACGAAAAAGCACCTAAATGTGTGATTGATCGCACTTTACATTGCCCCTCCGTCACCAGATGTTCCAGCACATGATCTCCGCACTGGGTACTGAGTTATGTATACCCGTAGTACTTCACCACACTAAAATATCAAGCATTAGAAGAGCTATTGCATATTTTTGTCACGAACTCTCAGACTATACAGCTTTCATCGGTCCATTTGGATGATGAAAAACAACGTTCCTAACATATAATCCATATTACATCGCTTTACGTGTTTTTTTTTTATTATTTCTGTCCAGCAGGATAATGGAATTGGTTTGTTTATGCAAATTAACAGATATTGTTCGTTATAATTAAAATAGAATTTCACTTTCAAATGTTTAGCATTGTGTTTTTGTCAAATAATTAAAAAATATGTTTGTGACGTTACTGCAGCTATTGTTGCCCAACGTTGGCAATTTTGTTAGCACAAAGTAGACCCTGATCTCGTGCTTTTTCAACTATGTAAATAACTAAGATAACAAAAGTAGATTCATTATATTTAGTATTAGCTGTTTCTTCGCGACTTCGCCCGCGTAAATTTTAGCGTAAAGTGATGGTTCATTGGGTGGACTAAATGAACACGCACATGTCCACTGTATCCGCTTGCACGCAACGGACGCATTGTACGCAACGGACGCAACGTACGCGACGGACGCACTGTACGCAACGGACGCACTGTGCGCATCGGATTGTACGGAATCGCCGACTTAATACGTGCTCTGCATCTGGATTTTTAATAGAAGTACCATTTGACAATTTTGACATCCCACATAGCGAGAAGAACAGCCGTTTGGGCGAAAAAGTTCTCGAATGGTGACAACGTACCGAACGACGTCCAGTGAGTTGGCCCCCAACTAGGTGGACAGATGATCTAATAAAAGTCGCGGGACGCCGTTGCATGCAGGCAGCGTAGGACCGATCGCCGTTTAAACCCATGTGGGATCCTATGCCCAGCAGCGGGCGTCGAACGGCTGATAAGATGACATCTCACGTCATCGGCACATATCGCGTTCTCTATGCATAATGCGTGCGAGCAGTGCAGCAAGTACGTATTATGTATGTATTAATTTATGTAACCTACACAAATTCATACAAAGTTATTGAAAATCCATTGCGAGTGTGGGTGTGTTTCGCTCGTGCTTATAAGGTGGACGTTCACTTTGTATCACCCGCCCGAAGTTGAAAGAAGTGTAAAAACGGTCCAATTTTTCAACAATCAAATCTATCCCCTTCATACCTAGGGTATAATAATATTTCTTAAATTGCATATATCGGAATAACGGAAAGTAAAACCATATTTACATTAATATGTACTCATACACATTTCGTTTCCAATAAAAGTTC
The DNA here is from genome assembly GCA_918026875.4 of Diatraea saccharalis. Taxonomy (NCBI): domain Eukaryota; kingdom Metazoa; phylum Arthropoda; class Insecta; order Lepidoptera; family Crambidae; genus Diatraea; species Diatraea saccharalis. The sequence goes on from OU893339.1 coordinate 19,375,566, forward strand.
CCTTAGTTTTTTAACTAGACACTAAAAGTTGGTTATGTATCCAAAAGTTTCTGAAAAATAATATACGTCATTCTATCTGGATAACCTTTCGTGGGATAAACGATGACGACAATAGTACTTAACTAATGGAAGATATAAATTATTGACATTATAATTGTAGAAGGTACTTTATCGAGAAGTGTTGAATACTTCGGTAAATATTACACTGTCCACCTATCTTTAAACGTAAATTTAGAGATAAAATCGAAATCCTACACTAAATACACGGAAATGAATCATTTACTATCATTTGAGAACCAATATTGTTCACTGCTAGGGTTGCCTGCTACAATGCTACAATAACTTTTTTTGGTAAACATAGTGATTTCATGTTATTTTATGAGAAAGTTTTATTTTGTAAATTACTGAAACAAAGGTATTTTTGATGTATATATTTTCAATTTCATAAATTCATAAGTAATTTTTATATTCCACAATAAAAGGACCACATAATATGCGATACTATTCGATAAAACGTGTTGACTTAAATAAAAACGTAAAATTATTTAGAAGAAGAATCACTCTATTGTTACGAATACTCGACTGTTAATCAAAATATGGGTGGGAATACATTTTTTTTAAATAGTGTTCGGTATACAGTTCTAAAGTATATTATTGTATAAAATATGGACAAGAAGTTAAGCTTAATGGCATAGTAGGTATACACGTTCAGTGTGATTGCTGAAATCAGGCAAGTTTATTTATTTACACATATTTTTTGCAAAACTACATGCAGCCCAACCTTTAATTATGTTCAGCTTTTTCGTACTTAAGAGGTTCATTAATCCATTCTGCACCTGTAATCTCTAACACCCGCCCGCAAGGTGAATTATAGCCCATTTAATCTATTCACTATACAGTGAAAATATACATAATACTAGCAATTTTCTTGCGACTTCGCACGCGTAAATTATAGCCTATGTCAACCCCGTATGATGTAGCTACCTATAGGTGAACGAATTTTATAATAAGTCCAGTAGTTACGGAGCCTATTCGATGCAAACAAATGAACAATAAAATGATTCCTTTTATAACATTTATTATATATAATAGAATACGAATATTGTTCCTTAAATTATTAAATATACTTAATACTGATGGCAGCCCTAATCACTAACCCCATTTCTTGGTATCTTACCAATATCTGACTCATACGCAAGTTTAAAACCAATTTAAACACACCTCAATAAAACAAAGATTCCTTAAGAATTTCTTAATATCGTCATGCGTTCAAGAGTTTTACTTATAATGGTCGTAAGAACAAAACACTACGTTATGTTTTTTATCAGTTACTTTCCAATAACTTGAAGTATAAGTTTCAAAATGTCGTTGCTTTAGTTCACATGATTCATGTCGAATGTGGTATTTTTATTAGTTTATTAATAACTTTATTTTTTGCCCTTACAGATAAAATTTATTCTAAAAATGTTGTAATATACGGTTCTCTTTATCACCCTCTCCATTTTAATATCACAAAATATTTTATAATGTATTGGCGTGAAAATAAGAAAAGTCAATGAACAATCATATTAACAGATTCTAAATTCAAAAGTAACATTTTATTTATTTTTAATTCTAACAGTATTTATGGCCATACAGAAGTAAAAAATAAATTCTCTATTATTAATATGAATCAGTATTCGAATGAACTGAAACTGAAAATGACTTGCACCTATTTATATTTGTATTCATAATATCATTTTAGTTTTTTCTAAGCTCATAAACCACACTCTATGTAACATAATATTAAGCAGGTAGTAAATTTAAACTGTTTAAGTTAAGCCGCTCCAAGTTAACGTTCAGTTACCCTTAAAAACGATGCGATTACTCAGGGGTGCTGCTTAACTACAAATTAGATTAACTTGCACGAAGCACTGAGCTTAGAGAATAATTTAACCAAAACCTTACCTAGTTTATTACCTTTTAAGATAAGGATTATTTTTATATAACTGATATTCATTATCACCCTCTTCTAATAACAAAAAACTTTGCCAATGTAGTGATACCATATACAATATCTAAATTTGAATCAGGTGACTGAACTTTTTAGATGTTTGATGAAAACCATATTCGATCAAAAAACTCCAATGCGTTTTTCTATCTATTGGTCTATTTACATGATTACGTTTATTAAAATATAAAAATGTTGTCACTACAATTAATTTAATATTGTATTCGTTAAGGCAAATAATATTCCCTTCTTTTTTCTCTTTTTTCAGAGCTTCTGATATCGGATAAAAATCATTTAGCTGTCTAGAGACACGTTGCTATTTATGATTATTCATGATGTATACGGAAGTCGATGACCTTTTTAGTCAATATGTGATAATGTTAATAAATTGTTCCGAGATGAATTGCCGATATACCTCCGTAGCCGAGTGGTTCGCACGCCGGTGTCGCCATCTCTGAGGTCCCGGGTTCAATTCCCGGTCGGGTCAATGTAGAAAATGAACTTTTCTATATTAACTTGGGTTTGGGTGTTGTGGTACTTTCGTTGTCTCAGATACTCCATAATACGGAGGCTTTAGCTACTCATCTTGGAATCTGAGCAATGTCACATTGTTAAATATTTATATTTATTTACAATTCATTCCGTCAGCGGCTTCGCCTGAGTGGTTTTCCAATGGTTGTAATATTCTCCATTGCTGCTCCACTCCTTTTAGTCATAACGTAATGTTATATAGTCTGAAATCTTTCTCGGTAAATGGACTATTGAACACAAAAATAATTTTACCGATAGAAAAAATGAAATTTACCCCAAAAACTTTTTGCATTTCACGTAGCACCGGTTTATCTGCTACACTTTCTAATTTATGGCTATAATAAAATGCACTGAAACACAAAACATACATAAAAATGAAAGTGTTGAGCCACCGCGCTCATATAAAATATTAAGTTAAATCTTCAAAAAGAAGTGAATTTTGGCAAAAAATGCAAGATTTGCTTGTTTATAACCAGTGGTCGGAATTAGGTAGAGTTATTCGTGTACTTACACTGATTTCATACAGCGAAAGAATAAAGTGGATATGCCTCAAATCCCGAGATTAATTTTAAAGAGCAGAAAAAATCCCGTGATTTTTTAAATAAAAAATTATTTACTTTTACACAATTTAAACTACTGCACGCACGACGTTGCCAAACTTACATCAATGAAAGAAATAAATAAAGAAAGAAGAAATAAAGAAATCCCGGGAAGGTCCACATTAATATCAACATTTCGATGCAAGTACATAAATAACTCTACCTAATCCCGACCTCTGTTTATAACGAACAAGTATTAAAATTGGATGAAAACTTAAAATACATATGTTCTGAAATATCTAAAAGTAGTTTACGAAGATACTGTTGGTATATTGCTAAGTATTGTTATGAACCTCGTAATACTTTTATATTCTAATTTGTGCATTGAGTACAAAATTTTCATGTAATAGTAACAATGCCAATCAATGTTTAAGTGTGGAAATATCGATAACGATAATATTTAAAAAAAAAACATGCAGCAACGTTACTAGTGTTAAACATGTCGTTGTTAGAATGAAATGAATTAAATATACTAATTTAGTAATGAGAGAATGGGATCGATTTAAAATAGACTTCAAATCGAGCTGCTTCTTTATAACTACCCATAATTTTCCACAATAACTTGAACTCCGCGAAATAAAATTACAAATAAAATCTATCATACAGATGAAACGTTATACCATATTTTTTTTGCAATTAAATGTTCTGGAATTTGTGCCACACCATTTGACACTACAACCTGCCATGTTTAACTCAATAACAACTTAATTATAAAGAAAAGCCCTTTCTTTAAAGCATATATATACATCGTACACTTGATCGTAACTGAGAATTTGCATACATGTATTACTACTTTTGTTAAAACGATCTATGCTGAATCAAAGATGCTTGGCTAGCAAACGCTGTCTTTTATGCGGCATCCATTGAAGATCGTCTGTGATTCAACCAAAACAAACAATCTCTTCACCATTATTGTTAGGATATATTACCACCTACATAGCAATTTTTAGTACTGGACAGCTAATCTAGTTATTAATATCAGTTATAGTAGAAGTTCTTGCTAAGTTTTTGACAGAATGTATTTACTTTAGCATTTTGAAGACGTTTCAAATCTCATTATATGTAAACAGTTTTCAACCAATCAATCCTTTTTCTTTGGGGTGCCAGTTGAGATTAATTAAACTTTATAATGGTTCTCATAGCTCATTCAGTTACCATCTGCGCTCACAAACGACTTATTAATTGATACAAAGCAGATTTTATTTAGTCGCCTAACAGGAAAAAATATGATACATCTCTGTTATGTTCAATCTAACAGAACGGTCAGAACGGAGCTTAATCATAAATTACTTTACGCACAATCAGACACATTACGTCATTTGCAACCCTTACCCCTTTTTCCGATAATATTCAGCAGTAATATTCTGTAAAAACAGTATCAAAGTCGACGTCGATCGTCACAGATACGCAGCTTTATAGCATAACCACTTTACTTCAAAGGGTAATAAAGGTTTTATTTCATTGAAGCTCTACGGTGACAGCGCTGCACTCGGCGATGATTTTGAGGCAGTCTTTAACAGCGTAGCTGGTCAGATTGCTTTATACTAAACGAAATATATCAACAGCCTGTCATCGCTACTGCTTGGAGTGTTATTTTATCGGTAGTTTCTATCCGATGTCATAATAAGTAGCTTAAAGGTAGCAGATCAATAATTTAATAATATAATTTATTTATTTCCTTTCACACACGGTTGTACAGTATGTTGTTTTTATTTCTTTTTTTTTTATATATATTTTATTTTATTTTTTTATTCAAAGAATGAATGAAAGAATTAATCAAAACGAAATGATTTTTTTTTGCATCTGACATCATCATCATGTTCTAATGCAAACATTTCCAAATACAATATATCGATTCTTCGCCACGTCGAAATAGATGTGTTATGCAACTACGCTATTTAATTTGTCAAATATATAATTTTATTTTTGTTTGTTTCAGGTAAATTCAGGACCTGTTACTGAAACTTGGATTACCTAATTGGAGGGTTTAGAATTACAAAATTACTGACAGTTTTGGACAAACCATCGGATGTTATGAATTCGCTAGTTTTAAAGGTGTTCGCATATTACACTCGCATAAAATCTCATTTCTGTTCTTGCTTCTCTTCAACTGAAAGTTGCCTCGCCTTTACTTTGCCCATCATTAAACAAGCAAACTCAGCAAGAGCCGAGTTTTTCTTTATTCCACTGAAAAATATTACTTCTTGCAAATTATGTTTATTGAATAATATAAACAAGTATTAGAGTGATAAAAATCAATGGGATCTGTTGAACTTGGAACGATCTGAAATTGATGCCAATCAAAATGGGCAAAAACCGGCCTCAGAATTTAATGTAAAAATGATATGCCTTTGATACTACTATGATTATAGTACAATCATTAAAGATTAGAATACTTGAACTATATTGAAAATTACTACATATGGAAATTGTAATCTTCATTAATTTGTCCAATTACATTTATGTCGCTTCTGGAGTCTAATGTGTTAGCACCATTATGCTTTTGAACTACGACCGCAATTCAGTTTAGACTCGTGTATTTCCACAATAAACGGTTTAATTGAAATGGTTATAAAAGCTATCTGCGATTACTCGATTCATTTAACTTGACCGCAAATATTCAATAATTCACTTTATAGGCGTAATGGTCAGTTAAAACTACCCAGCAGTTGCAATGTAATGAAGCTGTAATAAAGAGAGCTTTGGACATTTTGCATTATATGTATATTAGTATTCACGTACCAGTGAATAGCAGCGTACGGTACTAGCCAAATTAATGCTCAACCACGATTACGAGACGCATCTGGATCTAGAAAATTTTGTGTAATAATAGAAACCATAGCAAATGCAACAACCCTAACACAAATATTAAGTACAGCTCGAGTGAGCCCCTTGCCGATCGGTCCACCTTATCCACCAGAAACCTGCTGTTCGCACCTCACGCCTGCCCTGCGTTGAGGGCACGCACACATAAGCGCAATGATCTGTATTGTATTAATACATTATAATATCTGTCACGTGGAGTGAAAACTTTGGACCCCTTTCTACGAATATTGCGCGGTCACGGAATTTTTTGATCCAATCTGCTAAATATTCTCGAATACTGCACTTAACAATACCTACTGACTTTTACTTACATTTTACCGCTTCACCAACCTTTTTGACCCAAACCACTCCTGATATTGTAGGTGCCCGCACATTAAATCAACGGTTAATGGCTTTTTATATTGCCTACACAAAAATTTGTTCTTAGGTGAATGATTTTCGACCGAGTGCAACTTAGTTCGACCGTCCGTACCCTACAAGTGTTGAGTGAGACAGGTCCGTATTGACAACCCGAAGTGTGTACTGTAAAAAATATGTGAACAAAAATCTAATTAGATCGTTATATTATGCCCAATTTTAAGAAAATTAAACGAATCTGTGACATCAAAATGTTGATCCAGTTATTTTCAATTAGTCAATTAGGCAGTTATTTTCAACGTTGCCAACGTGTTAAAAGAAATGAGAGAAGTTATTAAGTGTAGACAAGGATTTTTAAATATTATATCTGTCAGATGCGTGACATCAGAGAAGCTTTATAATATGAAGATACTAATAATTATCTATTTTATATTATCACTGAATGATTTATAGCTATAATAAGATAATAATGTCACTCAAGAATACTTTTATTCGATAAATAGCGTTAAACCCATTTATTAGTACAGCAATAGGGTAGTTTTGGTAATGAAAAATAAGTCACGAAATAGCACAAAAATCAACCCATATTATTATAATAAACATAGAGATTCTGATTTTGATTCTTAAAGGCTTGTTTTTATTTGTCTGTGTCACGTGGCTTGAAACACGACCCGCCAAAAGTATGCCTTTTAATTATAAATCAAATTTAGCTTATTCATATCTTTTTATTTCGTAATCGATCGTTAGATGGCATTGTTCTTGTTTTATTAACATCTTTCAATATTCTACTCTATTGCATCTGATTTGTGTATGCGTATCAGAATGATCTCATGAATACGATGGAGAGCAATTTCGCTGGTATAAAAAAAATATAATTTTGATTTAATTTTAAGGCAAGAAAACGTGTCCTTGTTTTCGAATATCACTTTGAATCCATGAAGAATGAGAACCGAATGAACATCGCTCTGCAATGGTTTATATAGCGGGTAGTATCACTTTTATGGGTTGCCTCATCTATGAAGGTATATAACATAACTTTTTTACGGTATAAATATAATTTTGAAAATTATATTTATGCCATAATATAAAACTACTTGTTGATACCACTGATGATTGATATATACCACTTTCTAAAATCCAAGGTGGTCTGAATAAAAATCTCTTCTCTCGAATCCGACCCCGTCTTTTTCCCCGGGGAAACCTCAGGGGCTTTTAACGTCTCCTTCACTTATTATAAATAGATACCTCTGATTTGTTTTCAGTATCTTTTATTTAAGTAACCTTTTTTTAGATTTGAAACCTTAGAAGTCAAGTCTGTTTTGCCCAAATATTTATAAAGGCCTTTTCAAGCAAAATGTAGTTATTTTTAACAGTATCAATATTCATTGGATTATTTTTTCTTCGACATTTATTATAATGAATTTTGACTAAGTTCTTATAAATAAAGATTCGAAAAACTTCCTTTTTATCGATATTTAATATGTGTAGGCTATACACATGTGTATATATGTATATATGTATTCGCAAGGCTATTTCTTATAACAAGTTCCTTTATAACGTCACTTTGATAATTATATTTATAGGTAAAAGTGCTACGCTGTTACAAAAAAGAGTAGAACTCGCCATAGAATATGGTGCTGTCACAGCTTTCAAATAAAACCTACAAAAAGGTAATAAAGTTTCAGTTCGAGTCTGTTCTTTACCAGAATAACATTCATTATCAAAGAATTTCCGATAATATCATTGGTGATATTAATATAAATAACGAGTTATATTGCTGCGACGAACTTAGTCAACGTTTACATAACTAATCAAATATTAGCAGGTAGAATTCCGACCGCTCTCCACAATAATACCCTTTGTGAGAACCGACAGTTTGCATTAGTTTCGATAAATATAAGATTTCTAATGAGCTTATTATAGAAGCAAAATATTGATTGTTGTATTGCTGCGAAGTCGATTGAATTACCACTATCGATGGAACTAACTATTCGAAACTATCAAAAATATTAAGAAGCAGAAGAAGCATTGATTAATTTCACAATAACAAGCAAACAATAGAGTACATAAATTGGGACACATGACATGACAAAAGAAAAACAGAAATAATAATAGTACATAAAAAGTGTGAACGCCATTTAAAAGAATCAACCAGGACTCTGCCTCAGCTGATGTCGTGGCACAGAGGAGTGCTACATCATGATATACTCGCAGGGCGTTTTTCCTTATAATACACCTATACATACACCTCAAGCAGCAAAATTCGGTAAAATAGAAATTACAAGAACGTTTTAACGCCTGCTAATCAGTTTTATAATAACGTCGTTAACCCCGAATAGGCCCTTGTTCTATCACTGATTTGTTCTAAGACAAAGTTAATGCTTTTAAATATAACAGAATTAAATCGGTTTGTTGAAAACCGTTATATTACTATAACTCACAATATTACTATTATAGAGCTCCTTTATCACAATATAGTAACTAAAGTAGTTCGTTGTAGAAAATAATGTTACTATTTTAACAATTAAACGAATACCTACTTTTATAAAGACTAGTGGTTTTGATACAACATTCTTCGTGAGCACAATATTCATTTGCTTTGTCAGAGGTCTCCAAATATTTTCCACATCCTCTCCGACCGTATCTCAAAGATTATCAAATCCCAAACTTTGTTAATTAAAACATGTGAAGGTCGAAAGTTATGCAGTTCATTAATTTACGACTGGAATTTTCTGAGAAAAACCGGCAATACATTCTGAATGAGCTACTTTTTCTCCTTGTTTTATTTCATAGAGAGAAATCATATTTGAATAATGACTTCATTAGATTATTACAATCATTTATTTGCTTTTAAAAGAGGTATATTACTGATAGAAAATAATTAGTTCAGCTCCCACAAATATTAACATTTATAAAATCATATTTTATGCCAAATTTATTATAGTTGAATACAATGAATTATTATGATTTATAAATATTATGAAATGCATTTGATTTTTATTTGATCAAACAAAATTTAGAACAAACTATTTACAACATAATTAAAAAAAAAAGTTGAAGTGGTGTCTAACGAAAAATTTCGTAAATGATACATAGAAAGGCAAATTAATCAAATTTGTATTATAAATATAAAAAGCACATTTCACACAGACGGACCATTAGCAAAAATGCACGGTACAAACGCAAACTTAACGACTCGCCTCTTTAAAAATCCACTACCCGCACCGATATGCCGATGGAAAAAAAAGGGTAATGCGATCGATGGCAGAGTAGCGACAGCAAAAACGAATCGGCTTAACATACCGCACTTAAAAGATTCAGCTGATCGTTTGGTCACAGTAAATGGATAGTGGAACAGTTAAACTAATACCCGATTCTAAAAGAACCATAGAACACAGTAAAAAGCCAAAATGGCGCTAAAGAAATGTAACATTCATCTACTGACAATTACCACACCTGTTGCAATATATTGCGAGCTCTCGCACACATACGTAAAGCATAGTTCTCCACTCTCCTTCGCTCGTACATCTTTTCGGCCAAAGGATCTCTTGAACGTTCGTAAAGAAATGTCAGACGATTCAAAATTTATTTATACTAAATACATTTAACAAGTTTATTTGAATAAAGAATATTTAGACTTGACCACAGATTACCCACACAAAGGCATTATCTGTATCGGTAGTTTAAACTAGATATAGTGGGCAATTCGATGAAATATGTGTGTGTTATATGTATTAGACACTTATTTATGTAATTTCCATTCACAGTCTTTCTAATGTTCTTCTGTGGTCTTTGTAAAGATCACGACCCTTACAAATAGAAAATAAAATTGGTATAAGTATATTTGTACCAAAACGTATTTGCTTTCTGATCTTTAGATTTATGATTTTGAGAACTTATTCTTCCTAATAAGATCAAAAAACCGAACGAACATCTAAGTATTTTTTTCTTGAAGTGTAGGTCATGTGTTTTTTTAAGCGTAGGTCAATCTAAAAAACCTGCATGTATCTTATCAGCGTGTGCAGCAGCAGCTCTATGCTGTAACAGACCTGTGCTCGATGTCGTGTATGTGATTATTTAAAAAACAATCGTTTCAAATAAAAGAGATAGATTCGACCAAAAATTTTCAGTATCTGTCAGTTTCTAACTTTGCTTGTTTATGTGTTATTATACGGTATTCTTATTAAATACTCATCCGATCATGACAATTCTTTCACTTACGGGAAGCTACATCAAACGCGGGTGCTATGGGCAATAATTCACGTGGTCGAAGTCGCGGGAAGACGGCAGATTTTTTTTTGTAAATCACTAATGTAGTTTTCAATTATGTTGAGTAAGACAGAGAACGCTTGAACTTCACATGATTTATCGAAAATTCGTTTAAGAGTACGTTTGCTGTTCATTCAAACAGTTGTAATGATGTCACTAATTGGAACAAAATTAATTCCGATATTGTATCGAAGCTTGCATTCAATGAAATGTTTTCCTGCTTCATCAGTTCTATTATTAAAATCTTTACTAAATGTGCACTGTTTATTCTCTATTCGCCGTACTGATTATGTCTTTTTTGTATTTTAATTTGGACGTTTGCGTTTTCTTTGTGCGATGTTGCCGACCTTTTTAGTTTATTATTTTTATTTTTTAATAAATGTCATTGTATTATAATCTTTGCTGTTAAAATAAAACTAATAGGGATGACGACTGGGTAAAAAAATGCAATTCTATTCAGTCCGTCAGTCAGATAATAGAAAAATATTAGATACGTATTTTTTTTACTTCAATTTAATAAGAAATAGCTTAGATAACAGGTATTCAAGTTAAGGAGTGGAGGCTCGCTACGTCACAGTTTAGTGGAAAACGTACCATAACGTGACGTCATGCGAAATTTCAACTCCATGTAACGCTTTAATTTTATTACGAAAAAGATAAAAAAATAAGTGTTTAATATTTTTTTAACAAACAAAAATTAGTCGTCATCCCTATTGTCATATTAGATGTCAGGCATTGTTTAAAAATGGGATTATGGGTGGATATGGATGACGAGCGTATCTTGAAAGTCACTGCATGAAAAGACCGATCTTTAAATAAATTATTAAGAATTTATTTGCTGAAGATCCCGTGGTTTTGAAAGAATAAATATTTCAGAAAAGATAAAGAAACTAATATAGTATATATACCTGTATCGAAATATTTCTGTTTAAAAATATTTGTCACGAATCGGTGGCATCAAAATGGGTGTAATCGTGTAATTTTTGTTTTGTAACATCATTATAAAAATGAAATTAGCAATTTAAAAAAAATAGAAATGACATTTCGGAGCATAGTAATAAAATATATATATATTGTTTGATTATTTGCATCGAATAGGCACCGAAATTACTGAACCCATTTTCAATATTCACCTACGGCCCTCCGGAAAGCTAGATAATACGCTGGTGGCGTAGAAAACAATATAATTTACGCGGGCGAAGTCGGAGTAAAAACAGTTAGTAGTACCATTAGACCAAATTAAAAGCACTTTTTTTTTCTATTTGGCCTGAGTTATTAATATTGGATATATAAATTGGTTATATCAGCTGTTGTTAGCATTTACAATCCACTCCTATGTGATTATGAATCAACTATTTCACAATATAGCATAGATATGTCGCAGCCAAGTGATTCAATCAGTCAAGTAGTTAAACGCAACATTCTACAATACGGCTGAACAAAGGTCCTTCATGTGATACTACACAGCTGTCGACCGGAGCGAAACTTCTAAAATCCACGCAGAAGTCGCGGGTATAAACTAGTGATGAAGTAATATCCTTTCTCGATATCAACTCCATCAAAAACTCCTACAATAATATCAAAGTAACATTTGCGCGACGCCATTTTGTCTTTCCTTATCCAACCAAAAAGTTTAGTCGTCAGAATTCTAATGAAAATCATTAAGGGAGGCGATGGAATAATTAAATAGAATCACTAGAAAACTTGGCGCTCCAACGTCCGGTCTTATAGATAACGGTCCACGCCGGAAGTTTGACCTCGGTTCGGATAGGATCGTAAAAGTGAAGCGTCTTAATGGAAGGTTACTTGATGATGGGTGACTGAAGTTTGACTCCACTGTATTTTTTTTAGTTAAAAGTTTTTTAATATATTTATTGATTGATATCCTCACTATCAGTATGTATTTGTATGAACGCGTTTAGCTCCACAAATTACTTAACAGATTGGACAAAGTAATTATCGAGAAAGATTAAGGTGCATTATTAATTTATTTGTTTTTTTTTTAATTGATTAAAGTGTGATTGCTGAAGAAATCGCAAAAAATAATGAAAAATAAAAAAAAAATATTACGAAAAAATCAGTTGTGTTAAAATTTCATCCATTCAACATTTGAGTTTTACAATGCAGTGTATACCTACTAAACATCGGAACGAAGAGAAAACTATTTAGGGACATTCGCTGGTTCGTCTAAACCTATTCTTATTTTAAATTCATCAAAATTGCACATTTCAAACTTTAATTAATTAATCCTTTTTCGCAGAACTCGGTTGATTTAAAAAAATCTAATTTTTTTTTTCTTAATATCTATGGCTATGGCCAGACAGTCTTCATTTTAAAAAGAATATAACGCTGTCAATAAAACTCTGTAAGTATATCCAATTTAATACCGTTGCAGTACCATTGGCTCATTATGATGTACTTTGTTAATAATTTCACAGTTAAACGCTCCATTACTTAACTTACCTATTGTTGTTAACTGATGAACTGTAACCGGATAGTTGAGAACTCTTCTAAACGTTCAATTAAAAGTTTCGAATATTTCTTCTTAAAACTGTCTTTACTGTATAACGAAAAAGTATTTAACCATTTATTATTCAGCAATTAATTACAAAATTAACCTTTTTCTACAACAATAGCCTTGAAAACGAAACAGATTCAATTTCACCTGTAAGAGATAAAATGTTTTTTTTTTTAATTCTCTCTTCGTATCTAAAACGTAATCTTCCATTTTGTATGATCATTAGAACTGCCATTCTGATTATTCAGTTTTTGACCTTTCCATACTCATGGAATTTTGGTGGGAATAGAGTCGTTTATTTGTTCTTTAAACTAGTGATGCGACTCGAATAGGATTTTTTGACTCGAGTCATTCGAGTAATTTAACTATCTCACTCGAATCGTACTCGAGTGTTCGAGTCACTTGAGTATAAAGTCTCTCTCGATTCGAAACTTGCAATTCGAGTTGCAAGTTTGCAATTCGAGTGAGATCTCTTTTAGAAACATTTAAACAAATACCTATATTAATTGACTCATTGTCACGGATGGAGTAATAATTGAAATGAAATACACATTATAAGAGTTTTTACATATTATTTATTTAAGTAATGAACAAACTGAAAAAATGTCTTCCTAAGAAGTAAGAATAATGAAATTTCCATGAATGAATTATTGATAATAACAATCACATTTTATGCAATTTTAATTACAAGTAATTTAGTTTTTATTTTTATAATTAGTTTTAACAATTATATTGTAATAAGTAGTAGTAAAGTGACATCTAGCTAGTAGCATGGCGGCAATCGAGTGCATAGAGACTCGAGTAATATTTTTTTCCATCGAGTACGAGTTTGACAATTTTACTCGAGTGACTCGAGTAAAAACAAGGCTCGAGTCGCATCACTACTTTAAACATTAAAACGCCGAAAAGTACCGTTCTAGTTATACTATCACATTTTATGAAATTACTACTACGTACTACTTTTAATTTTCAAATTTTGTGAACTTCAAGATAGCAGCCACACCAACGAGTTTGAACGTCTTATGTATGACAAATAGTGATCCATATTATGACATAATATAAATAATATGTTATTAATGTATATGTATTGTACATTCAGAGATATTGGAAAATTTTAGTGTACCTAGACGTCTAGTTAGCAGGCATACTAGAAATATGATTTGTATTAATTGTGACTAAATAGTGACTTCTATACTATGAACTTTCATTTCACTCCCCTCAATAGAATTCGAGATATTTCTGATTATTGGTGTACCTGCTAACTTTACGCTTAAAGAAACGGCAATTAGAAACAAACGGGTAGGAGTTTGAAGCTAATAAATACACAAAACAATTGTGACTTAAATTGCGAATCTCGTGATACATATAAACCCATAGATTTCTTCTTTATTATTCTTTAAAACCCAAAAATTACTTCTTCATACTGTAACGGTGTGCCATGCCACCGTTTGTTTTCCTAGGTTTCAGTATGCAAACTTTTTGCTTTTGAAATTCAACATCATTTCATTTTACTATTCGTCTTTCGTAATTTAAAATTTTGACTAATCAATTTTACTCTTTATGGATGTCAGTTCGTAAGAAATTCTCCTATACACAAGATGAAATTTAATATAATACAATATAATTGGTATAAATTTTACTATGTAATTTTAATAATTCATATATTATGGTGATACAATAATATAACATATTTACTAAATTAAAACTGTATTTTGTACGATCCAAAAGTGTAACAAGAAGCCCGACAAGGGTTTTTTTATTATTACCCTTATTTCATCAATAAATTATACTCAAGCTGATCAGCCTATTTAATTGACCCAAGCACCGAAGCCGTAACACTGGCGCCGCAACGTGGTTGAAAAAATAGGCTGACTACTGCAATAGAAGACAATAGTGCACACTTTACGACCAACACCACAATCACATTTACTCACATAAACAGACAATAGACGTTCAGCGTTACTTTGGCTGGTCACAAATGTGATCGGTTCTGATGCCATTGTATCGAGGAACATACAAACACGTACTCAACATAGTGTTATAAAACAGGAATATTTAATAGTAAATAATCTAATTAAGATTCCGTATATATAAAGGTACGTAAGGCATTACTTTATTTTTTTTCAAAAATTTGCTGAGATTTCTTTTTGACGAATAATATTATTTTTAATATTTAAAAAATAGAATATTGTAATTTATTTTCCGTTTACGATTTGACATTCATTTCTTTTATAATAACCAATTTTAATCATGGATATATCGTACTTGAATAAACCAGAAATTATTTATGAACTGAAATTACGAAACGCGAATTTCGAATCCACCCAAACGGCTCAAGAATTGCGTGAAATTTTATTACCAATGATAGGAGACCTTGAGAAATATTCTTGGATTACTTATTTATTTATTGTTAGTACCCTGTAAATACTCATAACGTTTTCATTTAATTATTTGGCTACTCATACTTATTGTTTTTTATTATCTTCATAATTTATTATTTTCATCTAGTGCGGTTGACAACACTATAAACAAGCCAATGTCAAATATCAATTTTAAAGTGCGGTTGATAACACTATAAATAAGCCAATATCAAAATATTTCTTTGTGTACTTATGTATACTTATTTACTTACTATCTAACACTACATAATGTATTGTTATACCTAACGCATTACCTACTTTATTTATTACTACGATTGTATATTATTCTACACTCTACATTTAGACACTTACACAACACACTCATCTACACTCAACAACACTACACAATTCACCTAAAGTCAGCGGGTGGTGACTGACATTATTTTAAAGAAGCCTACACTATTTTCTAGGTCGATTTATTAGAGATAATCTTTCTTAAATACAAGTTACCTCTAATTGCTAGGAATTTTTATCTTAATAAGATAAAGATTGTTTGAATGATGTTTGAATGATGAAGTAAGAACATTTTATGAAAGGGAAATCGCCTAATGTAATTTATCCACTATATATACCATCCCCATTTCTAAATTAAATCATGATAGCATTAATTAATCACATTTTATATAAAATATTTTAAGCTTGAGTAATCCAAGAATATCTAAAAAAAAAATCTTCCAGATTTTTTTTTAACCCCGGCCCCCCCCGGTATTGTAACGGTGTGCCATGCCACCGTTTGTTTTCCTAGGTTTCAGTATGCAAACTTTTTGCTTTTGAAATTCAACATCATTTCATTTTACTATTCGTCTTTCGTAATTTAAAATTTTGACTAATCAATTTTTACTCTTTATGGATGTCAGTTCGTAAGAAATTCTCCTATACACAAGATGAAATTATAATATAATACAATATAATTGGTATAAATTTTACTATGTAATTTTAATAATTCATATATTATGGTGATACAATAATATAACATATTTACTAAATTAAAACTGTATTTTGTACGATCCAAAAGTGTAACAAGAAGCCCGACAAGGGTTTTTTATTATTACCCTTATTTCATCAATAAATTATACTCAAGCTGATCAGCCTATTTAATTGACCCAAGCACCGAACCCGTAACAATACTAAATGTTCATGGATGCTTGCGATGATTTTAAATTTTATTGTATTGGGTCAAATGTATTTTTACTAATGTGTATTTGTATTAGTAAAAAAGTGTCAATGGAAAGCAGTCTTAATTTTTATGTAAGACAATTTTTGGAGCTATAATTCATAGATTTTATAATGTATATAAATCGGTCGTAATTACGTAATATAGAAGGTAAATTTCTTTAAACGGAGGAACAGCAACTATCAGTAGCAGTGTCTGCTAATTGCACGTAATACACATAATTACTAACTGATGGCATGATCTCTAGTTATCAATGCTCTTTTTGATATAGAAATCCGGTCTTCGCTAACGCCGCATTTCCCTAAATCAAAGGAGTTCAAATTCTTTTAAGTTAAGCTTCTCAATAGATTGAGCAAAGAAGTTTCGCAAGCATGCCTGTAACCTTAGCGATGTGGAACAATGAAACGAAACGAAAAATCTTTTGAATTCTATATTCAATTTTAAAAATAGAACTCTTTTGTTTGAAGTAAAAAAGGTTATTGGCCTTCTTATGAATGAAAATGAAATGGGTATGATGGCGTGAGTTTTATTAAAATACGCTCTATTTTTTTTCCCTTAGTTTTTTTTATGATAAAAACGAAGGCAACGTAATATTTCGATTCTTATGAAAAGTTTATAAGATATAATAAGAATAAGATATAATAAGTTCCACAAAATTCTGCTGCAGGTAAAATGTACGAACAAATGAAGTTGCGAAACTTGAATTTGTTTTCAGTCACCAGTTAAATTATGCAAATGTATATGTAAACATTGACGTTTTCTTTCAAATTTTACTCTTCAACTATTTCAGATAGAAGATAAATGGTGACTCTTAAAGGTGCATAATTCAAATTTATTCACGAATTCTCACGTTTATCATTTTGCGTATAATAATGAGTGTTACACTTCGAATGCTTAATCAAAAACAGACAATACAATGTTTAAGATTTATCTTCCAATCTCACAAAAAAAATTAGGTAAATTATAGTTTAAGCATTAATATGGCTTGAAGCTATGAACTGTTCTGTTTTCTCAAGACATGTCTTGGATTGTCCTAGACAATTTATAAGTAACATGCTGGATTTTTCCATATTTGCAAGTTTCAAATAACTGTACCACATAAAAAAATATGTAAATAACTATAAATACGCCACATCTCCTAGCGTAGTCTTTAATATTAACAGTTCTATTAATAAACTAGGTTTAGCGTCAGAGTAAATTTACGCTAAAATTGCAAATTGCAATATTAGTCCAAATTCATATTATACAGAGAATAAGCAAACCTTCTACCTTCTAAGAGTAAATATAACTCCCTTAGAACCTCACAATAGGTTAACCTGTGCTAAATCTCTGTTTAATAATATGAATTTTGACTAATACTAAGTGCAGTCTATATTTATTCCAACGCTAAACCTTGTTTAATTATAACACTCTTAGATACTAGATTTCCGCCCTCTGCTTCGACCGCTTATAATATTTATCGCGATATAAACTCCTATGTCCTTTCCCAAGGTCCACTCTATATGTGTACTCAATTTCATTATATTTGGTCCAGTAGTTTAGGCGTGAAACATAACAGAAATATATGTAGTTACTTTTACATTTAAAATATTAGTATATACTTTTGAATCAACTGATAACAGACTCTCGTATTTATGAACACTCCAGGATTACATAAAACGTATCTTGAGTTGTTTTCCTGTAAATAATATTAAATTCTTTGTTAAGTCCGCTTCTTTGACGTTATCAAAGTACTAAGTCCGTTATTACACATTACAATATATTTTTCAACAAAATTGAATGTGAATTTATATATGTATATATATTATACAATTTATTGCACTTATCGGTATCGGTAGCGGTATCTAGAAACAATATTTTGATTACACCAGTTATAGTAATTAAGGTAGATGTTTTTTTAATAATCTCTTTTCGGCATATAAGGACAGTATTACGTTTGGTGAAATATCTTCTCAAAAGTCCAATATAAAATATGATTTATTCAAATAAGCTTATTGAAAGTAGTTTTACATGTTCCAACATTTTGTTTTTACCTAGCAACGTCTCAGCTTAGTGCTCGAGTACTTAGCCAAGTAATTACTTTAATATTACTTTTTTCATGTCTGCCTAAGGAATGAGGGGTAAGTTTTTTTAAATTAAGATTTTTATTGTTATTTAACAAACATTATTAAAAGGAACTGTGTTTATGGTATGAAATTAAAATACGGCAACATAAAATTATAAACCATGTTTACCTAAGTCTTTGTATTATAATCGAATCCGAAACAACGAAGTTACCACAAATCCAGGGAAATGAAGACGGGATCTCCAAACGGCAATACCTCTAAAACCATTTTTATATACCTATACGCAATTCTGATAAGAGATAAGGTTTGATGTGATGTGGTACATTATCTGTTGCGGATTTATAAAAGTGCTAAAAAATAATAAATTTAAGAAGACCTAAGCAATGTATATTGATGATGTCTTGTACTAAATTATAGTTTTCCAGCAACTTTATAGCATATTTTTAATACAAAATGCTTAAAAAATCCACTTGGTCCTTAGCACCCTGACATGGGAATCGAACCCAGGACCTTTCGCAATCCGGGCGACTGCTCTAACCACTGAGCTACCCAAGACCTAACAGGACTGACGAATCTTTCAAGCACTTCTTACTTATCCGCTACTACAGAGCGTATTCTCATCGATGTTCAGGCATACACCCAAACAGTCGAAAGAAATATTATTACAAATATTGAAACGTTCCCGTATTTTTAATTTCGATCAAATAGTTTTGCAGCCTATGAAAAAAAAACAATCAATTCTTTCCTCTTTACAATAGATGAATTCTCGCCTCCAATGCAAACTCAGATCACATTTGGTAATCATGAAATCCCCTTTATAAACAGTACGTGACCATTAAGATGAAAGAAATAATTGAATTACGCCAGATTTCGCTATCGCTAAGTCATTCTCGGTCTATTAATAATGTCCTTAACGAATACAAGTAAATTAACATTGTCGGTGTTGTTAAATTGTAAGTGTGTACTTCATCGTGCTTTGTCCTACTCTTCAAGAATAAAAACAGATGAGATACAGCATTATAGACGGCAAATTAGTCCATGATATATATCAAATTTCAATTTTAAGTGTCTGGTTTCATACAATAATTTATTTATCTCAAAAGTTTATCAGAACTTACGTAAATCAAAATTACATGCCAACCCATTTTCATTAAGTCTAGAATTAAGAAAAAAATATCTAAAATTAGATTTAAAACTATGGAAGAGGCTATATAATTCGGGCAAAGATATAATGGTAATTAATAATTAATAACCTTTTTAGTTTCGAAGAATTATTTTTTTCGGCATATTTTTTTAGTTTACAGCAGTGCTATTACGTATAAAGCCTCGAACTTGATTTCGAACACAGTGCTGGTACAGGACAGCATAGAATCTAAATAAAATAAAACCTTTTTCAATTCAAAAAGTAATAAAGGTAAAACCTCTGTGCTGTGACAACGCTCGACGAATGCGAGACTTATTACAGAAATCTCCTGCTAAAGTAGTTGGAACAGCTTAAATGAAAATATTCTTACCTGTTAATAATGAGCTATCTTATAACAAA
This sequence comes from Diatraea saccharalis, assembly GCA_918026875.4. Classification (NCBI taxonomy): domain Eukaryota; kingdom Metazoa; phylum Arthropoda; class Insecta; order Lepidoptera; family Crambidae; genus Diatraea; species Diatraea saccharalis. The sequence continues at coordinate 19,395,859 of OU893339.1, forward strand.
GTTTCTTTAGTCGTTTCACAAGTATTTTTAATTGTTTAATATTGCTTGATACTCCATGGTAGCAGTGTGCGCTTCATGAATTGACTTTCTGGAATCTACTGGCATAATCTGTGCTGGATTAGCCCATTGGCAAAATAAGCAATTGCTTAGGGCATTACTACTTCCTTTTTCTTTTAAGTTACCGGGGCCCAGATCACGTGAGAGGGTAGTACGTAGGATTTTTTTGGGTAGGTCAACTTCACTGGACCGACGTCCCTTGCAGTTGGAGAGCCCGGTTTAGTCGGCCTCTAGTCCAGGTCGATGAAATGTTAAGGTCAGTTCCCTTCGGTTAAACAAGGGCGTTGCTTCTTGGAACAGAAAAATCTAGAACTTAATAGCAAGGTTATTTAAAGATCCATCGGTTGCTGACTCCTCGTTTCAATTTCGATCTTCATACTTACATCCTGAACTACTTGCACCTAAATCTGATACAGGATGATGTCCTCAAGAATTATTTGCCAGTCACCTGCGCTAGAAGTATGCGTAAGAGTACGGGGGAGGATTTGGTGTGGTAGGTGTCTTCGAGAATGCCAGTTATTGGGGACTGGAATACGATGTATGAGAGTATAACGTAAAGTTGCGATAAGTAGACCAACCCCGTTTGACCAGCGTCGGCTCGGTACGGTAATTGGAGAGCCCCATGTTGCATAGCCATGTAGTCCACAGTGGTTGAAGTTGTAAAGCTAGGTTCCCTTTGCTTAAAAAAGGTCTTACTTAATATCCCACCACGCGGTTCCAGTTCAGCTGCGACGTCTAAGGTGCATTTCAAAGCACGTATGAGCCCGAGATAAATAAAAATTGGTCACCCATCCTAAAACCGGTCATTGCGAAAGTTGCTAAGTTATGACTAAACTTCAAACAGCCATAACAATAGACATCGTCAACACCCCCATTCGATATAAAGTTTTTCCGAACATACGTGACCATTAAGTTAATGACCACTTTTAAATCGTCCAGTCATTTTCATTCAATTAATATAACCCCCGATGGTTGGAACTGATTACTGTCAACTTACTTATAGTTATCTATGAAATCGACCCCTATCGTGTAAATAGTTTGGGGTAACCAATTATTACCCATATGCTGGGATAAGGTCGCAATGATTATAACTACATATATATTTATTAAGTAAATGTTTGGTACAAACTCTAAGCCCGATGTCTGGTACTTTTCTTTCTTTAGCACTGCTGTTCCGCGAACTTCGTACTGCCTTTATCTATCTATGCTAATATTATAAAGTGCATTATAAACAGACTGAATAAGCTCCGAAGATACTGAACCGATTTGAAATATTCTTACACCTACGGAAAGCTACATCATACGCAGGTGACAACTCGCGGTAAAACAGCTATTTTACAAATAAAAATACAAAGAAGCTTTGCTATCGCTTGATCTTATTTTGACATCGTTTTTCTAAAAAAATACCATTGGCCTGCCCCGGCTTTACAACGATATCGAAGTTTTCTTAAGGAGACGTTTTGCATTTTAAAAATATTCTATTACCTATGTCCATCATGTAGGATTCTAATGGTAAAAGAATTTTCAAAATGAAGCTAGTAGTTCCAGAGCTTATTCAATAATAATCAAATATTACCTCAGTATAATATTAATAAAGATTAACTAGTATTCAGTTGTAGACATAATAAGTTTCTGTGGCCTCAATACTGCACATATTTTATTTTGTTATAAAATAACAAAAATGCCGTCGAAACTTTATCGAGAAACATCATAAGTAACATCTCTTTTGCTCTGATATCTGTTTAGAAGTATCATTTGAAACTATTAAAATGGAACAGCTGCGATTTCGATACCGAGCGTTATTCCCGATTCCCTTAACTCGGCGAAGCGTAATCGATTAATCGATAAACAGTGCGGATATCGAATGGGGGCGGGATTCGAAAAACTGGTGGCTTAAAAAATACTTCACACAAAGCCGGTCATTCATTCGATTCCGATTATCCGAAGCAGTGTTTCGTGCTGCAGGGCTGTCAATGACACTATCGGTAATCACTATAAAATAATGTTCAATTTGAAATTCGAATCCATTTTTTTTAAATATCTATTATGAGCATTTGTGTCTGAAATATGAAAATCAAGAGCATTTTTCTTCTCTAAAATGATTAATGCAAGAATCAGTACATATATAATTTGAGAATATAAATCAGGTAATTCATTCTACAAGCAGTTTGTTAAATTCTTCATTATTAATAATACTATAGTTAAATAGCGTTATCAATTTAATATTTTTTAAGGCATGAATTTATTTGTACAGATATTTTCGTTTAAATTCTCGGTCTCAATTATTTAATACCCAGCTATCTGTTCTGGACTTATGTGGTGGTTCTTGAAGGAGTGTGTTTCCAGCAATAGGGACATTTATAGGCTGATGTTGTAGTAATATAAAATAGTTAATTAATAGATATATATTATAATAAATGAAAATATCAAAATTTGCTCGCATTCCGTAATACAATAGAATATTACTTTGAGCGTACATTAGTTTCGTAGAGTCACTTAACACTTATTCGTTCGCACTATGTGTGCTGGAAATACTTAAGCAAGTTTCTACTCTATATTCAAGTGAAAATTGAAATCAATTTGATCTGTAAAACATTATTTTACTAATATTATAAAGAGTTAAAGTTCCTAACATTATTTATTTGTTTTGTTAGTAGGGGGTAATCGTGGAAATATTATATACGGAGAGCCTTATCACAGTGATATAGACTTATAATATAATTTATATTATTAAAAATAGTTCCTAGTTGCTGATTTCTAATTCTTAGACAAAAAGAATGGATTTCTAAAAATGGACTTAAATAAAGGAGAGCTAATTTAAAAATACATTTAAAATAAGTTTTTGATAATGGCCACTATTATATAATTAAGACACTTTATTGATTCAAAATATGTACGAGGTTCTTTAGCGAACAGTGAATGCATCAAACGTCAAATACATATTACAAACTAAATGGGAAGATTTCATCCATTCTTGATTTAAAAAATAATACATATTATATTTGATAGCCCTAAGTAGTTTTGGTTGCAGCCTAAATTAAATGGTTTGCTTCCAATCGAACGTTTAAAGTACAATCTTTTGTTTTCATTCATTAAATCAAATGAACTTTATTCATTCAGAGTGAACGGCATAAATCTAATCACTCGTCGAGTGTTATCAATTTCGAATATTTTCATTTAAAATAGGTATTTTATTCTTCAAGTACGTGAATACGAAAAGATTTCAAAATATATTTTTTTAAATATTTTGAAATAATATAATTAAATTTATAAATTCTTTCAACGATTACTCAGATTTACAGTAATTAATTGTAATTTGAAATTTGAAAACGAGCAGCGCAACAATATTTTGAAGAATTCCAATTTCAATTATGGAAACATATTTATTGATTTTCCCAGGCGACCTGCTTATTCAAATTTTCGTCGACAATTCGAAGATTCCATTTACAAAAATGTTATTAAGAAATAATTTTATCAGAACCTCTTTATAGCGAACCTCTTTTGTCATCGGGACTCAAATCAGGGACTGCGCAAACGCGATAGCTGGGCCGCGGCTAATGAAGCCGGGAAGGCAAATTTGGCCTGTCTGTATACATACCAAAGTTTGAAGACCACTGACTGATATGCTATAGATTATAAAGAGTAAATGACTCCGTGTTTTATGTTTTGATTACGAGCCATGTTGTAATTAATAAATTAGATATAGCTTATATCACTCGGTGATGACATAAATACCTTTATAATACTTGCAAAAAAACAAACATCTTACCTGGGGCTGGTGAATTTTTTAAGCATTTTTGATTAAGAAAAAAGGTAAAGTACTAAAAGTATTTAAAAATATTTGTTGTAACGTGTGATGTATTTAAAATCACAATTAAAGTTTTTTTAATATTATTTAGTCTTTTTTTCAATTAATATTAATCATATTTTTTGCTTATATGTACTATAATTTTTCATAATAAACAGTGGAACACTTACCTTACATAGAGTTGTTGTAAATAGCTAATTATAGTTTCATTCTTATGTCGTTGTTATAAGGTCTAAAATCTTTTGTATTAATGAACATCACTTTTACTGGATAAGCGTAAACACTGCTGTTTTCTGCAAAGGTTGTTGAGGATCAAAATTTGAGTATCAGAAACTCAAATAGATAATTGTTTAGAAACATAAATATAATTAGAAATTCAGTGTAACCAATACAATAGAAAACATTTAAGTAAAAGTTATATAATATACCAATTGGTTAAGACGCTTTGTCACTGTCATCATATAGAAATAAAAGTGAAATTGTGTAGGCTAATGTTTCCCTCGAGAATGGCCAGTTTTTAGAGTTTCATACCCAAAGAGTAAAATAGGAACCCTATTACTAAAATTCGTAGTCTATCTGTCACCAGGCTATATGTCTTTTTTATTATTTAGAGTTAATGTTATAGAGATGATGAAGGTTTCAATAATTTGGGGACATGAATTTTCGTATGAAACTCATATAACTATAGTGACTATTCCAATGTTATTGTTATTAATTAAAACGCTATTGAAAATAACAGGTGCCTTCAGTACAGTCTAGTAGCAGCCTAAAAATAATGTTGAATTAAAATCATTACCAAATTTCCAGATACTTGAACGTTACATCATATAAAATAATATCAATGTTTTTATATTTAACGTTATTTTAATATAGCTTTATTAATAATTATGAATTGTCACTTGTGAAAAAAATAAATAATTTAAGTAAAATTTTAATTGAATGATGATTCGACCTTTTTAATAGCACAAGACATATTTAGAATGTATTATATTCCTACCTTTAAGGTACCAGTTCTGCATTGAAATCATTGCTGAACATGTTTTAAGCGTATTGTGACTAAGTGTATTTACAGTGGACAGTTTTTGTTATATTTAATTACAATACTAATTTCAACAAATTGTGAATAATGCTGTAAAATTAAAATAAAATGTAAATAATTCTTATCGATCATAAACAATATTAGCGTTATTGTTGTAACGTTATTAATTATTAACGTTACTTAATGCTCATGAAATCCTTAGTTATAGTATCTGTTTTAATTTCGTCATACTAATTGATTTACTTATTTTTCGACAAAGCAATATGAAAATACCGAGGCAGCATGGTGTGCAGGTGTAGGTTCAAATCCTACTCATTATGATACGCAATCTGTAATGATTAATCGTAGGCTTAGTAAAAGGTGCCGCGATTTAATTATACTTATAAATAATTACAAACGATTACGTTAACTAATTGAGGAGCTCGTTGAAGCAGTGGTGAGCTGGGTCGGTTGATAGGATGGGTGACCAAAACTTTTTTACTTAAGTTCTTAAACACGTTAAACGGTTGGTTTCGGCGTCATTTGCATTCGTTAACAGCCACCAATGCACACTTTAAGGGTTAAGGCTTTTTCGATATTTTTAGATTCTATTCATAGGCGTGTCCAGTGTCCGTGTCCGTGCCCAGCATTGGGAACATAAAGTTGTTACTGAGGACGTTAACTAATGATATAAATTTTTACAATTAAAAAATTACTACTGTTGCAAAACAACCGGAAGATATTTTAACTTCCAGAATAAATATATGATACGCTAATACGAGTCTTATGGTTGATAATTAGAATTTATTTTATAGACAAACTGTTTACCCGCGATATCTCCCCCATAAATTTTAGCTTATATCACCAACGTACGTATGTACATCATGTACAGATTAGCTTCCCGTATGTGAATAAATGTTCATGATCTCCGAAAATTACTCCCCACAAACAAACGAAGTTAGAAACTTAACCTCTTTATTAATATTATTTTAGATTCGGAATCGGCAAATTACTATGAATCGAAATATGTACCAATAAAACGCTAAGAGTTAAAAACCGTTCTTCTTGTCAGCCAAGAGACAGCCTGAACGAGTGCTAGTAAAAAAATGGACAATCTAAAAGTGCTGGCATTAAGCTTACTAGAATAAAGAATCATTTTATTACACTGAATTTTGCAAAAAAATGCTTATTCCTATTAACCTTTTAAAATTAGATATATATTTTAGTTACTTTTAAGCTGTCATTGAATAAAAGAGAAAATTTTACTTTATCAGGTATAACCTCATTAAAAAATCATCAACTACTTTCTAATCTTGTTTAGCTAATAGTTTCAAGTTTTAAGTAAGTGCTTAGACGAAACAACACAACGCCTTACTGCTTAACATTATACAAAGCTTACCTTGTAAGCTTTAAAAAGCTAAGTTAAGCTATAAATTTACTAGAAATATTTGGAGCGTTAATTTGAGTAAGGCTGCATAAATAGGTTTTCTTTGCCGTTTTACTTTTTGTCTGTACTGACAGGTGTCTATGGTCAAACCACATGCCACCTTCGCGTGCGCATAATCGTAACACAACACGAATGAACAAATTGCACATGCTACATTACTGTAGGGTGGCTTTAAATTTTGTAGGACATGTTCTTTTGTGTTAAATTTTAGTAAGAAATCTTATATTTCTATCATTGACTGGTCCGTCAATTTTTCTCGTTTCTCCTGTATTTAGGCAGTCTCAAAACGTTATCACTTACAGCAATATCTAACAGTCGATTTTAAATGAAGATGCCTAAATGACCATTACAAAAAAAGCGGTGAAATATAGCTTATCCTGGGTTCACTAAAATTATGTTACATATTGAAAAATAATCATAACACAAATTCACTTTTGTATGTACTGCATTCAGCAAAAAAGTATGTAATGCATGCAGCATTACATACTTTTAAATCTCACGAATACATCGATCATTGAATGCTATTCAAATGAAAGTCTTCGATGCAAATGAAATTATTGTCACCCCATAGAAAAGCGTTTATATGTAGTTCAGATTCAAGAGTCCACCACTAATATGACGTAAATGATGAAATTATATCTGCAAAACTTCACCATTTTTATTTTTAAAACCGGCCTGAACCAGTTTTGAGCGGTTAAATGCGGTCTGCATCGGAATTTCGCAGTTTTAAAATCCTTCATTCATACGTTTTCCTTTGTTTTGTACGCTTAATCCCCTTTCGGTGTGTGAATAGGTAATTAAAAAGTTTTCCGTGTGAACTTTTTATAGAAAAAATAAGTTTTATTCAGCTTACATTATTTATAAGCCATCCAATGAAAATTCTGAATGTTTTAAATTTATTATAAAATTCAATTATTTTAAATATGTTAATTGTAAGAAGTAATAAATCGTTAGGTGGTGTTATACTTTTTAGATCGCACTATTCGTATATTATATATCGGTGTTTCAAAACCGGATTCAAAAACCATGAACAATCCTCGATTTTCAGAGTTCAATTCAAGGACAACAATTACATGAATGATATATTTTTTATTAATATTTTTTTTAGATATGTTTCATGTATATCTATAAAATTTCAATATAAAAAAATTGTCTACACTTCTTATTTACATTAATTACTATCAAAATTGTTGTCTCTATAAGCTCGATTAAAACCTCATTACAAAATAAGAAGGGTATTACCTAAGATTACTTTAAAATTGCACAAAAAAAAATATCTCTAAACCTTCAATCGAATGACAACAAATCATTTTTACGTTTTATATTCTAAAACCAACGTCCATAGTTACAAAATTCTCACAATTGACTTGATGACCTACTTTTCAATTTAACCTTTTAGTGTTTCAATTATAGATTGTTTATTTTAAAAAAAAGTATAAACTATACTTTATTGTTTTTCTCAATACCTTGTCGTTACGGACTAATAATTCTGTGTAAAGATTATCTTAATTGTATCAGGCCTTCGTGACGACCTCTGTAGCCAATTCGTTCGCACAGCGGTCTCAAGTGGGTCATCACTGAGGTCCCAGGTTGTTTCCCAGTCAGGTCAATGTCGAAAAAGAGCTTTTCTATATGTCTGGTTTGGGTGTTTGTTGATTCAGATACGTTCAGATTTCTAATACAAGTACTTAGGGTTGTTAATTTAACATCTGAGCAAGATATGTGTTGTCTAATACTTATTTACATGTTTTACCGCTATATCACCCGCGTAAAATATAACCTATTGTCGTGACGTAGCTTCCCGTAGGCGAAGGAGTTTTCATGATCGGATGACCTACAAACAAACAAAGTTAGAAACTGATGCTGGCTAATTCATACCTAGAAAAGCCAATTACGAAGAAAAAGGCTTACCTCTTCATATGAGTATAGATTTTATCAGGCGATCTTGTTTAATTTGAAATTATATATTCATTTCAGATGTGTTTTTTTTTACATATTGTGGCATTAAAGAAATCCTTTTATTTGAATCTCATTGTTAGGTAACGTTGAAAAGGTATTGAAGTGGTTTTCTCGTTTTATAAGACTTCTATTATTTTATACAATGGAATGTTCTAATTTTAATAGAAGAAATAAATATCAGATTGCCAGAAGGGCAATATCATATCTGGGCAACAATTTTGGACAATCCGGACATTGGTCGGAATAGATTTTTAATAAAAAATAGATTTTTCTGCGACCCGAAAAATACTTTAGAGAAATATTTCGTACGCTATTTAGTCGATTCCGAGCCTGATTTAATAATTTCATTCTCATCTTATCTTGTATTAGGGTATTTTAACTTTTTAACCGCTTGGTCACAGACCTTTTCTATGAATGGAATCGAATAGAGAAAATGGGCCAAGACCGACCAATACGGGTCCAGTGGGGAATTGTAAGAGTTAACTACTCCATGCAGCCGAGACCAACGGCTTACGTGCTTTCGGAAGCACGGTGGTGTTCACGATTATAAATTATTGCTCACCCATCCTAGAACCGGCCTTTGCGATAGTTCCTTAACTTCTGTATCGCAGACTGAACGCGATAACCATCTAGCTCTTCCGTTGTTATTTAAAAGCGAATTAAAAATGACCCATCTATAAAGCGCACAGTGCTATTTAGCATTCACAGTTGTAAACAATGAAATTAATGATTTAATTATTACCACCCCTGTAATAACCCCTACGGTCATGTAAATTCACACTAAGTTCACCTAAACCCATTCGGTTATTTAAAACTCAGACAAAAAAATGCTAATGTAACAGGAAATTTGCATGCAGCTGTCAAATTTCACGCACGAAGTGTGAAATCGAGTAATGAGACCGGAATTTTGATTGTCAGGGTGAATTTACGAAATACACGAACTGATATTTCGTAAGGGCACGCTAAAATAATTACCAACTTTTATGCATTTATCTTTCACAAGGTGTCGCCGTAAGTATACTTTTTACCGCCTTATAAATATATCCCATCTAACTTTGCTTTATTTACACTGCTGAAAATTTGAACAAAAATAATGGACCAGTAGTTTTTGAGATTATCACATACAATCAAAAAAATCTAATAAGTATAGATAAACATACAGTGTTTTAGTATTTAGCTTACTAGTTGAAAACTATATACCTATACTTAAGATAGATTATTTTAATGGAGTTGTGCATTGAATTTTAATCCAAACCTTTTTATATACGGCTTTACGTGTAACCTTTTTTTTGTCTATAGCTGAAAATAAGGTACAACACAGGTTACTGATTTTGTAGTTTATAATATCAATAAGTAATATTATAAGGTCATCGGAGCTTTTACGCAATTTAGTATAATATTTTCAGTATGAAAAAATACTTGTAAAACGTTGCGTTAACAATGTATAATCGTGAACATCCAAATTATAATCCGTATGTTTTAAACTTATTTAAATAATAAATAGCCGCTGGTTCCGCAGGTGTTTCAGATTGATAATACTATTTAAAAATAACATTACGCTTTAAGTCAATATGGCGATAATATATTGAAAATGTGAAATATTTTTTGTTCGTTAGTTTGTAATTGAGTTAACTTGTTATATATGAGATACTATGCTTTGGGAGAGTTTTTTTATGCAGACGAAATGCGTTAACCATTGCTTCTAGCCTAACTTGGAAATCACCTTAACTAAATAACAACTTTTTATCGGTCACATAAAAAAATATAAAAGTTAATTTGTCAATTATAACCCTTGCGATGTGACGCGTCTTATGGAGGTGCAAGTAATTGGCTGGACCAATGGCCAATTTTTCAGTAGTCTTTGTTTAAATCCATACTGATTTATAAGTAAATTTTGCGATAATTTCTTCGTTTGTGTAATAAGAATTTAAAACGTACAAAATTGCAATTGAATTTACACCAGAACCAGATTTGTCCAGTAATATATTTTTTACAGTCATAAATAATCATAGACTTTTTTAAACAGGAAAATCATTTGCTAAAGTGATATTTTCGACCAATTTCATGGTTATCGTGCCTTTAATGCCTTGGTTAAAAACCTCACACCCCGTTGCTTAAAGCCACCAAAAGTCGAAATAAGCGACACCATGACCAAACAAATTTTGTGCACATCAATGCCATTTACCCCATAGAATTCAATCAACGTGGGTTACACGCAATCATTCAAAAATCAACCCTATTCCAAAACGTCAGAGTTTATATTTAAATCACTTTGATTTGTAACGTAACAGGGTCCTTTCGGATTCTTTGCGTTTGTAATTGTATGTTATGGTCAGAGGGTTCATTTTTGAATAACGTGTGAAGCTCCGTTATTCGGGGTATCGCTACCTGCTTTTTTTCTCATTCCTTTAATGCTTTCGATTTGTGCCAGTTTCAAAGTTAAAATTTGACTTAATATGAGGTCCCGCCAATGATTTTGACTCGAAATTTTTATTGTTTGTCAAAAAGTTTCCATGGAGTTCTGACGCTCACAATTATAAACATTATTTGTGTTTCTCCAAAATCTACATTATACTCATGAAATCATCTGTATAACATATTACTATCAAGAAACTCGCAACTCAAAATACACAAGTCACGTTTAATTTAGTGTTTTCACTGCAACATTTTTCAGTGTTCAGGAAACAATAAAAACTTAAAAAATATATATATTTTTAAAAATCGCACTTACATACTCACACACATCGTCAGGTTATACAAAATCTTTTGACGTGAGAAATAATTACTTGACTTTAAACCTTAAAATCGATTGTCAAAAATTTACATGTGGCAATCTAACATTCTGATGTGTGTACGGGTTTGTATCAAAGAGGCTTTTATGTAGGTTTCCCTTATTCAGTAAAAGCATAAAAGCTAGTATTTTTTAGTGCATTAGTCATTTTAGAAACGATTTTTACATTCAAGATCATCATAAGAGTCATTTGTTGAATATGATGTTTTTGGTTTCTACTAATTTAATAAATGTGTACAAACTTTAATTCAACTCTCTTTATGCTAGTGTCATGTCCTCTATCACTCTGTTAAACGAATACTAATAAATTCCGGGTTAAGTATTAAGCTTTCGCCGCAATTAAAAGAGGTGCGAGAGGGTATTAAACATCCCGAACGCGTTTTCGGGTTAAAATTACCGATCCCTCTCTGTTTTCTGACTAAACTATCGATTTCACATTCATTTGGTTGGACCCTTTTCATCCCTCGATTTTTTACTAGACGACTTTAATTTGACTTTGGTTTATTTCCTTTTTTTTTAATTAAACCAAAAAAAGATTATATATATTTTTTTGTAATCGAAACGCATATTACGTTACTACTCGTACGAATGAATATGACGTCGGAAGCCCTATTATATTTCTTCGAAAACGAAATAATTTCTGTTTTAGAAATGTTAATATGATTCCAAAGAAAATTAATTTTCGATAATTTCATAAGCAACGGAGGTAGGACCTGACGCTGTCTTTGATGCGCAGATAATCTTCACAGATATGATTTAAGCAAAATTATAAAGACCAATTCGAAATTTTACGAACTTTCATTCGAGGACAAAAAGAACAGGATGTGTCATGATAATTCCTACGAGTTATAGGTTTACAATTTCCCAATCAATTTTAAACTCTAGTCTAACAAAGAGTTGACAAAATCCGTCAATTTTATATTAATTTCGTTTTTAAAATTTTCTTATTTATTTTATCAAATTTAAGACGACTTTATCAAAATGTATTTTGCTAAAACATAGGTTACTATTACTTCTTTTTTCGAATACCAGAGTATTCTAAATGACCAGAGACAATTTTTTTTTCTTTTATTTCTGTCTCCGGCATGCGATAGGTTTGCTTCGTGTTTTTTTTGGCGTCAACAAGGGCGGTCTTGAATGTATATCCGATACTTCTGTTTTCGACCATGTAATCTTAATTATGGCCAAGTCGTTTCCCTGTTACGACCACTGATGGTCGGGGGAGATAAAATAGTCCAATTTTTTGACAGTTTTCGGTCTGCAAAAAACAATATTTATTATAACTGACTTTGAGCGATTTTTTTTTATTTTTAGCAGATTGCGTTGTATTTCTTTTCATTTTGATTTGTGAGTTGAAATGAAAACTCATTTTGTTGAAAGTGTGAGTTTACAAAGGCTTACTAGTTATTCAGTTTCCAAATAAAAAGAAATGGTACAGTGGCTATTGTTTGCTTCAATGCAGATAAGTAACTTTCATTAGCAACGATTTGGGATGGGTGACCAATTAAACGATTAACTCAAGTTCCTGCGGAACATAGGTAGTTGTTTAAGAAGACCAACAGCTTAGCGCGCCTTTCGTAGGAAGCAAGAGCTTGATAAAAATATGGTCACCCATCCCAGTTCCAACCGTTTCACCACAATCGCTTGACCTCCGCAATCGCAGAGTGAAAGCGGTTATAACTGCACTATCCCGAGTATTTATCTACGAGTCCCATTATATCGAATACCCCTCCACTCAACACCCCAATGTCACAGCCATTCATGCACAGCAGAAGGGTTAATTGTATAAAACTTTAGTGTAGACGTCAGGCCGTGCCGTCAACAAAGGCTAGCGTTATATAATGAGATTTTAGCTAACTTAATTGTGTATAAGCTACTCAGTAATCAACCGCTCAGTGAATATGCAATATAGTTATATTAGCATCTTTGCCAAATATAATTAGAGATTAATTGAGTAACGAACGCTCTTTGTGTTGACTGAAACCAAGTAGCCGACTTAGTATTAGGCTTTGATTCTAGTTATACTAGCTAAATATACTGTTGCATCTATTTCTAGTAAATACACACTTTATTATAAACACCTAAACATAAAGCGAAAGCATAACAAAAACTTCTTAAGTGTCACCACAATAGGTGGTCTTACATAGTTATCTCCTTCATATATTAATATATATTCTCAATACCTGATCCAAATACTTGTGAGCTAATGGGTGAGTTAATTTCAAAATTTATCGCAATTCCTTTGAAAAGTATATTGATATTTTGATAGCGATTCAAGGAATTATGAAATTTTTTAAGTCAATTTTGAAACGATAAACGAATAATAATTTGAATAATCAAATTATAATATATATCGCACGTTGAGAATGACAATGTCACTAACCAAAAACGACGTATTTTTACTTTTGGCAACATTTTTCTTTGTTAAGCATAAGCTTTGAAATGCAAAGATCCCTGTGAACGTAGCTTGCATAGAAACTGCTAGGTGGCGTAATGACGATACGTTGTTTAGAGGGGCTGTCTACAATTTCTTGAACTTTAAACGCTCATTACTCAAAATCGCAATTTTTGCATTGTTTCACTATCGTTCTCAACTTACGATATGTAATAGTATAAATTTCGTTATAGCCTTCGGAAGATTGCAATTAAATAATTACCATTTAAGCTTAAAACAACATATTCAACTATTTATTTTGTCATTTCTTTATGGCTTTCAAAGCTATTTGCGTCAAACGTTTGCCTCAAACAATTCTAATTAAAGATATAATTCTTTCACAAAGTCGCGAACGCAATCGGTAGCATGTGTGAAATACATAATACTTGAAGTAAGGTTAGAAACGATAGGTTTGAAAATTAGTCAAATAGCAGAGCTTGGAAACAGGTTATTTTTTTTAACCGGTTCGTCGTAAGTACATGCGGAATTTTATATAAAAGGTTACGCTCCTTTGAACCGGTTTTTCAACCGGTTCACTAGAAATACGGTTTTCTTCAATAACCAGTTTAAGTATGATTCCAGGTAATGATCTCACAAATTTCGGCGCTGTTTTTAAGTGCGTATACTCATATCCATAACATCCGTACACAGGTGTCAAATGTCAATGCTCAAAAATTAAATATTCGCATTAAAAGCGTAAGAACATTGCTCTTTACGAATCAAGCGAATTAACCAGCTTTTATTCCATCCGAATTTCACTTCGCATTCAATTCCGATCCGGAACGGAACATTACAAGAGTACAGGTTTTACTTAAATTAAAACGGTTTATTCTGGACCAGTTTCATGTCCTGGTCCCCTGATCTACTTAATAATCTAGCGGCTTCAGGGCTAACCCTGAAGCCGCTAGATTATTAAGAACATACATTATAACGAGGAGTTGGAGATACTAAATATTTGGTCACCCACTTGCCGGCTCTTTCGAAAATTGCTGAACTTAAATACTTACGCATAATCAGACCGCGCTCAGCCATCAAACAAAACATCAAACTTCAATAAACTGACCGTTACATTAGAAAGATGCATTCTCGTACATAATTTAATTTAATCAAACAACTTGATCTAACATTCGGCCGTCTTTAGTTTAAATGTCGGTAGGTCATCTGAATGTCTAACTTGCTTAAACATTATGTAATTATTAATTCACTTTTTCTTGTCGGAGTTTGTTTCGCCAGTTCTTCGCAGACAAGACTCCCAAAGTTAGTACTGGTAAATAAATATGTGAAATGTATTTTTAAAATCGTTTAATTTAATAAATATAAATGTTTCCATTATATTTATATATATTTGTATTTTTCTAATAGTATTGGTTTTTGAAGGTAGCTATACTTTTAACTAAAAACACAATCAATCAAGTTTTATGTTAACACGGAACCTGTAAATGGTCCGAAACGTCAATAAAACTAAATACAAACGCGATGAAACCGTTTTGTTCCATTCATAGATATTGTGCGTGAAACATATAAGAAATCAATATGATGTAGTAATTATTTGATTAAATAACTTCTGTTTAATTTTTATGCATTTGCATAATTCTTTTTCATTGGAACACCATGACATTGATAAGCACTTCTTAATTTATCAATATCAGTCTAATAGTGTCCCCAATGCTTGGCACTCAAAAAGAATAGACGCTCTGATGTCACGTTAATTCGTACGGAAAAAAGATATCACCATCGTCAAGTTTGAAGTCATACATAACTCATATATTTTTTATTAATACAACACTTTATCCTTATCATCTTGAAGAAGGTAATTATAATAAATTAGCTTTTCAATACTTTTTCCATATACCATCTCGTGAACTTTCGTCGTTTTGGTTTTTTTTTTAATTTTATGTGTAATTTTTATTGCTTATTTTAATGATGTTTGATGGACATTGCTAATTGATACATATTATGTTTATATGAATATTAATTTAATAATTATCATTTTAATATTATATTCAAAAACTTTTGCATGCTATTTATTTGCTATTTATAGCGAAATATACCCGGACTATTCTTTTGCTAATATCTTTATTGTAAACCGCATTTCTCGCAAATAAATTATACTCTCTACTAACTATTTATAATTAAAATAATAAATTTAATTATTTGTTACTTCTTTTTTTCTAACTTATTGCCAAAGGAATTCGTTCTATTAATAATTATTTAATAGAGAAGTTTGAAATCGTCAAGAATTCGCACAAATTTTTGTCTGACTCTTCTGAACATAGGTGTCAACTATGTAATTTCAAACTAATAAAATATTAACAATCTTAATTGCAGATTTCAATCCTAGTCAAAAATTCTTTAAAATGAATATATTGCTCATTTTATTACTATTTAGATTTAAACATATATCAACTTATGATATTGCAAAAGATTGCAGTTTTAAATAAGTCTTAACTTTTAACTGCAAACGCAGATGGTAACTGGAGATTTTTTAGAATTTGTTAAGATCGTAGCTTTGCCCGTCACAGCATGCACCGCGTTTACCTGTTTTTTTCATTCGAAAGCTCGCCAGAAAGGGACAGAAGAGGATTGTATTCCAAAAGCGTGTGGAGATTCCGCATCTACCTATGCTTTTATGAAAACGAAACGGCTTAGGCCGAGGGCGACGACGCCAACAATGCACGATTGCCTATCTGGTTATACAAACCGGCCGATTTTAATAGCACACGGATTACAGTGTATTACGCAGTGTAGTGGCACTCCCAAAGTCGGCCGTCGTGCTCGACGAGCGTGGACGGTGTGGCAACCATGCGCGGCGCATTCTTCACCAATCCTGAACAACTTCACGCCAGTTGCGTCCCGACCGTCGTTGGTGTTAGATGTATGTCGGTAGCTTCATCGAAACTATCGTCATTATAACTGTTAAACAATTTAAAGTGTTCGAAATCGATTCGCCACCGCAAAGTTTTATTGTGGAACAGTGATGGCAAGTGTCGCGTGCTTTAATTTCGACTCCGTACGATGACCGAAACTTTGGTTGGAGAAAAAGTTTGGCCGAATGCGTTTCGGCTACACAAAAAAAAATATATATTGTGCTCGTAATGTAGTGATGAACCGATGGGATCCCAGTGCGACCGATTTGATGTAGCTAGTGATGTGTCCTGTGATATAAAAGTTAAAAAGTTTCGACAATCACGTAGATGATTGCCGTTTTTATATGTGATATTATTAGTTTAGTTACCAAAGATTCCTGATGATCTTGTACATTAGTTTGTGTTTCATATTGGTAGTTTTAGGTAAGTGATACACCGTTATAATTGCTTTCGTGCTTCGCCTTGTAATTATGGGTTATCTCGAAGATTTATTGAATTGGACTATCGCTCATTTGCGTCCGTGAATAATTACGGTGTTAGTGCAACGATAATTGGACTGATGCAAGAAATGGGAACAGTAAATTATTAGCCAGTAAATCTCACGTACACCTCTAATTAACCTTACGCCTTCAGTACGAAATTAAATATTTTATGATCAACCATACTCGTAAATTATTACAACCGGTCAATAAAGCGTCAAATATAATGGCGAATCAGGAAAAAGTTACCCCAATGCCGTATGGCAAAAAAATCCAATGATACAGATCAACCGAAAAAACTAATTCCTTTGCCACCCCTCTGATTAAGGAAGGAAAAACTCGGGGTTCGAAATTTGAATTTAGAATTCGCTAAGACTCAAATAGCCATTAGAATTCTATGCCGTTCAATTACTTGTTAGTTTTCAATAAACTGAGTAAAATTATTATTATTAAGTTCAAAATCCGACGGAGACGAATTTTAACAAACTTTTAGTAAATGACTAACGCAGTGTAATTTATAGGACAGCATAAAAATCTTAAAATTATTAGATCATCGTTATTATATGAAAAAATTGTAGCTACTAGTACCATTTTCTGGCATGACATACGTTACAAAGTTCAAAATTCTACATCAGGCTGTTAATAAATTAATTGTGAAAGTCTAAAAATTAAATTATCGCTTAGTAAATTTACTAGAAATCTTACTGAAAAGTATTTCAGTAAGGCTTGTTATTCTTCCACTTATTTCATTGAAAAAAATACTTGAAGAGTATGGAGTCATTTTCCATGTCTACCAGGTTTGTAGGTATGTACCTACAATAGATAGCAATATCTCCTCTTCTAATTATAAGAAATCAGAAATCGTAAGTTGAATTGAAAAGTGGAATAACTACATAAAACTATAAATATGAAAAACGACTTTATATTTATAGTTTTATGTAGTTTTAATATACAAGTAATCATTTCGAAACTATAAACGATTACCGGTCAGCGCACAACAAACAGTAATAGATTAGCACAAACTATTCTAAAAACTTACAGCGCCATCTGTTGTTGAGAAGCATCACTAAATCAGTTAAAACCCTTAACAAAAGTACAGCATTCATAATTTCACTCTGTTGTCGAGTAGATTCATCAATCGAAAATTGTTTTATTCAATTCCTGAATTAAAAAAAAAACAGCATCCAACAACTCAAAATATGTGTACTTATTTTAAACTACTAATGAAATCTAAAATCTTGTAGCAACCGAAACTGTCAATTCATATCAATAATGCCGCACACAAATTGAGTTAAATGTGCCTAGTCCGTCAATTAGTAGCTACTTTGCTTACGACCGAACTGACGTGCGTCGAAACCACACATACAGAATAAAACACACATTGACCTGACATGTTTATTTGATGTTGGTCTAATTATTGTACCACACGATCTAAATCGGTTTAAGTCCAGTATTGTTAACATTAGGACTTTAAATTTACGTATTGTAGAAATAATAATAAGTTAGTTACATTAATACCGAATGCTATCAAAATTAAATCTGAACACACCTTAAGAAAGCATCTAAACATTCATAAAATTTACAATAGTATTTGTTTATGAGACTGAGAGACACCGCTTCGAAATTATGAAGAAAATGTTGTACGAATTTCGCCAGAATCGAGAGCGTAAATTAAATCTAACGAACAAAACGGTATTCTTGGAATAAATCGCTTGTTATTCGTTAGTAATCAATTTTACGTTCCACTATCCATTGCTGCTGTTCTAAAAAAAAAATCATAGCGATGGAGAAAGGAGATTCGGATTAATTAAATGTGTAAAATTAATGTCGCTATAATTAAAACAATAGGCTCCTCGCCTTTTCGATTTACTTCTAGTTTCCTAAATTTTTGCGATTACAAATACTTCACTCAATTAACACAAAAGTTCCTTGTTATTTGTCCATTGGTTATTTTGTTATGTTCATTAGTTATTGAGTTATTTTTTCCATTATTGAAAATAATATAATAAATTATTAGATAGTCTAAAATAAATACCTAAATAAATATTGGAGAACATCTAACTCTCTAGTCAGAACTCTAGCCATAGGATACGACATTTTAGCGGTGCTATGTTATGATGATATTTCTTTTCATTTTACTAATTTATGTCTCTTTTGGTGGATAAATTTGGATAAAATGATTTAAAATAGTCCCACTGCTATCAAATCGATAATCCTTGTGCTTTATTATTCGTTTGTCGTTATAAATTGGAACGAAATTTGTCTTCACATATTTTTCAATCTTATTTGATTTTATTTATATTACTGTTAAGATTGTAAGTTAATGTGTTAGACAATAACTTCATAAGTATGTCTTGTAAATTGTATGATATTGTATGTGATGCTATACGTGCTCTTCCTTTTTTTTATATTATTTATTTTCTTTATTTATTAACTAAAGGTATCCGTTGAAAATCAGCGCCGCAGCTTAAACACTGCGGCAAACTGCTGAGATCTATTAGCATACTATGAATGTTATGTTCTTGTTTTTTGGTGCTACATAAATACATTTCTATTCTATTCTATATATCGCCAAAGCATCTCTAAGATGGGGTATTCTGTGGCTAGAGTTAGGCTGTCGCTCCCCATTACCCAAATTAAGTACCAAAAGTAATTTTATCATAGAAATCTGAAACAACGAAGGTACCACAACGCCTCGCTCC
The DNA here is from genome assembly GCA_918026875.4 of Diatraea saccharalis. Taxonomy (NCBI): domain Eukaryota; kingdom Metazoa; phylum Arthropoda; class Insecta; order Lepidoptera; family Crambidae; genus Diatraea; species Diatraea saccharalis. The sequence goes on from OU893339.1 coordinate 19,415,421, forward strand.
AGGACTATATAAAAAGTTAACTTAGTGTTCAAGCTTTTCACAAATGTTTTCGATGAAAATACACTAAATTTTGTTTGTGCGTACAGAGTTTATTGACGTCACAAGATTTCCTTGAAGGATGCTGTTTGTTTTACATCGAGAATATAATAACTTTTTCGTGACACGTGTCGTATAATATATCCCACTCCCGGTGCGACACTGTCACTTATGCAAAAAATTAGTTTTTCAGGAGAAGAGTTCTAAACACTGCCACCTCACAAAACAATGACTTTAGAAGATACAGATGAGATGAATCATACGGAACATAGTTCCGTAGTCATAGTCCCTACAAAAGGAGCATTATCGCATCAAGTAAAGGGGGCTTTAGGACAATTATTACATATTTAACTAATTTTTGTATTTTTTGCAAAAGTGACAGTGTCGCACCGGGGGTGCGATATGTCGTAGTAGGTATTACGATAAAGACATGATTTTATCATAATCCTGGGCTAATCCAGTATTTTTTATTCAAACACCTTGTTAATTTTAATTGATTTTAACCTTAACAACAACAATCAACATCAATCATCTTCCATTCGATTGAGATGCGAATTAAAAAAAAAATCTAAACTACTTTAGGTTCTTGATAGGTTATCCTCCGGATCTTCATAATTATATTGGGCTTTTCATTGAAACCCTGTTTTTATCATAAGCCTGCGACATTACTAACGCCGAAATCGAAAAGAAAAACAATATTCAATCTGCATCATCAAGAAGCTCCAATTTGTATGAAAGATATTAAAAGTGTCGCGACAAGCGCCTCTTGCGACCTCAACATAATACCGATCGCTCTTTGAAGATTTTTAAAGTGTTTTTTTTAGAAAGCACTCTCTCGTGCCGTATCGAATGAATTATGATGACGTGACCGTAGTACACGACTCTACTGACAGTAGAGAATCGAAAAATAATAAAGAAATATATTAAACGACCGACCGTTCAGGCGATAGACTCACGATTCCTTTGAACCGTAATGTGAAGCGTCTCATGTATTGTCCTCGATTTCTAAAGCGACCATTTTCTTTATTGGTATGCCAGTATGTATAAATACACATTTACGTATCCGCAACCCAGAAAAATAAAATGCGAATACCCTGTAGCGCCATCTAGCGGGTAGTAGCGAGATACTGTTTTTGAAACTCGAGGTAAAATACAATGCTTGTGTTTGTGTTTAATTTTAAACATGTTTCTTATTTTTATGCAGACATAACGTAGTATATGTATAGAATTTTGAACCTAAAGTAGAAGAAAACAAACTGATCAATAATGCGTATCTATTAAATTTTTGACGTGATGTTTCGTTAGTTATTCTCGTATCTTGATCTTATTACGTTACTCTGATAAGCTTTGCCCTCTACTGTATCGAGCTATCGTTAATATGTTTTTCGTTAGTGAGTTGCTCTCGTCTTCAAAAGAGGCTTGTTTGTCTATTAATTTATTTTTCTTCCTTAATAACATTATTTGTAAAAAAATCTCGTTCAAGATTCTCCTCGATATAGGCTTCTTTTAGACATAAATTAGTTTTTGTATAAATTGGGACATTTATTGGGAATTGGGACATTTATTTTATATTGACTTCAGTCAGCAGCTTGCCTGCGCGTGAAACCATTTAGTGGGATAAAAAACATATATATATATATATATAAGTATGTTCAATTTAGCTTAGAATAATTCGTATAGGAACCTTATTGAAATCAGTAGTTTTTGCGTTTCATAGTGATAAACATAATACATCCTTACAAACTTTCGCATTGACAATATTAGTAGGATAATCCAATGACTTTAAGTACAGAGTGGCTTACGTCCTTAACTCGATTCTCGTGAACACCTTCATTGCTTGAGTTATGAGTAATTTATAACGTTAGTATAATACGCATATCTTAAACAACAACGCCGATATATTAAAAACCAAATAAAAACAAGATATATGATAGCAACCCTGTAAAAAAAAACTATCTATATTATAATAGTATTAAGTTCAGAAATGAGAAAATTCCATAAAATCTTTCATCCCCTAATTTTCCCCCTTAGGAGGCGAATTTCGTAAAATCCCGAAATTGTAAAAGAAACATCCCAATTAGCTGTTATTAAAATAAAAATGAAAAACTACATTATAGGTAAGTATTTATAAAGATACTAAAAGAACGTGGATTTATAAAATTATCTTACCAATTTTTATATGGATAATTAATAATAAAGTCCTCCATTAGTCCTCAACTGAAAATTGTTTTACAATAATCATAATGGATTGCGAATAATTCATTAAAAATAACTAGTTTCTAACACGCAATAAAATATTTTCTGTCACTATCTATCTCATCGACGAACGCGTTCTTTCCATCTCGATTTCTCTTAAAAGTGTTCTTTAAACCTTAAAAGAATCTTTAAACCTTAAACTTAAATACTCATATACCATTACGGTTACTATAAAGTCGCCTAACATGAGGCCTCGGCTATAAAATATTTAAGTTCGAGATACAGCCTGATACAAATACGAGAAAAACGGAAATAATTCGGAAATAATAAATGTTTAACTCAAAAGTCTGCTGCATATATTGCGTGTTATATTTTTGCTTCATAAATAATTATAAGGCTATTGGTATGCAATATTCCCATGGAAATTTTCATTGGATTCAAAACAAAATATACTTAACGCATCGATTAAAGTCGTATTTCATTGTTAATATTATTGAATTTCTTACAAATATTTTTTAAATATTTATTGTCCGTGTTACATAAAACTATGAGTTTCCAAATATAGTATCAGGAAGACTTATGTATTTCATGGAAGTAACATAAGTAACAGCGTGAAAATATGTAGAAGTCACTTTATATGTATTTTGCTTATCATGCCATTGAGAAATTAAAGGAATTTTATTTTTTTTACTAATAATCCGAAAGAAAATGTCGTTGGATTAATTCATATATTAAAAAGGAAATATATGATACCCTCATAATAAAAATAAACAGCTGTTATGTTTTAATGTTTCATCTTCATACTGAAAGTTGGTATTTGTATCAGGCTAATAGTAAATTTTTGGTCAGTTATCTGTCGCAGTGAGCACCTACGTCCTAAAAAGAACCCGCATGCAAAATTTGAAACTCCTAGCACTTGTAGTTTGAGATTTTGTGATGAGTGAGTGAGTGAGTGACCTTTCGCTTTTATATATACAGATTATAGTATATATGTATTCTTTTATAATGATTGGTTGTCTATTATTTTAATAATTAATATTTGTTTTAGTTTTCCTAATTACCTATGTTGGTAGTTTACATTGAAAAGACGAATTGAAACAAATGCCTGGCCCTGGCAGCTGGTTCTAATAAGTTGTCTATCATATTATGAAACGAACACGTCACAAAAACCGCTCAGACATTGATATATAAACAATATATGTACTACAGGATATCAAAATTAAGACATAACAAATTATAGAATTTATTTTGTGTATTATTTTTAAAATACACAATCAAGAATGTGTTTTATTGTTTATAAATATATAAATCATTTGTTCGTTTTATTAAAGCGTTAAATTATGTACCGACATTTTCATTACCGAAGTTTATTCCTATCAAAATTAGACGCCCTTCTGCTATTATATGTCTGAAAGAGATCGCTCTACAGCGATAAGACCATCTATTGTGCATGTTATTATGTCTGAGCATTGTTATTGCATCTCTGTATTTAATCTATGTTTGGTAATACAACTTATGATTGTGAATGTTGCGAAATAACTTAAACGTTTGGATTTGCAAAAAAATTATGCAATATCTGTACGAAACACGTGCCAATTAAATGTATCAGGAAACTGTCTGTTTAATTAAATTCGTTTACAACAGTTAGGTTGCTTTTTTAAAATGAAATCATACCATAGTGAACAGATATTTATCATCAATTGATTTAGTTATATTAAGGTTTCGAATTCAAAATTTATAGTAAAATATTTTTTATTACACACTAATTTACGATTCTGTTATAACCAGCACTGAGCCATCGTCTATCACAGTATAGAGCTACTATAAAATAAAACCTTAAATCTTTATTACCCTTTTAACTAAGTTTTGGTTAATAAAACCTAAATGCTATTACAGCGTTGTACTAACCATTATCCGACCAAAATAAGACAACGCGTAGATACGCGTATCTATACGTTTAGACGCTACAAGTTTATAGAAAAATGCCTTTCAACTCTGCCAAAGTAAAAATTTATAAACCGTAAATAAAGGTTAAAATCTTTTATGATATGTTTAATCAGCCATATTAAACTGATTTTATAAAAAAACGTAACTTTTAGTTTGTTCGATGAAATAAAAGATAAATACCAAGATGTGCCTATTTATCTATCTTTCTTTCATTTAGATCTATATAATTATATAATTCTTAGGAAATGATTAATCACACATTTGATTTATTGATTTAACTAATCGGTTAATACATGGGTCTCTGAAATTTTTTTAATAATATGTAACGAGCTATAGGTAGGTACTTAAATTTTTTACCAATGTTTTCAGGCTTATTCCTGATATTAATTTGTAAAGCACTATGAATCGTGTAATACGATTAAGTTTTCGTTACATAATTTAGGTGCTTGGGTATTTGTCAGAGAACCGTTACATCTATAATTCTGTTATACAACTTAGGCATTTTCTCTTCTACCAATATTCAATAAATTAACAAGGGGATTAATTTCATGTTTATACTATTATATAATTAATTTTAATTAATAAAATCTACTTGTGCTTAACGTAATAATTTACTAAGATACCATCATTATTAATTTGCTCTTTCAGCGACACGTAGCGCCATCTGTAATCGAGTAGCGCTACTATGCTTGTTACGAAACTTTCACTTTGAATTCAGACCAAGTTTAAACTAATGCGGTTATGTTAACAGTAGTTATATTATATTTAGCATACAAACGTTTAACTGTGCAAACTGCATGCCCTAGGGGTTCGTGCAGAATGACGCAATTTTCACCTGACTTAATGAGAAATGTTTATTCGTTGGCTAAAACATAATTTGAACAGCTTAAGTACTTAAACATACACGCTTCAATTTACATTCTGCTGATTAAAGTACCAGAGTAATTATGATGCTGGTGAGTTTGAATATTCTAGAAGCGTGTTTTCTTGAAATTACACATACACTAATAAAAATATACAAAGCTGAAATCTTCAAAGCAGTCATATTTAGAATTGTGCTAAAACGACATTGATTCATTGGTTTTGTCAAGAGATGGCGCAAATCTTCTAATTTGTTTTTTTTTTTTTAATAACGAAGGTTTTCTAATTTACGACTTACAATAAATTAATATTATTCATGTCTTAATCTTGTCTTTATTTTAACTTTCTAAGTAGGTATCGTGGTATCTTTATTTTACTTTTCTAAATAAAATACGGGTACGTCTTTGTTGAACCTTTTTTATCAAATTGATTGGTAATGTACATACATAAAAGCTAATATAACTTTTATTTTAGACTAAGGTATTTTAGAAAAAGTAACGTTGTTTCCACTGTGACTGGAAAAAGGTTACACTAGAATTTAGGAAATTACTTTTTCTATAAGAAACCAATTAAATAAATAACGAATATAAGAAAGTTGAACCTATTATAGTCAAAGGAGGTGTATTCAACAAAGTCTATTAAATAAAGCGTGTCCCCACCCGACTACCCGTACAATTTCCGGTTGTAACAAAAAGATAATCTGTCGTGTATCGGAAGGCACGTAAAATACCGGATTCCGGTCGGTATAAAATACCCTTTATGAAATAACTTACTAACGCGTGAGTGACCTCTTTAGTCAACCATTTTCAACTTCTATGCTGCTTATCTCGCACAATTCGTTAAAGTTTTCAAGGAATGTAGATGACGTGCTCTTTGTCACTGATAGTCCAAATAGTCACAACCCCAAATAGTTGAGCAATGAACCTCAAAAGTCGGTACACCTATATAGGTTATTAATTATATTTATTATCTTAAGCGAAAACAATAGCCAAACATGTGTAGACAGAAACTTTAACATATGATAATAAAAATAAAAACTAAAGTTGTACCCAGCTTAACCATAATAGGATTAAATAATTTATTAAATAGCATTATAGATTATCTATAATCCGTCTCATCCATGGAAATCGGAATAGATCTCCATGGTCTCATCAGAAGTAGTTAGCATTATTATGGGAGTGACATGGACTTATCACTAATAACAGGCAGTGGCATGCACACCATACATGCAAATAAGCACAGCTACCCTACCCATAAAACCTAACTTAATCTTACCTAAATAATCAGTCATAAAAGTCAAGTCAATCTTAAATTTTTAACCTATCACGTGACCTACAGGGCCAAAACGACTTCGTTTATTAGATTATTTTATCTGATAAAAGAAACAACCTCGAAATTTGGATGTATGCATATAAATTCCTTTGCTTAGTCAGTGTTTAAGACAAAAATATTTGTCAAATTTCATAAAACATCAAATTAACTCCGCACCCTGACACTTTGGAAAAGGAAACGTCTTTTGCATTTGTGTGTATTAAAAAAAAATTTAACGCAATCTGCGTAGTCGCCGATACTTAAGCAGATTCGTTTTTTATACATTCCAACAGTTAAAATGGTGAAAAGTGTTGCGTTTATGTTTTTCCAAGTGAATCTTGTAGTGGTGCAATAGGTTACGTTTGTTGTCTAAATTTTAGTATCTTTTGCGTAGTTCATTTGTGTACCTAACCTATCTTATGTTATTTATTATGTTAGAGCATAATAAACAACATTTGTGAGAATAAATCATTTAAAAATAATGATAATAAAAAGAACATTTAAATTAGGTTCTTGCATAAGCTTAGGCAAATGTGTTTATATAAATATATATGGCTGAATAAGGCTAATGCACATAATTTTTAAATCCATATAAGTATCTTGAGTATTTTATATGCATTGCATTTGTATTAATAATTGAAAAGAATAATAAATGGCTTATACAATGCTTATATTTTAGGTAATGAAACTTCAACATCATTGCAAGATATTGAAAATTCCTAGCACAAATGAAACGGTCATTTAGAGCGTCTAGCTATGGAAAGTCGTAGAACAAGTAGAAAACGTCGACATTCTGTCTCTAACGAAGATGGTACTGTATCAAAAAGGCTGTGCATGGATCCAGAGTTTCCTAGTGATTTACAAGATGAACCTAGACAGGATGAATTGGATAATACTTGTCAAACAAAGCAATACATTCCTCATCACTTGATTGGAATTATGTATCAAATCGACTTATCAGTGCTTTGCTCACTTAGAGAGTCTATGTATAAAAGTAAATATCCTTCCTTGTCATTAGCATTTGGAGATTCTGAAATTGATAAATTTAATGATATTGTCCTTCGTTATGAAAAGAAGTCAATTCATATTAAAATTGAAAATGTGAATGAGTATTTCATAAATAATGGCATTAGTTATGCTAGATTATTTACTAAAGAAAGACGAAGTTTTTCTATCAATAACTACTTTAATAGTTTTGTTGAACATCTAATCACAAAATCAAATAGCTTATCAAATCATATACAATATCTCATTGTATATACTAATTCAGGCTTTGATATTACAAAAGAAAAGAATTTAAAAGAAGCAAAATTCAAAAATTTTTATCCTTTTAAATTTGATAGCATAAAAATGGAAGACTATGAAATTTTAAAGGACTTTTTATTTATAAATGAAAATATGCAAGAAAGTTTTTATCGGTTTTCGCAAGATAAAACAACAAAAAATGAACTTTTTAGGAGGTTAGAGTTTTCGCCTGCTATATGGAAAGTAATAAAAGAAAGAAAACTTAATCATGAAATTGAAAAAGAAATAAAAGGAGCATTTTTAGATAAATTAGTGTTTGCAGTTAGTCAGCCCAATAGAGAAGAGCTAAACAGAATTATTAAAAGTGAAATTGAAACCAATAGCACAGTTAAAGATGATTATATATAATTACAGGAAAGGGTGTTATGTGATTTAATAGCTCGAGAAAAGGATCAAAAATTTGAAAATCATGTTTCTAGAATTATATATGAATTCAATTTATTAATGCTCTTCTTGCATGACATGTTTTTGTATAAAAATATTGTTTCCATAAATTATGAAGGAAAAGCCCTTGATATATCTAATAACATTGCCCTTGGCTATAAAGATAAAATTACTTATGTAAAGGCTTACAATACAAATGATAAAATTGGTTATAGTCAGTTATTTCCCTCCAAACAAAAGAGTTTGTTTTCTATTAATAAGTATTTTACTCTTTTTGTTGAAGAATTAAGAGAGAATATAGAATACTTTATTATCTATACTAATGCAAATCTAGATCTTACAGAAGAGAAGAAGTTAAAAGAAAGGCGATCTAAAGATTTTTATCCTATAAAATTTGATAATGATAAAGTTTTACGAGATTGTCCATGTATAAATGGAAATGGTCCTTATCGATTAGCACAAGATGAAGAAACAAGAAAAAAGCTTTTAAGTCTATTGAAGCTTCCACCTTCTTTGCAAAAAGAAAAAGAAGAAAGAAGACTTTCTACTAAGAATGAACAAAAAATAAAAGATAAATTTTTAGATAAACTAATATTTGCAATTAATCAACCTAATATGGAAGAATTGAATAACATTGTTAAAGATAATATAGATACATTTGATGTTCCATATAATTATGAAGAATTACATGAAATAGCATTACGTTGGTCAGAATCTCATGAATTTAGCCCTCTTACAAAAAGAATAATGAAAAAACTTTTGGGAGATATAAAAAATAATAGATCTAGTTATAAGAAAACTCAAAACAAAAATATTGATGAAGAAATAAAATTTGCTAGAAGTGTGGTTGGTAGAGAAGGAATACCGGCGTTTGATCAGTTTTTAAATTTTTAAATTACTGGAGAAGGGAAAAAGTGTCTGGAAGTTATAAAAAAGGGGGAAATAGACCTACCTCGTATGTCTAGTATTTTGCATGTAACAGGCGCTAATGCTGCAAAAACTTTTAAAGACTTGTACAATATTTGGTTTGATGAACAAGGAAATAAAACACATTATTTAAAATGTCTAGAGAAAGAAGGAATAAATCTATCTAATATGTCCAGTATTTTAGGTGGAGCAGGTTCTAATGCTCCTAGAGCTTTTAAAGACTTACATGACCTTTGGTTTGATGTAAAAGGTAATAAAACACAATATTTAAAAACTCTAGAAAAAGAAGGAATAGATCTAGTGCGTATGTCCAGTATTTTAAGTGGAGCAGGGGCGAACGCTGCAAAAGCATTTAAAGACTTGTATGATATTTGGTTCAATAAGCGAGGAAATAAAACACAATATTTAAGAACTTTAGAAAAAGAAGGAATAAATCTATCTAATGTGTCTGGTATTTTAAATGTAGCAGGAGTTAACGCTACAAAAGTTTTCAAAGAGTTATATGACCTTTGGTTTGATGTGGAAGGAAAAAAAACACAATATTTAAAAACTCTGGAAAAAGAAGGAATAGGTCTAGCTCGTATGTCGAGTATTTTAAGTGGAGCAGGGGCTAACGCTCCTAATGTATTGAAAGATTTATTTGATATTTGGTTTAATGAAGAAGGAACTAAAACACAATACTTAAAAACCTTAGAAAAGGAAGAAATAGATCTAGCTCGTATGTCTAGTATTTTAAGTGGAGCAGGAGTTAATGCTGCGAAGGCTTTTAAAGATTTATATGATGTTTGGTTTGATGCAAAAGGAAATAAGAAACCGCGTTTAAAACATTTTATTGACGACAAAGGTGGGAAAAAAAGTTTTACACTGCATAACTTATCTGGTATATTAGGTAGAGCAGGGGCTAAGGCTAAAGATGCTTTTGAAAAATTTCATGGTGTTTGTTTTAGTGATAAAGGAAAAAGAACAGAACTTTTAGATGATTTCTATAAGGCAGGATTTACACCAAGTAACTTATCCTCTACGTTATGTGGAGCAGGAACTCGTGCTTCTTTTATTTTAAAAAGATTGCATAATACTTGTTTTAATGAGAACGGAGAAAAAACAAGATTTTTAGATGATTTCGATAAGGCAGGTTTTAAACCGCGTGATTTATGTGGTGTGTTAAGTGCAGCAGCAGATAGTTTAAAAATATTTCATGAATTTTGTTTTATGAAAAAAACAAAAAAGTATTTGAATGATTTCTTAGTTGAGAAAGAAGGTTTTACACCAAAAAATTTATCTAAGATATTGCACGGTGCAGGAGCTACTATTTGTTCTGCTTTAAAAGATTTTCATGATGTTTGCTTTGATGAAAAAGGAAACAAAACACAAATTTTAGATGATTTTTATGAGGCAGGTTTTAAGCCTGGTGATTTATCTAATATATTAAACTTAGCAGGAAATAATGCTGCTTCTAATTTAAGAAATTTTCATAAATCTTGTTTTAATAAAGAAAATTATTTAGATCACTTATTAGCCAGGAATAAGCTTTTTACTCCGAAAGATTTATCTAAAATATTGTATGGAGTGGGCATTAATATTTGCCCCACTTTTAAAAATTTGCTTGATCTTTGTTTTGATGAGGAAGGAAATACAACAAAATATTTAAACAATCTTATTAAAAATAACACGTCAAATAATATTCTTGATATATTATTCGAAGAAGTTAGAAAATTTCCATCTGTCTTGGATGAACAGAATATTAGTGAAAAAGATGGAACAACTAGTGTAGGCATCAAGCCGTGCTCTTTACCCGGTAAAGGAAAGCAAACTCAAGAATTACATGGTTTACAACATGGTGATTCTAAAGCTAAGAGAAAACTCAGGAAGGGTATCACTAACAGAAGTAAGAATGGACAAGATGATAAAATTTTAGATATAGTATAAGTTAGTTTGTATTGATCCCTGAGACGAGAACCTGGAACAAGGGAAACATATACAGTCAGTAATATTTGAGAATACATAAAATCTATATGAGCAAGTACCCACAAAATGCATATTGGTCACCGAGGGAACCACCCAGTTTATGATGGAATTAGTGAAAAAGTTAAGATCACAAGCCAAAATCATGGTTTATTTGTTGATTCAGCTTCTTTTCAAAGTAAAATTGAAATTACTTACATTTGTCTATTTGATAATAGTTGAGAGGGAAATAATGACAAAGATTAGTCAGTCTATTCTGTGCAATATCATCCCGAAGAAATGTCAGGTATGCATGATTCCTATTATTTATTTAGACGTTTTATTTGCAATATTGTGTTGAATAAAATGAAATCTGTATGATTTTAATAGGGATTGGTCTAAATTATTATACATATTTAAGTCTGTGGTTAAAGGTAATAACATATTGTAAATCTGTGCGCATTGCACACGTGGGTTCGAATCCTACCCCAATACTTGAGCTCTAGCCTTCTGAATCGATATGAGTTGGAATAATAATAATAATTGCTCTTCCTTGATTTTAAATCAATCACTATGTTATTGTATTTTAGGTAGAAAAGTTTAAATTTTGACAGTAGTGAAAGTATTGGGTATGTTATAACAGGCATGGGGGTTTTGTAACATACGGTCAGATAGAAAAGGCACCAGAAGAAAGGAAAGGTAACAATGGCAACAGCTTATGTTGAGCATCAGACGGAAAAAAGCAATATTCACACGTTGATTGATTTGGACATGCTGATTATGTAAAGAACATGATAATACCTAAGTGCAGCACAGATGGATGCGGCGATTTTGGTAATGTCGAAGGATGATGGGAGACCAGGAAGCATATATTGCTAGATAATCAGGCAGGTGTCGATATCGAGGTGTAATATAACGGTGATGTTGCCGATGCTGATATAATAGATTTAGTACAAATGGAAGTGAGGGAATTTCTTAATTAATACTGATTCCCAAGGGATGTTTGTCTCTATGAAGATGACAAACTCTTTGTCACCAATTAGTCACAGCCCAAATAGTACAAACATAACAGATAATTACAGACTTGTCCCTATTTGGGCTATTTGTGATAAAAGTCAGAGAAACTATGTAATTTTATAATATAAATTATGCGATAACCTAAAACTGTGTTGAACCTTACTATTAGTACATACATGTTTTCTTTTTATCATAATAATGATATGAATTTAGTATTAAAATTCATATTAAAATAGTTTGTCTATTTGGACAAATATTTTTAGTGTCTAATAGTGAAGTAAAGGTAAAAGGTCCATATTAATATAAGTTAATGGATAATATGAATATAATTAAGAAATTTACATATACCTGAATATAACTGTAAAAAGGATTACCCTAATTTTTGACAGATTTTTTAATAAATAATCTATTTTGCATAATGTTACTAACATAAAAGACATTTCCTTTTTTTACTTAAGTTTCAGTTTTGTTTTGGATATCTGAAGTGTAAAATACAGTTTAATTTGCGAAAATCGTGTTTTGTCTACTGGCCCCTAGATGGCGCTATTTATCTTAATCACAGTACGTTTTCTTGGTGAATTACTATTTAAAATATAAATGCCAAAGCATTTATTTGTTATCTTTATCTATTTAGCCGTTCAGAATGACAGAAACAGCTCTAAGGGAACCCTGGCAAAAAGATACAAAAGAGAGTAATGTTTTTACTTTCCTTCCTTTTCATATAAGAAAACAATTCTGCAAAGCTATACATCAAAGCCGTGTCATATGAGGACAGCCTTGTATTTCATCTTTTTATGTTAGAAAGTAATATATTTTTTGCAATAATGTTATTCCTTACGTGATTATTAAAAGGCTTTATTGTTTTATTTTCGCAAATGCGTATAATTATATTTGTTTGAAAATAGATTATGGTTTATTTTATAACAGTCAAATTTTGAAGTCCTTGAAATGATTAAAAAAATGCGAAATAGAAGTACTACACTATAAAATACGTCGCAGTAACCTGAGAAAGTGGATGTTGCCCTTCATGTAACCAAGCTGGCAACCTGTCACTATTTTTTCCAATGAGTGACATGATTTCAGATTATACAGTTTTAATAGTTTAACATGTTTAGCTTTGCATTAAGATCACTGAAATAAGAATTAAAATAACAATATCAAGCCCAACACTGTTATATTGTTATAATGCTATAAATAGTCTTGTAAATAACGTTACGTTACTGTCAGTGACAAGACGTTAAAACAGAAATTGTCTGTTAAAAGCTCTAAACCACCGCCACTGTTCGAAAAAAGGATACGTCCAATTTAAACATAAAAAAATAAAGCTGTTTTTTAACCATCAGTATTTCTGAAAGCTGCGCCTTTTCCCGAAACGCACAAAAAGATGTTTTTTATGTTAAACCATGTCGCACGCCGTTGTTTACATATGGTTTCTGAACGTTTACAAGTTAACAACTCCGCGGTTTTTGTTATTTCAATTTGGAAGCACTGATGTTTTGTTGTTTTTGATGAACAGTGGGTAGCTTTATTTTAAGGCTATTAAAAATTTATAGGGCGATCGGTAAGTTGCAAACACTTGAGTAAAATAACTTTTTGGCTATTAAATAATTTAGCGATAATTGTATTTGATGAATTCCGCAGTTGGGTGTCTAACCGAATTTCTGAGATGCCGTGTTTGATTCCTGATTCAATATAATAAATTGATTTATATTTTCGATACGAGGGGTTCGGTATCTTAGTTGTCAAATATTTGTAATCTGGTGTACAGTCAATAGCACGTCAGGTCATACGAAACTGTCAATTCATTCCATTTGATTTTAAACTTTAATGAAGGTAAAGTTCAAAATCAATTGCAGAAATCTGAAATATTGTGGTAACGCACTATACTATTTTATTGTAAATGCACAAGTTACTCTGTATACGTTACGCTTTACACCGCTTCTGATATTGTAATAATATTCTTCTCTCATTGTAATAATGTAATAACTCATTCGGACAAGGTAAACTTAGAAGCCAGTTATTTATAAATAAAAAAGTGCTTCTTGAGATTGACTCTGATTTTTATGTTTATAAAATGTTCTTCAAGCTTAAGTGGTATATTAAAAGGGTTTAATAATAACCGAGACACCACCCTGTTACTTTATTTCACAGAAACCATTTATTTTAACTTCACCCTACTATAAGACGCCTTGAAAAAGTATCTTCCTTTATCTAAAAATAGATATTCGGGGAGCAAGTAACATATATTTTAAGTAAACGGAAGAGATTTAATGATAGCGATAAAAAGAGATCTTATTCAACATGGATTATTGATACATTATTATTATATTATAAGGGTGAATCAACTTTTTATTGTAATGACGAACTTAGTTTGCTAGAGAAAATAAATATGTATTTATTTATCGTTTTTTTTTTAGGTTATACCTACAGAAATCACTACTAATGAACTTATAATATTTTAAGTAGAGACCAGAACCTTTAAAGTATATTTTTTGAGCTCGGTTCAAAACTTAGTCATTGGGGTCCACTGGGTTACCTGTATTATATTCAATAATACGATAACAAATTATTGGTTATATCACTAATTTCAACAAGGACACAATGTCTTTAAATTACTGAGTTCCAAGGTATGATAAGTGTCATTTCTACATTGTGTCTCTAAAGTCACCGATGAAAGAAAACAAACTAAAACTTGTCTTGTTTATTTTCATAGAATCTTATTAATGAAGAAAATACTGGCTGACTTCTTAATCATTAAATTTAAATAAATAACGTAAAAAATAGAAACATACGGAGTGTTTATCATTAAAACAAAATAAAAATCACACAACATCTGTTGGGACAACTTGCTGGCCAGGAGACAAATTCGGTGGAATGGAAGCACGGAATTTGTACTTACTCCTGAAAAGGAGACAGCCAAGTTGCTTTTATAAACTTGAATAAAGTAAACAACAAAACATTAAATTCTCTCTTAAATAACAACACTACAACAACAATAATTTAAGCATTTAACTAATTAACGATCAGTTGCACAAAAGTCCATTAAAGTTTAATCTTGCCTTCGACTAATCACAAAAACACGGAGTCACCCAGCGGACCGAAAATAAATGTACCTTACCTCTCTTATGGCCACGGGCAAAATTGCTGACTGAATTAGAGATCACTGTATTGGCGAACTTCATCACGCGAGAATCAGAACGTGTCGTGATTGGTTAGACTAGTCCGCACACTCGCATATCAACTTCGCGTTACCTTATGTTATCTTAGGAGATTTAAATATATTTTATGGTACACAAAATTAGAAGGCGATTGTCATAAGTCTCATTAAATATTGAATAAATTGCAATACATGCAAATTATGAACTATATATAATTACTGGTGAACGCCTAAAATAAGACTTTTGGGTCCATCAGCTAAAGATTAATTAAATTAGCGAATAATTGTTCTACTAAATGTTTTAGTTTATTCCCGAATTATATATTCCTTTATGAGGACTGTTTAATTTCTTTTGTTATACCATTATATTAAAGTAAGTATTGATTATGTTATACAGTCAAAAACAAAAAGTTGATTCAACCATATGTTTTAACTTGGCTCAACTCAATGAGAAACTGTAGGTACAATTAGCTACCTGAATTTAAATCTGTAATAATATAAAACTGACGAAGATATTTAAATTTAGGTTGCGCTTTATTGAAACAAAAACAGTCAACCTGTCACTATTTCAACCAACGAGTGACAAAAATCAGTGCACCTTGACATCGTTGATTTATATTAAATCTTTTTCCAATCCCTTCATATGATCTAACGGGATAAGAGCTCTATTATTTATACTAATGTTATAAAAAGGATAAATTTGATTGTTTGTATCGAATAGGCTCCGAAAGTACAGATTTCAAAAATTCTACCATCTATGTGAATCTGAATACGTATAGGTATTTTTATAGGTACTAGGGTTCCCCACATAGTTGCAGGTCGGTTTTCTTTCATATCTTAATAACCGTTTTTCTCTTATCTATTTTT
This sequence comes from Diatraea saccharalis, assembly GCA_918026875.4. Taxonomy (NCBI): domain Eukaryota; kingdom Metazoa; phylum Arthropoda; class Insecta; order Lepidoptera; family Crambidae; genus Diatraea; species Diatraea saccharalis. Next base: position 19,431,370 of record OU893339.1, read on the forward strand.
CAACAAATAGGCATTCCTTATTAAACAAGATTAGAAACTGTCTCTTCTGACTTAAATCACAGCCGCTAAGTTAAGGAAATGGAATTTATACTTTTTTTTATAAATTTCCATGTTACGTTTCCATTTAATATTCTATTACGCCATCTGTTGATTGAATTGTAAACTACCTGCCTGTTAATAAAACATCTGCCATTCAAACGTTAAAGGATTTACTAGACGTATTATGTGTAATAAAATTGTTTTTATAGCTCAGTAATGGGTGTAGTTTAATTTTATACCAGTAGCGACACAGCTTAAGCCCCGCATTTTAACTTAACCCTGAGGGCGTAGGTTTATGGGAACATCACATTTTTTTAAACTCGTTCAATCAAAGCTGCTTAACTTTTAGGAATCTAAATGCATTGCATTAACATTTAATTAAGAAATAGCACAAGATAAAGTTGGTTGTCAGTAAAATAATAACAAAACCTTTTTAAGGATGTAATGCAGCATATTTGGAATGTTGTAACTATGTAAGATATCGTATCACTTTAGTCTACAATAGTAAATTATAAATCGGTTTTGCTCAATAAGAAAAAATGGCACCATTTTATAAATTATTGAGTGGAATCTTACGTTACCATAAAAACGTGCGTAAGTAGAGGCGCAATCGAAAATGCCGATAGTCAAAAAATCAAAAAGTATAAGTTTAATTAAATACATTGCCCTCTAGTGAGAAGTGGCAGAACTTTGATTTTAATTTTAGTAGTTCATCACGATATAAGTTAAAATAAGCAAGTTAATAAAATAATCTGACCAAGAAGTGAAAACAAAAATTCCTTGATATATTACTTGTATCATCCGTACTTCATGTTGACCTAAATAACTAGGTTATAAATAACATAGTAAGTAAGAAAGTCCAAAAGGTTATCTTTGAGTTAAACAATAATGAGAACGCGTCTCCTTTTTAGCGAATGCTTGGCAATTTTGTTGATAAGAGAATCATCTCAGTCATAGAAGTTGATTGATGGAAAAAATCAGTTTGAAAAATACATTATACCTTCCCAATTATAATTTTGATGCTATAACTTTTTTTAACTTAACCAAGCTATAGGTACCCATAACTCAATACATTAATGGTTTTGAGTTAAAAATTGAAACCTTATCACTGTGAAATTATTCACATAGAAAAGCATATATAGTGTTAGTAATATTTACTCCTAGAAGGTCTTACTACCTTTGAATATTACTCCAGTTTCATAATTCTCTGTATAATATAAATTTTGACTAATACTAGAATTGCAATTTTAGCGTAAATTTACTCTGACGCTAAACCTTGTTTATTAATAGCACTGATAAATTTTAACATAAGCGCTATCTACCGATAATCAAATAAAATCGTAATGTTCTAACTCAATAGAAGCATAGGATAACAATAAAACAATTTCATGAAATAAAGATTGTCATTATTTACTTTTATTGACTCATTGAAAATACAGAGCGCATTCTGAATCGCGGAATAATTATATTCTCAGGAAATTACTCCAGAGGGAAGTCGACATTATGCAAATGTTTATAATCTCTTTGTTTTTACGTGACTAAGTTTATCTTGAAAGTCATTAATGTGTTAATCATGAAACTTATACGGCTTAATGAAATCTTGGAGTGAAAAGATCCCATGTGTTGTTCAAGTTCTTTAGGGTTAGCAACCATTGAACAGTAAAAGCTATAAACAAAATATAGCTTTGAATAATTAGATAATTAAGTATTAATTTGATTTGAGATGTTTTTATCAAACATGTAAATTAAAGTCGAACAAATACATAGAATGTCTTCTTGTATGATGTGAATGACAGACAAACAACCTGAAACTCTAGGGAGTGACAACAGAAACACATCAGGTAATCACAAAATATAAGAATTTCGTCGTCGATTATGAACTCTATCAGTGTTATTATTATTAATAAACAAGGTTTAGCGTTGGAGTAAATTTACGCTGAGATTGCACCTAGTATTAGTCAAAATTCAAATTATTAAATAGATACTTAGCAATTAGTTAACCTAGTACGAGGTTCTACGGGAGTAATATTTACTCCTAGAAGGTAATTAGATTTGCTTATTCTCTGTATGAATTTGTACTAAAACTAAAATTGCAATTTTAGCGTAAATTTACTCTGATGTTGAACTTTGTTTATTAATAGCACTGTAAGTTTTATATTTCACTGAGTTTCGAAGCGAGGTGATGTGTAATTAGTGTGCTCTACCGTTTTCTATGACTTACATATCAAAATAAACGTGTATTTTCATTAGTCGCCAGGGTACGCATGAGGAGTGTGGAAGATTTCTCTAACGCATATACCTAATAAGACGTTTAGTAACTATTTCGATTTGCAATACCTACAAAAAAGATCATTTCCTACATTGACAACGACAATAAAAACGGAATCTCGGAGATCATGAAACCGGCGTGCAAACCGCTCTGCTACGGAGATCGACAAATATATAATTAATATCGTATAGCTTTTACTGTATTAAACTCTTAGGGTCACATTGAACTACGACAAGGATGCGTGGTTATCGTCAAATTCCGTCACAGTTCCAAAACTTTGGTTAAACCAAAAGGCATTATGAAGTTTGGCAACTCCCAATAATAAAGGTTTATCGTTCAAATTTTAGGAAACCAAATGATATAGCATATAAATATTTAATGTTAGACCATACAATATTTTATATCCGCTAAATTCATAGCATTAGTTACGCATAAATATCTTCAATCCTTTTTAATTATAATCTTATTTATAGAAGTAGTCATCAAAAATATATACTCACAGTTTCTTGTAGTCTCCCAGGTTTGCGGCAACTGGAACAGTATAAACTTGAACCGCGGTCCCTGTTGCATTGAACTTGGTTTATCCGTTCTAATTGACCATCTCAGAGTTCATTACAGAGCGGCTGATAAACAAAAATACTTAATATTATGGAGGTTTTAATTGTTAACTACTTTTTAAGGTCAAAAGAGAGATTGTGTAAAGCACCTTTTGTAATAATCTTGATGAATATATCATCGTCAGCTCTTTTTCGTCCCCACTGTAGGGGCTCAGGCCTTCCTTGTGGTTGGTTAAGGAGGACGGGCCATGACCTTCTACGCTGGCCCAATGCGGATTGGAGGGTATTAACGATTGCAAATGCAGCCGGGACCAACGGCTTTACGTGCCTTCCGAAGCACGGATAACTATATACCTTTACATAAATATATACCTTTCATTAATAATTATTTCGTCGACTTTACTGTGGGAAGTATTTACTGAGGAGCTGTTGACTTCTTATATAAACGTGACTGTTACCAGCAGGTTTTAATGTCAAAGCTAAAAGCTTATTTGCAAGATAAGCAACTTCCGCAAAGATCGGTCATAGGAATGGTGATCAAAAAAAAATTTGTGTTTGCTCCGGAAGACCGTTAAGCCGTTTGTCCCGGCTGTATATACTAGGTCCGCGTGATGAGTCATGACTCCTTTTCCCTATTTTATTTAATTCGATTTCATTCATAGGGAACGTTTGCAACGAGCCATGGGTGGGGACGTTATTAGTCTGATAATAATAACAATATTGCGTTATATTAAAATATTAGACTAACACGACAACAACATTACACCTCGAGCTCAAATAACCAAGATGCTAAAAAATATTATATGTTTCAAAAATTTCTGAGAAACAAATATTTAAAACCTCGTATAAAAAATATCCATAAAATCGCAGTCTACGCTTACCTTATAGGTAGGTGGTATATTAAAATTCTTTCGTCTGCATAATCATGAGTATACGCGAAAATGTATTCAGTTCGATTCAATTCAGTTCTGTGTATCAAGTAAATTGTCTTATATTAAATCACTAGGTTAAAGGCCGAGTGTTTGTTAACCCTCGGAATTCCTTTAAATCTAATTGGATTTGATCTATGTTTACTTTATTCTTGATTCTCGACTCTAGCTTCAAGAAACAATCGAGTTTTCTGATATCGGTATATGCTGTACACCAGATTTATTTTGCCTTTGTATATAAATAAATAAATAAAAAACAAAAGGTGTACTATTAGCGAGATTTTTTTGTCCGAAGTGTGATCCTCTGTGACTTTTTTCTACTGTGTGCAAAAAAGTATAGCATTATTTAATTCAGACGTATCCATAATGCTAGTAACAATTCAATTATAAACGATGTCAGTATGTTATTACCGCCTTACTCAAGTCATAGGATACGACATCTGAGCGATATTAGGCGATATTCCGTTTTATTTTATTACGTTGGTAAATGGATAAACGACTAAGCTAACATAGCTGTCAAATCCAGTATCATCATTCTTTATCGTTCGTTCGTCGTTATTAAAGTATATAGCTTTAGGAAGCCTTACCTAGGCAAAAAAATGTACTTAATATGATGCTGGAAAGCAAACATGTAGTAAACCTACAAAACCAAAATGGATATTTAGAGCGAAAAATCTGTATATTTGCAAAAAATAATCTTATTTCTGTATAAATTATCTAAGGAAGACCTTATTTGTTACCATGGATGTTTATAGGAATTATTTATCAAAAAAAAGTAAAAATTGTTTTGCGGGTGTTTATAAAACAGTTTTGCGGGTTAGCTACTACGTGTTTACTTTCCTGCACGCGTAGCATGACGAACTCGAAAACGTTTTGTCTACACTCAAATGTCAGTTTCTCGAGTTTGTCATGATACGCGTGCAGCGTCGATATGTAAAAATAAATATAAAATAAAACCACACGCATCATGTAAATAAAAGTGATATTATTTATTATTAAGAATTGTAAAAATAATCTACTTGACATTGTTTAATAATACCTATAACGATTTGCTTTCATGATTTAGACCTTAGTATTTGATTTGAAATGTTTATTGTTGAGACCGAAAGTGTAACTTTCTGAGTTATATGGCCCATAAATAATTTGATTGGATTTGAAAAGCGAAATAATAGCTTACAAGCTTATCTTGCTTTTATTTTCTTGCGTGTTAGTTAATTAAAATAACTATACAAACAATTATATGCGAAAGAAAACAATAAACTGTGTGAAAATAATATAATAAAGAATAAAACAAATAAAACGACACGTAACAACCGTAGATCCTCTATCTGGAAAAAGTTAGGAGAAATAATTTATGACACCCACTCTGGGAGGCAAGCGGCTGGCGAATATTTAAACAGCAGGTAAAAGGGAAATAGTGATGTGCTGATAGACTAGAATGTAAACTAGGATAGCTATGTCGATATCTTTCCATAGTATATTAGGTGCGATTTTATTGATTTTTTTTTTAAATTTAGACAATTAAAGGTAAGTATAAAATGTGTAATGAAAGCGAAGGCGAAATATCGTATTTGATGATCCTGCCTTGTGGCGCTCTGCATTCTATCTACCCGTTGAAGCTATAGATAGAAAACTAACGTCATGTAAATCCGTAGTTATCGGTAACGTTACGTTTTATTAATACTATAAAAAATATGGCTTTTATTTTACACAAATACAATCTGATGCTGAAAAAAAAATCGATACTACCTACTACTTTTCTGGATATGCTACTTACCATTCTTCGTTTTTTTGACAAAAACAAGATAATTGTTGTAACTTTTTGAAATATGTAAAACTAAGTATAAAATGGTTAATAAATATGGTCTAGACTGGACTTCCGAATATAGAGTTGTCAATTTATATTCGGATGTCTAGTCATGTTATGCTTATTTGTGACAGGAATCCACACACCAAGCCTAATTTCTATTACCTAAGATGAAATATATTATTTTTCGACGGTTTTTTACTGATATGTTAGTTCTCTTGCGATAAATACAGAGGATCTTCCATATTCGTCTCTGTAGTTTGATCATTGGCTAATTCATATTTTATACCATATCAAATTAACGAAAGTTTACAAGGATTAATGGTCATCATTTTTAATTTTCTGTTTTAGTATGAATGTCACAAAAATTTATCGACATGTTTATTGGATTTATAAAAAAGGGTTATAGCATCACTAGCCATGAGATCCAATCGAAGTAAATCTTTATTTATTCACATCCAAATTACTAGGTTCGGATATTAGTTATCTCTTGCTTTTTGTTGGTTACGTCTTGATATATTTTGCGAGTAATATTTTATTGAATTACTTACGTAGTGATATAAAAATAATCCCGTGCGACCTTCGCTAATTTAACAATTATAAGTGGATATATTACTATCAAAGACTTCTATGTTAACTTTGATTACTATTGATTGGTACTTTCGATGTTATTTTCTCAGCTAATTGATTTTTTTTAACTTTTAGACTAAAAGCATACTATTTATAAGCTAAAAATGACTGATCCTAAATAATTACAGATATTAGTGTAGTTTTATAAGTAACAATAATGGTTGGATATCGTGTGAATATAAACTGATAGTTCATGATTTCATTCATGAGAAGTTAAATTTAATTACAGGACGGATATGAATTCCCATTCTCCGTCTCGCTCATACTTACAGTAACAACGGGGATGCAGACAGTCACAGTCCATTACAATGTTGTATCGAATTAATGCAACAATTGAATGTCTCTACACAATTTAATTGAAGTGTTCCGCTTTTTTTCAAACCCTTCAACTTTGAGTTTTTATGTGACTATTGCCTTTCCTTCTATAGGAATAAAGATACAAATTCTTTGTAGAATAATTTAGAACATATCGTAGTGGGTTCTTTTAATGCCCTAACGCTCTTAATCAATAGAGTTTGTATTTCGTTAAATCTACAACGTAAAGATGGTGGACAATGCCTATATAAACAAATGGCGTATAACACACTAATAACATCTTTATTTGAAGTGGGTTAATTACAAAATAAAGTTTGATGAGACAAACATGGAACAGGTTCCATTTTCTGCAGTGCGGTGCAAAGGTCCAATCGTGAAATCGATTACGATCCCTTTCAATGTGAAAGATGTTCACGAACTTCAAGCTACAACTATTTGACATGGTAGCGATTGCGAGAGTGACGTTTTTTTGACAGATTTTAAAAATTCTTTCGCCGACGTGTTACACCAAATGCGTGTGACAAGCTATAATTTATGTGGGCGAAGTCGCGAAAAAGTCTAGTATGTTTATAAAACAGTTTAATAATGTTGCAGTCTGGCCAAAGTTGCAGTTACGTTTAGTTTTAAACGTTCGCGTCTACACATAGGTACATGGAAATCAAAACTACTGGGCCATTTAGGTCAATTAGGATACCGACAATAAAAACTTTATGACCATTGGTTTCTTAAAAATAACAATCTTGGAATGATTGATTCGTCATTCCCCGTCTCAATTATGATTCACACAACCTTATTCGCACCTAATGATTGCTGAATCATTCATCTTAACAGATTTTTATTGCTCTATTGTTCATTTTTTTTTTGTTGGGAAAAACTTTTTTGTGGTTTACACCTTTGTAGTAGTAATTCGAGTCGTGGTGTATTTGTCATTGAAATTGTTCGGTGCTTCGGGATTTATGAAATACTTTTTTTACTGCTATTAATTTTTCGGTTTATTATAATCTGCGTTCAAAGAATATTTTGCAAATGTACGATTTTATCATAAGACTTCGATAAAAATTAAATTTAAATAAATAATGGAATTAATGAAAATAAAAGATATTTTTATTCGAAAATGATGGAGGTACCTATATGACGTTAATTTTATTGCAAGTTTGTTATTTATAGTGACTTTTTGTTTGTAAGTGTCATAGTATAAGAGAAAAATATAATTCAACGAAATAATTCGGTATGTGAGTCGTAAACAAGAAAACGTCCTATTGTCCTATTTTCTTGGGACTCCTGTATTCCGATTGACTAGTGTAAATAGAATATTAATATTGTGGAAAATGAGGAAGTATGCGTTAAGATCCCTTTGCGTTAAAATGAAATTTACTACAAGACTACTTACTACACCCAAAATAGAACACGAAACTAGAAACAATGCGAACACGTTTTTTGGCGCGCTTTCTCTAGTCACAGAGTAAATAATGGTAACGTCAGAAATGCAATCTGGGTCACTGCACAAAGACCGGCCACTATAAACACAAGCGTGCAACGCACGGGATGATTTAAATGGCAACATTTATTTACTCAATTTATGGTTCGCGACAAAGGTACAGAAAGAAATCATCGTGGCATTGTTCTCTCTCTCTTGGAGAAATTCTCATTTTTGTAAAAATCGGAATAGCAATACATTATACCTGAGTATAAAGGAACTGAAACATTTTCCTTGAATAGAGCAATGTTACATAAAAACGTCTTATTTTTACCATTTTCCCTCTTATTTGATTTGAGGATTTTCATCATAAGTAATTGACAATGCCAATTCTATCGTACATTTTCTTGGATACAATACAATAACAACTTAATAATAATAACGTATTGTGTTGTCGACCTGGAAAAAAAGGTAAAATATTACCAGTGAAAAGCACAATGTTTTTCGGCTTTTTATTTAATACAATAGAATAATTAGTGCCTGTTAAATCATCAAACATATTGGTCCCTGTTTCCTTTGACTCTTGTTTCGTTTCAGTCTGAAGTGACGAGTTGGTGACCGATCTCAGTAACAAAACACTATCGACCTACCGTTTGAACAATAGCCTTTTATCTCATTCAAGTGAACTTCGAATTTGAAGCCCGTGAGAAGCGCAAATAGTTGAATTGGATACCGAACGTTATCTTGTTTACTGTTTCGATCGGAACCACCGACGACGATCGCTTTTTAAATCGGGGACAGCAATGCGAATACAAACTTTTTAGATCTTATTACATTAAAAATTTTCAAACAATCTCTTCTATTTTCAATTTGAATTAGAAAAAAAAAAAGAAAACGTTTCGTTCGTTTGAATTAGTTTTTAAATAAATTAACTAAATTAACTACTAAAATGTTAAATCACTTAATCTGCCATACTAAGATGTGAATTGAGTAATTGAGAGAGAACGACTCTCAAACTACTAAAAGGGTAATTTTAACAGTAATTATGTAATTATCCGAATTGATCTGTCTCATTGATTAAACGTACATTTTTTCGACCGTAAATTCATTCGAGCGTGCTTAATTCCCTGGAAACAGTACTCTTTGTTTATTTTCCGAATAATGCGATTCCGGTACCGGTTTTCACAATAAGTATTGTTGAATATTTCGTTTTAAGTACTTAAATAATAAAGATTTTATGTGCATTTAACAAAGCGATTGCTGTTAAAACGGACCTTCATTAAGATTTCTTTTTGTTGCTAACGATTTGGCAAGGCATTGACAGAACTTACCATTAAGTTTCAATTAACATTACAAAGATGTGACAATAGTTTGAAATTTATGACGGATAATTTTTACCCAGTTGCCAATACGATTAATTGTTGTAGGTTCTCGACATCAACAACAATGATCGTCAAAACTTAAACCTACTATGTCTATTATTCCGGCTATGAATAAAAGACGAGTAAAAAGTTGTTCGATAATAATAATTTTTATTGAGTTTAGACCAATGAACTTTTATTCTAGCATGTTTCTATATGTATTATATTAATCATTTTGTTATTGTTACAGCCGATCCACTTCCTGGCAAGCACGTGCCACTAGAAAGCTATGAGAGCGAATTGGAGCGGGAGCACGCCCTCCCCACGTCCGTACCCAATGCAGACATACTCAAGACTAACAGTAATCCGACTTATCACAAGCCCAGGTAAGATACTTTCTTGATTAAAACTCCGGAATTGAAAAGAACCTCCTTTAAAGTATGACGTTTCTAAATTTAAAAATAATTTAGTAAACCTATACCTAATATTCCTGTTTTTAAAATGGCTGCAAAAGGATTTGAATCATATACAACTTCTGAAGACGGATAATCTCCATAGACTCGTTCCGTCTATAATGAAACGAGAACTAACTTTAGTAGTCAAGTTTAAACTTAAACTATTATAAGACTAAAATAAGTCAACACTCCTCAATTTCACGTTTTCTCTTCTGTCAGTATTAATTTGCTTTAGGCAGCCAATGATTTAAAACAAATACTATCGTTAGTCCTTGGATTATATACCTATAATCTAAGCCTTATTCTTTGTTTTGATAAGACCGTATATCTTTATCTTCTCCGTCGAAAAGTCAAATGTGAATGGGATGGCACAATAAACTCTTTTATGCGCTTAATGAGCTAAATTCCTTGGCCTGTCCTAAAAGTACTTCCAGTAATTTCGCTCTTCAAATGAAATCATTATCGTAAAGCCAAGATAGGGCCCCTAAGCTTAAACACCGCGCATAAAACTTCCCGAGCAATTTCATCTATCGAACGTAAAACCAACATAAATCCCTACCTCATCGGAATTAACAACTATTAATAATAGGGCAAAGGAATCATCGTATTTAAAAAAAAAGAAATCACTACATCGTCTCGTTCAATTTCAAATATGCAGATTTTTATTTCTTTTAATTTCAATTCCAATTACGAATTGAATGATTGTTTTTGCAGATCGTTCGAAATTGAAAATTTAAATAGTGAAATTAGGTTCGTGACTATTGCTAGATACTTTTTAATGTTGAAATAGTGGACTGATACTTGTCACTTCTAGCCTCAGAGTTAACATGATCACAACAATACCTAGCAAACTCGAAGAATTATTAATATAATTTAAGAACTGTACTCGACCACTTATAAGTTTATAGTCAACATTTCTGTGAAATTATGCATCGTGCAAAAGGACCAGCCGTCCAGAGCCGTTAAACTCATTTAATAAAAGGAATTCACGCAGCGGGCGCGTAGTGCGCTCGCGAGTACATTCCACACGTAAAATGTATAGAAAATGTTGCATTGCATGTTGTTACTTTACATATTGTATTGCTAATGATCTGAATGACCCTAGGCAAGTGCCTCTATTTGGCCTCTTAGATCCGCGCCTGCCTTACAAAAGTATTTTTAAATTGTTCTTTTCAAATATCCTTCACATTCATCCATAAAAAATTAGTTCTAGCTCGCTCTCTTTATAACTATAAATATGTATGTTATAAAAATTTTCGAGAAAATTCTAGACAGTTTTAGTTATTATAAATATTGTTAAAAAAGTTATTTATGAGCGATACTCGTAACATCGGTTTAATTTACTCAAAATAGATTTAATTTTTCTAAATCTCAGTATAACATCGATTTATTCTACTCAGAATCGATTTAATTTTTCTTAAGAGAGCGCTGTTTGGTGTTTTTTGTCAATTAAATTTGTATACCGCCTTTTACAAAGTGTAATAAAATTTACAAGTTTTTATAGCTTTGCAAAAATTGCCGTGGAGGTGTGAACATTCTCTGAATTACTTAATGGGAAAAACTAAAAATAACTTTGAAATTTATTGTATTATTAAGGTTATGTATGGATTCATTGGATTCGATGGATTCACGACCGGGTTTTGTTTTATTTTTATTATTGGATATAAATACAAGTACAGTCAACAGCACGTCAAGTTATACAAATCTGTCAATATTTTCTTTTATTTTAAACTTAATGCTTTACTCAAAGTATTTGAAATGTGTTGCTAATATTTTTCTGTCTATTTCCACCGTCACATCTTTTGAATTTATAACTTAATATTTTCAGACAGTAAGCTTACAATTAGTTCATGCATTAATTGTAATAGAGCTTTTGGAGTTTGGACTTGAAATTTAAATTATCTCATATATGACTGAATAGTTAAGATCCCTTTGCTTTGAAGAAACGATCAATTATAAATATTAAAAAAAAATTATCAATTTTATCAAAATAAGAAATTATAAACAAACTTCGCTTTAGGACACACTTTAGAACACACTTTCTAAGTACCACAAAACTATTTGACTTTACCAATCCATATTCAATAATGTAACTTATTTGACTTTTCCAATCCATATTCAATAATGCGGAAATATCGCGCAAAAGTGGGTACAGAACGTTCTCGAAAAGTATAATCAGTTACGAAACTCCTAAGAACCAATAAATATATATACGTTTCAATGGAGTTACTTCGAAATTTTTCTTCGCGAATGTTCGATTAATCACGGCCCGCTGCTGTCAACAGGATTTTCGTCAAAGGCTAACTTTAAATAGATCATTGAAGTATGACTTGTTCATTATGTGATATTTGAATAAAAACAAAGTTTCCGAAGTTGGCTCTATGGGAGACGTAACTTTGGCATCTTCAAAGATAACAACGTGCTTGTTGCGTAAAAAGGAACGCGCTCGAAGCTACTACCCCCACTCCCTGCCTTTTGTTGTGTGAAGAAGACCCACTAGACCAGACATAATCGGACAAATAAATTGTTTTCGTTCGATATTTAAATTATTATTGCTGTGAAATGAGTCTTTGTTGATGGGGTTTGATAGTTATATAATGATTAGGCTACGCGCACACTGGTGAATTTCTGTCATCGTGACTTTGTGTTCTGCCACCTTGCCTCAAAATCCTTACGGTGGCTCACGACGGACGCGAGTTACGTAGACGTCACCGGGTTAAGTTTAAAATAAAACTTACAACAATACAACGTTCTTATGATACAAGCTTATTTACCTTAACCTTCTAATCTACAATATATTTTTATATAATACTAGTGGCCGCCAGCGACTTTGTCCGCGTCTTCTATTATTTCTTCGCTCCTAATAGTTGCAGCGTGATGTTATTTAGCCTAAAGCCTTCCTTGATAAATGGTCTATTCAACACAAAAATATTTTTTTATTTCGAACCAGTAGTTCCTGAGATTAGCGCGTTCAAACAAACAAACTAACTCTTCAGCTTTATAATATTAGTATAGATTAAATGCTTACTATCTGAATATTTATTTAGATTAGCCACTACTGCTGAGGTATGAATTAGCTACCTTAACACGCGCACTTAGAGACGTGACAAATAGGTGACTTCCATACAAATGACAGGAGCACGGTGACAGAAACAAAATCCAACTATGACAAAAAATCGTTAGTGAGTGTGTAGCCTTTCATGTGAATATTTAGGAATTGAAAATATACACTTTTAAACAAAAAACGATTCAGTAATAATCTATTTGAACTTGTTTAAACATAGACATCTTTTTTATTTTTTTACCTCCCGACTAGATGTTTTCCGGCGACTTTACCCTTTACGCGCCCCTTTATAGTCTATAGCACCCGCGTATGATGTGGCTTCCTTGTAGGTGCAATAATTTTCACGATAGGATTGGTATATCCGAAGTTCATCTCCCCACAAACAAAGAAAGCTAGAAACTTTACCTCTCAAAATAAGAGTAAAATATGATTTATCGTAACAAACAAAATCTATACCTAACAGATGATGACCAGAGTAATGCATAATTAGAAAAAAAAGCACTAAAAAAACTCCTTTGGCAAAGCAGGAAAGCAACAATTACGAAATCAATTCCAAATTTGAATTCGTCAATTCGCCAAACTTTAGACGGATTAGGTGAATTTTGCCAAACCTCGGAATGTGACGTCACTCGTAATGATTCCACGCGAACAATCCGTGTTTTAATAAAATACGTGACTACCGAACTTATGTAACTCTTAAAAGTTATTTCTCGAGCCAAACTGTCTTTAGTTGGATTATGTAAATGCTGAGTTATTACGGTTTGTGCAAGGCTGGGTCGACCGGATAATTTGATTTGATTAGCCGCGATTTTTTTATTTTTATGCGCTGTCATAGCAAAGAGGTTAATAAGACCTACTTCAAAAGTAATAAATTATTTCATTGAAAATCTTAACTGGTAATCCTAAATTAGTAATATATTTTAATTCGTCGAACCTCTTTCACAGCGCTGTGACGGAGAGCAATTTATGTAATGTTGTCTAATATTTTCATTTTTTTTCGGCAAACAATCGCTGTAACACTGTATCCCAGTAATGTGGCACGAAATACCATTATACACATTATATATATACACACATACCATTTTGTGCAGTATTGCCGATTGTAAAAAAACATTCCGTGGATGACCACTGACCAGGTGATAAATTGTAAATAGTTTAGAAACACCTTTATATTATAAAACGCAAACAAATCTTACAATTATTGTAACGATAACTCGTATAATAATAAATTTACGTTGTGAACTAAATATTGGTTTTCGCGACCGAGTTTATTTAATCGGTGCTCCCCGCCGAAGTTTGCGTCGAATCTCCACAATGGAATTTCACCAAAACAAACTTGACAACAATTTATATAAAAGTGAAAAATTCATTTTGCGGAAACTTTGTTGAACTAATGCCCGCTAGAAGCGATTTATAGATTTACTGACACGATTTTCGAATGCTATTACGAAATCTGTCCGTAACAGGTATTGACTAAGGATGAAACTATGTTGTATAAAATAAACTAAAAATTGTTCATTTGGGAAAAAAAACATTTATTTCTATTCTTTTTTCATTCCAAAATAACAACTTATAAATTGAAGAAAAATAAGAGACCCAGAGTGCCATAAGCCGAAGATATTGTTCAGTGTTCATAATTAATTAAAAATCTTTTTACCGATTTATCAATAAAACGTTTTTATAGATTTCGAAAACTAATTACGTTACCATACATTTTACAGGAACGCCTCTAGCGGAAACCATACTGAATTAAAAATCGTAGTTCAAGTCAAATTAGTTTAATATCAATTACTTATTAAGCTTCTGCTACACTCCCGTCGTGCCTACGCGATTAAATGGAGAGGCATGCCCACAAGATGGAACGTATAGTCGGACCAAAGAAGAAAGAAACTAACTTTTTTTTAAAGAAGAAACATTACTAGTAAATATTAAAAATTTACTCATAGAAATAGTTTATTGTTAATTGAAATATGTAAAATTTTGTAATTCATAATTTAAAAACAATAAAGTCATCGTCCCTATATTATAATGGGAAAGTGTTATCTGTTTGTCGTTCATATTGCTGAAGATCCCGAAATTGCTTTTTTGTAACAATACGTACCTATGTATATACAATTTGAAACAAGAGGGGGAATACTTTGGTAAAAAATACCTAGCTGCAATCAAATGACTTACGTGGACACTCTGTGAGCTTCTAAGTTTACTATCTTATTTGTCCATGCTTATAACTATGTGTCCTCAAGAGTATCACAAAGATGACCCGAGGAAACTTTCGTGAATCAATTTGTGCAAAATATATTGGGCGTGAGTAATTATCCACTTCTAAAGTCTTCCGACACTGGCTTTAATCTGTCATTATGTTTTTAATTGCATAAGAAAATCAGTCAATTCTTTGTCAAATATACAAAAATTACGAGATTCATGAGGGAACAATCCTTTTTCTCTAATGAAAATTTTAATCGAGTGACGAAATTAAGATCATATTTGGTTTCTGTTAGAATTACTTTCAGTTAGTGGGTAAACTTGTAACGCATTCTGCCACTTACTTGATAACCATTCGATAATTACCATTTTTAGTTCATTATGGTTTCCGCTAGAGGCGCCATTGTGAAATATATGGAAACAAAATGTGGCAAAGATTGTTTTCGAGATGACGTACAAGATGTTGCGTTATTGTAATTTTCTTTTTATAAACGTGTAAAAGAGACCACGATAAAGTCGTGAAGTTTGTTCTATTAAATAATTCGATGCTTCATAAATTTTCAATGAACTATAAAGCAAACAAACAGTTTTCGTTTTAACGAAAACAAAGCTATAGTTTTTAAACACAAACTGATACTAGAGGTACAGTAACGTCTTTAATTACTATAAGTTCGTTTGCCGCAAACTACGCAATCGTAACCGAGGCGATTATTGCAATATCCATCAGGATTCTGTTGATAAATAACATTCATGATTACAGTTTACACAAATGATTGATTTACTGCGTTATTGGGCGTAAACAAACGATGATTTATTAGAATTCACTGCGGCAGACTGAGTTAGCAATTTACGATTTAGAAAGGCCTTTTTCATTATACTAGCATCTGTAAAAGTTAAATTGAAATATAACTAATCCTGTAGAATAGAGCCTTAAAATAGAGGCAAATTTTCCACAAACAAGACATTACATTTTCGCACGTTTCATAAATAAACGTAACATCTTAAAAGATACAAAATTGGAACTTAAAGTATAACTTTTCGAGTTTCATTGTCATATAATTATTGGCTTTGACTTTTGTAGGAGCTTGCATCCCGATTTCACAGTATTACCGATTGCCATATCTACAGCTTGGATTTCCATTGTAAAATCGTTTTAGAAAATAAACTTGTCTATCGTACGTTTATTTAAATTTAAGTTGCAACTTTGAAAATGTATTAAGATCTCCATCTACCTAACAAAATAAACTGAAAAAATATAAATACGTAACTCAACAAACGAATATTCCAACAATCATATCACAATCGTAATAATATGCCGTGTCACTTCCCAATCATACGCAGATTTGTGGGATTTGTATTATCTAGGTCTGTTTTTAAGGCCCGCTCTAAGCATGATGGAAACATTAATTCGGCCCTGTCAAAATGTTGATATAAATCCGGAATTTCACGTTTGCCGCAATTGTAAAACGGAAGCATTTAAAGAGTGCGGCAAAAAAAAGTTAATTTTCACAATTGATTTTGAGTCTTACTAATGCGTATAAAGAGAGAGAGAGATGTTTGTTCTTCTTAAAGCAAAAAAAAACTATAGAATGGATTTTGATGAAATTTAATACACGGATAATTTAATAACATTTCTAAGCCTGTATATAGACATGGGCTACTATTAATCTCACTAAACAGTTCCATAGGGACCACGCGAGCGAAGCCACTGGCGGAAAACTAGTGTAACGGTGTGCCGTACTACCGTTTAGTTCGTCCTAGGACAAAATAAACGGTGTAAAATGGAACACCGTTACACTATTAATAAAATTTTAAATAAACTGTAATTAGAAAATTTTTCATTTAGTTTATTTTTTCGTAATTATTATAAATATGTAAATAATTATATAACCAAGAGATTGGACTGAGCATTTAATTATTGTAATTTTTAGCGAAAAATAAATTAAGAATAGATTTTAACGATTTATTTACATGTACTATTCTCTCTCCCTCTGTCTGTCTCATTGATTTTTTCACATTTCAATTGAACAACACAAGTGGACGGAAATCCGAATTATATAGACGTAAAAAAATATATTAGGGTAGACTAGTGGAATTCGTGTAATTAACGACGCTAGATTGTGTGTCACTTTAATAAGAATACCGTTTGTGTTACATCAAATCTTCATTGTCATTTTATTAATTAAAAAAACAGTGAAAATTAAAAGAAACCAGAATGCTCACTCTGTTTCTCCGTAAACGAAATTCCGTTTATTTTAGAAACGTTGATTTCCGTTTATTTTAGAATTTATGATGATATGATGTAATACGGTTGTGCGACTTGACACTGCATCTTATGCACAGATAACATATTAACGAAATTATAAGAACGGATCGAAATTTTCCGAAATTTTCTTCGTGCAAAAACAGTTCTAAACTTTAAGAGACAAAAAGAAACCCGCTTATATCTTATGCCACGCACCGTGCTCGGCAACTCGCATATTTTCCCAAGAGTTCCACGCCGAGCCCGCCATCATTAATCTGAACCATTGTTTTAACTACACTTTACGGATTTGTTTACCTTTTACTAAACAGTGACTGGGATTTTGCTTTGGTTTGCAAAATATAAAAATTGCAACTCATCGAAAATCTTTTTATTACTAGGTATTTCAACCACTACTTATTAAAAAATGTACTTTAATTTTTTTAAAGTGGTAACTTGGTTGTACTGGTACTTTTCCTGTCTTAATGAAAATTACTTATTTATATATGTAATAAATAATTATGGTAATATTAGTAAATTTATCAGAGTTATAGTACATAGTTTGTTTAGTTTGGTTTAGAATTAACAGTGAAGGTTTTAGTAATTTTCAGAGCAACGCCATCTAGCGTCGAGAAGCTAATAACAGATTCTTATTTCATAGCCAAGTAGGATAATAGGTGCGATGGTGAAATCCGTCTGTAATTAATTTGAAATAGCATGTTATTCTCGTGAAACTTGTCAGGACTCCAGAAAGAAGTCGTATAAACTTTGAAATCGCTTCGGGGTATTGAAATGAAGAATTGTGCAATTCTCCCCGAAAAGTTCCCGCCATAAAACTGGCAACTTCCATTAAAATCTGATTAATAGTTTTCGCGCCATCTTTGCATAGACTATAGCGGCCGTAATTGATGATACATCAGCTTTATAGGTCGTATTCTTTCAACGATAAAGTATGTTTTTGATTGATTTGTTTTTGTTTGACCCAGATGAATGATGAGTTTCAAGAGGGAAGTTTGGTATACAAAAGTATATTAGTTTGATTGAAAAGTAAGCTTGTTGTTTAAAATCTGTTATATGATCGTCATTGATAATTGATACGTGGGATAATTGACATTAATACGATTTGACTTTTAATTACACCAATCGATTATCAAACCAAGATATCAATCTTGGTGACTGATGTGACGAAATACTATTTTAACAATACGAATATCAATTCTACAATAAGGCTAATACCTAACTTCTTACAAATAACAAATAATTATTTACAATTGATATTTTTTTCTTCGAAAACTACATTTGTAACATGAATTATAAAAGAGGCAACCATCGTTAATTATCTACGATTAATTGACATATTCTCAAAATGAACAAGTAATTTTTAAAGTATAGTATAATTTTGAACTATACAATAACAAATTTTATCGTAAATTTATTAAAGAAACGATCGCATAACTATATGTCACTGACGTTTTAATCTGTTTATAAGGTATAATATAAAGAAAATCCATTAAAATGCAGGACACAAGCGAAAAAGGCACGTTCTATACTTGAATAGTGGCTTAATGCCAATTTTTCTGATTTCCATATCACCGACCGATTTAAGTTGATACGTACAAACACGCCGTCTTCTCCTTACAGTGGTCTCTCATAAAATGGTCGCTTAAAGGTCATTGACTGTATGAAAACTATTGAAACTTACAGATCTGTCTGCGAATTTGTTTCTAATGACTTTTTTTTGTTGTACCCTGATATATTACGATCTATTTAAAATTTGTCCCGATTTACATGAAAGTAGAACGATGAGGGGCGAAAGGAAATTCTCTTTGTATTCCTGGGTTCTGTGCATGTTACGAAGAGAAAACGGAACGCGCCATCGACGCGCGACTGGCTGCATCTAACTTGCGTGCGTATGGTGTTCGTATCACACGCTATGAGCATAGGCCCTTATAGGATCACCGAGTAGTCTTATCAGTCGGATAGACTACCTCTACAGATTTGTTATTCCTTTAATAAGACAGGGTCGAGCATCGAACACAGCGCGGCTATAGAATTAGAGGTTCAATCAAATAAAACCTTTATTACCTATGAAGTTGGTTTTATTTAGATTTGGCAGCATTGTGTTCGAGGCTGCTTCTACGCTGTACTTTTAGAAGACTAGTACTTATGAACTCTGCTCTACCAATTGAGAGGAATCTTGGTAGCACTCTGTATAAGTGCGACTCTACCATAATAACTGAAGCTCTGATTGAGCTGTCAAATAGATCTGCAGCTCATCTGTCAGCAGATAGATCAGCATTGGTAGAGCCACAGGTCTGAGTTGCAATTTAATACACATACTTAAGTCGATGAGCCAAATGCAGTCTAACATTAATATTTGAATTTTAATCATAGAGCTCAAACATCATTGTGGGGTAACTGATATATAATGCGAAAGTGGAAGGATGCAGAAGCCGAGGAAGGTCACGACACACAATCAAATAAATCGCGTGCTCTTAGAAGGTGATGTCGGATGCCATATTAACCGGCGAATACTTGTATAAAAAGAGTAATGAAAGTGTATGGGGCGAAAGATGTATGTAAGGACCGTACATTGTGGCGATCGGTCCTCTCTGCCCACCCCGCCAGGGATACGGCGTGTATATATATACATATATAGAATATGAAAATCTGACCAAGTGTAAGTCGGACACGCGCACGAGGTGTTCCGTTCTATTATCCATAAAAACGCAAGAAATCACGTTTGTTGTGTGGTAGGAGTCCTCTTAAATATTTAACTTACTCTGTTTTTTAGTATTTATTGTTAAAGGGGTAACTGAAATATATAATCTGTGAAACTCTGTATGTGAAATTATGTAATTTCGACTGTATAACTATCACGATTGATGTGATATAAACCTGGTGACCTGTACCAAATGTGGAAAGAGACAGACGGATGGACAACGGAGTCTCAGTAATAAGGGCTGGTTTTATACTTTTTACGGAAACCTAAAAAGCAACACTAGGTTGATATATCGAACCGTGTGATATATCGAATCAAATGATAAGGCTTATTGTTAGATTCTCAAATATGTAGTATACTTATGTATCGTTACATAGTCTTCTTTTTATTTTAAAAAAGATAGAATACTGTATTTGTAGTAGGCTATACTTATAAATATTTGTACTGAACCATCAGTGTTTCATTCTGACTCATTCTTGGCCTTCTTTTTTTTTTATTTTGCTGATGATAATTACACTTGTTGTTTTGGCGAGCTTAATTTCCTGTCTAGTTTGTAAGTTGAGCTTTTGTTTGATCATATACATAATGATGTGGTTGAATAATTGACATCTGAAGGTTTGCAACTTCATTGTAATAAATTAAACAAAGTTTCTTATAACATAACGCGGGCGTCTACTCTGTACTTTCGAGAATGACAATGAAATATTGCATACTACAGAGTTTCGTTTTAGTGTCTAATGGAAGTTGATAGTAACAAAAGGTAGTATTGAAATATTTCTGTGTCGACGATGGAAGACAAAATTGTTATTTTTTGATAGAGTAACTTTATACGGATTCTGTTTTTTTTTTTTTAAAGTGTCGGTTTCAAAGAAAATAACTACAACGGAAACCCCATACGTTGCCGTCGTCTACACTTGGTATGTGATGTAGGACGAAAAACTTTTTTGATACTTAATTAATTTTGCCTTTGTTGAATGAATTTTAATATACTAAAAATAATTATATTAAAGATAAGAAGAAAGAGATAGAGTTTACGAATTAATAATAATAAAAAACGTTTGTGACAAGCGCACATTATACAATAGAAAGAATTGAAAAGATTCGTCACGAAATGGTTCTAGCATGTGCTGCTCTGGCGATCAGCGCTGATCTTCTGTTGGAACCTGTTTAGTGAAGTCATCAACAGCATTTTTTTTTATATCGTAACTATATAGTTTGATTCAATCGCCATAAATATCTCTATGAAAACAACAACCGATCTTTGAGTACAGATTTATAATAATAATAATTCATTTATTTACCCAAAAACCCAAAATTTTACATACCGGTGTTTATATTAAGTATTCCTTTTAATTGCTGAGAAAATACTGATACAAATAATGATTTACATGACATAGTGTGATTGACTACATGCACTAAGTCGAATAATTTAAAAAATAAAAATAGAAGTATCAAAATCAAGCAGAAGGGTGTTTCGTTGTACTCTGAAAACTGATTTTCGATATCATTAACTTTATGTGCTCAGTCTTACTCTATGATTTTAAAAATGCGAAACGGTCACTGTATATTGAATCCCGATTCCAATAGTACAAGACCAGGCAATGGTAAATCTTTTTAATACCAGTTTGAACAATTGAAACAGCTTCGTTCACAGTTTTGGAACCGCACAAACTACTGTTTACATAAACTTTTCGCTATTCAGCGGAATCACGCAAAATTGTGAGCAGATTTAAATTTCAAAACGTCGAGTTGCATTCGGATTTAGTTGGTAGGAGACATTCTGATCACGTTTACGGTGAAATATAAATTTTATTGTAGCCTTTATGTAAAATGACAGTGACTTATTGTTAACGCGTATTATTATTGACTGATTGGAGATTTCTCTATTTTGACTAGTCGATAAGGCCCGCATGTTACTTATACTATAGTTACTGTACATGGAAGTCGATGACTTCTTTTTGACAATATACCTACAGTTTGTTCCCTACTATTAAATTCTTTGTCCTAATCTGGTTCCATTGTTTGGGGTCGGGACTCCTCACTAATTTGCGCCAGGTTACAAAAATCTCGCGTTACAGTTTTAGTTATCGTACTCCTCTGACACGGCTTGGCCGATTTTGATGAAATTTCATATTTAAATTCAGTCGGTCTGAGAATAAGTTTTTATCTCTTTTGGTCCAAATGGCAAAACAACATATGCCGGGTTAACTAGTATTAGTATAAAGGCTCAAAGTCGCTTGAAAGCTGCTTAAGGCAAATTTTTTTTACTCACCTTATATGTAAGGTGAGTAAAAAAAATTTGGTCTTTACCAAGCTTCACTATATATGTGTAACACACACACACACTTTGCCTTTTAAAATATTAGCATGGATGAGTAGTGTGTATGGGCATATAAGGAACAAGTATATAAGGTACTGTCGCCTAATAACGCCCACTGTTTTTGACCGCTAAATCGGTAAAAAACCATCTGGTCTAAATTCAAACTTTATTATAACATCCTTAAAAATAAATCAGTATGTGACTGTTATTAAAATATATGCTAGTTAGTGCTTTAGCACTCCATAGGTTAAAAACAGTGGGCGTTATTGGGCGACAGTACCTTATAATTTGTTTTGTTTTCAGACCTCCTCAGCATCATGGCGCGTCACTCCTGGCGGGGGTCGGGGGCGCGGTGCCGTCGTACGCGCCCCCGGGCCGAGCATTCTTCACGCCCCCACTACCGCCGGAGTATAGAAACCCTTTCGCTGATAAGCCGACACTCAGAGGTGAGATCAATCATCATTCATCATAATATAATATAAAGGCACCATAATATTTGCGAAGAAATTCTGCTGGTGTCTCTAAAAATAGTTACTAATGCCTTCCATAGATGGTGTTGACAGTCTAAAGATGATGAAGCACATAATTTAATGTGTTACCAAGAGATAAAAAACGTGTTTCTTATAATCATATCAAATTTTTATTTCTATAGACATTCGTATCTGTAGTCAAAAGAAATAATTATAATAATCTTAATTGCACTACTTAGAGAGGACACAGTCCAAAAAGTATTGAAAACAGTACACAAATAATCATCGTTATCGTATCTTCGGAAGCATGGATGAGCTCTATATAATAAAATTTTGGTCACCAATCCTGTGTCTGGCTCTTAGGAAAATTGCTTAATGTCAACATCGCAGATCGACCCCAAATACAGCGCAATCAAGCTCAACAATAAACTTATTCAGCAATACAACTTTTGCAGGTATTTTCCTGCAAAAGTTTGGTCGCCCAAATGTCGAAATTCGACCATAAAGTATAAACTTCATTACTTTATGATTGTCTAACAGTCGCGGAATTAAATCTTAAAAATAAATAAACCATTTTCTCCACAGGCACTAATACAGATGGGAACAACTATCTCAATCGGCGACCCATCCCGCCGCCGTCACTCGGGCCGGGCCACGAAAGAATACCTATCAGACCGCCTGGACAGGTAATTAAGCTTATACCTAGTAAATTAGATACACTATATAAATTATAAAAAGCTGTCACAGCTGTTTGGACATTTTTAGTTTGTGACGGCAAATTTTTCGTTTATTAAAAAATGTATGTGATTTAACACCAGTTTTGTGTGTATCAATATAATTAGAAATTCGTTTTTATTTATATTATATTTTATGTTCATCTTTATCATCATTTCTTCGTAATAAAATGGAGCACTTAACAGAAAAAAAATATTGGACTCCATTTACCCTTTTCAAGTTGAAACCGTCAAATCTCGTACCAATTATATTGGGTACATTCATTTTTTCTCTCGCTTCCTTCGAACCCTTTAAGAGACGTAATTCCCCGTAATTTCAGGAGACGTCGTCACCTCAAGTGCCCGCCCCGCCTCCCGCGCCGCCCTTACCCCCTGCGGGCATCGAACCACAGAAGAAAAAGGCACTCAACACACCAAGCCATAAGGTCGGTATTCGTACGCCGCATATCAACAGACAGATTTTCTGAAAGTTGTAAATTATTCAAATTGCAATCCCGAGGCTATTTGATTGTGTACCACAATTGAAAAATCAGTCCGCGCGCTTTATATAGAGACCCTAAAGTTAATCTCGTTTGCCTGTAAGAAATCGAAAAAGTTTTTCGCCTAATGTTTTTAGGTTGTAATAGAGCGTTCCGTCTGATTAGAAAGATTTATTAAAGTTATACCTTTCTAAATAAAGTCGACAAATTGGTATTTCTTTAAAAACTATTATTAATATAGGCTGCAGTGGATTTAAAGTCTACGACACTCTAAGCAAGCCTGATCGATTCTTATCCTTATTAGATTATAATTTACTTCTTGAGATTAATTATCAAAAAAATGTGACCCTTTATATGTAAATATTTTACAGTATTGTTAATGCAAAATTGGCCAATTAATAATTAAAACAATTTTTCATCTTTATTGAAAGTTTAAATATTTGTAAAAATAGTTTTTTCGACTGTGACGACGGTGACTTGTCTGATCATTGATGAAAATACGCTCTGTAGTAGCGAAAAAGAGCTTGAAAAATTCATCAATCCTGTCTGATCTTGGGTAGTTCTGTGGTTAGAGCAGTCGGTGGATTTTGAATGCGAAATTGATTATATATAATAATAATTACGATAGTTTGTTAACACCAGCAGTCATTTTCATTGTCATTTGAGTCATTCATTTGATTTTCTTGAGATTTCATTCAGATTCCTTTTCATTCGTTCATTTTTCATTTCATTCATTCAATCAAAATGCACTCAATTATAACACTTTATTGTATTACACCACACAAACATAACTGAATACATGGTTCTTAATAATCTAATGTGACAATAAGTATTTTTACATCGGATGTCACTGTGTCTAACGGTGCATTATTGGAAGTTCCAATGTCAGCGGTAGGCCTGCAAATATTTGTGCCAGAATAGACACAGATAAGAATTAAATATAAATTTACACATTTCGTAAGTATCACTAATTCAGTATCCAATTAACTCTTATCATTATCTTTTCCAGCCTGATGAGCTAGACAGTGATATCAAGCACACGGAGCAAGCAAACTTCACCGACTTCGTGCCGAATTCTCTGAATATCCCGACCATATCCAGAATCCTGAGCGGATCCAACGGGCGCAAGGAAGACATCCCCGACGTCCTCCTCAGAACTGTTACGGCGAAACCCCAGCACGGCCAAGATAAAACGTCAAAAAGTGACACATATATCACTAAAGACGCTGGCGTCACACTCAGTGACTCCAACCGGGATGTTTCGACAGAAGGTTCTGTTTTAGCAGTTTTAGACCCAGAAATGAATAATCTGGACAGACCTCTTATTATAGATCAAAACGGTGAGACCAACACCAGGCGGAATCTACAGTACGCGACCAAACAAGAGAATGAGAGGAAAAATGACAGCTACACTCCAGCTACAACCATCGGATTCGAGCTTAGAGATCCTGAGATGTCTACGGAGCGATATCACAATTTAGCCAACGTCAATTCCGACAAGAAAATCCTCAAGCACGACCAAAAGAACAACGGTCCCGTCCAAAGACCGGGGGTGACTTGGCCGTTCGCATGGTATCTACACGTTTACTCCGCAATGATCATGTTCACAATCCTGGCGGTGTACTCTATCTTCAAAATCATATTCTACAATAGGATAACCCATCTGTTCACGCAGTATTACTTCATAATATTACATTTGATCCTTGTCTTCGTGTGTCTGATGAGAATATTTTACATGTGTTATGACCCTTACAATGTTAACAATTCGTTGCCAATATTCCTGAGCGAAATACTGCTTCATGTGCCAGAAATCGTCTTGAGCATTGCATTCGCTTGCACGATACTGTTCCTGTTAACGAACAGTATAAACTTCAAGAACACGTGTTGTTCTTCACTGTTCCGTCCTCGGACGATTATAATCGGCGGCGGTATTCATATACTGTCGTGTTTAATATTGCATATCTTCGAGAATAGTAATACGATATATAGAACACCCCAAGGGGTAGAAAAAAGGGTACTAGGTTTAACTTGTCAAATTATATTTATCGTAGCGTGTCTCATATTAGGGCTGTGCTATCTTTATGTGTATAAGAAATTAAAGTCTGTCCTGCAGAAAAAGAGTAATACGTACCAAGTCGGTTTCCAAAACCTATACCAAGCTATACATATTAACTTGGCGACGGCTTTGCTGTTCGTTCTGATGGCGGTACTCCAAATATACGGCATATTTGGTGTGAATCACATGAATATGACGAAATTCGATTGGCTCCAATGGGGTTATCAGTTCTCGTTGAGATTAATCGAGATAAGCATTGTCGCTCTCATTTCATGGGTGACGAGTCTGAAGTTGGTCACTTCTCTGCAGCACGAAAAAGCGGACGGTAATAAAATATCCGGCTTAGGTTTATTCCCTTGCACTAACGGCTCGAGCAACGACCAATTTGAGTCTGACTATCCTGCTATTTGCGGTACAAATACCAACCTTCATACGTACACGTTAAGAACGGGCAAGCCAATCTACGAAACAGCCGGACATCCTAATTTACCTGACCCTTGTTGCGTGCCAGTAGACCATCCCAGGTTCTTGAACACACTAGCCGGAACTTGCGACAACAATTCCGGCACGGAAAACTACTCCGGTCACAGTTCCATCGCTAACGCTGGCCACAGCACTTCCACGGAATCCAGCAACGCCACATCCAGCCAAGGGGTGACAAACCATTTAATAAAACATCACCCGAGCATGGCCGGTTATAACGGAATAGAATCGGCTTCAGACGATCACTATTCCAACTGCGATCCAGCCATACAGTCGTTACATGGCGACGATCCTTTGGATCATGAGTACAACGTTATACAGTACGGCAGCAACAGCGATTTCATACGCGACATAAAGAACCAGAACTACAACGGCGGATCCAATCGAAGTTCTCACAACTTCAAACACATGTCATACGACAGAGTATCGTCTAGAACGAACAGCAATCCTAGGAAGAAGCACCGAGCTAAGAATAAGAACGTGCAGAACTGTATGACAATGGGCTACGACTCTATGGGACACCACTACCATCAGCCTCATATGCCTGATGAATACGGCAATTTCAACGCTGAAAATGCGTCTTACCACGCGTCTGGTATTCAAACTTTGAATCCTAATAGAGGTTACGGGGATCAGATAAGGGGTTCGCAGCGTCGTAACTCCCCTTCCACGTCCATGGTCAATTCTAGCGGAAGTCAAAAGAGAGGGAAGAATAACCCGTTCCCCGATAGACCGAAGTCTACCGACCTTTACGGGTTCTCAGAGGATCCTAAAGAGAGGAATTACCCTTGCGCTGTAGCTCCACAACCGGCGCCTAGAAACTGTAGTTATGAAGCTTCATACTCGCAGCCTCAAGACGAAATCCACCCTAATGACAGCGAAGGGAACAGTATGTTGGTAGCTCAAGATGGTTTCGTCAGATTTCGCCCTCTAGAAGATGGCGCATCGCAAACTTGATTCACCATCACGCTGTCGCGCGCGACAGAGGACCTTGACTTCTGATCTTTAAGGCCGAAATCGCTTTGACGATTTCCGAAGCATTCTATACGTAATTACTCGTATGCTTATTGACGATAACCGTCTCAAATGTATATTTTTAACTGTATAGTTATCATAAGGCAGCGATATTTAAGCTATTGTTAATGTAAATAGCCATTTTTAATTTTTAAGTACCCCCTTGTATATTTAAACTATCGTCCTATGTCAGAATATGTCGATAAGTAACTTTAGTTAATAAATGGTATATTATTATCATAACGAAAAATATTCAGTTTATTAAATGTTGAATAATAAATAGACATTTGACACTATATTGTTAATATAATCTGGTATGTGGAGAATTCGTGTTTCTATATTTATTATCTAGCTGTCGAGTAAAGGGTTAATTGAAAGTAAAGAGTTAATTATTTAAAACTGAATCGTTCAGTTTTAAATAATTAATTGGTCAGCTTTATTCACACATTTTTTTTAGATATCAAAAAAGTATTAGCAATTTTTCACAGACCAATTTGTTTTTCATTACTTTTATATACTTAATATAAAAAACTATATTATACATAAATTTAAATTTGCGAGTCATTATTTAGCCCTTTATTATCACTAGCTAGTATTGATAAAATAAAAACGACCATAAGTATTAGATAATATTACAACTAAAATGTAATTCTATTACGTCACGTCATGACAATTTCAAACATAACATTTAAAAAATGGCGGTGCGGTGCAGATTATATGAAAATTATCATAAGTGCCTACCGTCGTAAATATTGAGTATAGTTTCAGTGTACAATCAAGATGACCAAGCAATAAAAAGAGAAGTGAAATATGGAATGTCTACAATTTTAAAAACGACGACTAGTTGGTGTATTTAAAGAAACTTGACATACTCAACAGCCATATTCATATTGGACCTCTAATTTGAATAAATCGATTGTTCTAATAATTTTTGACACAATTTGAACATCTTGATTGCGCATTTGACGGTAAGTGTACAAATTATATGTACCACAAATAAAAATAAACCATATCCATTTTATTTATAGTTAATAATGTTTTAAACTATGTGATAATAAGCATTAATGATTTTGTTTGAAACAAATCTGTCCATAATTAAGATTAATAATTTAATTCACAGGCCATTATGCTAATTATGTAATGATAATTATTAATATTTTTTTTTAAATTTCAATGTTATTGTGCCACAATTATTTAATTTATAGATGTTAGTGTTTCAGTTTGATTTCTCTTTTTTATGGTAACACCAAACAATAAAAAGAATATGGCATAGGAAAATAATATCAATGTTTTATGTAAGCTGAGGAAAGTTTTGACGAAATATAAGTAATATTAATCTAATATCATAAAAAATATATAATTATGCAAAATAATTGTGATTAATTTTACATAACTGGTGTCCTTTATGTTACCACATTAGATATTTCTAACGTAAGTAACTTGGTTCAAATGAAAATATAAAAAAAAACTGACGTCTATTTTGTGCCAATGGAGTCGATATCATCCTGCCATACATTGAAAACATTTTTTTATAAACAGATAACCTAATTATTAGAATATATAAAGTTAATGTTTAACATATATGTTTATTATATATGAAATATCGCAAAATAAATGTTGGCACTGCTCTAGATAGGTAATGAAAATAATTGTAAAAATTAGATGATATTAAAAAACTATTGTATATGAGCGTCAAGAATATTCGTATCAACAATGGTATTGTGTTGGTTTGAATAAGTTTTAGATTTGCTTGGATATCAATAATTCCTATGTAAATAACATCCATAATAAAATTTTACTTGAAATACCAACTAAATTATCTTTTAGTTGTGTAAATAAATAGGTTACTGAAGTGTAGCCGAATTGTCAAGAATTCTGATTTCGTTGTAAATTATATACATATATATATTTTTTTCATTTTGAAAATATTTCTAAGACTGTACTTTATCATTTAACTGGAATGATAAGTAACATTTACTATGTAAAATAAATAAAAATCAATTAAAAAAGTGTTGCGTTTTATTTATTGAATAGAAACAAAAAATTAGCCAGTCTTCAATTATTTTATTAAATGTCATAATTTATTTTATTTGTACAAAAATATACAATATATTATATTTATTAAAATAACTAAAATAGAAATTTTTACAAACTACAACCAAGTATAATATACTCGAAAAGATTTTGTTATATTCGAAATCAAGTATATGCTACAAAACTACTTTATACACTTAAAAAATCGTATAATTCATTGAAGCCTACAAAATTCACAATTTTAAATATCTTAAAACATGTTTATTGTAACCGGTACAATAGTCTATTTTATTTACATAGTCAACCTTTCAAAATAAAAGTACTTCGAAATTAATACTTACCTTAAAAAAGATATAATTATCTAAAACAAAATCTAAATATCGACAAATAATAATTTGGATCCATTTTTGGGTTATAACGCCTGTAAGGTATTTTTATCAGTAAATACCTTGCAATAGATACAATTTAAAATAACCGTTAACTATATAAGAAAATTAACTGTTTTAATATATAAACAAAAAGTTGATATTTATTTATAATTATCTATCTCTGGAAGGAGGTTGGAGTAAAGTTATTTGATGTAGTATAATAAGTAACAATTAAGATCAGAATAGCTTGTGTTAATTTTTAATTTTGAGAAAGCCTAAAAAGATGCCTCTGAATACGATATAAAAGCAATACACAAACTTAAGAAAAATAAATCAGGTCACAAAAATATGCGACGTAAAGTTTTGGATAGATTTATAGAGCTTAAAATAATTTAAAAAAAAACTAACTAACTAACTAATTAAGGCATATTTTGCCATATGATGGTGAGTTAACTTCAGTCTTATTATAATCATTAACAAAGTAAATTTGACATTTCTATAAGAAACCCTCAATGCTATGTAATAATAAAATATCAAATACCTAGCCTCTTCTTAGCGGAGAACTGTTCGCCGAGCATCTTCATGACTTCAGCGTGCTTTCTACCATTCTTTAATGTACCATAATTCTCTTTCACGTATAATGCAAATTCGTTGGTCTCTCCTTTGCGCGCGGGTGTCGAAACAACGGCACCATCTTTAGTTTTCTTATTGAGTGTAAGTTCGAAGGTACCACGGCAATAACCGCAGCATTTCTTTGTGATGTCAATCGATTTGGAATGGCGTTGAATGCTAACACAATAAAATACTATATTAAACCAAAGCTTTCATAAAAATATAAACATTAGAAAACAATAAAATATGTTACTAAAAAGTATTCAGTTTCATTTCTGCTGGTTTTCAAAAGATGGCGCTAGTATTCTAACGCCATCTTGTAAGTGTGTATAGTAACATAGTCTTCGTCTTTCCGTTAACAATGTTAGCGTGACGGAATAGATGGCGCTGATTAAAATAATATGTAAATACCTGTATCCACACTTTGTGCACTTGTAACAGTACTTGAAATGTATCTGCATGTTGTGGCATCTTGATATTTCGCCCAACTCTGGATATTTTCGTAACGCGCACGTAGCCCTGTCGATAATAATGATAATATGTCAGATTTTATAATGAAAGGGTACAGTTAAAAATCTATCTTCTACCAAAAATATCTTTATCTATCTTGAACTCCGTGCTTCGGAAGACACGTTAAGATGTTGGTTTCTTTTGAATCTACAGTCGTTAATGCCCACCATTCCGCACTGGGCCTGGTGGTGAGTCATAGCTCATTGATATATATTTAAATTAACAAGGGAGCAAAGTAATCTTTTCTCACCATTTCTTCCATAAAGGTCCATGTCCCGCTCTGAGCTCTCCGTCAATAATCCAAGTAGCGGAATGACACAACTCGTGTATCAACGTGTCACGAAGTCTCTGAGGGCCGTCTACCACCTTTTAACAAATGGATAAAATCATACACCCAGCACTATTACACTTGGTTTCTAATATGTTCATGTGCGCTCTCTTATTAAATAAAACTATTCGTACTACGGTTTTATTTACTAATAATACTCACAATAAAAGTGTTTAAAAAATTTCTTATTAAATTGTGTACATTTTATTTTGTATATTATAGTTCATTTTAAAAGTAGTATTTAAGTTTATACAGTGCCCGGCATAAAAATAAACCCAATATGGCGTCAGCCGATAAGAATAAAAAAGTTTTACTTAAACGAGGGACATCCTCTTCCCAATTATCAATTATCAATGTTTACATAAAATCACAAACTACAATATTCCTAAAAGTTGTAGTGTTCATTAAAGTACATCAGTAATAAATATATATTCATGTTGATGTTATTTAATGAAATAATACGTTTTTGTGTGATTTAGAAATCCAAAGCCAAATGAGAGAAAGTGGATTTTTTAAGCATTTTTCATTTAGAATTTAAAATTATATGATTTTAGATTTTAATTGTAATTAAGATACAGAAGTAATCTGGATAATATCCAAATGTTGATAAATAACGGAGTACCTTTATATAACATACTTCTTGTTATAAACCTTGCACAATATGGGCCTGGTGACCTGTTAGTACAGATAGATACCTATGGTATCTTTGACAGGCCCCAGTCTCTCACATTAGGTTTAAATTAAATAATGTATAATTAAAATAATAATTTAATAATGTACTATTGTGAAGAGAAAAATAAATAGATATTTTCAAAATTTCCTGCAAAAACGATAAATATATAATAAGCATATAAATGTGATTATCGGTAATAGCATATTAAATATTACTAGAAACATCCGTTTTGTGCCGTTTTGTTCTCTTGATTGGCTAATTAGAGCCAGAGTATGCTGGTGTACCCAATCAAGAGTACGAACGGCACAATTGCAATGTCGATCGATCGCTATTGCGTTTGGGAGTAGGCATTCAGTAGCATACACTTTACCACAATATATTATATATATTAGGTTATATTAGATTACCACAATATGTCAAAGAATCATGTCCAATTTTGACCTAATATACTAACGCGTCTAGCGTTAAAATATAGCTTGTATCTTTGTATCATTCTCAACATATATTTAAGTCTTAAAATAATGCCAGGATAAAGATTGCAAGGCATATAATTATTTTTTAAAACTATGTTCATGTTTTATGAAAAATATCTTAATGTGATTCTGACTCTACAATAATAAACGGTTTAACACGTTTCGTTTCATCTTCTACTAAAAAATATTTATATTTCTTAATTTTCGGTTATAAAGTGCACAAAAAAAATTTTTTGTACAATTATTTAGAATTTTGACTGCTACTATAACCTCAAAATCCATTTACGCAGTACAAATACGCGTCCAGATGAAAATATACTTAGTTATTATTATACTTTAAGCAAAAACGAATTAAAATTTTCATTAATGGTGGGTAGACACAACCTTTTAAAAACATGTGACAAATCAATCAATGTATGGAAAGTGGATATGATTCTTTCCACAATGAATTTTGACCTCTAACCTCAATACATTAAGGTTTAAAAGCGAATGAAGAAATTTGACAATTCCATATATACGTAGTTATTAATATTTTTAAGATTTACCTTTGTAGACAGTTTAATGCTGGACGTCCTCCTGCGATCACCTTTAGAATTTTTCAATAATCTATTTGTCGTTGTACTGAAAAACAAAGAACAATAGAGTTCTTAATCATAATCTTTTGCAGATATAAATAATTCGGAAACTAGCTCGGTCAGACAAAGTAGCTAGGTGGTGTAGAAAATAAACGCCGCGGCCCGCGATTTTGTTATTACGCAACTTTAGTAAGGTTCGGTCATGAGATGGGTGACCAAAAAATATAGTCTCGAGCTACTCCGTGCTTCGAAAGGAACGTTAAGCCGTTGCTTCTGGTTGCATAAGTAAGGCTTGAGCCCCCTGCAGTGGGGAAGTAAAAGGGCTGATGAAAATGATATTTCAGAAACTAATAATGAATGAATGAATGATAATTTTATTTGCACCAATCACAATAAGACATGCTATATACACAATGAAGTAATTAAATTATAAAAACAAAAATAACTATAACCAAGGGGATTAGGTATTTTTTTAACTAAATTCAATTTTTCATTAAGAATATTTTCCAATATAGCTTTTTGCATGCAAAATTGATCAAATTAATTATTTATTTATTTATTATTATTTTATTTAAGTTGACTTACATACAGGGCCGAATTAACCTTGCTAAAGGCCCCAGGCCAATACAATTCTAGGGCCCCCTGTACTTACTATAAATTAACAAAGAGGGAGAAAGGAATTTCAACAAGTTAACCTTATGTGTGACATAATTTAAAGTTTGAATAATTTCGAATGCAATAAAGTAAATAATCAATTTTTCTTTGTATCCTTACAATTTTTTCTCTTGATGGGTATAATTATAAAAAAAAATATTTGGACTCCCTTAGCAGTTGCCTACTCTGTCTTAAGGATAATCCGCAAATGCAAACACATTAGATCTTGACGTCTCAATAGCTATTTGTAAGCAAACAAAAAACCGGCCAAGTTTGAGATAGGTTCGCGCACGAAGGAATCCATACTAATATTTATAAAAAAATTATAAATACTGTTTATTGAATGGGAACTTCTTAATATTTATTTTATTCGTTGTGATATTGGCAACACAAATAAATCATATGTAAATATATTATCTATCTAGATATTAAGGTTCATAAGAGTCTAGTGATAGACAGACAGTGGAGTCTTAGTAAAAGGGTCTTCACCATTTGGGTGGGAAACCCTAAAACAATAATCTCCACTTTGTGATGGTCCCTCAGCTATTACAAAGTTAGTTAGGTTATACTGTTTATGCTTACCCAGCGGTACTTCTCAATTTAGTGTCCCATATAACAGGCATGTCTTCTTCCAGTGCATTGTCAAATACTTCTTTATTAAATTCTATGTACAATCTGCGCGTGAGTTGCTCACGCATCGTCTTATAATTGTCACGGTACTGAAACGCTTCAGGATGACACCGCCAAGTGGGTACCTCATCTATGGACAAACACCTATATTATTATTCTATATTAAAAACACAATTAAGCAAAAGTGATTGAGCTGAATTAATAATATATTACAATATGGACAGCCATTTTCTGCCACCTTTTACCCCATACAAACTATTTAAAGTTACACCTTTAAAAGTAAATTACTAAGCCAATTGAGCATGACAAGTGAGGCTTATGAATGGATGTAAATTGCTAATGCACCTGGCCGCCATTTTGGTGACGTAATTATGTTCAACAATCAGTACTGTTAGCACATAAACACTGGTTGACTAGTACATTTATGTCAACTAGAGTTGGGTTGTGTTGAGATCACAAACAATTTTTATTGTTTTTGTATTTTTTTTTTTTCATTTATTATTGTTAAGTTTTGTTGTTACTTGTTATGGTTCACTAAAATAGAAACTGCTATTATTATTTCCACTACTTGATTACTTTTAGCGTTGTTTTAAAAAATCGTCCTTCCCTTTTGCTATTAAATTATTACAGAATAATTGTTCTTTTTTCATATTTTTTTGTTTACCGTAACGTCAATGTTACATATATATATATAAGACTTTTTGCAAATTCTTGCAATAAATGAAAAATCCTTTTTTCAAATGACGTCACGCGGGTATTATTTAGAAAAGTTTTTAGAGCAATTGCAATTTACAACTTACTACACTGTGGATTGATTTGGATGAAACTAGGCAAATTAGCTCCAATTACGACAATAAGAATAAAAAAATATCTATCAGATTTCTTACCAGCTAAAGAACCTACAAATGTTAACCTCTTTAATAATTCATCTTTAGATATAACCGACATATGTTCAACTTTTTTTGTTAAGCCATTAACTTCTTTATTCATTATATCTACAAGTTCTGTTACAGATGCTGCTTTGATTTTCTTAGTTGTACTGTTAATATTTCTCTTTGGTACTGTTTTTGACCTTGGTATATCAGGTGTACTAGGTACTTTTTCAGTATACAATTTCTTCTTAGATTTTCTTTCTGTATCACAGAGATTGCTTAAATTCTTCTTAACATCAGAACTTGTTAAGTAAAGTTCTTTGTTACGTTTCAAATCATGTCTAATATTTTCTTTGTCGCTTTCGTCTTCATCAAAATGTAGTTTCTTAGAGATACCGTTAAAATTGTCATAATGTTTGGATAATGTTTTAAAAAGTTTCGGAATAGATTTCCACTGTTCACCATACAGATCGTTGAGTAGTTTTTTCTGGGAATGTTGTATCTTCTTTATAGAGCATTCTTCTAGAGATTCATTGGCTACTTCTTTTGGTATAGATGGTAAGTTTTTGTATCGGGGTGTCGCACATGTGATACTTTGGGCAGGGGACCAACCCCCTATACTCGGTTTTGATTCCTTTATATTCATCGGTGATTTTTCTTCAATGGATTTGTTTATTGAAACCTGTCAAACAAAAATGTTCTTATTGAATAGTGTGAGATAAAAGGTGCGTTTTGGATATTTTTGATTCAAAAACTATCTTACTAGTTTGTGATGGAATTGTTATAAAAACATAATTTTGTATGTATTTTTAGAATCTCTAAGGAATAAAAGAACTAACTAAATAACAAAAACTTGAAAATATAAATACTGACATTTCCTCTTTTGCTAGGCTCATGCTCTATTAATTGGACTTCAGGAAGTGAATCATACGAATCACAGGAATCATTTATTACTATCGGAGAATATATCTTTGGTGTTGATTGTATCTGGAAATAATAAATAGTTATGATTAGAGAATGAGTAGCCATTGCATAGAATTATAATATTTCATGTTAGTTTGGTGTTGATTGTATCTGGAAATAATAAAAAGTTATAATTACACAATGAGTAGCCATGACTTAGAATTATCATGTTTGTAATATTTGTGGTAAGTTATTGATTCTTTTTAAAATATTAAAATATACTGTATAGAGAACAACGCTTGAGGTTACAATTTTCGGCTTTTAAACCTTATTCTTATTATAATATGTATTATTTTGGTAATGACATGGTTGATGTAAATGTCTTCACTTTTGATAAAGAGCCTGTAAATTTTAGCTTGTTTTTCTCATCAGCCAGAAGACATTCTGAACAAGTGGTAGGGAAAAATTTTGGACAATTCAAAAGTACTTGTAATTGATTGATTAATTAATTACTTGGCTTCCTTGATTAAAAAAACATTAATTTCATGTCTTATGGAATAGTACTAAATAAATATGAAAATCAATAGAAATACATGAAAACAATTTAGTATTGTGTGTGTGGTCATGTATCTGTATAAACATTAATTAAAATGATTTATGTCATTAATAAACTCTGACACTACTAACTTATTTTTATCTAACTTAAAAGATATGATAGTTTTTAACTCAATTATTTACCTTTGATGAGCCATAGTAACATATAACTTAGTAAGCTAGTAATTTATAAATTGACTATTCACTTACACTTCTAGGGAAGTCGGACTTTAGCCTTTCAAATGATTCTTCAAGCACTATCACATCTGAACTCCTGTTCAATTTTGTGTCATCGTCCATTTTAATTTTATTTTTCTTCAAAGATAGCTTCAGGAACCCTAAGGAATTAGAAACATTTGAAAAAACAGTAAACATAGAACAAAACGTTACATATATTATAAATTTATTTAAACGTTTCTATTTTATTTAATTGTATATGTAACTCTTGAAATTAATCACCACGTTAACCACATCAGAGTAATAAAGTTGAAATTGAAGTTTATTTTATAAACAGCTATACATACGATTTTTTTGCGTATTGTGTTTTTTATTATTGTCCATATTGGAGAATATGTTCTGATTTAAATAGTATACCAATTTATACTATAATAATTTCCTAACTAATTTAAAAATCACTTCAAAAGGCGGCCAACCGTTACGACTGATAAATCTGTCCACAGACTAGTAAGAAGATACTACGTATCAGACGGGAAACTTCTAAGAACCAATTATGGCACGGTATTTTAGAGTTTGACACATTTTTACTTTTTAATATTTCCTTAGACCTCTATCAATGGTTATGATTGTCTAGCGCGGGATATTTAAAAACTCAATACCGCGAAATTCAAATTTTCCCAATTGGCAGAATAAACATTCGCCCGTACAAACAAAATTTCTATTAATTTTTTTTTTGTACCTAGTTATGATATTAATCATTATGTAATCCAAGTGTAATCTATTTAAATATAAGTCTATTATATTAGCAATAAATAATACTGTTTCAGGATTTTTTTTAAATTTCATATGAAATTAAATGAAATGAAAATGTCTTTATCAAAAAAAAAATGGAAAAAAGTCCAAAAAAATTTTTTTTACCCTACTTCTTGTACAGGACTTCTTTTAGATGACAAGAAAAATAAAGCGAAAGAAACTTACCAGCCTTTATCATAAGTATTACATTTATTATATCATCCCATTACCAAAATAGTACGTATTATATATAACAATAATAAATATAGTTTTCATAGTCAAGGAAGGAATTAATTTGAGACAAGGAATAAAAAATCGTAAATTATTTTCCAAAGAAACTTTATTTCCAATTCATACATAATAATAAATTTAATTCCGTAAACTTTAAAAACATTATGTAATTGCAGCAAACTGCTGTAAATTATTGTTTTATTTATGCAACATTTTATTTTTAAGTTTTTTTGTATATTTTTCTAAAGCTTTCCTTTGCATATCAGGTAATTGTTTTTCGTTTAAGCGTAACAAATCGACCCCTCTTAATATTTTATTAATAACAGAACACCAATTAAACAAACACAATTTAATTGTTACATCAAGAAAATAATCACAGATAGCTCCATAGTGCTTTTCACATGTTAGGAAATTGAAATTATGTCTACCAATTCTTTTTTCTATTTCTCTGGAAATGAAATTGACATTTGGTTGTAATTCCAAATATTCATTGGCTTGATTAACGATTACGCTAAACAAATTAACAGCCTGCTCTGAGGGATAGGTAAGTTTCATTTTCTTTTTAAAATCTTTAAATTCCCTATGCGATATCCATGTGTGAACAGAAGACTCATTATTTTGGGTGAGATTATTTTTGCACTCTGAGCAATTAAATTTGTTGAGGCATTTCCGCACTACCCATCCCGCAGTGTAGGCACGAGAGTGAACATTTAGTCTTTCCCTACGAGCTTCTGTGATGAGATTTTCTTTTTCTCCAGGAGACATTATTGTGGCAGTTTGACAGGAAGACGTTATCATTTCTAAATTGTCTTCCTGGTTATGGTGAAATAAATTTTTTAACTTTATTATTTGGTCTCCTGAAGAATCTTCACAATTGTAAGTGTCAGAATGAAAATGGATAAACCTTGTAATTAAGAGGGATCGAAATATATTTTTAAATAACTTACAATTTGGGTCGTTATTTCTAAAGCTGTATGCCCGTACCTGGCCAAAAAAGTTTTCCAGTGGGTCAGTATTGAAATATCGGGGACGCATTAATTTGCATCCCCTACTTTGAAAGAAGTGCCATAACCTTATCAAACTTTTTAAAGTTGTAATAAAATTTTTTTGGGATGGCACCACGCATTCCCTGGCATTATTGTCAATGAATTTTAAATCTTCCAGCTTTTTAATAGCATCTTTCCAAAATGAAATATGTTTCGAGTTCTTAGATGCAGCTTGCCTTAGAGGTTTGCCTTTATTTTTTATCGTGATTGACGATCCATTACAGGAATCAAAAAGGTCATCAAAGAATGACACCATTTCGGCAGTGTTTAGTAAAGTTTCACTGACTGGCTTTCCATCCACATAGTGTGCTGTAAAAAAAGAAAACTGTAAAATAGTGTTACCTTGCCAATGAAATTTCAATTAAACCACAAGAATTTACTTACAAAAGTTTGCTGTGTATCTTAAAGCACTTGCTACGGTTTTACTGAGCACACGAGTACAATTCTTTACCTAAAAAGTAAAGATTTTTATAATCATTATTTAATCTTTAAATTATATGATATTTCTACTCTATTAATTTACTTACTTTCATTTTCTTTATTTTTTGGGGTATGACATGTTCGTCATTTAATTTATGCAGCATACGCATTTCTGCATGTTTGCAATCTGTATTGTAAACATCAACTATGTCATCCCACTTCGATATTTTCCCATTATATTTAATATTTTTATTTAAAAAATTATTTCTTATCCCTTTGATAAGATGGGGTGGATCATATAAAATACTAATTTTTTGGTTTTCTATTATAATAGTATCATCTGAAATAAAATCATACAGCTATTAAAAAAAACTACATAGTACTGACTATTGTAATAAATATCATCTTGGTCTAACCAAGAAAAGAAACATTTTAACTATTAATATAGATGCTTATGTACTTATGTTTTAAACAGTTTTTGTTTTGTATCAATAGGCTCAGAGAGCAATTTAAAATAATGCTACCTAGGTGATGCGTAATCATATCAAGGTTACTTATGCTATAATTTACGCAGGTGAGTTCTTGGAAAACAGTTAGTTTAAGATAATTACAAAAGAAAAATTTAAAATCATACCATAAGTTTCATCCATCTGAATTTGATGTCTCTTTGTTTCTTCTTTTAACTTCTTTATAGCAGACTGAAATGAAGTTCCTTGATCACATATAAGTGCCACAGGTAACAATCCTGTTTTTGTTACCTCTGTTACAACAGTTTTTATTATATTTTTTAAAACAGTGCCAGAAGTAGCTCCCTCACAAAAATAAAAACATACTGGTTGTTGCCATTTGTGTAAGGCTCCACGAACCATAAAAACTAACGCATGATCAGCATAATTATTTGCCTTTTCATTTAGCTCAACAAATCCACATATACTGTCACTGTGCTTGTCATAAGCTAATCCCGGTTCAAGAGCAACTTCATCAAAGAGGACAGAGCAGTATTTCTTTGTTTCAGGCCACTTTGCAATCTAGAAATGTTATACATTTTGAAATCACAAAATTAAAATGATGGGTAACGAAAAATGGATAAGCTATAAATGACTAAATAAAAAACATAACAACCTAACCTAAAAAATGTAAAAGCTTAAACCACATACCTCTGATTTTATGGTCTGAAATATTCGAGGATTGATTCCTGAATCCATTTTAAGTGTGGTGATCATTTTATTGATGATCCTCACTGAAGGAAGAATAAAAATTCTTCTCAAAAACCTATAACTTTTTGGACTTTGCTTCATTATAGCAAGTGCAATCATCTTTTCCTCATCTGTAAAACGCCGACCTTTTGTTTTTTTTGTACTTTGATTAATTTGCATCCATAATATCTTTTTTGCTACTGGATTCAGTTTTGAAGTCAGTTTTTCAAAGTTTTCTTTTTTTGAGAATTTAATAGCTTTTTTAGCTCTTTTAGCAAAATTGAGTTGTTTTTTGGCTTTTTTATACTCCATTAATATTTGATGACATCTAGGTGTTACAAAATTTTTGGTGGAATAAGACCTCTTAAACTTTTGTCTCTTCATTGGCGTCATCAGAACATTTGATCCTACAACAAAATAAAAACCACAAATTTAATGGCAATATGTAATATCAAAATCTAATTAAACTAATAATTAACAACCCCTATTATGTGACTAAAAATAACCTTACCAGATTTGGTTATAGTTTCCACTGCACACTGAGTAGATGTTGAAGGCTTATTGCATTCTGAAAATATAATTAACAAAAATAAACAAAAAAGAAGTCCAGCACATCTAAAAACCATTTTTTTATAAAATTATATGCTAATAAAATTGCAAGAATAATCCAAAAGATACAAAAACCAAAATTACCTATCAAATGGGGGAGCAGTACTTCTTCTTCAATATTCGAAATGGATGCAGTGGGTGCAGTATCACAATCTGTAATCAAACAATCATGTTGCCATTAATGAAAAAAGTTGACTGCATGTCTGCTCTTAATACTTTGGGAGATTTGGTGCTGTGTTTGTGGAACTGCTGCTGGTTAGTCAAAAACGAACCCTACAAATTCAACATCACAACGAGAGTATGGTAGCAAAAAACATATAGTTGGAACTGTTATATCAGGACTATATATTGAAAGTTGTTATATTTTATGTAACTAATTTAATGCCCTATGTATTTTAACAAAGTTTTAAAATATATTTTTTTTATAAATTGAATGCTTTGAAATCTTCTTCAAGTTTTCAAAGCATACAATTTATTTTTGTAAATATTTATAAGTGAAATTGGCTCATTCAAAACATATAACAGAAACCAGAATTTTCACTTGTAAGAAACATCCTAATTGTTAAATGATCAACAATATTTGATTTAATTGTTGTTTCATCAAAATATCAAATATTTAAAAAAATATATACATCATAGACCATTCACGCAGACATATTATTATTATATAAAATGCAATTATACTTCCATTTGTATGATATAATTAAATCCATCCCATAAAATGGCATATTTGTAATACTTACCAGTATTTCTCATAAATTGGAACTGTTGTATCTCTAACAAAGGTCGACCTCTGGAGTAAGAATGATCAATATGTGGCTTCCTCAATTTCTGTGCATAATCATGATCACATAGCAGTATGTTTTCTAGAACAGATTTTGGGTATTTTAGTAAAATAAATCGCTAAGTATATTATGATATGATATAACCAATTTATTCGTAATTTTTGTAATGAAAATAGGTAATTATATAGTTTACCATTGTTTTCATAAGCAGTTGAAGGTATGCCAGTATCCATCTCCTCTTGAGTAAACAAGGTAGGATAAGCAAAGCTTTTAAGGCGTGAGCTAGCAGTCACAAACCTACGTTCAAAGTGCTTATGACAAACAAACATCGAAAGCAATTCTTTTATGTTAAGTTTCTTCAGTTTTTCACTGTTTATACATTGCACCCACTTTCTTCTACTATCAGTTTTTGGAAACTTATGCAGTTTGACACCACTGCGTTTGCTTCCACAATTAGGAACACAACACGTATTTTTCATAATGAAAAACACTCGAATATCACAGTTTTAAAATGCGAGAGGATAAGCACGGAGAAACAAAACCTCGACGTAACTTCACTCAATCAACATCAAAACTGTAATGGCGAAATATCTGTGGTAATGGCGCGACAATCACAGGAGAAAGCGGGTGTAGGATGTGCGGGAAAGGGGGGAAGAAATGTCAAAATCTAAACTACCGTTGTTTGTCTATGGTAACAAATTGGGTCTATTTTTCTTCTATAGAGATTACCTGCCGTGAATCTGTCAAATCCATCAGCTGTCATTTTGTCACTTTTTTTTAAAAATATGGACTTGTTCCGTTATACACGATATATTATCAAATTACCTCAATGATGTCAAAGTTAGTGTCACTGTCATTATAGTTTTTTGTAATATTTTACAGCTCCGGCTTCAGCCATTTTTGAGTTACACGGTCTTAATGATAGAAAACTTATCAGTAACACTGCATACATTATTTTTTATCACCACTATCCATTTACCATTATTACTATACCTATTAGTTATAATCCCCGCTAATTGTTAATGTGCCTGGCTGCCATTTTAATAACGTAATTACATTAAAAAATCAGTATCGTTAACAAATAAACAGTGGTTGACAAGTACACATATTAAGTTATGT
The DNA here is from genome assembly GCA_918026875.4 of Diatraea saccharalis. Classification (NCBI taxonomy): domain Eukaryota; kingdom Metazoa; phylum Arthropoda; class Insecta; order Lepidoptera; family Crambidae; genus Diatraea; species Diatraea saccharalis. Next base: position 19,474,536 of record OU893339.1, read on the forward strand.
TGTGTTGAGATCACACATCATTTTTATTATGTTGTTGTTGGTTTCGATTCTTATTGTTAGGTTATGTTGTTACTTGTTATGGTTGACTAACATAGCAACTGATAGTATGATTTTCAGAACAAGCAAACATAATTTTACTAATAATAAATATATTTAATGTCTCTCATTTCATTATTATGTTTGGTTATGTTTAAAAAAGCACTTTCTTTTTGTTATCGCGTTTTAGGAACCCAAAGGTTGGAGGTTGGAGTCCCTATCGATGGCTGTGACGATGCTTGTCTTCTCGCTATCGATTGTTGTGGCGATGTTACTGCGATGAATTAGATGTCGCTATGTATCAGTCGCCACAGTACTTTCCCCCTCCAACCGATGTAGGTTGGAGGTTGGGGTCCCTTGCTGTGGTGATGGAGACAACTGGCCAGGGAGACTAAAGGATAATTGTCTCCCTCCGAGCTAGGTGTTGTTAGCCCGGGGACCGCGGTCCAACCGAAGTAGGTTGGACGTTCTATTTATGTTAATTGGTAATGAAACTTATTCTGTGTGATGTAGGTTTCTTTGTTCTAAATGTCTTGTAGTTATTAATTTATATTGCTTGTATTGGTACAGCGCCATCTCGTTACTTGCTGTTGAAACTTATTGCAGTTCGTCTTGCTATCGATGGCTGTGACTATGCTAGTCTTCTCGCTATCGATTGTTGTGGCGATGTTACTGCGATGAATTAGATGTCGCTATGTATCAGTCGCCACAGTACTTTCCCCCTAGACCGAAGGTCGATCCATGTTGATAGTAGGTGGTATGCAGTCAGTGCTTCAGAGGTTGCAAGTGCCAGGTTGTGACGTCGGGACCGAAGCTGCTGGTGTGCAGGGCTGCCACGCCGGTGAGTTGTGTGTGAACTGAGGTCCGGTCGTGGGCTGCGAGGACCAGGTCGGGATGATGCCGTCGAGTGGTACCAAGAATCCAGGAAGCGCCGTTGATGCTGCTGTGATGGACCTTGGTGTTGGCTGGCTTGCTGCTGAAGTGGCTGTGCTGGTGAGGGATGAGAAGCTGATGATGAAGGATGAGAGGCTGATGATGAAGAGTGATGGCTGCGTTATGATGCTGAATGTTGCTGCTGATGCTGAAGGTTGCTGATGCTGAAGGTTGCTGATGCTGAAGGTTGCTGATGCTGAAGGTTGCTGATGTTCTGCTGGGGTCACCACTTTAGGAACCGTAAGATTGAAGGTGTGGTCCCTACTGTAGTGACGGAGACAACTGGCCAGGGAGACTAAAGGATAATTGTCTCCCTCCGAGCTAGGTGTTGTTAGCCCGGGGACCGCGGTCCAACCGATGTAGGTTGGACGTTCTGTTTATGTTAATTGGTAATGAAACTTATTCTGTGTGATGTAGGTTTCTTTGTTCTAAATGTCTTGTAGTTATTAATTTATATTGCTTGTATTGGTACAGCGCCATCTCGTTACTTGCTGTTGAAACTTATTGCAGTTCGTCTTGCTATCGATGGCTGTGACTATGCTAGTCTTCTCGCTATCGATTGTTGTGGCGATGTTACTGCGATGAATTAGATGTCGCTATGTATCAGTCGCCACAGCGTTATTACAAAGTAAATGTTATTTGTTTATTATTCATATACCTCAATATTTACATATAAATTGATTGATTTCCAAATATACATACAATAAAATAACACATTAAAACTTTTTTTTTTCAATGTGATAATGGATATGGGGGGCAGACGAGCAGACGGATCACCTGATGGTAAGTGATTACCGTCGCCCATGGACACCTGCAACACCAGAGGGGGCTACAAACGTGCTGCCGGCCTTTGAGGGACGAATATGATCATAGGGAGGGAAGGGTTGAGGGGTAGAGGGAAGGGAATAGGGAGGGGTTGGGCCTCTGGTACTCTCACTCACACGACGAAACACAACGCAAACGTTGCTTCACGTCGGTTTTCTGTGAGGCCGTGGTATCACTCCGGTCGAGCCGACCCATTCATGCCGAAGCGTGGCTCTCCCACAGCTTAAATTATTTTAACAATATTTCGGTGATTGATGATTATTCATTATTATTTCAATAATTGAAAAATAATTTATTTCTTGCCTTTTCTGCTATTTATATTTTCTATTTGCTTATGACGACACGCAGGTGTTATTCAAACAAGATTCCAGAGCATTATCAATTTAATATTTTCTTACCAGATCAGATACGATATTTATAAAAATTGTAACAATTTATAATAAAATAGATGTTTTCCCGTGACTTCTCCCGCGCAGGTACGAGTATAGTCTGTCACCGTGTCGCGTACGAAATAAGTTTCATGGTCGAATCAGTATTTCCGAAGTTTACCCCTTATAATCCAATTATCAACTTATATAACAAGTTAGGTAGTTGAATTAGGTAAAAAATATATTTTTGCAGTTTTATCATTAGCGTGACCCTCGCCCTTAAGGGTTAACCTTGGATTTAATGCACTTAAGAATTAACGCATGCGCGACGAACAGAATTTTCGCGTGGTTTCTTGAAATGGCGTCAAATTTTCCAAGCAAATCTGATATAATAACTCGTGAAGTATAGTTAATGCAGTGAGTGGTTTCAGGGTTATTCGTTTAAAAATGTGACTGATTTCAATTCAAATCGTTACAAAATAATCAATGAAGTTGTGAAATATCAATTTGCCGATGTGAGTGTGTTCTCTCTCAGCTGATTTCAAAAATTGAATGTGCCCTCATTATCTGAATTCGCCAGTTTGATAACAGTCGTATTACAGTGTGCACGGGGCATTATTTTTCAACCATGTAATGGTGAGTTAGAGTATTGGCGAAATTTTTCAAAATAATGGTACTTTAGATCGTGTAGATATTCATTTACAGTGGAATGCAATAATGTGCTTTTTAGAAGAAAGTGACAAGAAAAAATATAGTGGATGTTGTGTGTAGTTTGAATTATTTTATGCACATTCATAGATTGGCTTACATATTTTCTTAGATATTCGTAGAAGTGCTAGTAATTGTAATGAAATATCTGATAAGCTTTCAAAATTCTAAAACATCAATACCACGTGGGCAGCTTTAAGCAGTACAGCATTAATTTATAACAGTTGAACAACTCAATTTGATATAAAAAGTTTTAAACCAAACAATTAGTTGATTCATAACTAGTAGGAATACGTAGGAATTTAATTATAATTCACAAAAAACTGCCAAAATTTAATATTATGAATTAATAAAATAACTTTAAAAACTCTAGTAATTAAACATTAATTCTTCGTTTGAAACTACATACAAAAAGCGCCTACCAAAATGAGAAGGCAAAAAACGCTTTATAAATTGTTTCTAATATTTCATTATAGGTTAGTTTAGATTTTCTAGCAATTTTTTTTTTTTAGATCTCTTTTGTATAATAAAATATTATAAAATATATATTAAAATATTAATTAAAATAAAATCATTCATATTTATTATGATGTTTTAAACGTAGACAAATACAAACATCGTATTACACAACTTTCTGTTTTTGTATGTTTTTACTTTTTGTCGGACACTTATAACACAGATACACAGCTTATAGAATGAAAGAATAGATTTTTAAGTGTTAGTTTTTAAAAATTATGTGTAATTGAAGTCCAAAATGGCTAATAAATTAGTATTAAGTAGGTATGTTTTAATTGGTTATTATATGAGGCTTACAAAAATCGTTAAAATTCTTCTTTATTTATTTTGAATTTTCCCACGCATCGTTGTTTTGCGATGTGGGATGTAGACACATTTTATAAATAGCTAAAAAGCTAAATGTTAATTTTAAGAATAATACATTCTTGTGTGTAGGCAAGTACCAAACTTTGGCGATGTACCCAATATTTGTAAACCTCGTTCGTTTTTTTTATCTGTATTGTTAGATAATTTTTTACTGTATAATTGAATGTCTAATAAAAAGCTATAACACAAAATTATAAACAAAAACTTGGCAGCGGTGGGATTCGAACCCACGCCTCCGAAGAGACTGGTGCCTTAAACCAGCGCCTTAGACCGCTCGGCCACGCTACCTTGTGGTGAAACAGTCGAAATTATTGTATAGTAAGCAAATGTTTTCAAAACTATAAATACTTTGAGAAAAAAAGTAATAAACACCGTTTTGACATTTCCAAAATGCTGCTAAGCCGTTGGCCCTCATTACTGTACTTTGTTTTATTAATAACCTAGATATAAATACCTTTCTACTTACTGTTTTTTCGCAACTTCCTACCCATAGTTGAACGAATTTTTAAAATCGGTATGAGAAAATTATTTTGCTATCCTCACCCCTTCCCAGTGGCGGATTTACCAACAGGCTGAGTAGGCTGGAGTCTAGGGCGGGAATTTTGAATCATTTTTTTTTATATATATTATTTATACACTTTATTGCATAACAAAGTAAGATATACACAATGGTGCAATATAACAGCGAACTTTCAATACTGAACACTTACGAACGTTCAGTATTGAAAGAAATTTAAATTCTATTTATGTGACATATTTATTTTACATTTAAATATTTATTTTCTACTGGGTACCTATGTATTTATGTAGTCGTTTTGAGTTGCGGCGTGGGAACACGTGGATCATTATAAAGTCTTTCTCTGTTCCTGCGAAAACAGAATTTGGAGAACTTTTATACATACTTCATACTTTTTTTTTAATGAACATTTTAATACTACATTGTGGAATGCAATAAAATAAATAAAAAATAAACTTCGATATAGCACTTCGCATGGTTCTGTCATCATAATTAATCCTGTAACGTCTCAACTGCACGAGCTCAGACCTTCCTTATGGTTGTTTAAAGACGATGAACCATGATACTCCACACGGGCCTAATACAGATTGGATGGTATTAACGATTGCAGACGCAGCCTGGACCAACGGCTTAACGTGCCATCCACGGAGTAGCTCGAGATAATAATTTTTTGGTCACCATGGCTCTATGGATTGCGAAAGGTCGTAGTTTCAAATCCCATCTTATAATATGTACCAGGACAAAGTGGATTTATAAGCATTTTTTTAAAGAATATTTTCCAGTGAAGCATTTCGGAATGTGAAATTGATAAAATATAATAGCAACGTGTAAGTATTTTTAAGGCATACCTTACCCCACCTTATAATTGGTACATATTGCTGTTTTTTGCTCAATCGTATGTACCCTTCAGTAAATGGTGGGTTGAAAAATTAATCTAGAAACTGATAGAACCATCACCTACATACTAATAACGACAAAAAGCCGATGTAATGAGAACTATAAGGCTCAAATCACAAAGTTGCAATTGCATCAATAGAATAAATATCATAAATATGATAGTGAAATAAACTAGCGTATCGAATTTTAGAGGTCAGTAGGGGCGGCAAAAATTGTATAGCCTATGAGCGGCTAATTTATAAATCCGCCACTGCCCCTTCCGAAACATCGCTTTTTTCATGCTACATGTAATTGTTTATAAATTTCCTGTTTAGTCAGAATGATATCTGTGATACAAGTCTGTCAATTTAGTTAGACACTTTTAAATGGAATACCAGGAACTACTAACTGAGGCTCCACTGTTTCATTCTGTTTGCCGTGTCGTAGGTATTTATTTGTCAGAATTAATATTTACATCAACGGCCCAAATAAAAAGTAAACAAATAAATCACTTAAATTTAATCTTAATGAGTGAAATGACCTATTTAATACATGCTCAACTTTCGCATTAGCGATGTGTTTTATTTTTTTTATAACATAACTCACTATAATATATTGAACAAGGTCAGTATGCCATTTGCACATAGTTTATTTTAAGGGGAAAACGGCTAAAAAGGTATAGATCATGTATTAGGCACCAAGTGCTCATCTTACATTCACCCACAAGTTTTCCTTGAACGCATTGTGAATCCTTAATACGTAGGGGGGAATCACTTAGTAATAATGGTAAAACCATCTTCGTATAGAGGAAAAGACTGGACATAATACGTGTGTTAAGCCTTCGAGCTTACATGTTAAACAAAAGATATAAGACGCGGGATTCCCAATTTTCAGCGAACATTTTTGTGAGCGCAGACTGCAGCGTAATAACTGAACATTTTATTTGAGTTATACCTTTGGCATTATAAACAAAGAATGTTGAATTATCATTGCGACAGATTAAAATAGAGTTTTCCATTTCTGTTTAGTGGATTGCTTATATCTTATCTCTATACAAGGCGTCCCACAACTATGCCACATGAAGGGAAAGTACCTTGAATATTGTAGATGGAACATTTTAATGAAAGAAGACATTATTTTAATTTAAAAAACATGTTAAACTGCATTCATAGATTTTTAAATAATTACACGGTTGAACCGGAAATCGAACTCGCTACACGAAAAAACTACAGTGTAGTTTTATCCTACCGATGGAAAGGCTCCATCATAAGGATTAGTGTATGCTGAATGTCAGACATAAAATGGAGACTATGAATTTTAAAATTTTAAATACAAAGTTAATAAATTAATCAAAAGCTCAAAATGAGTCCAATACAAAGTCGCACTCTTTTGATTAATTCACTGCTTGTCGATTTTTTGATCTTGTTGTGGTGGATATTTAGAATAATACGTCTAAGTTCTTTTTGCAGCTTGTGGACACTTTACATACTGGTTCTTGTAAGTTATTTTTTTTACATAGGTAATACACAAAATCTAACGGGGTTAGATATGGGGATCTTGGCGGTCGTCCTATTTGTCCTTTTGTCCCGATCCAAAGACGTAAGTGTTCATTGAGATAGTCCCTTGTTCTGCGACTGTTATGAGACGGAGCCCATCTTGCTGAAAAGTAAGGTTTTGTCGTTCTGCTACTGGAAGATTTATTTATCTTAAGTATTTCTAAATACCTTTCCGTACTCAAATGCTGTTCGAACAAAAACGGAATAGATTATTAGTCTCGCGGATACGAAAGATATTCTCCCTGGACCAAATGCGATTATCGGCTCTGTTGTACACACACAAAATAATAAAAGTTTGAAAATGAAAGACATTTTCGAATTATTTCTTTATAGTTAGCCAGCCGCATTGATCTGGACATAATAATTTACACGTCTTTCGGCTCAGGATATGGCTCCATTTGTCGCATACAATTAATTTTGTATTAAAATAGCTAAAATTAATAGTAGTCCTTTTATTTCTGACACTATGTTATTTAGTATAAAATAATCCTTATGATGAAGCTTTTCGATCGATGTGATAAAGCTACAGGGTAATTTTTTTTTCTCGTGTAGCGGTTCAACCATGTAATTATTTAAAAATATATAAAAGCAGTTTAAATTGTTTTTTTTTTTAATAAAATAATGACGTCTTGTATAAGTATAAAAATAAATTGATAAATTGTAGGTACTTGCATAACTTCCAATCGACTGCACCAAATTGAATGATTCTTTGTTGATTCGTTGTGTTCCTTATTTTTTATGTGTCAGGTAAAGGTTGTACTTATATAAGAAAATTTATAAAAAACATATAATTTATAAAAAACAGGTATATGGTGGCATGAAGTTGCCGGGTCAACTAGTTAATTTATAAAATGGTTTTTATCTCATTTTGTAGTTAAACAAACTTTACCCCTTAAGGGGCGAATACCTACAAATCATCGTTTGATTGTACATTGATTGAGTGATTTTTATATTTAGACTAAGAATTAACTTACCTATGTTTTAGTATGACTTGATTAATGCAAGTTCTCGATTCAAACGTCTTTTGTAATTAAATTCTGTCAATTTTAGACCGTTTTTGTATTTATTATTATCGTTATGTAATTTACCTACACAATTTACAATGAAGATTCTTGTTATACTAATGCATGAACTACATAGGTTTTTAAACATCTTCTTTTGTTTTGCCTTCATTATCCAAAGGGGGAACCCAATGCTCAGTCGTGGGCGTCGTAAGACTGAAAGATTTTTTCCCCATTTTTGGAACATTTGCATTCCTATTTAATCTTTTAATAGAGATAATAGATGGTCCATTACGTATGTACACAGTTGATTGAATCGTATTAGCGATTTTATTATGTAGTTAGGATCAACGGTTTAACATGTATTTTCGAAGCATGGAAGAGACATAATAAAATTTTCGGTCACCCATCCCAAGATAGGCCCTCACGAAAGTTGCTTAACTTTAAAAAGCAATACTCAACAAGACAATAATTAATGTCGCACGACACGCCATACAATTTACACAAAACAAGAATCGAGACGATAAAGCGAGCGTTGGAATTTCGTGTAATCGTTAATCACACGGCAATCCCTTTACGCATTAATCATTTTACGCATTCGAAAAGGAGTCACTTCTCGGTATTTTAAATTTTTTAATAATGTATGTTTAAATAAATTTGTATCAAATAAAATTATGGAGGCGTAATCTGTAAATTTTGTTTAAATTTTTGTTAAAATACACTGTCAAAAGATTTTTAGAATTTCGTCTATGAATTTTTTTTTTCAAACAATGACTCTTAAAATAATAACGAAGTTGAACGCCTAGTGCAGCTAGTGGCGCTATAATTCAATAACGAATAGGTAACCTTTATCGTGGTACGTAGAACAGACAAAATGTTGAAAACAGAACACTTTCAGAAAACTTTTTCGTTAGATTTCATAATTTGAAATAAGAACACTGGATTTTTCTAAATTAGAACAACCAAAAAGTCTGATCATCGTATTTCCTTTTCTGAATTAGACAAAGAAAATAGGTCCGTTTTGAAAGGTAATTTCAAAGATAACATTATTTTTAAAACTATGTATGTAATAAACTGGTAATTTTCCTTTACTTTTTTATTAACAGTGTCAAGTTTGTTTACATAGAACTAAGTTATTAATGCTTGTTTGTTGTTCAATAGGTAGATACAATGAACAATTGAAGTGTTTATTTGTTTTCATGGTATTATTACTTGTTCGCTGTCCATTTGTTACTTTCTTATCAAAAAACAAACTGCTGTTTTATTTCAAAGGATGAGTATGTATTTTAAGGACATTATAAGGATTATAAAATATAATATTGTGTTTCTTGCTATTTAAAAGCCGTCTGAAAGCTACAAATTCAAGGAAAAATGTAGTATGAAATAATTCAAAATATTTATATATGTTTGATACAAAGTTCCCATTGTCACCTTTCAGTTCTAACGTCATGCCTAAACATATCTCGGATCAAAGTCCTTGGTAAAAAAGGCTAATCAAACGAGCGCTAACTTAATGGAATTGCTCAATTTAATGACAGATGTTCCATGGCTGCTTTCTGGCTCCCTTATTACAGCCCTTTTACGACCCCACTGCAGGGGCACAGGCTTTCCTTCAATGCATTACCCTTATCGTTGGCCCAATACGGATTGGAGAGTATTAAACTGCAAATGCAGCCGAGACTAACGGCTTAACGTGCCTCCCAAAGCACGGAGTAGTTCGAGATAATAATTTTTTGGTCACCCATCACGTGACTGACCCTTCCGAAAGTTACTTAGCAACAACGATCGTGAGTGCCGGCGCTTATCTACTACGCCACCGAGCTACTCAAAGTGGATCTTAACTTATAAAATTTAACCTACACTAACTACTATGGCAAGTTAACCCTATAAAACTATATAAATAAATTATAAAACAAAAAAAAATACGTCGTCGTCAAACATATAACCTCCTCCTTTTCGATTTTGAAGTCGGTTAGTAAAAAACAAATAAGGCAAGGCTCGAACTCATGATAAGCAAACTCCTTCCTGTAATTTATTTTTAAATAAACTGAATACTATCTTAATATGTAGAAATTAGAGTTTGGACAATGTGGTGTTGTGGTACCTTCGTTGTCTCAGATACTCCATAATACGGGGGCTTTAGCTACTCATCTTGGAATCTGAGCAATGTATGTGATGTTGTTAAATATTTATTTATTTATTTATTTATATTTAATGTTGCAGTCTCAAACCTTTCCATGATCATTGGTAAAATATAAATAATAATATGTTATCTATTTTACCGTGTGATATTAACATGACATTGATGACAAAAATTATCTATATTAATCCATTGAAATGAAAACACAGATTACCTACTAAATGTTTTGTGAATCATACGATAACAGTGAAAATAAGGTAATGAAGTATGATATTAATAGAGGAAACAGGTTATCATTTTTTAGCCTTTTGCTATAGCCAATTTAGTGAATAGGCTCCATCTGGGCAATGTTGTCTTTTTTGCTTGTCAATTCTGCTAATGTTTATGTGAAGTCTAACAGGTGTTATTTAGGTCGGGAAAAAATTTTCTTCGCATTTTACAATAAAATTCAAAACTTAAAAAAAATTTAATTACATTTAACTAAAGTATGTAGGAAACTTTTTGTTCGATAATTTTTTGCCATATTGTCGGTAGGGAAATAATCCCGTTGCTATAGAAATGTTAGGACTTCTGATCAAAAAACCGCGATAAGGGGCCGTCTATTAATCACCAGAGGCTGAAAAGGGGGGAGACGATCGGCGAGCGAAGGGGTGAGGGGGTGTAGTAATATATCACGTGTATTTATTTTTTCCTCAAACGTGCAATTACTAAACCGAAAAGCGGTGTCAAAAATTAAGATTTTTTGTAGGTACTAAAAATTACACGTGAATAAGGTGGTGGTGGTGGTGGGGGGGGGGGAGAGTCTTAAACCTCACCATGTATCACTAAGGGGGAGGGGGTCTTCAAAAATATTTCTTTAATCTCATGTGTTGTTTGCAGTAGAGTTCAAAATCGATGGTCCTGCCTGGCGGTAACAGCTCCGACTTTTGACCACGAACTTTTTCGCACGTTCTTGTCGTACGCGATCCAATTTGCATCACCAGTTATCAACTTCTTCAAAAATGGTTTACTCTTATTACGCCGTAACAAAGAATCACAATTGAGTACACGGTTCATTAGGTCATTTTAAATGATTTTTCCTAATTTGAAAGTTTTTAATAATACCGAAACCAGCCAGATACAAATGTACACCAGAAAGATTTTATTATTAGTTTATGTATACTCACTCAACGGCCAATAGAGAGAGTAAAGCTTGTTATTTCTCTACGTGATCGAATTAGGAATAAGGAAATCCGTAGGAGAACTTACGTTACTGTCATTGCTCAGCTAAAGTGGCAGTGGGCGGGACACATAGAAAGAAAAACTGATGGCCGTTGGGGAAGAGTTCTCGAATGTCGACCACTTATCGACGCTCAGTAGATAGGCCTCCCACCAGGTGGACCGACGATCTTATAAAAGTTGCGGGAAGCCGCTGGATGCGGGAAACGCAGGACCGATCGTCGTGGAGTTCTATGGGGGAGGCCTATGCTCAGCAGTGGGTTTCTTACGACTGATGATGATGATACTGTATATGAAAAGACCATTGATGTGTGAGGAAGACATAGTACTAATAATATTGGACTTTAAGTAGATATAAATTTGGGAGATTCAATTAAAGCTTGAAGCTTCTATTGAGATGCAATAATAGTTAAATATAAGCAGAATTGGTCTGCTGGGCGCTCGTAATTTGGAGTAACAGACATGGCAAAGAGTGTGTATGTTTTCCCAGTTATTTGAATCTTAAAAATGCAGTGCTTTTCAGAAATTGACTTTTGTTCTTTGAGTATGTACAAAAAATTTACAGACCAGCAATTTCTTATTCTTTCCTAAGGTTTGTGTTAGCGAATGGCTGGAAAGACGCAATAGTTTTTATAAGTTTATTTTTACATATTTTTAGTTCAAAAATTATCGGTACTAGAAAGTTGTAATTTGGCATGAGTATACAAGCTATTTACACCGAAAAAGTGGTAAAGTAAGATTTCTTAAAAAAAAATTTTTAGTATGTTTTCCCTACATGTAAAGTGAGGATGATAATTTGTTTTTTCGTCTTCCCTATAGCGTTGGGCATCGTTAGAAACATTGGAGGTGTGGGAAGGCCGTTTTCCAATTAAGTAAACCGTTTGTGAATTATTTATTTATTAAGCTATAAAGAACTAATTTTCGTTAAAGTCAAGTAACAACTAAACGGTAATTGGTAAAAATTCAAATGTTAAGGTTATGTTAAGCCTATGTATTCTCACATAACCCGTGGAGCTCGCGCAGGGTAAAGCGGGTATGCGTAAAACATTTCTCAGAGTCAAAAAAATAAAAAAAGTTGTACCTATGTATAATGAAGTTAAAACGAAAACTATCATATTTGAGTTGGCTTTGAAAGTTTACAACTAATAGTCGACCAATTGTATTTATAAATTTCGAACTATTCCATAAAAAAACAACTCTTTGTGCGCGAATCCGAGTCGCACTTGGTCGGTTTTTACCTGTTTTCTGTACACATTTGCTGTACTTGCTGTGATTTATTATAAATTATTAGTTATATTTATTACGTACCGTGTATTCATTAGTTTCTATTTTACAGTCCCTACTCCCTCGATTTATTAGTTGGATTAGGAATAACAATGAGTCCGTTGTATAAAAAAAAAAATATTTTTAGACCGATATAGAAATAATTTTGCGTCAGTATGATTTTAGATTAGACGTTAAGTTCATTACATAAAATGTTTGCATAAATTACACAAAACACATTTAATCTAAGAAGGGTAAAAAGGCTTTATGGCCTTAGGGGTACAATTTATAGATCAGAATTCTTAGTCTAACATAACTGATGGAATTTTATATTTCACTTACTTATAATATAATCTTTAATCTTTTTAACCCCTTAAAGGGCGAAATTCCTAAAGACTCTACCACTCACCAAAGAAAACACGGTACAAAATTTCAATTACATACTTTAGTCTGTGCGGTCATTGACATTACAGTCAAGAGATATTTCCTTTTTTAAAGATATAACCTGTCATTACTAATAGCAATGATAAATATTTTCAATAACACAAAGTGTCAGAAGCTTTATTTTGGTGAGCTCATACGAAAATTCTCTACGTCATAATGTATTCATTTCTTGGGGAGAATGAATGAATCAGATATTTTAATAATTATTTTCCTCGAAGGCAGCTTTGGCCTGCCCTCTTTATTATTAGGAAAAGAAACTTCAAAAATAGTATACATAGTAGTTCATGAATAATACTGTTTAAATATTATACAAGAAACTACTATTGAGGTCGGGCGGCTATCATTTAACAGAAAACCTCCGCCCGTTTTTAATAATAGTTTCTTGAATAATGAAATCGCTTTTTAAATTTTGAAGTCATTTCTCTTTTTTTTTAAAAAAAAGTGATATTAATTTTTTGTTGAACATAGAAATTCCTCCATACGGATTTTGAATGAATGTAAAATACACTATCTTTTGTTTTGTCGCTGATATAAACTTGTCTTCCAAATATTCTGGTGATATTTGATGAAAGGCAAAAACAAAATTACCAGTTCGATTTCGATTACATTTATATGAGACCACATCGGGCCCAAAAGCCTAGAATCTTTAAATTCAGTTGATAAACGACGAAGTTATCCGCGAACAAACATAATAAAAGATAAAAGATTGAGAATCCTCCTCCTTTTTAAAGTTGGTTAAAAATCTCAGGATAACAAAATGTACTTATTATTTTCAATAATTCTAGTAATTTACGTTATAAAATTTGTCAGGTAATTAACTATTCTGAATGAAAAATACTTAAAAAATCCACATTGTCCCTGGCACTAATATTGGACTTAATATTTATCTCATCAGTTTGAACTCATCTGAAACTCATTCAGTTCGCGTCCCATCTGAGAGTACCAGAGACAAAGTGGATTTTTTAAGCATTTTTCAATAACAATAGTATAGCATTGTGAATGCAAAATTGACCAAATATAATAATTAGAACAAATTTTCATCTTTATCGAAAGGTTCAATATTTGTAAAAATATTTCTTTCGACTTATAGTTTGGGTGGATTGTCTGTACTTTGGTGAAAATTCGCTCTGTAGTAGCGAAAAAGTAACAACTGCTTAAAAAATTCGTCAGTCCTGTTAGGTCCTGGGTAGCTCAGTGGCAGAGTATATTTGTACTGTGTCACTAGTGGTTAGAGCAAACGTCCAGATTGCGAAAGTGCTAGAGACAAAGTGAACTTTTTAAGCATTTTCCATTAAGAATATAGTTCAGTATAGCGTTGTTAAAGTCAAATTGATCAAATATAATAATTAGATAAATAACCGCTATCAAAGAAACCTCGAACTCGACGTCAAACGCAGACCTGTGGCATAGATATTCAATTAAAAAAACCTACTTCAAAAGTTAATTAAAATTTCGTTTTAATGAAGCTCTAAGACGTGACGGCATTGCAATTGACGACTAATAGAATAGGAAACCAGTATTTATATCAAACTAATTATTTTCAGTGCACTAAGGGCATTTAAATTAAAGTCCTATTAAATATGATTCATTATGGATAATTAATAATCAGATAATAAGAAAAGCTGATTCTACTAATTTCTTTAGATAAGAAGACATAGAAAAATAAAATCGAACATTTGATGCGCAATACTGTTTATCTATGTTTGTATTAGAGTTTTACACCTGTACATATAGTAGAGTAAAAGAAATTATTTGATTTAAACAATTACTTAAGCAATTCTTGTTTATTTCTTTATTATTTTTTTGAGATTTTGGACTATGGAAATTTAAAAATGCGCGCGCTCTATTTGCAAGTAAATACGAGCGACAGAATATTAATAATTATTAATGCTCTTCTTATAATAATTTAATATATTTTTATTTTATTTAATTAGAACCTGGCCCGTATACACATTCTAAATCTAATGGTCCTTTGTGAATTTTAATTTGACAGCTCTGACTTGATTGGAAGTTATTTTCTTAGTACAAAACATCATTTTAGTTTCAAGAGAAGTAATTACTTGACAAAATGGCATAACTATCTCAGATATTTTTCTTACTTCATTCAACTTCTAGTTTATTTCGTAAAATATTTTCTTAAGTGCGTGTGCAAAACTCGCATCCATAGTCGAGAGAAGTAATTATTTGAAAATATGTCATAATTTAAGCTAATATTTTTACTAGATAAACAAGAATTTTAACTCAAAAGTTACAATAGCTATATACAGTTCTCACTTCATTCAAATTCTTAATTACTTGTTAAAAAATATTCGTATGATTTATTATATATTCTCAAGTATTTATTTCTCTCGACTATAGATATGAGAGTAACACCTGGTTTCTGAATTGAGAATTTAAAGTTAAGTATGTACGTCTCAATTAAAAAATTAAAATCAGAAACGAACCTATTGAAATGACGTTTAAGATGACTTACGTACTCTTAAATCATACTTAAGTCATCTTAAACGTCACTTCAACAGGTTTTCGTTTCTGATTTTAATTTTTTATTAGTTGATAGCAGGTTCAAAAAGAAGGGAGTTTTTGATGAAAAATGCTTAAAAAATCCCTGGACAGAGTGGATTTTTGATTTCTCATATTTTCCAGTATAGCATTGTGAATTAAAAATTTATCAAATATAATACTTAGGACTTTTTGCCTTGTGAAACGTAAAAAACGTGAATTGTCGAGAATAATAAGTTGAGATTTTGTACTTATGTCAATTCAGAAACCGGCCGTCTATGCTTAAGTATTTTATTTGCTTACGATAGTGACATTGGTTTACAATTTTCATTATCAGTGATTTTATTTAGTCTAAAGAATGTTTCGCCGTCCTTCGAAGTTGACCTCAGTGTGCAAAGGGCAGAAGTCCAATGCCAAAATATTTATAGTGAGCTTCCGGTACGTAAAGAATTGAAAGAAACCGACCGAAATTCAAATCAAACCTTAGTTTAACAATTTCAAAACAAAATTATCTTCATCCAAATAAACTTTACACAAGTACTTTTGAATCGTCTAAAACTTGTTTTCCTGTCACTCGTTCTGTCTTAATTTATATATTTATTATTTAGTGATATAGTTACAAGAGCTATGTCATATCGCTCACTGAATAGTACAGTGGCACAGGGGACTGTCACAGTCATTGAAGTTTAAACTTATAAACTATGTATTAGGAGCCACAAAACCGAACTTACGGTATTTTAGTTATTACATTTAATAAATTTTGCATTAACAATCATACTAACGTATTCTTGAATGTTTTGGCGACACAAGGTCTACATTAAAGTCTGGAAAACCTTTTTGGGGTGGTAAGCTTTAATTTGTGGTCCCTGGAAATATCATAAGTGGTCAGCGGAGTTTCATTAAAAAACAAAGAGTGCATCAAGCGTTTTCTCGATGAATTTAAAAAATAAGACTGATGAATAATACCCGAGACCTACCCCAATATCGCTTGCTACTAGATTTTGAGTCTACCCAAACGTAAGAAAGACAGCGTTAAAGAAAGGTCACGTCAGAAGTACCCTAAACAGTTGTTGAGTATGAAATTTATGCACGTGAAGGAAGCATTTTTCCATAACACCAGTATTCTAAACGAAAATAAATGTGATTTTTTTTATGGAAAAACAAATGTTTTATGCTCATTGTCACGTGACCGCAAACAGCTTGGGACGTCACGCTCCTCATACTCATATCAGACCTTAGAGAATTTAACCTTATGCATACATAGAACGATATTAGATTCAGAGGACCGTGACGTCATAGCGACGCCATGGCAGAAGTGGCGATTACGCGGGAGATTTTGAAAATTATAAATTTAATTTTCAAAAGTATAAATTTTTTTTTTAGAATTTATTTCATTGATGAATGATTTTTTTTTTAATTTAGTTTTTTTGTCATGTATATCTATAAATTAAAAATATAAAAAAAGTTGTCTACACCTCTGAAAATTTCCGAATTTATGAGGACAATATAGACCTTCAGGTGTCAAGTTGATTCGTACGAGTTATATACAAGTATGAGTAACATCGTGTAGTACTAAAATAAATAGATAGCAAAATCTCAAGATGCAGCTATTTTAATAAAGTTTTAGTTAGAAAATGGATCTCACATGTTTAATGGTTCAAAAAGAAACCATAATAGTACTAGAAATAACTTGGAAAAAAAAGCAACGATAAAGTGTGCTAATAAAAAAGTCTTGTCTGCGATGCTACCCTATGTCCTTCCGCTCTCGAGCGGGCAGAGAAAAAAGTACGAGTTTTATTTGTAAAACATTCGATTCACTTTGAACGTTCGATATTACCATTCGATAATTTTAAATTTGAATTGCAACGAGTGGCGTCAACCAGACCCTGAAATTGGATAGAATATACGTTATTATACCTTTGTTGCATACGTTACATAGACACTGCCAATGACATTGGAGAAATAAAATTCGAGAGATTACCTTGAAGTTTTATGTTACGAGTATTAGAAGAAAGTAACCAAATAATGAATAGAATACCTAAAGTTATTCATTATAGAAATTTTAAAACATTCTGAAATATCCAAGCGAATTTGTAAACCGATCGCGAATTTCCTGGACATAAAGACAGTTTACAAATTTACCCCCAATAAAAATAATTTAAGAACGAATTTCAATATTCCATGTTAGGGATTAAGTATATTCCATATTCAGTTTTCTCTACATTTAATTTAACACTACCAATTTTTTCTATTTTAAGGTAAAAATGTAAGTATTTATACGTAGTAGTAACTTTTGAGTTTTTAATGCATAGAACATTAAAAACTAAAAAAAAATTCATTGCTTTTACTACTTTTTCATTACATTATTGAATACTGAACAGCGCAAAACTGCAAAAAATAGAGTCATGAAACTTAATAGGCCATACAGACTCACGCCGATCCTTCTTGGCAGAAGAAGTATAAAGAATGAGAAGTTAAGAAGCATATCACATTCACGTGCCACGGGTGTTCTCGGCGTGAATCTGTCCGGCCTATAAAAGTCGAGGGTCACTTGTCATAGCGAGTGATTTGAAAATAGACTTTATTATTTAAAAAAAATAATCACACGGTAGCATTGACCTGCGCAAAACCAGTCCACAGCGTGTTTCATTCAGGTAACCCCTCGAGGTAGACGGCGCGACGACTCTTTGTCTTCTTATCATAATCGTTTTGCTGTAATAAAAATATACCTATTTGCGTTTATATTTGATCCAGATAAGCTGGTCATGTGGTCACAAACGCGCTTTATACACTTTTTGAAGACTAAGATCTAAAGCTTTAAAAATGGAACAGTATTTATTTATATCTGAAGGAATGTAATGTACTCATATTTTTTTTCTATTATTTATTGGATATATCGATTACAATTATAATTATTTATTAGATAACCGACTTTCGCGAGAGCCAATCATTGGAGGAGTGACCAAAAAATTATTATCTTTATTAAGGTATATCAGAGTTTCGAAAGGTATGTTGAGCCCAGCTACATTAATTGTGTATATTTTAAAAATTGATTTAGTAATAGCATATGATTTTTGTAAATGCCATTCTTCTGTTAGATGTGAGTTTTCTCGTTCTTTTTGTTAACCAAAAGATGTCCTGAAAGAATGATAGAAAGAAAAACTACGATTCAAAAGTAATTTTAATAGTCCATTTGAATAAAGATAATTAAAAAAAAAGCATTTCCCTGACTAAAAAAAAATGTAGTAAACTGCAAACTTTCATAGATGCGTTAAATCCCCTTTAAACTATTAGGAAAACCAAAAGAATGCTGAAAAATATATTAGCAAGTAACTGTCTTCGGAATAATTTTGTTCTTATCATCTGCTAATACTATCATTCCGTGGAAATGGATTGCCGTTATTGAACTTAACTTTTTTTAGATTTGAATTTAAAGAAAAGATAGAGCAATTATTAATTTCACAATATTTGTTATTATCAAATGATGTATACTTATACTAAGACCTCACAATTATGGAGGAGCCTGAGAATCAGGCTCCTCCCTAATTGTGAGGTCTTAGTATGAGATTCAGATTTAGTTTAACTTCATTTAGGCACAGATCCTACCTTATTGTAAAATTAAGTATAAAAACCTATGTGAATTTATGCGGTCTGATTTTCAGCTATAATGAGGCTATCAATAAACCCACATGATGTCAATCAAGAACAAGAAATCTCGCGTAGAATTTGATTGTTTCTTTGCATCGAATAAGCTTCGAATATACAGGACCGATTTTGAAAATTCTTTTACTTACGGGAAGCAACAATCTTAGATCAGCATGCATGTAGCAACTAGCAAACTCTAGCGTTAGTGTACACAATCAACAGTAAGAAACGACATAACAGGGATGAAAACTGGATAAAAAAAAATATATTTAGTTAGTCAGTCAGATAGTAGTAAAATATTAGATACGTATATTTTTTGCTTAAATTTAAACAAGAAATGACTTAGATAATACGAGTAGGCATTAAAGTTGAGGAATGAGGCTAGCTACGTCACTGTTTTGTAGAAGATGTACAAAAGCGTGACGTCATTTCAACTCTATCGTCGTAATTTATCTATTACGCAAAAAAATTATTTAAAAAAAAACTTAACTTTATATAAAAAAAAAAAAAAAAAAAAAACTTATTTCATTTTCTTCAATAATCTACCTGACGGACAAACAAATGAAAAATGTCGATCGATCGTGATTGCGTTCGAGAGTAAGCTGCTGATTAATCGAAAGCTACGTCATACGCGGGTGGCATAGGCTTTATTAACGCGGGCGAAGACCATAGGCTATATCAATAAATTCAAATTTTATTCAATTTTCCATTCACAATGCTATACTGGAAAATATTCACAATGAAATATGCGAAAAGTAACAAGTGCTTCAAAAGTTGAAGTTCTATTGGGGTGCTGGGCAGCTCAGTGTTTAGAGCAGTCACCTGGACTGCGAAAGGTCGTGGGTTCCTGGAGCTGGTGGATATTTTTAAGCGTTTTTTTACTAACAATAGGCTATATCATTAACTATATCACATTACGCGAGTGAAGTCGTGGGACAGCTTTAAAGATAAGTTGAAACACAGAAATAAATTCATGGAAATATTTCAGTCGAGTCAACACGCTGATCCATCTCTATGTCACGTCGGAATAGATTTATGCTAAACTATATATAATAGTTAATTATTTCATATTGTTTCATAACAAAAAGATAGTGTACCTAATGACGTAAATGTTTCACTATCATTCGATAAGTTAATGCCAGTAGCAAGTACTAAAATTAAATTATAACACTTAATAGTAACCATTGTTCATAATAAAATAAACTTTATTATAATTGTCACCCTTGAGGCTAAACTTATTTGTTTTTTATTTCTAACATTTAGCTAAATTAAAAGAGAACAGGAGTTATCAGAAAATTACTTATAAGGTCTATGGAGTCCCTAAAATAAACTCATACTTACAATAAATTAATTATAATACATACTGCTGCACCATAAGTCTGTCTTTGATTGATTTTGAACTCTAGAGCCAATCCATTAAAGTATAAAACGATGTAGAGATTTGAAATATGGCATTTTTGTAACACAACATGTTATTGATTTGTACAATCATTCAAAAATAAAGATAAATACGTTCATTAGGAATAATAGTAATTGTGATCGTTAAGAATACTGAGTATCTTGCCCAATTCATAGGTATTCTATGAATTTTGATGAGCGATTTTAATCTGTGAGGTTTCTGAAAAAATATATATCTGAATTCTAACTGTTAATCATTCAGTGTTTTGGATTCAGATAGTTCTAATAACCGCTTTAGTCATTGTCTGAAATGATTGAGTTGTTCACCTGATATTAAAGCAATGCGGCTGGTTACCTGCATGACAGTCTGCCCGCGACCGCGCGTACGTACGCACGCACCTGCAACGATATCGAACTATTTGAATTTCGAACTTACCGCATTCGAAAATGTAATTGTTCGAACTGTTTTCATAAATCAAACACGAACTCATATGTAATGTAATTAACAAGAAACTTACCAGTGTACTGTAAATATTGGTGTAAATAGATTTCTTTCGATTTTTAAAAGTGTTCTAAGTGTTTGTGTAAAATATTTTTTTATATAAAATCCTGTGATATTAGAATAAGGAATACAGTGACATCAAACCAGCAAGTGAGTATTGATATTAGATTCATTGTATTTTTATTCTGCTTTAATTATGTTTATTTATTTAAAAAAAAAAGAAATTTAGTTTTGTAGTAAAAAATCGCTTTATCTCGACGCACATAAATACGTTTTATAAATAGTCTTTTAATAAATTTTTGTGAAATATGTATTACTTCAGTTGTTTTCAGCTTACTCTATAATCTTGTTTACATGTGGTAAGTCTGACGTGTTGCTATATGTACACATGCATTAAATTTCGAATATTTTCGTTTTATTTTTATTCTTCGGCTTGTGTGCTGTTATAACTTTTTTTTTACAACAGTATTGTAACAATTGCAATTAAGTAGAGTACTTTAGTACCTACCTGGAATTTCGTCGGTCGGTCACTTAAGCGCTACGCTCGCTTCGCTCATTGTTTTGTAAATAACTAACCTAACATAATCTTTTTATACAAAGGGAACTTTAAGATAGCGCATAAATGTGAATAGAACACGAGAGGAAAGCTCGAGTCTTGGGACGAACACGTATTGTTATTCTTAATGAGAAATATTATTTTTATGAAAAAAAGAAACTACCTTCTATTAATGTACTTCAATCGTTTTCTGGAAAACCCTCTTCAGATAAAACTTTTATCAATCTTCAGATAAAACTTCAACACAAAAAACGTGATTTCGTCAAGAGTTTTAAAATTTACTATTTTTTGAAATTTACCTTATCATGAATATTTTATAAATTAACGTTTTGGTTGAGTTAGAGCCTGTCCTGCGTTTCGTTATACAATACGTGTTGTTAAGGAATAGTGTAGAAATTTGGTCATTTTATATTAACCTGATGTGTAGTTCGGTGATGTAGTGGATAAGCGCCGCTGTCCACGATCGTTGTTGTTGTTATTCAACTTTCGCAATGGGCGGTCAGAGGATGGGTGACCAAAAAATATTATCTCGAGCGTGTGCTTCGGAAGGCACGTTAAGCCGCTGATCCCGGCTGAAATTGCAGTGGAGGATCATGGCCAATCCTTAACCATCCATAAGAAAGGCATGAGCCCCTGCAGTGGGAATTATTGTCATTTGTGTATTTAAACAGTTTATTAATCGTCAGTGAATTATTGATAACAGCCGATGAAGAGATTTCTTTACGCTTTCTGGGGAATTTATTAAATCGAGACATATTTATAAATAAGGATTCGTTATTGTTAACTTTCCCCAAATTAATTATATTAACCGTAACATAAATCTTGTATCAAAGATAAATTTTATATATGGTCGACTGTAACTTTAATGTTAAACGTATAGTTTCTAAAATCGATATTGAAGCTATTTTTATATGAATGTCATTTCATTCACAAATAATTTTCAGTGCGTTATCTAACTGATGACTCTACGTGACGTCAAACTTAAAATTTCACCTTCACAAAGGTTTAGTTTGAATGAGCATTGATTTCTTTGCCTTTGACTGAATAGAATTTCTTTATAGCTTTGGTCATTTGGGCTTCGAATACATTCTACCTGTTGACCTTTCTGATTCCGTTTTTCAAAGGTTTGACACTATTTTTGTGTATATTAAGAAAGTTATTAAAACAAAAAGTAGGATAGGTACGGAAAAGCACATAAGTATAGGAATTGTTTTTACATAATTAAAAAAATTCTCAAATATAATTATTTTAAATTTTGATGATGTATTTGTCGCTCCTAGATACGAGTTTTGTATGAAATATTAATTATTTTTATAATTTTAATCGCGTTTATTTACACTTATTTACACGATGTTTATTATACTAGTGTTAGTCACGCAAATACGCATACCTATTATTGTAAAAAAAGTACCAAATACTTAATAACAAAATTCTTTTTGAAATCAGTAAACTTTTATTACAAGAAGGAGTTCTTCTAAAGTTGACAACTCTAATTATATCCATACTACAAGTACAATTCTATTTAAAAAAAAAATTGTTCAATTCGTTTCTTTAATTAAATAAATGGATATTATAATACCTTAAAAATTGTAATACCCACAATCGCCAGTAGTATGAAAAATCTGATATTTTTTTTTAATTCAGTGTTGCTCCCATAGTAAAAGTTGTTTAGTATATTTAAACTATCCACCCCACGAACTCCTGGCATATAATAATATTATACCTTATATACTTTATCGCACACAGTAAACCATTGACATAGAAACAAATATAATTTTTTTAACAATAATGTGAAAAAAAAGTTTGCGTCAATTCCGTATTTGACTCTCTTTTTTGTCTTATTTTGGGTAGAGAATTGCTTACCTTGTCAACAAATTCACGCTATCGTCTATTAAAAAGCTTAACGTTCTTACAACATAAGTTAAATTTAATGGCTTTGACTGATTTAAATGTGCACTTTTTCATTGGTTGTTATGTATAGCATACGGAGTACTGGTTATTCCAGCATCTCGATGGCGAAGATACCATTGTCCAGTTGATATCACGACAATTGATAAGCATCTTTCGCAGTGGCTGGTCACGGGATGGGTGACCAAAAATTTATTATCTCGGCTTTGGGAGGCACTGCCTGTAGATACAGTAGTTAATACTCGCCAATCCGCACAGGTACCACGGGTGATAGCCCAATTTCCTTGATATATTCTATCCATAGATTTATGTATCAGCAGTGGGGATTTAATAGACTGGTGATCAGGCATTATTTGTCGAACAATGAAATGGACTTGAAGGGATCAATCAAACTCTGCAAGAGATCCCTCGCGCTAAGAAAAACAATAACATGCTAACAATAGCATTGTCAATTTCACGTGTGTCCTAAAACAATATAATTAATGTTTCAACATTTTTGTGAAGTGCCTAGTCACATTATGCTAACAAAGGCATAAATTTATTTTGTATCTATTTCACGATCAAATAAAATAGTGATGGCGTCGATAATAGATATTTTTTTCAAATAACTCACTCAGGCTATGAGTTACGGTTTTTTGAAAAGTTGACTTTCTGTCATTGATTCTTCTTTTTCTTCTTTTATTAATGGATTATCTGCGCATTTCGCACTATTCTGCCAATGTCAAGTGAATAAATTAATTTGTACAAGTAAAATGAAAATGAAATTAATAAAAGATTGGGATGTGGTTTCCTGTCATTGCTTGGATTGTAGCTTCATCGGTGACATACCCTCGCATTAACGTCATGGTGACGTATTTTGATGTTTACATATTTCAGTAGATGGCGATAGTGGTGAGGGAGATAAAAAGAAGTTAACATATTTTTACATTGAAATTTCTTTGGGATATAACGTATCTTAAAAATAGTGATAGATAAGTGACTTCTATTTTATTTATCCATGAAAATAAAAACAACGCCATCTATTGGCATTAAAAATAGCGTCACAAAAGCAATGTGATTTACTCATTCATTTCGACTGCCAAAAGATGGTGTTTATGTTTGAATTTAACTGTATGTTATCAGTATCCTTCATACTTTAAAAACATAAATATTTGAATTGTTTAATTTGATACATCTATTATTGATATAACATTCTCGTGTCTCAGTTTTAGTTACCATACTCTCCGAAATGACTTGACCGATTATAATGAAATTTAGATTATGTTCAATGAGTCTGAAAATTGGTTTTCTTTTTTTATCCACTAAAAGTATCGAAAAATATCCAGCGATTAGTAATCTCAAAAGTGACTGATTCAAGAAAATGCTATTGCATTCGGGCGCCTATCATTTAATTTATAACCTTCAGCAAACCTCCACCCGACTTTAATAACATTTTTCATTTTTCACTTTTTTTAAGTTTGACGTCGGTATCTATTTTGTTCTAAGTTTCTATTTCATGCTTTTAAGTGATATTGATAATTTTTATATACTAAATAGGTAACGCTAAAAATATTTTTCTGAAAACCTAGAACCTTTTCTTAAATCTGACAAATACAATGCTGAAAACCGCATCAAAATCGGTTCGGCCAAACGCGAGATAATCGATCACAGGTCAAACTGAGAACCTCCTTCTTTGAAACCACATTAAACGGCTGCACGTCAGACTACACCTATACGCAGTTTTTCTGCAGAAAAATGTTCTATAATTGATGTAAGCCTTACGTATCTACAACATTCGATAATGGGTATTGATCCAAAGTATTAAGTGATCGTTAAATAAAAATTCAACGACTATATTTATAATAAAACACGTGCAAACTCCAAAATATTTATTCATATCCTATGTGTCATTGTGATGCTCTGATATGCCAATTTTCGACAAGATTATTCCAATATGTCCACTGTAATTTTAATCTCGTGCGTACACCGCTGTCAAGAGATATCTTTTCGTACGCATTTTAATATCATATTAACGTTGGCATTGATTTATTCACATTTTATTCAATTTATCCGCTGATAAAATGTGTCAAATCTTTGCCAATTTGTTATCTATACCTACATTGTTTTTTTTTTTGGGAAAATACTTCAACTTCTTCTTCCGTAAACATGAGAGCTGTGTTTATAGAAATCCAAACTGAGTATACGAAAAGAAACTGAAAAAAAGTTTGAAAAATTACCATCTTACTCTCCCGGTTTATATAATATAGCCTGCTGATACACGGACAGACTGACAGACGGACGGACCGAGAGCGGAGTATTAGTAATACGGTTTCCGTTTTTACCTTTTGGATGCGGAACACTAAAAATAAAATAGTAGAGCAGCGATTTAGAAAAAAAATGTGACATGGTGTGAAACAGATATAATTCATTTTTTTTTTGTTTCCCCTTACTTCGCCCGCTTAAATTATAGACTATATCAGCCGCATATGATGTAGCTTCTCGTAGGTAAAGGAATTTTTGAAATCGGTCCAGAGGAGAACCGATTCAAACACACAAACATTTCCACTTTATAATATTAGTATAGATATATAAACAAAGAATAGAAACACGAAAATTACTGAATATCTTTCAAGCTAATCAACCCAGTATATTTAAGACGACTAACTAAATAATACATAACACGAGTTAATTAAATGGTGCGTGTTTTCTATACTAATATTATAAAGATTATTTGCATCGAATAGAATAAACGAATAAAAATTATGTAAATAAATCGCGGGAAAACAGCTACTTTTTTAATTAGGGTCGATGCCATATCTACCTTTTCCATGTTTATTTATTTTTAATATTCTTTTAAATTGTTTAGCACACATTATATTTCTAACAAAACAAGAGGTAGTTTAATAGAATTCTAATAACTATGCCACTTTACTTGATGTGTTAAAGTAATTTAAAATGTATTACGTTTGGAAATATCTTGTTATGAGGTTAATCCTCATTATCGAAACCGCTTTTAATCAGTCCAGTTAGTAAAATCGGATATAAAAACAGTCGTAATCATGTTTATTATCGAAGTTACTAATTACACTAATGTCATTGCAATCTTGGTACTTTAAAAAGATAAAGGTTTTAGGTGCTTGGGATTATTATTACAGTTTTTATTAATATTATATACGTAATGTGTAGAAAAGGAATTCGATAGCGCTGAGGTGATTTGGAGCAATAACAAAGGCCGTTCATAGGATGGGTGATCAGAAATGATTATCTAGAGCTACTCGGTGCTTCTCCGACTAGACTCACGTGGTGTGTCACGGTCTCCCTATTCGATTCTATTCAAAGGGACATTAATGGCCGATGGTGATTATCCCTTATGGCCCACAGCCCTTTGTATTGTATCCATATTTCGTATGGTATTTTACGTTTGTTTATTAATAAAATGATTTGCATTGTTGTACTCGTAAAACTATTAATTTGCAATTAGCCTTATTTCCAAGTGACATACAAAACATTCCGTTTTAGTCAAAAGATAATAATTGGATCCTATTGAAGTACACACGGCTACACGACAGGTTACCTCAATAAATCAATTGATTTTAAACTTTACTTTCAAACTATTTAAGTTTAAAATCAAGTGGAGAATTTTGATTGATATACATAACCTATAGTGCTGTTGCCTTTCAAAATCAACGTAACTGCCAGATTAATTAATAAAATCATGTAAGACGAATGAAAGATATTCACGAAAATTGATTTTTGTAATTTAATAAATATTTCATTTAAATATTTACGGTTGTAAATGTTTGTAATAATAATAGTGAAGAATTTGTAGGTATATTGAAAAAAAAGCGGTTATCAACTTCTCAGTGTTTATAGACATCAGACAGAGAAAAAAGTAGCCTTTGCTGAGTTTCTTGAGGGTTTTTCTCAGTACAAGTTCTTCCGTTGTAAATATTCGAACGGATGGCATAGCTTCCGACTTTCACGAGTGCATGTAACAGCTAAAACTGAATAAATGGTATCAAATACTAATATTTATTCATTCTTTATCTTCGTTGTTGTTAGCAGGTTAAAAAAGACTGCACTGATTACAATTTTTTTCTTAATGAATATAAAATATTTCCAAATACCGAATAAATCTTTTAGAACTCATTGATAATATATTTTTATTAGGAGATATGATGAGATTGTGATTAGAAACAAATGAAATGGTGATGTCATAATCCTATTAAAAATTTATTTATATAAATGGCGTATACCTCTATATTGTTGAGAGTCCAAGTAGGTATATAACAAATCTGAACCAACTTCATACCAAAAACATCAAGAGCCGAAACTAAACTGAAACGTATTCTAATCAAAATCTCGTTAAAATAATTATAGTCATTTAATTGCAGTTTGTTTAATTTAAGTTGTGTCTATCTGTGCAGTCGATATATGGGAGTAGATTTTCAATTTTCATGAACTCTATTGTATCTACTTTCTTTAACTCTTGTTTAATTTTAAAGGGGTTTCTAGACGGGAAATATTCTTCGGTAATTAATGGCCGGCAACATTGCAAGCAATGAGGGTTAGCGCGCATTTTGCCTTTAGAGGCGCTAATGTAGCGTGAGATCTTCAAAATGTCAATTATCACACTTTGTCGGTGAACTACACACGTTTTCTTTAAAATAAAAGAATTTAGCGCTTTGTTTGGGGTACGTGGGATATATTTAAGCAATTATGAATTACGGGTCAATGACTGTTAGTGCTTAAAAAAACGGAAAGTAGTGCAAAATTAAACCGGATGAAAGAAGAGCTAAATCAGACTGTTTATTCGGCATGTTCGTTATTTTTGATAAATTTGTTTATTGATGTATTATGAAGTACGATTTCAGTTTAATCTTGTGGTAAACAAACGTTATCTTGTGAGCGAAGTATCCCAGCCATACAGCCATTTCTGGCATGATCGGGCTATAAGTCGCTAATAGCACACTCTCTAATTTTCGAAAAATAATGTCGATTTAGAAGCCCCTTAAATCTCTGAACAATGATTTGGAAATTATTTTTGCGATAAATATGCAAGTTACTGAAGTCACTGTTTTGTCGTGTTTGTTAATATTTAACGTTAATGTATTCATTATTCAGTTATTTACAAGTTCTGTTGGATTTTAACAATGGTTCGAAGGTTGGGTTCACTCAACCCCATTTTATTGCGATTCATAAGTTTTCAAGACCTTGTTTCTCGTTAAAAAGATACAAAAAATTAGTGTAGGTACTAATTTTGTTTGATAAAGATATATTGCAAAAAAAAGATTCAGGAAACAAAAAAAAATTATCGATTGATCAAAGAATAAAAAGTATAAGACTTATCTTTATAGCGTTATCGGAAGCTAATGTGTACAGCTATCTGTTTATATCAACAAAATTAATTACTACCAATAATTAGACCCTATTATACGAGGTGCCATGGTAGCTACACATTTTTAAAGATGAATAAAAATCAATCGGATAATTTAGATAAATAAATTTGTGTTTATATAAGACCAATTACCAATATCGACGTCATTATTTGGAAAAAAATTAAAGGAATTATACTATACTATGAAGGTAGGCTGTAAGTCAGTGATGACACTTACGATATTATTAGTGGTACGGTCAGTTGCACAAACGTCCATTAAGGTTTAATGGCACCTTTAAGCTCTAATGAATGTAAAATTTGTATTGGTAATATCGCTTTAAACTAATGAATTTTAAAGGGATGTTTGTGAAACTGGCTGTTAAACTTATAATTATTTGTGTAAATTTAAAATTATATTTAGCACCGGCTCAATAAATTTTGACACCCTAGGCATAACTCTGGGTCCCTAGGCAAAACACTGGAAGTTGACTTCCTAGGAAAAACACTAGAACGATAGGTACCTTTAAAAAACACATCTAAATAGTTAAGTACGCTAGTGTAGGTACAGGTAAAATAATATTTAATGTAATCGGTATAAAGACAGTAATTTTGCCAACAATAAAATAAAATAGAACGCTAGTCTAAGAATTTTGTGTTTTTGTATGCCGGTGACATACGAGTACACTCATATTCAAAAAACAATGATAAATTTTTTAAGGTACTGCATTTTTAAGGTTCAAGTTATATAGAAAAATAATATAATAATCGGTTTGTCCTACCGCCCTCCAAATACGAGTGCCCTAGGCGATTGCCTACTTTACCGATATGGAAGAGCCGGCCCTGCTTTAAATTGTATAGTTTCAACTCCAACTAGTTTTATTATAGTCTCAATTTTGCTCGTTTGAAGAATAACTTTCATTATATCGAATACTTAAGTAAATAGTTATTGATATTTTATGAAATAAATGATTGTAAACTATGTCATTACCAAATCAATATCACTAATAATTATGTGTACCGAACGTGGCGTAATCACATAATCACACGTATTTTGTTTATTTCAATAAAAGCAAACGTGAAATACTTTAAAGGCAATCATAAAAACGACATAATAATGATCTAGGATATCTTTAATAAAAAAATATTATAACATATATATATGTTATAATCCACTCAAAGAAAAGATCAAAGCATTTATTTGAAAGATATGCTTATAGAAAATTTTGCTGTCTATCCAACCCTTACTTAAATAGGGCTTCTGACGTCGCAAAGTGACATGAAGCTCCATAACATTATTTTCTAGGGCTTAGGCACATGCCAAGAGCTTGAGCAAATAGGAATGTGCGTGTGAGTTGTAATTGTTTAATTTCTTGTTTTGTTTGATTTATAAGACTAATATAAGTCAAGCGGTCTAGTCTATAAATGAAGCTAAATAATAACTAAATATAATGAAAAATACAAAAAATATACATTCTTATGGTACTGATGAGCACAAAACTTAGGGGCGTAGACAAGGCGCTTGTGGCATCGACATTTAATCCGGCATTGTTTATACCAGGGACAATTTGGCCTTGTCTCATTTCATTTGACAAATGGCCAAATCAACAATTAACTTTACACTCCTGTTAAATAACTAACGGTTCAAATGGCATGTCGCTTTTGTTTCCATAGAATTGTTATGAAAACAACTCTACGTTCATGTAAAACGGTCTCACGTTGTTCAAACAAACATTACCTACTCGTATCGCTTATGTTTTTTTTTTCTAAATATTGTCAAAGAACTGTTCTTTGATTAGTTTTTAAAGCAGTTCAAAATTAGGCAGCGGATATGTTTAGGCATCTTTTAAAAGTCAAAAAGAAGAAGAAATCAGAAAATATGACGCCATTTATTGTTTTAGTTTTTGAATTCATTCTTCTACAATAAGGGCCCAAGCGTAATACAACAATTACATATTATGCAGTTGAAATCTGCTATTCAAAAAATACTTATTAGAAAGCTTATTATAAGAATGCTTGGACTTAAGATGGTCCAACAACTGGGTAGGTGAGTTCTTCTAAATTCATTATATCTCAAATTATGTTATCATTATATGTCATATTTCTCTATGTATAATGTATTGATCTGGTAATGACGTGGTTTTGTGAATGTCGTTACTCCCATTAGAGCTGATGATTTTCTTGCTCGTTCTTCTTATCAGCCAAAAGACGTCCTGAACACTCGTTCAGTAGGGGAAAAATGTTAGACGATTCAAAAGTACTTTTAAGAAGTCTATTTGAATAAAAAATATTTTGACTTTGACATTCTTATTAAACAACAGGATCATGCGTTAAAGACGTTTGAGATTTCGTTCATAAGTTTTTAAGTTTTGTTTAACAGACAAACAAGGTAGACCTTTTTTATGTTGTACAATAACATATCATTTGAAAATTATTTGCGTATGTATAATAACCGAAACAATACATAATGTTCTGACATTAATCTCAGTTATAACTTGACTGATATTAATTTTTCTGGTTTTATTAATATTTTTGGAAAGTGATTTATCGCAATAATTATTAAACTTTTACTCGAATATGAAAGGAAAATTAACAGATATTTCAATAATAATCATAATTTAGTATTTTCTGATTTACTATCACAACGGTTTCGATTTGCAAAATATATTACCTAGTTCTTTATTTTCTCACAATATCCTTCTGATTTTTTTAATGATTTTATTTTGTTCCGATTTTTTGTATGCTAAACGCTTACATAAGATTGAGTTTAATGAAATACATAAGACCAAATAAGAATGGTTGATATCTTTTCAATTAAATAAATATTCCTTCTATAATAGAAAAAAGAAATAGCTACCACTACTACACAATGCGTCAACCAGACCACAATCTTCGCAATGCGGTTTACAGTACCCAGGAAATAACTGGAGTAATTCTGAACACGTATTTGACATATCTTACTCATCATTTTGTCGTCGATCACAGAATAAATTCGTACAATTCCGTGGCTAGAGCGTCACCAAGGTTTGTTTAAAGGTGCCATTAAGGCTCTCTTGTACGCCGCTTACGTTCCCATACAAATATGAATCAAAGACGCGCTCGTTTGTTTTCATACATTTTTAATAACAGGAAAAAATTAAATGCGGTTATAAAAAATCTTCAGGTGATTTTGGATTAAATCAAAACCTATTTTTAATAATTTTTATATAGTTAAGATGAAATATATTAGTCGTAAAATCGATCCAAAAAACCAATTTAGTAGTCATCTTAGCGATTTTTTTATCGAGCCAGTTATTGAAATTTCTGTTTCTGTTTTAGCAAACGGTCGATCATATGTTTAATTACCATAAAAATATTTTATTTAGCAAATATTAGCATAGCCTTGGAATAAAATTGATTAATAAAGTGGTAATTTCAAATAAATTTTAAACCATTCACTGCGAAACAATGATCAAAAGTAAGATATAATATTATGATATTTATTTATACATTTAAAAATCTCTCAACGAATTATTTTTTTATTAAAACATATTATGAGCTATCGATATACTAACCCCTGATGTAATATCTCCGTAGCCCAGTAGTATAGATGCCAGTTGTCATCTCTGAGGTGTCCAGTCCAATTCCAATGTCTGAAAATTATTTCTTTTTTCATATAATAGGGATGATGACTAATTTTTGTTTGTTTGTCCGTCAGGTAGAGTGTTAAAAAATATTAAACACGTATTTTTTTATTTTTTTCGTAATCATAAAATTACGGCGTTACATTGAGTTGAAATTTCGCATGACGTCACGTTAGAGTACGTTTTCTACTCAACTGTGACGTAGCGAGCCCCCACTCCTCAACTTTAATGTCTGTTATCTATACTATTTCTTGTTAAATTGAAATAAAAAAAAATACGTATCTAATATTTTTCTATTATCTGACTGACGGACTAAATAGAATTGCATTTTTTTTACCCAGTCATCATCCCTATTTTGGGTCTGGGTGTTTCTGTGACCTTCGAAATTTTCATAATGTCCGTGTAATATGTAAATGATATTGAGCACGGTAATGACGGAATTAGAATTTACACAACAAAGTCAATTCCGTGTGACATAATTTTATGATAAAAAGTAAATATTTATCATTGCCTTCGATCACCTGTGTTTATGACAAACGACACGTTTAACACGTAACATTTCAAAACATGACATAGTTTTATAAATTACCAATGTTGTTTACAATAATAATGTGTAATACGGCCTACCGTGGCGAATCGTTCACGAGTTGCACAATATAACAATCTTAATTATAATCGGTCGTTGTGTCTGGCCAGTCATAGGATGGGTGACCAAAATTTTAGTATCTCAATCTTCCGTGATTTGGAAGACACGTGCAGCCATTACTCCCGGCTGTATCTGCAAACGTTAACACCCACTTATCCGCACTGGAATCTCAAATATTATTCCATTCGATTTCAGCAGTAAGGATATTTTTTGGATGATATGAAAAGATATTAGAAAATATTATATAATTTTTAATAAAAATAAAAGTGTATAAAGTGATTACCCGTAGTATGGACTTAAATTTACATGTCAGTCCCACGCAATAGTCAATGACAATTTTTTTCTGCTATTAGTTTACTAATAAACAAAGTAGCGTTGGACATTCATGGGTCGAAAAATGGGTAAAATCCCATTTATTACCCCATTTATTTAGTTACAGGAAAAGTAATAACCAAATTTTAATTTTATATTTTTTACTAGGTATTATTTTCCTCTTTGTTTTTCTCTCTATAAAAGCCTTATTTTTGCTTCAACTACTCGTAATTATTGAGAAATAAATTACACGAATGGTCCAGTTATTCTATAAATGATTTTGGAATCCATGTTATTATTTTATTTTAAATAAAATAAATAATATTCTAAGGTAGCATAAACTTAATACAAATAAAACAGTTACTTTCCTAAGTCACAGCGACAAAAATTTATGTTTTTGTTAATAGCATTTTTGGTCATACCGAAATTCGTTATGGTATTACCTACATTTATAAGTGGTTACTGTACATTCAAAGCTGAACAAAAAGAGATAGAAAAAACTATACGCTCTCATTTGATGTTTCGGTAAAAAGTATAAGAAGGGCCTATTCATCTTAACCGTAGAAAAATGTTGATATTTGGTGGATATCAGATCACAAATTGTGTCACAGATCGCGTAACCTGTAAAAAGATAAAAATAGCATTACTGAACTTTAAACAACCAAATAATAAAAAAAAAACAATGTATTTTTCAAACGATTATGTAATTTTCGAAATTCGAATGTTAAAGTTTTAAATTAGTATTTTTTGTATTTAATTCGTGTTAGTAGAATTTCAAATAATAATCGAAGACGTATTTGAAATAAAGTAAGTTTTACTTCGTATTTTTTTCTTTTATATTTTTTTAATATAATTATAGTCCTATTAGTACTACTTAATATAGCACAGTAACTAAATATTAAGGACTGTTGTATATAACCTATTTAGTTTTGAAATTTGATAAAAATAGGCAATGGAATGCAATATGAATATTATATGTAGATATTTTCAGCTTTAGTGTTTAAGGCCTTAATAATAACCAATGTATTTAATCGTTATGTAGTTATACAATTGTCTCCTGAACTCAAAGTCACATTGGATTGACGTGAATAGAGCTATATGTAACTAAACAACGGAGTTTTTTTGTTTCGTAAAAAAGTACCTTCAAGTAGGCTTCATAACAGAAAAAAACGAGGTCAAGTGCATATCGGGGGTTTAAATAAATAGTTACAAGAGCGATCATCACTTCTTATGTGAGTGTTGTATGCAAGATACTTGACTCACAGTAGCCGCGATAAGATGGAGTATTTGATTGATAAAGGTCAGATTAGACCTTCGAATACTTTCCGATTCATCAATTAGCAATTATACAAATTTTACATTTTAAATAAACCCCATCACGCACACCTAGTGCGTATTATTGGGTGGCTATAAAAAAAAACAGTCACCTACCCGACAATTAAAGTTTTATTTTATATTGTAGATGATTGTCCTATAAACCGACACCATTTAGGCGTTCCTGCCGTTTACACAATGGTGATGGCCTGTGATCGCCCATCATGGGCCACAGTGTGGAGCCGGTGTCAGAATAGTACTCATTACGATCTTACAACCATATTTCATTGATTATTCGATACAGGAATAATTTTATATGTTTACTATTATTTAATGAAACGGTTGAAGGCGTTTTTGATTTCTTGTTTTCAATAAAATTGCAACTAAGAATGAGGTAAACAAAATCTGACATAAACCAATTTTAAACACATTTTTAAAATAAATTGGCTCATTTAATTCGAACGATTTAATGTTAAATTTTAAAGCGTCAAAACTCCCACAATTGCGGACGCTAGGTGTCGCTGAAGCCGCGCACATAACCATTAACAACAAATACTAAAAAATAGAATAAAATAAATATTTAAGGGGGCTCTTATACCACAAACGTGACTTTTCGTTTTTTATAGACCTTTGATGATCGAAAGAACTTACCAAGTAACGTTGGATCAAAATTATGTGAGCAGCTTCATTCGAATCGTATCTAAATCGCTTCGAATCTTACTAAGTGAAGTTCGATCAAAATTATATGAGCGGCGGGCAGCAAGTTGCGAAACATAATTGTACGGATCCCTCCGATCTCCGTTCTAATGGCACTTGGCCTGTGTTTTTACTATACGCATCAAGACAAAAAAAATACTAAAGGCATGATGGTCGACAACCCTACAACTAGGCCCTTGTCGTTTTTAACAATTGTGAAAGATTACGGTGCAACACTCGCTAGAGCGTGTCCGACTTGCAACACCTAGAAACCGCGCTTTTTTATATTAAAATTAACAAAACGGAAACGTAGAGATTAACTCGGAACGATCTAACAGTCAAGGTCTCTTCTACACTGACGACCATAATAACTGAACAACTTTAATATTTAAATAAATGAAATGAAATGAAAATACGATATGTATCTTTATTCAAGTAGGCTATTACAAGCACTTTTGAATCGTCAAAAAAAAATTTTCCCCCTACAACTTGTTCAGAACGTCTTTTAGCTGACAAGAAGAACAAGCGAAAGAAACTTACCAGCTCTTTATCATAAGTTAAATCATAAAATACTTTACCTATTAAAAATTAACTTACTTTCTTTCATTGAGTAAGTTGAATGATTTTGAATGAAAAAATATCATTATAAAATGACATTTGAAACTTAAAAATGATTGCTGACATGGTTTATATATTTTTTTAATATTTAAAAAAATGGGTGTACGTATTATATTAGTTGAATTCCCGCGAGTTCGCCTACTTGAACAATAGCCGACTAGCTTTCCGCCAACGACTTCGTCCGCGTGGTCCATATAAACTTCATTTCTCTATTTCACCCCCCTATTTACAACGGTGTTGAAGTTCTAAAAATCTTTTCTTAGCGCCCATTGCATGATTTAAGCAATTACCCCTATACCAAACAAGTTTCAAGGTACAGTTGTTTTGACTGCGCGTTGTAAGTCAGTCAGATATGACCAGTGGTCGGAATTAGGTAGAGTTATTCATGTACTTACACTGATTTCATACAGCAAAAGAATAAAGTGGATATGCCTCAAATCTCGAGATTAATTTTAAACAGCAGAAAAAATCCCGTGATTTTTTAAATAAAAAGTTATTTACTTTTACACAATTTAAACTACTGCACGCACGACGTTGCCAAACTTACATCAATGACATCGGATGTCCAAAGTTGCAAAATACCAATACGCGCGATGTTGCCACGAGGGTCCACATTAATATCCACATTTCGATGCAAGTACATAAATAATTCTACCTAATTCCGACCTCTGGATATGACTTTTATACCAATAATAGTGATCACACTATTCGATGCAAACAAATAATGAAATCTCTCCTCCTTATAATATTAGTATATTAGTAGCCTAGAGTTCGTGGTAAGATATTTTAATTACTATAATATTTTCCTTTACTACCACAGGTTTTAATTTCGTTGACATAACTGTTATCGAATTATAAAAAGTAAATTTAGGGGACCGCTTAATTTGCTCGTGAGTGTACTGATAGAAATTTTAAAGTTAATATAATTTTCCGAGTCGTGACGTAACGTAACAGAGTTAGCGCAACACAAAATTTAACAGTTGTAAATATTAAAATGGTTATAGTAACAAAAAAAAAACAATAATACCTTTTTAGTTTTAGTACATTAATTACATTTTGTACTATATTTGTTATTTCTATTTTTCTTCGGAGGTTTGACCTGCAATCGCTATATGAAGTCGTTTTGGAATCTTTTTGGAATATGTAGCTATTTCCATAAAAAGATCTCAAGGAATGTTTTATCCCTTGGTAAAATTATTTTCTTATAGTGAAAAACTACCTAGAAATCAGTTGCGTAATTAAGTAAGAGTTCTCCTCAGGCACAGTGAAAAGCAGCAGCGGCGAGTGATTTTAAGATACAAATATTTAAGGAAACACTGGCTTAATAAATGATATTTCAACTAATATGCGTATGAAAAATATGATATTATAAACTTTGCCTCATGCAAAGTTCGACCCTTAAGGGGGTAAAAAAGAGAGAGGTAAACTTTGTATGAAATTCAGTCTGCTTAATCAGCCATTAAGCAGACTGAGTTTCATACAAATTTACAATTTTACATGTATTAAGTTGATAAATAGGTAACTAAATGGTTAACTTAAATACGCGTAACACATTCAATATGTTTACCAGCCATTATAAAATTAATCCGTGTAAACCATTATACTAATAAAACGAGTAGGTAAAATAGCTTGTTTCAGCGTTTGAGGAAGTTCAATCCATAATGGAGTATAAAGTTTGTATAGAAACTTTCTTTAAGGTTTCATATAAAAATAACTTTTACAGAATTTCAGGGTACTCAAACAGTATGGTGTTGAAAATTTTTATGGAAGTGCGTAAGTTCTTTATTATTGAGCTACTTATTAGTTAGAGTTACTTATGCCATAGTATGTGTTGAAAATCATGTAATAGACGCGGGCGAATCTGCTAGCGGAAAAGTTCATATCATGTAGTTAGAAGTACGTTACAAAAAAGATTGTTTTCTATTTTTTTCTGTTATATGATTGTTATCATGAGACTTTGTAGATAATGATTTGTTACTGATAAACGTACATAACTCTTATCTATTCTGTGATCAATTGTGATCAAGAAACAAAGAAATGGATACAGAATCTGTAATTTTATTACATACGTAATGTTTGTAAGAGATAATCTTCGAAAATACTAACTAATGAAAAACATATAATCTATAAAAATGCACAAGTCTCAGAACTGTCGTAAAAAGTTATGAAACCGATTAAATCAGAACTTATCTGTCGACCATAATGTACCCAATGGTTTGCCAAGTACTCCTAAATCTATTATGACAAGGATGGATAGCTCCCATAGAGAGACAAGTTTCGATTTAATCGACTTGGCTTACGTTGATTTTATAACTGTTTATGGCAAAAGAATTGCTTTGTGAGACTTGTGCAATTTTATAAATGTTGTTTTTTTTTGATGGGATCTCATTTCTTTTTGTAGGTACATAGTTCTCATGTTTTCCTTATATTTTGAGCCTCAGTTGTGGGCTTTCTCAAAGATCACTCTCTGTCTCTATTGACTTTTAAAAAGACGTTGATATATTAGTTTTCGATAAATCTATTCGGTGAATGAATTAACAATAAGTATATTCAGAATACAATTAAAGTTAACATTGATTAGACAGTTCTAATAAATAAATAAAGTGTCGCATACGTTTGACTGCATGTAAATACTGTAGAACCAACGTCCATTAATGCATTTGTTAGCCAACCGTCGTTGGTCCACTCTATGCGCCACAGGTATGTAGATTTATAAATAGTGTCTACAATCCAAGTTTGTACTACATATACTTTACTCATTGTTGTATTGCTGAACAACCAAAGAGTAATGTAAACAACACATTGGCAGATGTTTTTAAAATGCTATACACTTATTAAAAGATCGAGTATCACCGCCATCTTTCATTCATTTCATTTTCATTTTACATGCAATAATTAATTTATTTACTTGACATTTGCAGAATTGTGCGAAATGCGCAGATAAGCCATTAATTATAAAAGAAGAAGAAGAACTTATAAAAAATCCGAAAAACTAAAAAACGGGACAACTATTTCATAATGTTAGATTTTTTCCTTAATTTTTATGTTAAATAATAACTGTGTTCAAAATTTGGAGTCTGTGGGTCTGCTAAAAGTACCTTAGAATTTTGATGATCTTTGAGTCAGTCAGTGACAAAATTATGGATTTTTAAATTGTAATAATTCTTAAAGTACCTACTTGTTCAAATTTAATGTTATTTAGAAACATGCTTTGTTATGTGCTACCCTCTTGGTCACTGAAATTTTAAGCTTCTATTTTATTCCATAACGAAGTTACAGGAGTTTAAAAATGAAAATGTGATTGATTACGCCGGTAAAGTCTCTGGGAAATAATATTTTTCTAAGAGGCAGGTGATATAACCAAAAACTTTATTTTTTTAATAAAATAAATTATTAACTTGCGTATGCAAATTCTAACGCAAATTGTGTTATAATTTACAAAAACGTGAGAGACTTATTAAACTACTTAATGTTTTTAATCTACAGAAGAAAACGTGTTACAAAATTAGGGCTGCCCACAACAATATAATCGTACAAAGATTAAAAGAAACCACAGACGTAACACAAAGAAGAGCTCAATGGTGCAGTGGTTATCGATGAGAAAGTAAAGCAATTTTCGCCTGTCCACAGGGCGGGTGGGCAAAAATTTACTTTCTCGAGCTCTTCCGTGTAGCTCTTCTAACTGCTGTAGTAAATAGCCATTAAAATCATGGCCGATTATCTCTATCTCTATCTCTATTATATTTGATACGAGCAGGGAAGGTCTATGCTCCAGCAGTGGGTTGATAGACTGATGACGATGATAGAGATTTTG
This sequence comes from Diatraea saccharalis, assembly GCA_918026875.4. NCBI lineage: Eukaryota > Metazoa > Arthropoda > Insecta > Lepidoptera > Crambidae > Diatraea > Diatraea saccharalis. Next base: position 19,514,187 of record OU893339.1, read on the forward strand.
GTTCATTGAATAATTATAATATTTTTTTGCGGTTGTCGATTTAAATATGGTACATTTTAACAATCCCTTATATAACATTAGATTGAAAATATTAATGATCACGAAAGCTTAAAACAACATATTATTATATAACTAACTGTACGCCAACGGTTTCACCAGCCCGGTCCTGTATTATACATATTAATATTCATATTAATATTCATCTTGAATCATACTGTATATTGATGAAATGTATGAAAATGTATTGTGTGGTTTACAAGATCTCAGACTTAGGACAGCAGGAACCTAATTTGTTTTATACTATGTATAGATAACCCAATACAAAAATATTTTTGACTTAAAAATTATGTGTAATATTTTTTACGCGCTACAAGTTTTTTAAGTCAATTACTGTTAGAGAAAACTTTGATTATTGTACTTTACGTACGTTAGAGTATGTTGTTTATGTTATAGTCATTAATACTGAAAGATTGGGTTTTCACTCTCATTTCAGTAAAAACCCAATCGAAGATCAGTCGTGTTTTATGACTTCATCGATGTTTTATGCAAATGGCTGTGGTTTTGACATTGTATCTGTCATTTGCAAATTATTAATTACAATATTAATTTTGTAATTTAGTTGCTTTAACATTATTTTACATATGTTTAATTAGGGGTTTTCCTGATTTCCTTTTACCGCCGTAATCTTCTTCGTTCTATGTATATTCTTAGCGTATATTCGAAACAACGTACCGTAGCTTCTGTTTAATACTATGAATTTTGACTAATATTAAGTGCAATCTCAGCGTAAATTTACTCCGCTAAACAACGCTAAACCCTTTTTATTAATAAACACTGTTAAAGTTTAAAAGTGGTACCTATATTTAAAAAATCGTCCTATAATTACTTGCAGTTTATATTTATACGTTAAAACTGTAAACTGCATTAATTCTATTGCATACATTGTTTGTTATTATGATAAGCATATGTGTTTTTAACGAATGTCATTACTAAAACCAAGCAATTACAATCATAAAGACGGAATTACTACTCGTTGGCATAGTGGATAAGCAACCTTCGCAAGGGTCAGTCACGGGATGGGCCAAAAAAATATTATCTCGAGCTATTACGTGATCCAGAAGGCACGTTAAGCTGTTAGTCCTGGCTGCATTTGTAGCCGTTCATACCCTCCTATCCGCATTGGGCCAGCGTGGAGGTTCTTTCATAACCCATCCTCCTTAACCATCCATAAGGAAGCCTAGGCCATCCATCCATACATAATTTCCATAACACATGAGCTGTAACTACTTGTGGTCAGAGCAATATATAGGCAATCGTCGACTTACGTCGTTTCGAGTTACATACATAATCATTTTAAGAACTTACTCTTGATAAAAAAAGAAAAGCTTTAGTAAGAATTGTTTTTTCTAAATCTGTGTTCTTGGAAAGAAAAAACATATTTTTTACTTATAAACTTAAAAAAAAATATATCTCGACTTACGCCGCGTATTTCGAGAACCTTATATGCCGTAAGTACGAGGTCCGCCCGTACAGAATGTTGCGTAATACTTTATTTTTTCAGCGTTTCGCAAGCCCTACATACCATGTCAATTAGTGTCGCAAATCAATTTATTGGTGTACGTTAATAGAACGTTATCAATCAAATGAACAATTCAATAACATGGAGTAAGTACAAATGGATTACCAAGTGCTTTCTACTCCAAGGTCTTCGGTAATAACGCTCTAATTAACTCATCGATAGGTGTATAAGTATATTTCCAATAGATGCCGCTTATTTGTTGTTTTATTTTTATTCGCTTCCTGCTGTTAGTACGCTGAGATCTTTAAAACTAGACTACTAGGGATGAAACGATACCACCGATGTAACGATACTTTTACTCGATACCGTATCGTCATGAGGTATCGCACTTGTATCGCACATTCGATAATATTGATAGCTAATAACAATACTCTGTTTATGGAAGAACGAGAAGTAGATTCAGATCCAGGCATAAAAAGTGATGCATATAGTTATTTAAAATTTTGTTAGCAGAATATAGATTTTTAACTACATAAAATTATTAATAGAGGTTAGGAAAGCTCCGTTATACGACAGGGACCGTGGCGTCCCGTCATTTGGGACTTTTTCATGAGATAGACTTTAGACACTTTACCACAGAGCGAACAGTCATAAGCACGAGAGTTATTTGATTTTTCCTCAGTGAGTGACTGACCAAGTATCGATATAAATACTTATTTCACGATACTACTTGTTACTCGGTGCTATAGTATCGATTCCAAAGCACATGTTTTCGAAAGAAAAGTATCAAGTAAGTACTTGTATTTATTCGTATCGTTTCATCCCTATACACAACAGATCTTAATGCGATTTTCATCGATATACAGATTAATTCAAGAGATCCATTTAAATATAGTAAAGTAGTAAATTATGCAATTAATATCATATTGTTTCTAAATGATTATGTTTTTCGTCTCCGATTACCTTATCAAAGGTGCTATATACTTTTAACTTAGCAACGAAACAATGTATGTGATATTCTTTATTATCTAGTTATTTCATTATTCTAATATAAACTTTATAATAAACTGATTATTTTTTTCACCATATTGATCTTTCTTGTTTAGAAACTGTTATTTGAAAATGTTTCTCATCCAGACATCGTACATCGTATATTTCTCTTTTCTGTGTTCTGTGGTATAATTTAATACTTTGACAATGAAATTGCCCTATACCTAGTAAATTTTTAATTTGATTACTATAGTATTATCAAATAAAAATGGCTTTAGACACTCATTATTTTGTATTAATAATTTTATAGTATAGATATAATCATTGTATTGAGTTATTTATCAACTTTTTCAAGATAGGTAGATATAGGAGTGTATAGTTAAGCGGCTTATTGTATATTGCAATTGTCTAAAGTAGTGGTAGATTATTATCCCTATGAATCCTTTTGTTAGGAAAATTTATTTACACACTAAAATATATCTCTAGATGCGCTTATGATATCATAATTTTATTTTATCTTTAACACATCTTATATCACGTTCCAAATTGAGATTGTTTTTATTATACATTTATTAATTTTGTTCGTGAAAAGTTTACTGTATTATTCCAGAAACCCAACTTTGTCCAAAAGCGCAGAAGCTTTTTACAATCTCTAGAAGATTCCCCGTTAAAAATATATTGAGTGTCATAATATATACATATTTTCATTCGCTTATTTATGACGTTATAATTAATTATACGACAATTACTGTTTTATATTCTTAACAAAACGAAATCAGAGTTTGACCGATAAGAAGTAAAAATTATGCTAGAAGGTTATCTAAGCAATAATTAAGCAAAAGTATGCACCTAGATAATCTCAAAGCCCTGACACCTTTTATGAGATTATCATTTACAATTGACATCAATCTTTATCATATTCTACATTACAATAATAATTATCAAGAAATGAAATGCCATTTATTTTATTTATATTTTATACTATACTAACATTATAAAGAGAAAGAAATAAAATAGGCTCAAAAACCCTGTGGTGCGACCTCATAACTCTATAGCCATAATTGTAGCTATAGGATGCTGTGGTCGCTCCCCTGAGCCGATTTTAAAAATTCTTTCATGTAACGTACGTGAAGCTACTCGTACAACATGAGCGGGTAACATAGGATATAATAGTCGTGTATCTACCAAATTACATTTTAAACTAGTAAAACGAATATAACAAAGTACCTAGTAAAATTAATCGAAATATCGCCATAATATCGCTGCTATGTCGTATCCTATGACTAGAGTCGTGTGGCTGAAGAATAAGGCGAATAACGCGGTCGCATCTCAGACAGTTATGTGACAACGATTTAAACTATATCCGTGGGTAACCGCGGGGAACGCTAGTATCAATGTATTAGAAAGAAAGAAAGAAAATACATTTATTGACCGCACACACAGGAAATACAACTCCACTTAAGGGAAGTGTTGCCTGGTCGAAATACATTGAAAAGAAATTAATATTTTTAAGTTTAAAGGTATTGAACAAAATAATTACTTTTCTTTTGTTCGTGACTCATAAAATCATAATACGTATTGTTACCACAATAAATATTGCAATATCAATAAAAAAACTTGCTTGTAACGCTTCAGGATCACTGATGGTTTTCAGAGAGGTCTTTGTTTTTTTTTTTTTCATTAAAGGGTTATCTTTTGTACCTCGAGGTCGATCCAGATATTGCTACATCACTGTGTATTATTATCATGATATGTTATTAATGATCTTGATTGTTTCTTGTAAAATTTTATTTACGCAGGTTTTAGCTGATCAACGTTTTTGGTTTTGACTATAACTGAAAGGTTACTTTCAGTAATCTTGATAGAGGCGACTAATACACAATTATGTGCAAATTAAACAGGGTACATTATGTTACTCTTTGGTAAGGAATAGGCAGGGGCGGCTTAACCTATAGTGCAGGGTGTGCACACGGGCGCCGCTCCCTGAGACAGCTAAGAGCATCGTCTTGAACCATCATGGTACAACAATGATATGACAGAAGCGGCCAGCCAGCGCGGTGGCGGCAGTTATCAAACGCAAGCGTCCTATAGGCGGCTTCTTTTTCGAACATTTTGTTTCAATCAGGCCCGTCTTTAGCAATGGTGTTGGGGCGTCGCGCGTTGGGGAGCTCCACACCGATGATCATCAGAGTGCCAGAGCACTGCTTGTACCCGGGAGGCTTTTGTGCTTAAGACGGGCCTAGGAATAATGTTACAAATAAATGAAAAGTTTGCAACATTGAATTTGAAATCGTTCTTTCTGAACAAGTTCTAAGCATTAAAAGTAATTAGGTTCTTAATCTTATAAGTTAGCAGCTGTATTTTCTTTAAGAAATCGGGCTATACGTTAAATACTCCTTAGCACTCGATAAAGCATGTTAAGCCATTAGATTCGGTTGCTGCAGTCGTTAACTCCCAAATCCTAATGGCTGATGAGTTATAGCCGGAAGGTCAGCGAGACATAAACAAGTTGATGATGATGATCGGCGAACATTCGTAATTTTGAATTCCGAACAAGAAGTTCATATGTCTATTTTTATACGAAAACTGTCGACCTCAAAACCAATTACCTATGTTAAGGACGTCCAAGCATCTGTTACCGTGGAACTCTTATCCTCTTAATCTTAAAGTTCAATTCCGAATGAAGATGTCAATTTAACCTTTGTAAGTCGATACACGGCAATTCAAAGTATCCTGTGGTCGAATGACACGTGATTACGTACGGATGAAATTTTTAATGTGTTCGATTAATAAAATTTTGATGGCGCATGGTGAGAGCGTTGATCTGCGATTGTGGAAATGAAACAACATTCGCAAAGGATGGTCATTGGATGGGTAACTTGTAGTAATTAGTATAATTAGTATTAAATCTGATCAATTGACTGATGATGGTAGTTCATCATTAGCCTATTGGTTCAACGTGTCTTCCAAAACACGGAGGAACTCGACAAAACAAAATTTCGGTCACCCATCCTATGACTGACCCTAGCGAAAGTTTATTAAGTAGGTTACGTATCGCAGTAGGTGTCCCAAATCAAACGCGCTGATTACGGCGGCAGCGTCGAGCTATCAGTAGCTATAGTATTCAAATGCAGTATACTATATTTAATATAATCAAATTTTAGTAATATTTTAATTTGTAATCTATTTAATTTCTGGCATGATTTTCAAACAAGTTTGTTTAACTTTTAGTCCATTTATGTATTAATGAGTAGCATCATAAATTCAACAATCTTGTAGTTAAATATACGAGGGTCAAACTGAAAGTTCTTAGAAAATCAAAAACTGATTACATTAGCCAGTTATTAGTTTTATTATATCTTTTCAAAATATTGTCCATTCACGTCAATACACCGCTGCATGCGATGGAACCACTGGGAAAAGCACTTTGCCCACTCGTCCTTAGGGGTCTCTTCAATGGCATCGCGATACGCAGCCACCGCTTCTTCAGCATTCATAAACCGCTTTCCTTTAAGTTTTTCTTTAATTTTTGGAAATAAATAAAAATCACAAGGCGCGAGGTCGGGGCTATACGGCGGGTGACCCAGTAATTCAACGTTTGATGACGCCAAATAGTCGATCGTTCGCTTGGCGGTGTGCGACGAGGCGTTGTCGTGGTGAAGGAGGATCCTACTGCGAGGTCGTTTCTCTCGAACTTTTTCCAAGACAAGTGGCAAACAATTGGTAGTGTACCATTCTGCAGAAACTGTTTTTTGATCCTCTAACACAATTGTTGCAAAATGACCTATCCTTCCAAAGAACGAGGCCACCATTTTTTTTCCCGCATTTCGATCTCTCTTCACTTTAGTTGGCAACTCCTCGAAAGGAAACACCCACTGAGCAGATTGTCTTTTGGTTTTAGGATCATAACAGTAAATCCAGCTTTCGTCACCTGTTAGTATGTCGAACACAGCATTTGAGTCACCTCCGTTAAATCTTTCAATCATTTTACGACACCAATCCACACGATGGAGTTTTTGAGCCTCAGTCAAATTATGAGGTATCCACCGGGCGCAAAGCTTCCTGACCGCTAAATGTTCGTGGAGGATTTTGTGCACTTGACTCATACCGATGCCTAAGCTTGTCCGAATCTGTTGATAGGTCACTCTTTTGTCAGTCTCTATCATACGCCGCACAACACAGATGTTATCTTCAGTCGTCGCCGTAGAAGGCCGTCCCTCACGTAAATCATCAGTGAGATTAGTGCGACCACGTTTAAACTCATTAAACCAGTTGTAAACAGTCGCACGAGATGGGGCTTCATCGTGAAAGGCCAATCGTAGTCTATCATAACTTTCTTGTTGACTTAAATGACATCGAAAGTCATAAAAAATCATTGCACGAAAATTTTCTCGTGTTAAATTCATGATGACGTGACACAGACAATTTTCAATTTGCCGCCAAATCGTAAAACAAATGACAAATGAATGAAATATATACTCAGTAATATTGGCAAAGAGTTATATTTTCAAATTTTAGAATTATTTTTTTATTATATTGTTTATAAGTGGCCAGTTCTAAGAACTTTCAGTTTGACCCTCGTATGTCCAAAAACATCCAAAAAGCTAATATTCAAAACTTAATAATAGTAGACAAAGAATATAAAATCAAACGTAAATATGTTAAATCCAAACTAATATTATAAAGACGAAAGAGTTGATTGTTTGTTTGCGTCGAATATACTTCAAAATTACTTTACGGATGTAAAAAACTTTCACTACGATATGCTACATCAAACGCGGGTGACAATAATGCGAGCGAAGTCGCTGTAAAAAAGTATGTTTTATTTATAAAATTATAATTATCCTATATTGAAGATTATAACGATATTAGCATTTTTTTTAAAATAAACGAAATTCCAACTTATTTTAATATATGCTCTTTCTGAAAATAAACAGTTTATCTACCTATCTTTATTATAAGAACAATCTCATTCAACGATTTTGCTATCGAAAAGTATTAAATATATAAACATTATATATTTTCAATAATACACGCTTATATGTTTTAAATTGTAAGGTTATTATTTTGATCTTCTAGAATCTAGATATATCATTGAACTAGATGATCTTTAGTGGTTTTTACCTTTATAAATTATAAAACAGTAATTTCATTATGCAGAGAACGTTTATAGTGACATTGACTTATTACAGTAAAACAATAGGTTAGTATTTTTTAATATTATTACAGATCATAATTGTCAACAAGATACAGTTAATTATTTTCTTTTAACTGTTATCGGCGAGTTTGTTCGAGTGGGTTCAGTATGTTTATTGTGCTTTGCATTGCGAGGCTTTTGTATTTTTCTTTTCATACCTTTGTTTAGAAAAATGTTCATATTTCCTTTTTTTGACGCCTCAAAGAGTAAGATGTGTTCACGGAGCAAAAACAACCTAGGTACAAGTCCATAATAAACAATAATAAAAATGATAGCGCATTTGAGTGTTATTTTTTTCTGGTACTAGTAGTGTAACATTTCACTGTCTTCCATAGCACGGTCAGCTTTAGGCAATAAATTATACTTCACCTGTCTAATTATAATCAGCCTTTACGAAATTTCTTAGCACTATGTCATAATATTATTACATTTTTATGATAAAGTAGCTGTTTTCCGCGTATATTATAGCCTATAAAATATGTCATCCGCTTATAACGTAGCTTCTCGTAGCTAAAATAATTTTTCATGATTGGATCAGCATTTCAGAAGATTACAAACAACCAAAATAAGAAACTTTATCTCTATGGGTTAATATTAAGTATAGGTTAATGTGTTTTGATTTTAATTCTACTAATCTTTAATAATTTACTAGTACATAACATTATTTGTCTCAAATTTTCCAAAGAAACATGCTTATCAAACATTCTAAACTCGGTCACTTGTTTTGTCTCGTGACTTAAAAACCTAATAAGCGAATTGCAATTTATCACTTGTTTATTATTTTGCTGTTTTCTTTTTTATTTTTAATTTATTATCTACTATTGCGACATGAACGATAAATGACTTATAATAAATATCCCTTTGTGTAATTAAAAACAAAATAGTTTTGTACCTATCAAAGTAAAATCAAATTATTCTTTATTTAAATAAGTTTTATCAATTATTTTTCATTATTTGTATTATCTAGTAATTACGTTCCCTTTTGCGAATGCTGTCTTTTCCCCTAAGGTAGTGATGTCTAAGATGGCGTACTGAGCTCTCATATGCTAAAAGCGACCATGAATATTCATTTTAATTAAAGTCTTCTAGATGTTATTAGTAATAAAGTTATAATTATTATTATTAGCAGTTCTGTGGTCAACAAATCATTGACAACAAACCGGGGACTAATATTTCAACGTATTTAGTTGTTTATCAGTAATTATCATTCTTAATGTAAATATTTATATATCTTTATAACTGAAATTTGTATTTTTCTCGTAATTTTAATTTAATCGTGATAACTATGTATGATCCGAAATGTACTAAGTGTATTTTTATTAAATCACTATTCTAATTGATTGTTACTTTTATTATTATGACTGACTTCAGTATTTTTGAAAGAGAACATAATGTACATAATAAAATTAATAAACTGAGAGCTAAAGCATCAATACCTTTATAATTATTCTATGCAGTAAATTATATTATTAACTGTAATAAAATATATTAAAAATTGCGGTAAAACTGGGTGATTTGACACTGAAAAGTCCAAATACTATTATTGTAGTTATTCGTGTAGTTGTATTACATACCTTCATTCATATTTCATCGGTTACTTAATGAAATGTAAAGCAGCCTTATAACTAACGACACTATACACCAATTCCGACTATACTAAACATTTGTCACGTGTTGACCCCAATTTCAACGATCAATATGTTCTATTGGAGCGAAATGAATCAGTTTGTATACGTAACCCCGTACTAAGGAAATTTTTTAAATAAAACTTATGAGTAAATAGGCTATAGAATAAAAGTTATAAGATCGATAGCTTATTCTGCGATATCTGTTCTGTTGTTAAGTAAGTAATTTTCGCAAGGGCCAGTCATAGTATGGGTAACAAAAATTTATTTTTTTGAGCTCTTTTGTGCTTCAGAAGGCACGTAAAGCCGTTATTGTCGACTACACCTGTAGTCGTTAATACCACACCTATCCATGGCCTATTCTCCCTATTATCTATAGGGAAGGCCTGTGTCCTTAAGAGGCTGGTGATTATGATAAAAGTGATTTGCCGTTTGTTAGTCTCTATAAATTCGCTCTCTTTCGTTCGGCAACGAGATAGATAGAGACAAAGGCTAATTGAGCTCAAAAACTGTTTTTAAATTATTTTAAAAATGTTGTGTCTATTTTCATGGGGAAATTCAGACTAACTGATAAATTTTTGTTTAATATCTGAGCTATAAAAAGTTTTCAATGTAAAGAATCTAGGAACAAGATGAATGTTGATGGTACGAGAGGCTCTGTAAAATTTTTATATACATATATTTTTTTAAATTAACATTATCTTATTTTTCCAAAAGAATTGGTAATACCAATATCTTGATTTTTTAACATGTTTTGAAAAATAAGACGGTTATTTATCTAATAGCTAGTAATAATTTCCTGATAGGTAATAATTAATTATCTTGATGCTAAAAATATACAATTTACCGAAAAAATAATATTTATATGTGAAAACTTTTGATAAATAATGTAATCTTGATTTAAAAAATCGCTTAAAATAGCATGCCTATATTTTGATAAGTATCTTGATATTTTAATGCGTGTATTTGTAGATAATAATTTAATACCTAAAATCTAAATTAATATGACAAAGAGGAACATTTTGTTTGTTTGTTTGCACTCAATATGATCCAAAACTGCTGGACCGATATAAAAAATTATACATTATATAATAATATTAACCTACGGAAGCTACATCATACGCGGGTGACATAGGCTGTACTTTACGTGACCGAAGACGGAGGAAAACAGTTATAGCTAGTCTAAAATATACCTTATAGAATAATACTTATATGTATAACAAGTTATAAGTAATAACATGTTAATAGAAATCTATTATGTTCTCTAATGTTGGCAGGTTAAAAATAGTGAATATGATTCACTATAACGAAGTCAATATGTAATTTTTGTACATTCACTACATTTTTTTCCTGCATAGGTAGGATAGGATATTGTTATAATATTATTTTAGGTCAAAATTAGGATTGAAATGTGTTCTGCCGGCCTTACTCACATAATATAGAATCCGTTTTTCTGCAAGAGGTATACATCGCAATGGGTTGTTAACTACGCTTTGACCTTGCCCTTTTAAGGTAGGTCTAAATATTGGCGGGCCCTGATTTGAGTGTTAAGGTGCACTTTCTTTACGTTAACAAAAAAAATTGAAATATCTTAATCACTGAGCTGAGTGTCTATTTTCGAAATGTATCGCAATCCCTTTCAAATTTATAGCGATTGTGATAGTAATTTATGGAATCATGTAACGATTAAAGACGCAATCGTTTTCAGAACGAATGATTATTGAAATTATCATGAAACATAGCTTAGCTAAACCTGTTTATTGAAAGATTGCAATTAGCATTCTTTCGTTTGATACTTCTCAAAAGCTTTCAAAGTAATGTTTGCATCTAACGCTTGCTTAGGACAATTAACGTCAAATTAACGATACTTCACATTCAACATCTTTTAAAAAAGTCATTATCGAAATCGCTAGCGCATGTCAAATAGATTTAGCGTGAAATTCGCGAATATCTTTCAAATGTAAAATTAAAAGGGGTCTCGATCGATTTCGTAATTAGACAATTAGGCCCCCGAGTATATGAATGATGATATTGATTTTTAATAAAGATCTTTCTTTGTCTGCAGGCATGGTTGGTGCACCAGATGTGGTCAAACCAGCGGAGAAGATTGAGGATCAATCACCGCACGTCGCCAATACACCAGTGTATACCATCAGCGGTGAGTATCATCATCAGTATATGAATGTCCCAACTGCTGAGGCACAGGGCCATTCGATTCGTTTCCTATGGATGAAAATGGTTCGATAGTAATCGTTTACGTATCAAATTTAAATGTTTATTTAAGTATTTCATACAATTATTGTGCATAGTAGTGTGTTCTCCTGATTTTGTGTCCATCTGTCCATGGAAGATCAGTGTTGTGGTGTCTTAACGACACCTCGACATTATCCTGAATGGATAACATTTTAGGGTCACTTTGTGTGTTTATTTCTTCATTGTTATTTGTTATTTGTACATTGTGTGGTTGCTTTTTTAATATACTATTATTATTGATAATAGAAAGAATGGGCTATAATGATCCACCATACGGGCCCAGAGCGGATTTGTGCATGTCAGCGACTATAGATAAACGGCTTAACGTGTTCGAAGTACGGAGGAGCTCGAGATAATATTTTTTGGTTATCCATTATATGGCCGGATTTTGCAGAATCGCTTAATTTTCGGCTTACGATCGAATGCGTTAGCCACTGCATTATCGAGCTTCTCCAGCATTTAATATATATTATTATTAGTAAAATCTAGTAAATATGAACATGTTATCGATCAGACAAACAAAATAAAAAAATATACGCACAAACATGTCAACAGATATTTTTTTTGTGATAAAGTTTCATAGTCACGTTCCTGATAATACAATAAGCGAGTTGTTATTAAAATGTGCATTATCTAAACGAATTTTTTACATGATAGAATTAAAGTATAATTTTAATAAACAACAACTCCTTGGTAATCTTCAATATTGTTTATTAGCAAACTATTTATTTGTTATTAAGTAACAGTAATTAGTACGGAAGTTCGATAAGATATTGAAAAAATATATAAACTATGGTAGATACCCGTAGCAAACCGATAAATGTAACGTTTTTAAACTAATTTTGATGACGTGACTCAATTTTTTTCACAAAAAAATCCATTTTACCTCCTTACTTACCAAGATTAATAATAATTACTATGAAGATTATTTTTGTAAAAGTAAGAATGGGGTAAGGTTCACCACGGGACAAACTGCCTGGTTACAAACAGACGAACAGGGGAGTCTTAGTAATAAGGGTCCCATTTACCCTTTATGTTAAAATAGAGATGGCTAGAGTAACATCTGTATTAGCATTGGTTCAAATCCATTACAAATGAAACTATAGGTTAATTGTTTTCCAACAATCCCTTTCAAGGCAATAGCGATTTATGGAATTATGTAACTATAAAGTCGTAATCGCTCGCTTTTAGAACGAATTGTGATTTCAATGATCAAAAACATAATAAACACTTAATTAAACTCTTCGAATGATTGTAGTTAGCTTTACATTTCTCAATAGTTCTGGTTAGAAAATTCTAATTAACGACATCATACATTCATTATCTTACAAAAAACGTAGCGGTCGCAATGATTATCACGTCACATAGTTGTATGGTGAAGTTCGTAAATATCTTTCAAATGTCAAACTGAAAGGGATTGCGGTAAATTTTGAAAATAGACCCCTGATTAAGAAAGACACATTCTCGTCTCCCCACCATTACCAATTTTACAATGTAGTGCTCATAGTCAGATGAGCCATTCTAATTTCAAAGGCGTTTATAGATTCACGAAAAAAAAATGTAGTGACAAAGTGTTTTTAATAATTACAAAAATAACCACCTTTAGTGTTAATTATGTTTCTTAAATAAAATGGATGTGTTTTGCAATTACGGATAATAATTGAAGTTTAATTTTTAACGAAATGCGGGTATGTAAATATTAATATGTTTAAAATTGTTATTATTTTTTTAAACTTACAGTTAATTTATTTATTTATTGCAATAAATTCAAGTGAATTTCGTTTATATATATTTTTAATGTACACAAGGCAGCATTTTAGGCTACCACGATTTGTCTAATTCAACGTATTAAGGTTTACAATGAAGCGGAAAAATTTGACGATTTAGTATAATAAGTTAAAATGAATATCGCTTAAAGATATTTTTAACGTACACAAGGTAGCATTTCAGGTTACCACAATTTGTCTAATTTAACGTATTAAGGTTTAAAATCCAGAGGAAAAATTTGACAGTTTTGTATAACCAGACATGCCGTTTACTGTACTTATGTCTGCATTGGCGTAAAGTTTAATCTAACTATATTTCCTAATACATTTTTTACTTAGATGAGATAAGTGACATGATTTTATTTTTCTATTATATGTTTATCTTATAATTTTATTGAAGAACATTTACCTTAACAAATACCTATAATGATTTATACCATTGTTGTTATTTTATGCATTGAACACTGTACCAGCTCTTAAAATTCTTTCAACTACGGGAAGCTAAATCATACGCGAGTAGGTCACATAGGTTACTAATATTATAAAGCTGAAGAGTTTGTTTGTTTGAACGCGCTAATCTCAGGAACTACTGGTTCGAATTGGACAATTCTTTTTGTGTTAAATAGACCATTTATCGAGAAAGGCTTTACGCTATATAATATGTCCTTTATTTCTTCGCTCCAAATAAGCGAAGAAATAATGGAAAACGCGGACGAAGTCGCTGGCGGCCACTAGTAGGTTATAATTTACGCGGGCGATGTCGCTTATGTAACAACTAATTTGAAATAAAATAAATAGTTGGCTGTCAAATATTAACAATGTATAATACAATATTATTAATCTTTAAACAGCTAAGCAATAATGTTATGTTATAGAATACATAGATTCTATAACATAACATTATTGCTAATTCTATAACATAACATATTCGTTCCACACATTTATTTTATAACCTTGGAACATAAGAAATGGCAATTGTAATAAAGAAATAAAATACCTAATAATTTCGTTTTGTTTTAACGTTATCCAGACAAAGGTAATCAAAGAAATATAACTTTACTTCTTTTTTTAGTTATTTTTAATTGTAATTTGATAGAATTGAAATTGAAAAAACTAAATTTAGTATAGTTTGTGCAACAGAATATCTACCATTTCCACACTCCAGATGAAAATAAGGTAGATAATCAAAATGACCAGGAAGACACTTTGAAGGATAATACACAGATATAAACCGAAAACAGATCGTTTCGAATACTATGACCGTCTCTATTAGAAACATGGTTTGAATATAAAATTATTGGATATTCAGGAACGTGGTAACCATTTCCTTGTGATAACTATGATTTCCTGCTTAGATTGTTGTTACTAGCTGAATAATAACAGTAGAAAACAACGATCTAATAATAATTATTTTTAACATTCTAAGAATAAAACTTATACATTTCCCAAAATATTTTGTAGTATCCAAATATTTTTTTTTTAAAAGAACAATTTCTACGTCGGATATTTTTTGTAGGTTATTGTTTAATATTAATCACACGATTGCAATAGAATCTTCATGTACTAATGAGTATGAGTATTATTTCCACGTATTTAATATCCCGTATATTTTTTTAATTAGTTAATCGTTCATATGAACATCTTACAAACTTTGAAAGCGGGGAAATTAAAAAAAAACATACGCTCGTCAAACATAGTAAGCTCTTTTCTTTTCGATATCGATGTATATATATTTGTCCGCGATTATCTCGCGTTTGACTGAACCGATTTTAACACGGTTTTCATAAAACTATTTTAGTGTTACCTATTATATTAAAAAATATCAATGTCACTAAAAATTATGAAATACAAACTTAAAAAAAAATAGAACCAACTTCGATGTCGGGCGAAGGTTTAATTTAAGATACGAGTATTCATTAAATGATAGGAGCCCGACTTCAACAGCATTTTCTTGAATAAGTGGCTTCTGACATTAGTATTATTTTTTCCTTTTTTTCAAAATTTAAGTAGGTTCTATTTTTTTAAAAGTTTTTATCCAGATATCATTCTGGTTATACAAATCTTTGCCACTAAAAATATTAACATTATTCTACTATTTTTAAAACCTATTAGCTAAAAGATAAACTACTGTTTTACAAATATTATTGTGTCAGTTAAATGTTATACAAATGCCACAATTTAACTTTCAAAATTAATTATGGCATTTGTATGCGACCAAACCATAACATAAAATATAGAAAATGTGAAAAAATTATAAAGCTAATATATTAGACCCATGATATTTGATCAGTAAAGTTATTGTACGGAGTAGGACCTCACTAGAGAATTACTTTTGGGAATTCAACCCTTTTTTCTTTAATCTGACCTGTATCAGTATCAAGTCGTTTTTATGTCATTTTATCTTTCTTTTTTATTTGTTTTCTTTTCCCAGTGTTTAGGACACCTAGTCAGTGGGCATTATTCTTTTTACGCTTGTCTTTTCTTATGATATTTATAACTAATACATTCTTCTTTCTTTTTCTTGATTATCTTGACCTTTTAATATTTCTACTTATTTCTAATCCTACTTTATTTTCCATATTTTCCTTAGCCACGTTTGACTGTACCTTAATCTTTGGTGAAATAGGGGTTGAAAGGTAGTATGGAAGTCCGTCAGTTTTGAAGTTAGTTTTAGGCTACATAAATAGATATATTTGGGGCTACGGTTATCAATAAATAAAATTCAACCTCAAAGGAAGCTAAACAAAAAAAACATGCAAAGCCGGTGTGCGGAACATAAGACCTATATTAGGATTCCGTGCCCAAAGGATAAAACGGGAGCGTTATTGGTAAGACATCGCTGTCTATCACCAACCAGTATCAAATGAAAGTTAGACAGTTGAAATTTCCTCAGATGATTCTTAGGTCGCCCTCAGATGATTTATTTCTATTGTTGCTTCAACAACAAATAGAAGAATAATATAAATATTTAAGAAGGCTTCCGTACAACAGACGAAACCTTCGTGCGTGAATCCGACGCACATTTACATTATACTTTTCCAAATAACGAATATAAGTTTAATATTGTGTGCATTTAAAAATGCCAGTATGCAGGCCTGAAATTATTGCATTACTAGAGATAGGTTGAGTAAACAGTGTTATACGATCACAGCATACTCAAATTCTAAACTACTCTTGTTCATAATGATAACTCGTTTTAGTAGATGTCTCTTAGAATATAAGCTTATAAACCGAGTGGTTCGCACGCCGGTTTCAAGATGTCGCCATTTCTGGGGATCCGTGGATGGGTCAATGTAGAAAAAAATATTTTCTGATACTCCATAATACCGAGGCTTTAGCTTCACATCTTGGAATCTGAGCAACGTATGTGATGTTGCTTAATATTTATTACGAAGAAGATTAGTTTTCTATACTAATATTAGTTATCTATGGTTATATTATATTATACAGTTAAAGAATTTTTAAATGCGGGAAGCTATACATCATGCGTGGCTAATATAGCCTATAATTTACGCGGAAAAATTCACAGGGAAACAGCTAGTTACTTAAGGACAGCCTTCGTTTAACTCAGCTGAGTGTTCGATATATCTCTTACAACAGTATAATAGAATACGAATGACAGTCTTAGTTTTCTCTAGTATTTATTATTCTGTACTGGCATGCGTGAAATGATAAGTTATAAGTCTCTGTTAAAGCGTTCAATAGCATGCACGACAAAAATGAAAAACAGATGGTCTACATTTAGTTTTAAACTTGTTTAACTACGTTTTTAAAATCATAATCAACAAATATACTAGATAGGTTAACAAATTAGGTACAGATATTTTTCAACTGATAGGACTCTGTTGTCGGAGTTTTATTATATTTAAGCATTTAAAAAACATAATGAGTTTTATTTCATTAATAAAAAAAACTGTGAAGCAAAATTTTCTACGTATTAGGGTATATTTTATTTAATAAAACTGAAATGATATGACCGCTTTTAACTATCGCTTAACTGCCACTTCACGATTATAAATCAAATACTTGAATATCGATGTCGTGCTATTAGTACGTTATTGACATATAAAAGACAACTGCCGACATGACAGTAAATGTTAAACATTTTGTTAGTAAAACGCAGAGAAAGATTATTTATAGATAAAATTTAAATTTTATCATTTTTGTTCATTAATGAAAAAAAAGTCACGACAATGTTTTCTTAATTTCTATTCAAACTTAAACAGTGTTATTAATAAATAAGGTTGAGCGTTGGATTAATAATACGCTGAGACTGCACTTAGTATTAGTCATAATTCATATTATTAACCAGAGACTTAGCAAAGGTTAACTTAGTATGAGGTTCTACAAGAGTAATATTTTACGCCTTGAAGGTAGTAAGTAGGTTTGCTTATTCTCTGTATAATATGAATTTGTACTAATACTAAAATTGCAATTTTTAGCGTAAATTTATTGTGACGCTAAACCTTGTTTATTAATAGCACTGAAATTATTTTAATAAAAGGTATCTTCTATTAAATTAGTTGTAACTGATATTATTTCTTAGATTTCATGTGATATCAGAATAACGTTAATATAAACCTAAGTTTAACTTAGTTGAGTTTAGTGAGTGGTAAAATAAAATTGACACCATTAAACCTGCTACTAAACTAAACATAAGACTCTCAATACTCTCAAAAGCTGTGATCACTTACGGTTACAGTCTCTGTACTAATGGTATCATACACTTATATTTCTTAATTACTGATCTCACTAAATATCAATATAAAAGTGTCTCATGTATTTGTGTCTTACAATCTCAAGAATCCACCGATCAATTTTTTTATAACCAAACAATTTAAATATCCGTAATAGTTTTCAACTTTTTCGGCTGCCAACCTAAAATATAAATATAGACGTATTTAAAGGTCAGGAACCATGTTGATACAATAAAAATAAGATAATTTTAAAGTCCGTGATCATTCACCAGTGTCTTAAAGTGTGATCCCAAATACCACCCGCGACCTATAGAAGAATATAGTGTAGATATTTCTAAACTTTCTACCCAAAGACAGGTTGATTATAATTCAGATATCTAGGCTTTAACCATATGAAAATATAGGTATATAAAAAATATACGAAAAAGAAGATCGCAGCATATCTCAATCTCACATCAGTTATAATATGTCGCAGGTTTATGTTAAAACTTATTAGATTTTTGAGAAATACCTTGACTTTTGATCAAAAACCGACATATGAAAATTATTACTTAATATTGACAAAAGAATAAAGTATTTTCAAAAAACAATTTTAAACATCGAAAACATAGACGGAATTGGTTTAATAATAAAATTAATGCTAGTTTCAACTTCTTTATATAAATTAAATGATGAAATACAGTTAGTTAATAATATTGGTTCAGTTCATTCATTAGAAATACAGGTAAAAAACAAAACACTGAAATAACGATTAATTAGAATAATTAGAATAAGTAGAGAAAATGTTGTTATTTTTAAATTATATGCTCTCTTTAATATTAAAATAGTTTCTGGACTTGTGACTTTAAAAATTGCAGGAAATAACTATCAGCTAAATACTTTTAATCAAACTGCGAATTATAATTTTGGCATAAGATTTATTCAGGTTTTATATTAAAATAATTTTATTGTCTCAGGTTTCTGATAACTTTAAAAAGAAATTTTGTTGTGATATTGTCTATTTCTGGTTAGCGATCAAAGTCTAGCTTTTTTATTATAAATCTGATTTGATGATGAACCTGCGACATGAAGATATAAATCTTAATTGTTGCCAGCTCGATTGTGAAACAAATTCGTAACAGCGATAGTTTGTTATCAAATGTTCTGGTGTGGAGCAATATTCATTACATTTCGACATTTTTGAGTGCACCGAAGCGTATTGTTATCTATGAGTTAAGATTGTTACCAGACGTGCGCTAAAAGTTATCGATTATAATTTATAGATGACCAATATTGTTTGGCTGTATAATGGGAGATTTCTCGTTGCCCGTCTCATATAAAAATTAAAATATTATCATATTGCTTGTCTATTAGACTACTCTGTTTCACGACAATTTGATAACTGATCCTTTGCGAGGTAAAAAAGACTGAGGGGTATTTTTTCATAACTTATGCTATTATTTTACGTTCTTAAATTAATATACTTATCTCTTATCTAACTTAGAAAAACGCTAACTATTAAAAAAAATAAAATTTAATTATTAACTGAAATAAATATATACAAGGAAAGTATATCCCTAATCGCCATATATTGCCTTATATTAGACACATTTATGAGGACAATTTGAGTCTTTTTTTATTGATAGTCACCATGATTGAAAAATTTAAAAAAAAATCACTACGAAACCAACCAAACTTTGTAACAAACCAAAGAGTAAATGTCAACAAAACGTTCCGAATAGCGTTGTGCGAATATTATCACGACTTATTGGACAAATCATGTGCACAAATCGTTCCGAATTATGTTTATTATTTTTTAAGCAACGAATGAACAAACGGAATTGCAGATTAAAAAGAATCTTGTAGAAAGCGACATTTAACCCTATTTTTAGGTTAGTAACGATGAATTTCAGTGTAAATGTAGCAAAATTAATAACGACACTAACAGAAAATACATTAGACAGACAATTAACGACCTAATGAGGTCCAATGTAAATATTTCTGTTATCTTAAATAAATATAGTATAAATTCTCTTATATATCACGTCATGACTAGTAAATAACATTTTATATATACAATAGCGAACATTCTCTTAAGTGACCTTAGAGTAGCTGCACGTTTTTATTGTAAACTAATTGCATCATTAAAATTATTTTAAATACATTTTGTGTCTGTGGAACAAGTAAAAAGTGTGCTAACACATGTATAGTCATAGTTTTGTGTGTTGATTTAGTGATTTAAATAAACCGTTGAAAACATAAATTATTTCTCAAAATGTGACTGTTGTTTTCATAATTGTATCGATTGTGATATGTAGATCAGTTTTACTATTGAAGTTTTGAAAGATATCCTAAAATCTTCCTTACACGGTAACGTTATAATAAATTGAAGTTATCGCTAATGTTTATAAAACAAAGTCCTTGTCTGTCTTTTTAGATAAAGTCGTGGGCGAACTGAACGAATTTTTATGTGACTTTCAATCAGTGGCAGATTAAGCAGGTGTGAGGGGGCGGTTCGCCCCGGGCCTCCGGTTCTCAGATCCTCCAAATGGCTGCAAAGTCCCTTGATCACACTATATATTCGGGCTAGAGGCCCCGTAGCCAAATAAGTACAGCCTGTAGTGGTCCCCCCCGGGTCCGCTAGATGGCGCTGGATTTTTTCTGTATGACAAACAAAATTGGCACCATTTCAAACTTTTAAGATTTATAGTATTATACTTTGTCTTCTATAGGTAATTATATGCTATCAAAGAAAAAACAAATGTGACTTCACTACGTAATTAGTACCTATAGGTACACATAATATGTACAGATAAAAGACAAAAAGTTAGTCATTTTAGATTGAATTTGTTGAACCATCTTGATGTAAGCAATAAATAGCTATTCAATTCAAAACATTATTTATCCAAACAAGCTTATTAAAAGCAACATTTTACCTGCACTCATTAAGGACACTACAAAACTTAATGATTTCTATGACTTTTGCTCTCATTCAAATAATAAAGCATTTCATTACCAAATTAATATTCTTAACAAAAAAGAATTTGCTAATTCTGTCATTAACCAGTTTGTAAGTACTCATCTGAAACAACCATTAGTATATTCTTAAGATAATTATTGTTTGTTACTTCAATTATTATCAGGAAAGTAACGTTTTTGTTATCAATGATTAGAAGTGTTCAAATGGCGTATTGACCTAGAGATTTGGTTGAGTTTTTTCATTCTTTTTGTCTCATTTCCGCGATTGCAGCTTCGTGAGATCGGTAGTCTTTCGGTCGACATTTCAAGAGTGTGTTGTTAAGTGTGTCACGCAAATCTTCAAGATGGGTGCCCATTTCGGCTTGTTGGTCGATAAATACAGGAAGAGGATGCAAGGATATACCGCTTTAGGTAATGTATACGAATTGATGCAATTGATTTGTTTTCCGTGTTAAATGACATGTTATATTTAACAGTATGTCATATTAAAATGAGTTCTCGTTTAACATTAGTTAATGGCTCGGACTAATTCTATATCTAACAGTAAAAAGGTTTGTTGTTACTCAATACGAAGAATTTTATCCATACTTATAAAGTAGCTGTTTTCCCACGATTTCACCCTCGTAAATTATAGCCTAATCACCTGCGCTTATGGCGTAGTTGTCCGTAGGTAAAAGAATTTTCATGACCGGATCAGTATATCCGAAGATAACCCCCTACAAACAAATTTAGGGACTTTACCTATTCATTATAGTAGTATAGATAGACGGAAAGGTGTGTATGTTTGCCATTCTTTCATGTCGTAGCGTTTTGGTAGGATGATTTGTTTCGGTAGAGATGATTGGGAAATTGAAGAGTGACACAGATTACATTTGTGCCGTGAGAAACATCTCTTTTAAGTTTATTATATATATTAAAAAAGATATAACTTTTGTGAAATCTTAAATTATATTAATTATACAATAAATTCACAAGTTACATAAAAACAGCAATTGGTATTAAGTAATTAACGCCATGATAGTTATAATTCGTGTTTAATGTAAATACGTGCCTTATAAAAGTAGGAAAATTTCAACTTCATAAATCGAAAGACAATAGTTAATCCTATTAATATTATTAATATGAAATGTTTGTCCGTCAATTGCGCGGAAACTACTGAACGAATTTTGGTATACAAATAGGATATTATCTGATTTAGATAATAGGATTTTTATCTTTATACTTTTTATCCCACTAAACATTTTCCTAGGGACCATGCGGGCGAAGCTGCTAGCGAAAGTTAGTATTATATAGATGGCAGTTTTGTTTTTGTTTGTCTGTTATAGATTTAATGGACAGATTTTAAAAATTCTTTAATTATTAAATAATAACATTATCATCGAATAACATAGGCCATGTCTTGTTCGCGGAGGATCAAGAGTACCTTTATTTAATAGTTAACAAAAAATCTTCTGGATAATTCAGGGGGTTTATTTTCAAAATGGTGATGAGATGGTCATCGTCATCCCCACTGCTAAGAAACAGATTTAGTAGCAGTTTATGGATGGAGCTGTTTAGAGACAATTGGCTATGATCACGCGGGCCCAGTGCAAATTGGTGGATGTTAACGGTGCAACCGAAAGTAACGGCTCAATGTGCCTTCCGAAACGTGGAGAAGCTCGAGATAATTTTTAGATAATTTTTTGTCCTAAAATAAATCCTTTGACCGGCCTTTACGAAAATTGCTTAATTACATATCGCAGACTGAACGAGTTTTTATACATTCCATTGAGCTCCTCGAAATAAAAACATTTTTCTAGACTAATATTACAAAATGGAAAGATTTTATTGCTATAATTTACTGTCGCTGGAAAACAGCTAATATTTCTTATAAAGTTTGTTTTATTAATTTATTATTTTAAATTACAGTTGTTCGATATTTTACAAAGATGATTGTTATTAGTTTTCGAGAGTAACCCCGCAATAACTATACTCCATTCATTATAGCATTAGACAGTAGTTAAATAAGGTTCTTTTTATGGTATACTTTGTGACAAAATATTAACAATCATGTTACTCTTAAGAATGACGGCTTATTTGCTACATATCCACTTAAATACCAGCTGCTTTACTTAACAGTTGTCGTTCAAGCTACCTGTTAAACAAAATTATGAATATTTGACTAACTTAAAAGATTTAATAACTTTTACAATAAAAAGTGTTCATCTTAAAGAACCTAGAGAAGCAGGGTTGGATACTCTCGGCACGATTCTCATGTCACTATTACTCTACCAAATTTAAAACGTTGCTTAATCCCTTCAATCGTTTCCGTCGTACAGCTTTTTAATTTTGTCAGATTATGATGTATTCATAATAGTCAAAATACGTAATCTGAGATTCTCATTAATTGTGAATGTTATTGCCTTTCTTGTTGTTTTATCGTATTCCGTGAATGAGTTGTTTTTGTATTATTGTTGTTCTCTTATAGTTTTGTTTTAGTTGTTATCTTTGAAGTTAAGTTTTGCTAAATATGAATGATTCCGGTGCAGGTCCGATTGGCCTATAACAATTACCTCTGACATTTCAGGAAGTTTTTCCAATATCTTAATCAATAATATCTGAATAAATGTTAAAAAAGTAATAATAAAAATTTCATTTTGTTTTCTTCCTGGGCATAAATATAACTTAATTCTATTCTAATTATACACTTACAATAAGAATTTATCAACACAACAGATATATAGTTATAGTTCCATATTGGCTTGGGAGTAAAAGATGAATTTAGAAAATTCTAGCCTCATTGCAGAAGAAAATGGATAATTGCCCAACTCTACTTAACGTTCAAAGTTTCAACAAAACTATTATATATATTTTTAAAATTTATCTTGAAAATAAAATGTTGTGCACTGCTGCTTCTGTGATCCTCTTTTTTCTAATGTTATAATGAATGGAGTATAGAAACCGAGATCAATTTTATTCACAAAATTAATCTTTACTTGTATAATTGGATAAGATTAAATAATAATGCACCTAAATGAATGAATCATATCGTAAATTGATATCAATAAGCATATGTATCTTTATGATTTATTAATTTAAATAATCCTCAAGTGCGACGGTGTGCTTACGTCAAAATCCATAGATTAAATAACGATATGACGATAAGATTTCATTGTATAAAGCTATATAATAATTCGGACAGTAAATTTGTTAGTCAAATGTGTTTCAGTGATGTGTAGTGATTTTGGATCGTTTTAAAGATTTTAAAATTTCTCTAGGATCGGTGTATACGTTACAAAAATGAGTGGGTATTATTTTCTGTTGCACAAACAACATTAAATTAAATATTCATCATTATCAGCCCTTTTACGTCCCCACTGCAGGGGAAGGCTTTCCTTATAGATGGTTAAGGAGGATGGGCCATGACCCTTCACGCTGGCCCAATGCGGATTGGAGGGTATTAACGACTGCAAATACAGCCGAGACCAACGGCTTAACGTGCCTTCTGAAGCACGTAGTAGCTCGAGATAATATTTTTTTTGGTCACCCATCCCGTGACCGACCCTTGCGAAAGTTGCTTAACGACAACGATCGCGGGCCGTGGCGCTTATCCACTACGCCACCGAGTTACTCATAGAATAATTATTAATCCTGTCAAATTGTGTTTTCAATTATAGCCTGTGTCAACCGCGTATGATGTAGCTTCCCGTGGGTAAAAGATTTTATAAATCTGTCCAATAGCTTGGGAATCTCTTTAATGCAAACAATTAAATCGTTCCTCTGTGTGATATTACTCGTACTATAGATATTATAATATAAAGGAATATAATTATACTACTAATATTGTATAAAACAATAGAATAACGTTAATTAACCTATTTTTTATTAATTAATGCTTAGTGCTACCAATCTTTAGGATTTTGTTTTATCTGTTATGCTATTTTTTAATAAAAACAGTCCAGAAATTGTATGACCTTTTAAAGATTTATTTCATTGGACCTTTTTGGTGTGACAGAGCTGCGTTCGACGTCGAGTTCAATATTGATTTTATTACAGAATAGAAATGCAAGTAATCAGTATAATGTTCTAAAGGGCGTGTACACAAAAATCACTAACTTTCAAGTAGTTTCGTATAAATAAATTGTAATCAAAAATGATTAAACTAAATCATATTTCTCAGTGTTTTGTTACAATAGAACTGTGATTTATTAAAATTTTCACTATAGAAAAAAAAGTTTATTTTTCGATGTTTTGAACAAATTGATATTTATATATTTTTAGCTGCAATTTATTAAAATAAATTTTAGCGCGGAATACACCATCCTTTGTCTCTATCTATCATTGATTTTGTCTCATTATCTCATCTTAAGCCTAACGTTTTCAACGGAACCATTTAGCGAAATATATTATCTTCCTAGTCTGGTACAGTCAAGAGTCAAGTTATACAAAACTGTTGTAATTCTGTGTGTAGGTAATTGAGACATTTTAAATAGAAATGCAAAATTCCAGTGTGTATAACAAACTAACGTTGAAACATTCATAAGTATCAAAACGTGACTCATGAAAATGTGATGGAAATAAAATTTTCCATTTCCTTATTTAATTAGGTTCTTTACCTATTAAATTTATCATTTCCTACTGGAGTTGAAGGATTTTAAGAAATTTCCTCAAACTTAGTCTTTATGATTATGTTTTGTAGTAGTTAGATTTTATAAAGAAACTAAAACATAATTTGTAATAACTAAGAAGGTGATTAACATACTCGAAAAACTTCTTTTGAATGCGGACGAGAATTAACTAGTAAAAGTTCTAACTTTAAAATAAAAAAAAATGTAACCTCCTTGCGATCACATTTTTTAAAACAAAAAAGGTAATTCGTCTAAATAGGTTCACTATTGTCGAAGATATTGTGGAGCATTAAAAAAAGTGTTTTTGATATAATTTTTTTAAGTCAGTTAAAATACACAAGTCTTCATTAGGGCAACAGTGGCAGCATGTTTGTGGCCATATTTAGTTGAATCTGCACGATAGAATTGCATTTCACCTTGGACTAATTTACTTAATGACATTTGGCTTTCACTGACGTCACAGCATCAAAAGTAACAACTATAGACAGAATTCGGTGGTTCTGACCTCACAGTGACGAATTGGACATTTTTAATAATACCTGTAATACATTATTTACAGTCTTTAAGCAAATTTTAATTTACCATGAAAACCACGTAAGATATTGTAATAAAAAAAATGTCTTGTGAACTTTGAACGCATTATGTGGGTAATAACTTTTGCTATGTCTTAATTGCCATCCACGTAGATTTTTTCTAAAACATTTTTATGTCAAATGAATTTGATATGGCTAAAAAAATCTGATCTGTTATGTCACTCTTTAAAAAAATCAGCATCAGCATCGAACGCAGCGTCGAATTCTGTCGTAATTTTTAACTACAGATTCGATCAAACGTTATTACGTTTTTAAAGAAGGATTTATTTGATTTGTACGAACGTCCATAAAGGATTAATAATATCTTAAAACTCTAATGAATGTTCTTAATTTGAAAATCAGTATCGGTAATGTCGCTATAAACTAATGAGAATTCTATTGAACGTTTGCAATCTGCAGCGGATCTCTAAGCTACAGCAGAGTTGTGGTCGATGTTACGTTCGGCGTTATTTCTTTTTCAAAATAGCAAAGAATACGAGAGTTAGGCTCTGTTATAAAATGTTGTAATCGCTTTTATAGTGATTTAAAAGATAAAGAGAACCATGCAAAAGATAACATTTGTAATTGCACGTGTTCATGCAACCGTTAAGGTTCACTTTGTTGTCCGTATGTCTATCAGTTAAGATCCCTAATTTCTAGATGGCGTGAAAATATTGAGTTAAAATTAAAATATATTGTAATACATATACTCAATATGTAATTAAGTTATAAAAATATAGTCTTATAATTAAGGGTGCACAATCCTCGGTTGGCTTATTCAATTCGCACTGTTTACCTAGTCTTTTTTGCAATTAACATTTATTTTGTCTGTACAATGATTATTTGACAATATCTCTATAAAAAGACTGAGATGAGAAGTCAGACACTTTGTACTTTTTCAAACTTAAGCGTTTAAGGACTTGTAAAGTTAGCAAGAAATCCGTTTTACTATAATTGCTAATATTGTGGCAACTTATTTCCAAAACAAATATTGTGTCATATGTTTGCAAGACCCATGTGTACATATCATTTGAGAACAGTTTTAGTTGAACTATTTTGATGTCGTAATAATACGAGTAAGAAAATTCGATGTTTTTCCTATAATTCAGTTATACCTTCCTTATTGCCTTGTAAAGTTAATCTCAATAACGTTTCGTTTCACAAATAGAAATTGTTTCAATCAATTTGCATATTTCGTTTCATCTAATAATGTTAGATTCGTTTACTGGAACGCAATATAGCCTTCTTAAGAAGTGTGACCATAGTGCAGTTACAATATACAGTATGATAACTGTAAAGTTATATTATTACTAGATTTCCGCTAGTGGATTTGCCCAAGTGGTCCCTAGGGAACTGTTTATTTGGATATCGTTTCATATCATGACACGGATATATTTAGAATGACAAATTGAATAGTAAACAATATAGCTTCCCATAAGTGAAATATTTTTTTATATCTGTCCAGTAGTTTCGGAGCTTATTCGTTGCAAACAAACAATCAAATTTTTCCTCTTTATAATATTTGTATAGATCATTGATGCCATTTTAAGATATATTTGATTGTTATTCTAATAATATAGAACAATTTTATTAATATAGTCTTGGAGCACAGCTTGGACTTACGAGATAAATTTAAAATTAGCTTCATAAATGTAAAATAGCAATTTTGGGTCACCTCAAGGCGCTACGTTGCTCTCACTTTCTTCTTACTTTGTGTCGTTAACGTAACGCCATTGCGTTGTGTTGCGCTATATTATCAAATTCTTTATAATTAAAGCTATAGGTAATGGATGTCTTGATAATTTATTATCATTTTCACGGCCCGTATCCAATAGGAGTTAGCGATACTTTTGAATCTTATTGTCGCTCCAGTGCGGTGTTTTCTAGCTTACGACATCATAAGAGAGAATTATACCACAGTAGATAAATGTATTTACTGTGAATAAATTGATATTTGCCTTAAAGAAAAATGCTTAAAAATTCAATATCCCATGTGCCGGCGATGGGATTGGGATGAAATTCGAGTCCATAAACTCAAATAACCTTTTGTAATTGTCTATCTCAATTCCGCAATGAGAAAGATACGGACACTGTTAACTTTCAGAAGGCACCATATGAAACTAATTATTATTTACCAGCTGTTTTTATCGGAGTATTATATTTAAAAAATGTAATTAAATTATTTATTATCTAATAAATAACAATTACCTATAATAATAATCCTATAGAATAATGATAAATTAAAATTGTCTTGATAATTGCGTTTTGGTTCAAAAACCTTTTGAAAGTTAGGTATTTGTCTTAAATTAAGTGAATTTTTATACATCGCAAAGTTAGGGATCCATTTTCGTGGAATTTTTTTTTTATTTCTTATCGAAATACTTATAAACTTTGATATATTATAGATACTAAATTACCTAAACAAATTAAATATAAAAATACAATAAACTTAATAAAGTTGTCCTGACAAATAATATTTGTTAACAATAAATAAAAACGCTCACCCATGCCATGAGGGATACGGCGTAAATATATAGATAGATAAATAAATTTATCTTACTATAACTATATTACAATTAATATACCTATTTTTTAAGAATTTCGCCTTTTTGTGATATTTTATTTACTCATTATAATGGATTCGGTAAAAGAATAATCTATTATAGTTTGTAATCAATAATCATGTGGATATACTGTTTTTGTTTATACTGTGCATCAACGTAGATAAAATAATCAGGAAGTGATAACAACCTTCTTCTCTATCACTAATTGTAATTATTTATTGCGTGATAAATTTCTGTTTTTTTTTGTTCTTTACTGTTTTATAAAAAAAATTATAAACAGTTTTTTATATATTTTAATGTATTGGCTTAATTAATTTTAGCTGTAAATAAAATTGTAAAAAGTTTAACAGCATTTTTGTTACATAAAAAAAATACAGTATTCAAATCAATTCCAGGAATCCTGTACAAATATATATGTCGATTGTAATAAAGTTCTTATATAAAAAAGACAAAGTTACAAGAATAAAGCGGCTTTTATATTTAGCTAGTCTGGCCCCGCACCGCGTGTCGCCACAGCGTGTCGTTTGATACATTTCGACGACAAATGCGAGATGACGCCAAAATTACTATATCAAACAAGGGCGCGGCGGGCTCCAAAAGTACTTACAGTCATTGTATGCCACGTAATATAAAACTGTAATTTCCCCGCTCAGTTTTGAACCTTAACAAACTGAATGTAGCCATCAAAATCTATTGAATTCAAATAAAATTTCTTCTTGGTCCTGAACAGGAAGAATTCCATACGTTGTCCTCTGTGGCAGCTGATAGACATCGTAAGCGTTTCTGGTTCACTTTATTATGACAAAATTGGCTAGATGCATCTGTGCAAGCGCAATAGCAATACGTTGGCGCATGAGTGAAAGAGGTAGGTATTTAGTGCGGAAAATCTTTCTGTTCGGCTACCATATAACAAGGTCGTATTTATTAATTTATAATAGTCCGAAAGAATAAATCATATAAATGTTTCAGAGAAAGAAAAATAGATAAAAGAAATAAATAGAAAAAAAGAATGTAGCAATGGAAAGTATTGGTGTACAGCTATGACTCCGAATACAAACGCCTCACATCCAATAATTTATTCTTTACTTCACAAAGTGAATCCTTAAGCTAGTGTCCGTGCCAATTATATTCAATGAACATATAATAGTTTTCAATAAATTATTTTCAATTTAAAAATATATTGACAAGCAACCGCCGTAGTCGATAGAAAATAAAGAGTATATATATTTATATATGACAGAGTAGAAGTAATAGATACCGACTTTTCAAACAGTAAGGTCTATAAAATAGTGTACAAGGAGTAAAACGTAATGAATATACATAATAAGTGTATGTAATATGTTGGGAGAAGCCCACAAGAATATTCTTCTCTAAGATTCTTGGTTTTATGTGATTCGGTTTCAGTTGATAATAAGAAAATTATTTCTGTTGTTACAGATGATATGGGAGGACTGGATTACAGCATGTCTTCGATAAATTCCAACGGGGATCTGAAGAGCCCAAACGGGACGGCCCCAGATAAGAAAATCAACGAGGCTGATGCTGAGAAACAACCACTATCAGGGGTTAGTGAATGTTTTTTCTAATCCGATAGCGTAGACATAAATAAACACTTATTATGACAAATAGTGCCGCCGTTACGAATTCATTTAATGAACAACAGGGCCTTATTGACTAATTTTAAGATTTGTCGTAATCCCATTAATTTGACATTTAAAAGATACTCACGAACTTCAACTACAACTATTTGACATATGATAACGATTACGACCGCAACGTTTTTTTGAAAGATATAGAATAAATTATATCGTTAATTTGACGTTAATAATTAACGACAATAAATAGAAATCTTGTAAATTTGTTCTGTACCGTTTTAATATTCATTTGTACCTTTTTTCAAACTAAATGCTAAAATGATGTTACTAAGTGATTCACATATCAATTTTCCCTATAAAAAGCTTACACTTAATAGTTACTTTTATAGGAATGATAGGTGTTCGCGTCCTCTTAGAAGCTGCACATGCAGTTGGATAAGCTCGAGATGATAAACAGTAGATATGTCTAGATACAAAACTCTTCAAAATAATAATATTAATCACCTCAATCTGCAGGTAAAATAATGGACCAAATCTCAATGTAAGTTAAAATAATAACATGAATATTATATTGCACACTCGATGGGACCACCGCGCCTCCAGTTTGACATTTTCAAGAATTCAGACATTACAAAATGACGTCACTGAACTGACAATAATTGAAATGTAAACTCTATAACGTGCCGATGAAGGTGCAATTCATAATGTGGTGCACATGTTGCGTACAATCAAATGACTACGTTGAAGATTCCACTGAAAGTAAAAAGCAATAATGTTTATTTTTCCATAGATTTTCTTTTTTTTATGTACAAATGAAATTGATTTCATAATCACACAACAGCTGCAGATTGTGTAGCTACTCCATCAATGTTTATAGATAAAATATCATATTTTTAAACGTACAAATCTTTGATACCGATTTGCGTAAATGGAATATCAATGAGATTACAATCGTGATCAGCTGTAGAAATACGAGTACAATGGTTTTAAACACAGCGCTGTAGTAGTATAAGAACGTGCAAAAGAGGGTGTGCATAATAAGGTGAAAAATTCAGCCCTTTCTGAGTTTCTTGCCGGTTCTTCTTGGTAAACAAGATTTTCCTCTGCAATGTATATGCTAACTTACTTACCAGAGGGCTAGTTTTCCAATCTATAGCAATCACTTTAAAGATATAAGCACTATGAAAGTTATTTATGCCGTTATATAACTTTTTAAGAAGAACGAATAATTTGATTAATGATAAAAACCTAACCAGTCGAAAGATTACAGATAGCATTTCGTTTGACATTTTTCAATAGCCTTCAAAGTTTTGCGTTTGTTAAGACATTTACAATAATTCAATAATTTGATTCAATATCTTTCGAAAAAACGTTACGTCATGAGAAGTCAAATAGTTACAATGTGAGGTTCGTGATTTTTAAGAGAATAAAACTATTGAATTGAACTTGATTTACAGTTAAAAACCTTCGCAGTTAAATGATTTACACACTCTTTAATTTCTTCTGCCGGTTAATTGAAATTACTTCAAAATTCCCAATGACAATTGTTCATTTGTTATAACAATTGCTCATGGGGAAACTTAGATCATAGACGAGTTTGCGTGATATAATACGTGACTCCAGAGATAAACGTGTTGATGGTGACAGTTCTTTTTTATGTGTGACGAAGATAAATCATTAATTATGCGGTTTTCATATATTCCTTTATTTGTCATTATAGGTTCTAATACTTTTTAAATGTTTCATATACCACTTGATTTCGTTATTCTTTTCTCAGATAATATGCTTTTCAAATTATCACAAAGGAGCTTGAGATTTTATATAATATATATATAATATATATATATATATATATAATATATATATATATATATATAATATATATATAGGTAAACTATATGTCCCTGACTAATTGTCAGGCACACTTTCCAGTGGGACTTACTTCTCACTTAGATTTGATCGATATACCTCGAATACAGAATCCAGAATTTCTGAGGCAGATTTTCATTGGTCGGTCATTGGAAAACTGTGAATCAGCCATTGCACCCACATCACGTGGCGGCAAAAGCGGTTCATAGTCTCATTTACTGTCAAGTACGTTACATCAAAATATATTGATTATACGATTCAAGTAATCATTATCTATTTTTATGATTTTATCTATTATCTATCACGAGTAATTAATTGAATTTTAAGTAACTTTAATAACATAATAATAATATCCATAAAGTGAATATATTTTCCAATAATACTTGAGATAGCTTAGAGCAGAGATCGACAACCATATGAGACAAAACAGCCCAAATCTACATTTTTTAAAAATCTTTTTTAAATGTTGGACTTTACAGTATTTACTTTACTTTAACTTACTACTAAAGGGGAACAGCCGGCGTCCTAGCTGTTCCCCTTTAGTAGTAAGTTTATTTTTATCGTTTAACATTCAATCCTTAAATTCAACACACTAGTTCTTTCTTTCATGCTTCCATTCTTAATTGGCTGGATTCACCACTAACTATTCCAATATTTTTCACTTAAATTTTTTTTATTTATTTTTATGGATTATAAAAACAATTTACTTGTGATTATTACTATAACATGGAATATATTTTTTCTATTTCTACTACTACTCTATCAACCAATTAATATTATATAGATGATCATTTTTGGTAAATGGAACTTGAGAGCCCTAAGACATCAAAAGAGAAGCTTGTGCGTCGCGAACCGCAGGTTGCCGACACCTGCCTTAGTGCAAGTATTAAGTGCCTACGCTAATTTATCTAAATAACAAATCAAAATAACTATCGCTTACTTACGATAGGCAATTGAAAATCCTTGCCGTCTTTTTGTAAAAAGAGAACTAAAGTTAGTTAAACTTAGTTTTAACCATTGGCCGGCAAAAGCAAATTGACAATAACAAAAGAGATAAAGTCAAATTGAGATGTGTTCAATTCATTTGGTCGGATAATGGTTTAAAGTAGAGATGAACCGAATAGTGGTTTCAACGAATAACCGAATACCGAACTATTTATTCAGTTTAACCTTTAACGAAACGAACCGAATATTCGGTTTACCATTTCATTATTTTGCCGCCGAAACAGGTTTCAATATAAATTTTGATAGAAGTTTAAAAAGATATCTGGATTTAATCGGAGTTTAAAAAAATGTTGATCTGAGGTTTCAATATAAATGATGTTTATTCTCTAGTTTAAAAATGGTACTCATGGTCATTAATACTGCAATCTGGCACAGGTTTTTCTGACAACTCTAGACACTTATATCGTAAAGATTATAAAATATTTTACCATCTACTAAAGCTACCGTCTAAAGTCAAATCATAATATTTTTATCGGCTGTCTTTATTGATGTTTGAATAATGTTGTTATTAGCGTGGATAACACTTTTTTATAATTTTATGGCAAATGTTTCATTTATCAGCTTAGTAAATGTA
The DNA here is from genome assembly GCA_918026875.4 of Diatraea saccharalis. Classification (NCBI taxonomy): domain Eukaryota; kingdom Metazoa; phylum Arthropoda; class Insecta; order Lepidoptera; family Crambidae; genus Diatraea; species Diatraea saccharalis. Next base: position 19,547,978 of record OU893339.1, read on the forward strand.
ATAAAAGTGTAGTTTTTTATTTGGTTTTCAATTAAGAGACGACCAGATCAGTTATATAAATAAACAAAGTCTACCGCCGTGTTTATTTGTCTATACTTAGTACAATATAATATTATAAAGAGTATAGATTTGTTTGTTAGTGTTTTTGTTTGAAATTAATGAATCCGAAAGCACAAGACTGATTTTAAAAATATTATACGTACGTGGATGACATAGGTTATGATTTGCTCAGGCAATGTCGCGGGAAAACATGTAGTAAATGATCTTAAAAAGTACCGCCCGGGTGTGTAAACTAAACTAATGATATAAATAGACAAGATATGTTTGTTTATTTGAATTGAATAGGATCTAACACTACCGGAACGATTTCAAAAATTCTTTCACCTACGAAAGCTATACCATACGCTGGTGACATAGTATAATGATATACGCAGGCGAAATCGCGGGAAAACATTAGGTTTCTATTGAATAAAGTGAAGATAATGACGTTTGAGTTCGATAGCATAGTCATTAGTTTCGGAGTGGGATGCGGAAATCAAGCAACTTTCGCAAACAGGTCGGCATTAGGATGGGTGATCAAAAAGTCTTTGCAAGCTCCTTCTTAATTCGGAAGGCACGTTAAGCTTTCCCTAGTGCCCCTTTACGTACGAAATATATATTTGCGAAGAGAAATGCAAAAATATGAAAACTACAAAATCCTTATGATGTACTTTTATAATTTTAACTACAGTTTATTTAGACTTTACTTCTTGGTATGACCAAAAGCAATTAAAAGATAGTAATTTTTAGTGTATGAGTGCTATAACCAAAGATGAGATTATGATACACACATGTGAACCCCTGAAATAGGGATGGCTACTAATTTTTGATGTTTTTCCGTTAGGTAGGTTGTTAAAAAATATTTAATACGTTTTTTTTATTATTTTTTTGCGTAATATTTAAATTACGGCGATATATTCAGTTAAAATTCACATGACGTCACGCTTTTGTACATTTTCTACATAACTGTTACGTAGCGACCTTCCTGAAATTTAATACATGTTATCTAAGCTGTTTCATGTTAAATTGAAGTTAAAAATAAATACGAATCTAATATTTTTTCTATTATCTGACTGACGGAATAAATAGAATCTCTTTTTTTTTACCCAGTCGCCATTGAAAGCATTAATTTATAGAAATAGAAATATTTCTATTTCTATAAATTCATTCAAAGCATTATTGAATAATCTGATATTCTTATTAACGAGTAAGTACTGCTCAGGACATCTTTTGGGCGATAAAAATAATGCTCAACTCATAACGATACTTACGATATTTACTTAAACGTATGTCACTGCCAAATCTATCGATAACGCCAAACATTATACATGAAAATCAATACAATAATAAATCAATAAGCATTGATTGACGTAGAACAAAACAAAAGCTGTTGTCGCCCAAGCATTGTGGTCCTTTAAATAAACATTAACGCCGTCGGTCTGGTTAAGCAATTTTCGTGGGGTCGATAATGAGATGGGTGACCAAAATTTTCATTGTGTTGTATACCTTCTCCGTAGCCCACGAACGGGCACGTTAAGCTGTTTTTGCTGACTACGTCTGTAGTCATTATACCAATTTTGGGGCCGCGTTGTAACGGTGCGTCATACCACATCGTTTGTTTCGTCCTAGGTTTTAGCATCCAAACTTTTTGTCTTTGATCTTTAACATCATTTCTTTTTTTAATATTTTTTTTTAGTAATTTGAAATATTGGGTAACACTCCTTCCGAATGTGAGTTCTTTAAAAATCTTCCGGCAAAAACACTATTTTTAGTATATACATTTACAATCTATGCTTTGATTCACGAGTTGTATTTATGAAGTGTATGTGTATTTTGCATTATATCTCCTAGATAAAGGGTTTTTTACTATAAATAAACCAACTTCAAGCCTATTCAACCAACCAACTAGCACCGAAATCGTGACAGCGTTATGGGTTATGGTTCATTTATTAGTATTTCATTCCATCCATTAGAAACGTATGAGCTGCAACTGTTGGGACTTTAGAGGATTTGATGATGGCGTAATACAAAGATGGTACAATAACCACCCAGTCTCGGAAGGCAGACAAAAGGTGACATCAGATTAAATACGGAAATACTTTCTTTGTCTTTTTATTGCTATAATAATCTTAATATACACACTCGTATTGTAACAATGTTATGAATACAGATAAGTTATTTTCATGTGAATTGTGTTTGTAAATTGAGGAGTCTGGTTGTTGCGCAGTGGTTTATTTATTTGTTTAGTATATTTTTTTTTATTTTATACATTCATGGGACTTGACTGGGGATTTTAGAAATGACGACACTTTGAAAGCGGCGAGCTATTTAGCAATGGATATATTTAATTATTGCAAATCAATTATAGATCATTAATAATTTTATTCTGTATGGAATAATGTTAGGTAATGATGAAGTATTCAAAAGGAAACTAAATGTCACTAGATGGCGATACTATGTTTATGATATTACTATCAATTCTTGATATTTCTTGATTACACGATAAAAAAAACAGACGCTTAAAGTTAAGACTTATTTAATAATTTACGAAAATCTTAGGTAAGAAACCAATTTATAAATTTACCTACTAACAGAGGTCTACTCGGTCAAGCGCGGTCAGTACAAAGTTCACAATGTATAGTCTGATGTGCAGCCAATACACACGTATTCGATCAATTTTGAATTCATAATTGATAAAAATTTTAAAGTTATGCTTATTAATATAAATAGTGTCAAAACCAAAATATTTATAGTAGAATAGTTTTTGAAAAGAAACTATCCGCTTGACGTAATGTAAACCTGATGTGCTTTGCAAATAAACTATAATTTGATTGTTAATTGTTTCAGAAAAAAGAGGAAAGATGGTGGACGACTCTCATGCAAGTGGCCGTGCCTTTTTTTATCGCCGGATGCGGAACAATCGGTGCTGGATTAGTTTTGGGAACAGTCAGGGTGCGTAGTATTATTTGATCTATCACCATACCTATATTTAACTGCACAATTCTGATTCTGATTCAGATACCGATTTCGATACCGATTCAGATTTTGTTTAAGGATCATTATTTTCATTATATCATTTATTCAATGTAGACTGTTACAATCACTTGTGAAGTCAAAAGCTATACTATTGATTATTAAATCTACGTCGGGAAACTTGTACCGAGAAAAATCGTTCAGAAATTCAGCGAAGGCTGCTTTAATCTCGCTGTTTTATTTCAAGCAGAGGAGTCCAATTAAAATAGAAGACACTTTCCATTACAATAGAAGATTACAAAAAAGTGATAATTCGTTCCCTACTCGATTAATAGGCCGTGTCATATAACACAACAAAAAATCTAATTAATTAATTTGCCACATATTATTATCAAAATATAAGAGACTAATTTTCCGACAGCGGCTTCTCTCGCGTGGTCCAGTACTAATTATACACCCTGCCTCATGATGATGTATATTGATGAAAACGAATAAAAGATCTCAGCTTACAGACGCGGCAAGCAAATCGTTTTGTACTATGTATATATAAGTCTGCTCTAGACTAGGTATTTAATCTTATCCATTTTCTATTATTATACTTACATGTTGTAAAGCAAATTAATTGCTATGGCTGAGTTTGTTTGAGACGGTATGTGAATCGATTGATGAATGATGTGATGTTTTTAAGAATTTTGTTTTAAAAGTGAACTCAGAAAGTTGTATAAAATATAAAGAAATAATTATTTTTTCTTTCAGGATTGGGAGGTGTTTGTGAACGTGTCAGCAATTTTCGTTTTAGTACCATCATTGTCCGGACTCAAAGGTATGTAACTGTATTTTCAATTCATAGATATTACACTGTTACACTTCCTATATCTAAAACCAATTTTACATAATGAAACTAGTGCCACAAAACTAAAATCAAGTTTCACGAAACTAATTTCATCTAATGTGAAATTACTTTAATAATGGCGAGCATTCACCAGTATCTCTGAGTTTAATAAGCGCAGTTAGGTTACGTCATGTGATTCGAGGTGAAATTAGTAGCGTGATACTAGTTTCATCAAAAATATGCGTGTGGCACAAAGTTACTTTAGTATCGTAGAACTAATGCATTGAAAAACTGAACGTTCACACGTGCAACTGCATTTAATGCAATGAAACAACTAGTTTTATGAAACCAATTTTAGTGTAAGTTCAGCTTAATATTAACATAATTAATGACACTCCAAACTTTGTTGTTCTATTACGATGCCTGCCTTTTAATCGTAATTTAAATTCGGTTCAACTCTTTTTCGGATCACACCGGGTACCGAATTCCATACTTTAATGGCCAATATTTTTTCGTTTTCTTATAAAAAGAGTATGGTAGGGCCCTCTCAAAAGTATTTAAGACGATTTCCTGGTTCAAAAAACTAAAGGTCATGAAGCGTCAGACTCAATTGCACAAAAACACGATGTATTATTTTGCTTCCAGAATGTCTTTGTGAATGATACGTCATCTAGGTAAATGGTTGAGAGATAAAAATCTGTCATTTTCTTGGTTTCCGAGTCATCAAGCGTGTCGTGCAAAGAACCTTTATTACACAACAAGCTATAATAGTTCACTGATTTTATCGCTATAAAGTACGTTATTAATATTTATTGAAATTTGCTATAGATTTTTAATTTTAAAATAAAGTTTTACTGCCATGGTGCAATAACTTTTGCAATTCGATGGGTGACCAGAAATTTAACGTAGTTTATTTATTTTAATATCAATATAAGAGTTTATTATGGCTATTACAAGACCGCAAATAAGAAATCAAACCAAGCCATTGATCCTGGCTGCATCTATAAATATCGTTATTATCGAACACGCACGTCAATTTTGGCAATATATCGGGGGATGCGGGGGGTTTAATTCAAAGCCATCGTCAGTTTCGTGTTGCACATGAATACATGTGTGCAGCAATTATTTTTATTCTAAGCTTTATGGATATTCGTTTTATAAAACAGTATGTATGCATGACGCAAACAAAGAATTATCTATGTATTTTAATAATACCATATTTAAAAGTGCTCAAAGGTGCGATAATATAGCTCTGTGTATGGGAACGCCTTTAGAGTAATTGATGTATTGTTGTGGCTACCGTTGGTGCTATGATGATAGTTCATGTATCGGACTTCGAGAAATAATGCGTCGATTATGGCGACCTTCTCTTTTGGAGTTCCTTGTTGACAAGATGAAGACGTCAATGTGTTTCCGTAAGACGGCGGACAATGGTTCAGTTAGTTTACTGAATAAAACTAATGTTAATAGAGATAGCTAGCATGTTAGATGATTGCAATCCAGTTTTTGTATTCTGTAAAAATATAACGCCTAATGAGACAACATTACAGTTTCAATTAAAAAAAAAACCTTTATTACCTTATAAAAAGTTTTATTCGATTGGACCTCAAATGGACTTAGATTGTACTCTATATTTTAAAAAGAATACATAGAAATATAATAAAAGGATTTGAGTTGTTTTTAACCACTAGTTCTTTAAAAAAATAGAAGTTGAAAACATCAGCTGCTTGTTCACCTAATACCATAACATATATATACCATAATATATTTTGAAACCCGTTCACAGATTAGGGCTTAAAATCTGTTGAAGAAACTTGGCCTTACGTGCTGTATACTGTACAAAATAACTCGCACAGTCGGATTGTTAGACAAAAGATAATGATAATTGTACCTCAAGTTAACGTAAGCAATATCTTATTGTTATATGATTGCATTGTTCATTTAAGTCAATAAAATTCATAACAATGCACTATATATTAAAAATAACATCTTTATTTTGTTATATAATAAACACATTACTAATGTGTGTTACAGACTCATGTGCAGATATGTCTTTTAGTAATGTGTTTTTTTTTTTTAATAAATTTTGAATCATATTTTTCACTATAAAAATAATTTTACTATGCGAAGAATACTAATGAGGAAGTAATCAAAAAAGAGCACCTCACTAGATGGCGACTCTAGGAAAAGTAGATTTTTGCAGGAAACGAATGGATCAAAGTTCGTTTTAAGTTAGTTCGTTTTAACTAACATTAAAGGACAGAAATTTGCAAAGTTCGAAACTTTGATTTACAAATACGAAAAAATACAAAAAGAATATGTTGAAGAAGTAAAAGTAGAAGATATGTAGAATAAGTTGTTTATTGAGTTTTGAAATTTTAATTTAATTTTATACATGAAAGAAAACGGGAAGGGTTGTCATGGAGAAATCAAAAAAGTACCGTAGCGACATCTAGTTTGATTTCGGCAACTAATTTCTTTTTTAAATATTTCCTCATTGAAAGTTTGACATACAAAAATGCCCTAAATAGCATTTCAATACATTATAATGCAGGCGAATGCTCTAATCAATTGACTTTTTATACTTTATTGAGATCGAGGTGTCCTTAAGTATTTGTTACCCATCAATGGTCCAGGTTTACTATTCTGTAAAATGAAATCAGCGCTGTTACAGTATTAAAGGTTCATTAAAAATATTCTTGATATCATCCTTTAAAGTAGATTTTATTTGGTTTACTTCTCTGATCTGAGAACATTGTAGTCGACATTGAATTCGACACTGTATTTTTTTATTACACACTGTTTTTCTATGGTTTTACTGGTTAACTATTTATATTTAATAAATTTTTCATTCACAAAGCTATACTGAAAAATAATCTTAATGAAAACAGCTTAAAAAGAATCACTTTATCTCTAGTACTCTAAGATGGGATTCGAACTTTGAAAATAATGTAGTTAAAAAATCTAAAATATTCAAAAATAATAATCGCGAAAGAAATAAATAAATATCTTATGTAATTCAATGAAATAGCTCTACAATTAAATGAAATAGATATTATGCAAATGTAAACGAAATGTATTCTTCTGATAATTCGAATTGTAGATTAATATTCTTAATGCGTTGTCTTAAAATAGTTCTATTTAAATAGATTTATTGTTTGATACAATTGCGTTATAAATAAAGTTGGCAATGACTTCTTATGACAATGATTTAAGTTTGTAATGCTCATTAACATAATTATGAATAATTCTTGTATCAATTGCAATAACATTATTCGATGTCGAAATCAGAAAATAATGCTTCCTTGTGTAATAGAAGTCTTTGTGTAAGACCAACAATCTTTTTCTATATCTAATATACTCTTATATTTAATTCTTGTTTACTATATTAAAGTCACAATTCTATCTCGAATTAATATGGTACATTAAAAACAACGTTTCCCTAAAATCAAAATAACATCTCCTGACGCATATCTCTACCTGGGACTTATGATTTTTTAAAGTATTTTTAAAGATATGTACCTATAACAGGATTTCGAAAGGTCGCGAGTTTCAGTCCTATCTTAGAGTACCTGGGGATTTACAAGCATATTTTCACTAAGAATATATATAACGTTATATTTGATGAATTATTCATTCACAATATTAAATTAAAACATATTCTTAATGAAAATGCTTAAAAAAACCACTTTGTCTCTGGCACTCTGAGATGGGACTCGAACTCGCGATCTTTTGCAGTCGCCCGGATAGCGAAACGTCGTGGGTTCATTAAAAATAATATATATAACAGTTATTACATGTAGCTTTCCTGCACGTATCTGTAATAAAAATAAAATATGACTGTCGAAATCAAATTTGATTATTCTAAAGAAACACAATGAAATATCCATTTTGATAGTACCTATGTTTGATTTAGATAACTATATTAACTCATAATACACTTAAAATTTTTATATAATGATTATCAAATCAATAACATAACAATAACATAAGATACTTAGGTAATTTATCTATACTAACATTATAAACAGATAAAGTTTTTAATTTTGTATGTTTGGAGGTGGTAAACTTCGGATTAGTATATCTGATCATGGAAATTCACCTACTTGAAGATAAAATAGAAATATATTAATAGACGCGTGCTATAAATGTTGACGCGAAATAACAACTTACAATAGTTATAATACTATAATCTAAATTTATAAGAATTTTCTTATACGACTAATCCACCAGTTTAAAGGGACATTAATAGTTTTTTCATACATCCGTTCCTATAGCGATTTGCGCACATTAATGTACAATTAGATATTAAACCGTCATTTGAAAGCGGTTTATTTTGTTATTTGGGTGTTTATAATTTATGTGTGGAAAACCATGAGAAAAACTTTTTGTTTAAAAAAATGTATAGACTATTGTTAAGAGACAATTTTAAACGCAATTATTATTGTTGTCAACGTGCCTTCCGAAGCACGGCGGAATTTGTGATATTAAATTTTTGGTCACCCATCCCACGTGCAGTCACTGCGAAAGTTGTTTTACTTCTGCGTCGCAGACCGAACGCGTTCCGCTATGTCATCGAGCTGTGAAATGTTTAGATTTTAAAGTTGATAAAACCCATTTTGATCTTTAGTGATATTTTCATTCTAAACTGTTAGCATATTTACAAAAATCGCTCATTAAACTCATCTCACATAATAAAATTTTACCGATTGCAAATTTTCCCGTACACTAAACAGCCATCGCGTCTTTTAGTGACTTTAAAAATATAAGAATTATTCTTAATGAAAAATGTGTATTATCCCGTATAGCATTGTAAATGGAAAATTGATAAAATATAATAGATATCATAGGTTTCGTAATAGTCAAATGGTTTGTTTATTTGAACTGATTGATTTTCAATATAAAACCTCTTTAATTTTTATATTGTTATCTCAAAAAAGTATTCAAATTTCGAAAGACATGTATTTTATATTTTATATTTCAACATCAAAATAATCATGTGACCTTTAATTTGTTTTGACAAATTTTTATTTCTTTAATGAAATATCTTTATTTGTAATAAATTGAAATTAAATCAATACCTACATTTATAAATAAACTATTCACATGTTAATATAGTACTCAAAGTAGTATTATTAAAGAGAACGGAACACATACACGTATTTACATCTTTACAAACTGTCGTTAATTATGCCATATTTACAATACAGTTATGTATTATTAAATCGATTGTCAGTTGACGTTGTATGAATATATATTTAATAAGTATATAATTATTATCTTTAAGTTGTAACATACAACATCTGTAGTTAATAATAGAAAGAAATACAGCCTATAAACATCTCTTGTCACGTATCATTGATAAACTCCGAAATCACTGAACTGGTTTTAATAAAATATAACATGTAACTACCTATACGAAATTTGAATGAATGAATGAATGAATGAATGGATGAATGAATGAAAAATTCTTTATTGTACACCAATGGACAGAAACAAATATAAGGATACAATAAATGTGAATGCACAATTGGCGGCCTTATTACTAAAAAGTAATTTCTTCCAGGCAACCTTGTGAACTGAACTAAAATTACTTTAGATTAGATTTAGGGTAGCTTATGGTGTCTCAAACTTTATCAAGATATCATATCTCTACCTATATTTAATGAATAAATGAAATACATAAATACTTTAAATTCTATAATACATATATATTTATATATAACATACATATAAGCCCTTAGTTAGATGACAGATATGCATTGCCAGAAAATATCAGGCGTGCTCAAAGCATACACATTTTTTTTTTTTTTAAGGAAATTTGGTCTTATTTTTATCTTAATTATTAACAAAATAATGAGTAAAACATTAATTAATCTTATTAAAATTAGCAATGAGTGACTGGGACTAAATTTTAATATAAAAATATTAGCTTGATTTTTCTAATCTCTTACGGTCGTATCTATAGTCGAGTAGAAGTAATTACTTGAGTAAAAGTAATAACTTAAGCAAATATTTTTAAGACATAAACAAGAATTTTAATGAAGTGAGAACTCTCAAAAGATAGAATACATTGCTGTTACCGTATACCATAACACATTAATATTTCAATATTATATAAATATCGCTTATATATCCTTAGTAAAAAACAATTACGTTTCTGTTATAAGATTCTAAGAACCAGACTTAAGAAATAGCTTCAAGATTAGGCCACCAATGATTTCCCGAATATTGTAGCAACAGAAATTCTCAGCCATCAAAGACGCCGCAAACGTCTACCTATAGTATTTAATGTTCATGCAATGCAAATTATTATAAGTCATTGTTATTAAACGGCTGTTAATACTTCAGACACAATGATTTCATTATAAAACTGTTATGATTCTCGGTATCCGTATAAGTAATATTTTATCGGTGAATCCCCTGCTATTGAGACATAAAGGTATTTCGACATGAGTATCGTATTCTATTAAATAAACACTGTAACATGATTATTGATAAGATTCTCTACTTAAAGATTATTTAAACGTAACAATTTAATAGAAATATGTATGATATCTACGGATTTATATAAAAAAATAATATTGAAATAAATGTCAATTATTGCTGCACGGTGCATATGCTGGATCCCTTTATTTTATAATGCACTTCAGCTACTAAATTTTCTGCTAAACAATTTATGTGTATATTTCTCAACATCATATAAAAGCGAAAGTTCACTTACTCACTAACTCACTCATTACGAAATCTCAGACACTACAAGTGCTAAGTAGAAGGATCTTTTTAGAATATAGATGCTCACTAAGACGGGGGTTTACGAAATTTGACATCTAAGGGGTTGTTTTTGATAGATTCTATGAAACTTCCTTACTACAAATGCTAGAAGTCCCAAATTATAGGGTTTCTTTTTAGTTTTTTTATTAAATATATAGACTACTTTTTAACCCACTAAGCGACACTCTAGGTACGCAGGAGAAGCTAATGGCGAAAAGCTACGAATAGTATAATAAAAACTAATATTCATCGTAAAAAAAAAAATTATTTTAAAAAATCAGCTTCATCTATTCACTATGAAAAATAACACAACTAATGACGTTTGCAGAACTGTTTTCTGTTATGATAAACTCGGAAAAAAACCCTTTTACAATTCATTGTTTGTTAACACAATAACATTATTCAGTTTGAGCAAATCACACATAACGACAAAGAGTTTACCTACAAATAAAAAAAAATACTCACATAAATGACATCTTTGAAAATATTCTTTGTTTCACATTACCTACAATATAGTATGTGTGTTTAGCTCTGTGTATTTTATAGACAACTGTTGCAAAGACAATTTGTTGCATGTCTTAAGTTAAGGTACTTATTCTTCACAAAAGAATTCTAAAAGTGGATTTATAGTGACACTATTTAAGTTCAAGATAGCATGTAGCATCGTAGAAGTCTGAGTTTGACTGCTAGTTAATTTAATTATTTAAAATTGAAAACAGCTGCTTATTATTTATTTTGCTAGAGAAATATAAATTCAGAGAAAGTGGGGAGTCTCATTCTTTTCTTAGACTGTTATATCTTTACAAGTTTGATTTTTCAGCTAGAAAATGTCTGTCAAACTTTAAACTTTGAATAAATATTTATCGTTATTTGTCCACAGGAAACCTCGACATGTGTTTGGCATCGCGTCTATCAACACAAGCCAATCTCGGCAATATGGTATCTATGAAGGAGGTCATCTCCATGGTGGTCGGAAACATATCACTAGTACAGGTCAGTTCTGAATCTAGTGACAATTATTCGTAGGTATTGTCAATAATTTTCAAAATTTAAACTAAATTTTAGCTTAGTTGGTTAGATATATAATTCAGAGTTATAGTCATAGATTTTGTCATTAAAAATGACTTAATCATTGTTTATTATATACCAAACTAAAAATATATCTCTTATAATGTCAGTTCGATCGATAATCATGTTCAAGCTAAGCACTACATATAAATAGATACAAGATAATATAGAATAGTAAGATTTTACAACTTGGAAACTACGAAAGTTGAACCGAAGATAACAGAAATTGATTGGGATCTCATTTTATGCTACAGTGCATTTAAAAATACAAGCTCTCAATATGTATGTACATATACGAATTATAGATACTAAAGTCCACTCATATACATGAATATTAAAATTATACAGAAACAAGGGTGCCAGCTCAAATCCTTGTGGGATTATCTAGTCAATCTAATGCCTTTCTATATTCTGTGAGTTGTAAACTAATATTAGGGTCCTATAGGTAGTACACTCAATTCCCATGCACAATATCTATTACTGATTCGTTTCTAAGTTTGTCAAATATTGTTTTGTCTTCAGGTGCAAGCGATAGTTGCGTCTACAGTTGTATCAATGTTCGCAATTATCGTTAACACGATTACAGAGCGATCCATCCATGGGCCTTACATTCTGCTCATCACGGCATCAGCTGTGTTCACGGCTACCACTACCTGTTTTGTCTTAGGTATGTATGTAAATTAATCAGTATTGTTATATTTATTAGTATTAAAGTATCAAAAGCTTGAAAAATTCCTTTTAGTTAGCTCAGTGGTTAAAATAGTCACCTGGATTGCGAAAGGTCATGGGTTAATCCCATCTCAAAGTGCCAGGGACAAAGTGGTTTTTAAGCATTTTTGATAATGCAATTATCTTCTTTTTGTTGCATTATTCTGAATACGACATTCTAAGTGCTATTAATATAGCGTCGTTAAATGAAACAGCATGAGATTTAGATAATCGATTTTTAAGTTTACGTGTTCAAGTCTTATTTCGTGTCTTCTTTGATTGCAAATATATCATGACGTATTATTTTTTTTTAATTTGGAACTATGTTTTCTATATTTTTATTTCAGATTTTGTGATGGTGATGGTAATATATTGGTCACATAAATTCAAGCTAAACCCAGACAACGTGGCCACCCCACTGGCAGCCTCTATCGGCGATATAGTCAGCAATTCCGTGTTAGCTGTCACCGCCCAATATATGTATGAACAAATAAGTGAGTATTTCTGCTGTATCTAATAGTAAATAATACCGATTCTTATATTACTCTTCCACGAACTGTCACGTGTGTAAAGGCAACTGAGAAAGGAGGAAGGAACGGAGGGAGGTTTACTCTTTTTTTATGTTCTGAGGTTTTACCCTCTATTTACCAACTTTCAACACGAAACTACGAATCGACCTTCCAAGTAAAGGTCTTATCTTTAGTATTAATGCTGATAAGGGTATTCTTTATTTAATTAAGCTTTCACACTCTTACATTCCTACTCTATTATATATACATTATTTAGAATGTTGTGCGCATATATTGTTATAAGGCTGAAAGTTGCTTTTTTCTTTTTGACCACTTGGATTTGCCAACTAATAGTAACAACACAGTTAATATTCGATCGTTAACATACACAAACTTTATAACGACGTTTTAATTGTGAGATTTTTTTAACAGTTCTATGAATCAACAAAATAACCGTTATCTAGGAATTAATAGCAAATGAGTCGTTCCAATGAAGCACGTACATTTATTTTGTTTCACTGAGGAAATTATTCACCACAATATTCTGTATGACACATATACCATTTGTGTTATTTTCAAGTGTAACTTGGCGTCGCAATTATTCGATAAATTATAGCGATTGGTTTTGTCATCCAAAAATAAATGTGTAATAAAAGATTACCACGTCAAATTGTAGGCATAAATAGATTTACAAATACTTGTGAAGAATGTCGTAGAGCAGTGAATCTTATGTGTCATCATTTTGACATTATTTAAATCGGAAATACTTGCTTGTGTCTTCGACTATTCTATAACCATTGCCGTATATTTAGTGGGAAAAACTGTTAAATAAGAATGCAAGCTTTGCATTTATTTATTTTCTATACTTAACGGAAATAAGTTATCTGTGCAAATGCTTTGTTTGCCTAAATTAAATTAGGGTTTGCCACGTTTGAAAAATAATTTAGCCAATGGTATGCAAAAGAATTAATGATTAATATTTAGAAAATTATTTGTACAAAAAAAAAATGCGCCATCTAGTGACACTCAAGAAAGGAATCGAATGTAGCGTGAATTATATCGCTCTGCTTAAGAGTTATCGCTTTTCTTTATAGATATGAACTAGATCGAAAATTCTTAGGCATCCTCTGTGCTAAGCTTCATTTTAAGTGTGTCCATCGCTAATTGAGTGTTAATTAGGTAAAATCGAGATTAAATGCTGCAATCCACTTATTTGCTATAATAATATTTAAAATAAAATTTATTAATATAAAAAAAGCTTTATCTAATGCAATCATGTCTCTAATTTACAAGATAAAAATATAAGTGAGTGTATAATAGATATTAATTGTTTTTACTGTATTTTTAATCATTCAAAGAACCTGATATCGAAAATGGGACTGGTGAGTATTCCTAAAATAGAGTAGGTAGTTTTTTCATATAATTAATAAGCTAAATACTAAAATCATAAAAAAATTAATATTTAGCTTATTCGAGGTCTTTAGACAGAACGATAGTTTGGCGATTTGCCTATTCCAATTGTTTTCCTACGGCTTAATATCATTAATAGAACATATTTATGTTTTTTTTATTTCATATATATATTATTATTTAATTACATTTTCATATTTATTTTTATTGTAGTTATTAAATAAACAGCATCAGAGTAAATTTACATTATAATTGCAATTTTAATGTAAGTCCAAATTCATATTATACAGAAAATAAGCAAACCTACTTCTAGGAATAAATAATACTCCCGTAGAACCTTGTAAAAAGTTAACCTTGACTTAGTCTGTTTAATAATATGAATTTTGACTAATACTAAGTGCAGCCTCATCGTAAATTTACTCCAACGCTAAACCTTGTTTATTAATAACACGTGTATTGATGAAAATCGGTCATCGAACTTTAGGTAAAGTAGTCTATACAATAGTATATATTAAGTATAGATTGTTTCGACACATCTTGTTTCTTTTTTATATTTTATGTTAGCATGGTTTAAACCTAAAAGACATGAAAAATGTGAAAAAGTAGAAGCATTTAAAGGTCGTCGATGAAAATGATCCTAATGCCAACAAACTTATATACATCAACAATAATTTGTGTTTTATTAAGTACATCAGTTGCCAGTATTGATTTTGAACGAAATAAAAACCTAAAAGAATATAGAATTGACTTCAAACATAAAAAAATAAAAAGTAATGCTTATCTCAAAAATGACTTATTCAAGAAAATGCTATTGAAGTCGAATGCCTGTCAGTTAATTAAGAACCTAAGGAAAACCTCCACCCGACTTAAATAGCAATTTCTTGAATAAGAAACGCTTTTGAAATAAGTATTATTATTATTTTTCATTCATAAACTACTGAAGGGCTTTCGATAAAATTAGTTAAACGTATAATTCTACGTATGAATTAACACATAGACGACTATTTCCCATTAAATAGTTTCCTAGAGAATGTTCTGTCATGTCATTGTGCAAACCACGCAGGCGAACTCGCCTATACACAAGGCGAACTCGCCAATAAAGTACACGATATATTTATTCACAAACATCTTCAAAGACACTTTAACAAAGAAAAATTTTTTGTAGATAAATTTTGCATGGAAACCAATCATGCAATTGACGAATGTGACATTCCATAAATATTTCAAATATGTCCGATAAATTGATAGTGATTAAATCATTCGATTTAGATGGTTTATCTCTTTCAATGAAGGCATTAAATTCATATAATCAACAAATAGTGTTGGATAAAATCATTTATATAACGATGAGGTGACAGAATTTGCATTAACTAATATTAAAAACATATTTATCTTCATTAGATACTGAGTATGATGTATCGTTAATTACGATAATTGATTCTTTTTATAGATTTATGACAACTGACTCGCCATAATTACGGTAATATTAGAGTCCTGCTTCTTACACGCGTATTTTATTTCCTCATTATGCCTTTATATTTTCGACCCTCAAGTGTTCTAATGAGACAGTATCATTTTTGTACTTGCAGTTAGGGTTGTCAATCGCACTCTAAAATAGAGTATTGCACTCTACGTTACTTAGGAGAGTACTCAGCAATCTATAACATTACTCGCAAGCGCCAAAATACTATTTTTACACGATATATTTCTGATACTAGTGCCAGTCACACATACAGGATTTCTATGTATGATCGTAACCGAAAAATACTTTTTTAAATGTAAAAAAATACAATCCTTTTCTTGAGCACGCTCTATAGTTACTTACTTTGAACTCTCATATATCTTATTCTGTCAAATAAAATTTGACAAACCTACTTGCAGTCAGAAAGGTAGCCCTTATATCCAAACTATGTATTCTCCACCACTCACATAGTCTTTATTATAGTCTTTATTTTTGTTACAGGATCATCGTTGTGGCAGCCTATAATGTTGATATGCGTATACTTTAGTCTTCTCCCGCTCTGGGTGTTTGTGGTCTACAGGAACAAGTACACCAAGAAGGTCCTTACCACAGGCTGGACGCCAGTCATTTCAGCTCTCTTCATCAGTGGGTAAGTCGCGATTTCAAGCTCATCTTAAAGAATTGATGTAGAAAACGTGGTCTTAAAAAAACTATTTAATATTAACACAAAATGTAAAATATACTCCTAAGGCAAATAATATGCATCAACCTAAAGTATATACTATACACAAACAAACAAAGTTAGAAACTTCACCTCTTTATAAGTATAGAGTTAGAAACTTAAAAAGGAATGGTGTACATGACAATAGCTTAGTAGCTATTGTCATGTACACCATTCCTTTTTAAAATCGTTCCGTGATCATGTTTATTCTAAATATATTTTATGTGCTTAATGAAAAACCTTTAAAAATCTACTTGGTCCCTGGTACCTTGAGATGGGATTCGAACCCATAACCTTTCGTTATCCGGGCGACTGATCTAACCTCTAAACTACCCAGAACCTAATAGGATTGACGAATCTTTCAAGCAGATGTCATTTTTTCGCTACTACAGGGCGTATTCTCATCGATTCAGGCGATCCACCCAAACAGCCGAAAAAAATATTTTTACAAATATTGAAACTTTCGATAAAGATAAAAATTTTGTTCTTATTATTATTAATGCGTTCTAATTGATCAAATAAAATATATTTTATATAGTCACGTTATTGATTTGAAAAACAGATTAGTGTCAGATTTAATGATCTAGAGATAGAAATATCAATCTTCCATTGCATGCGGTATTGCAAATGAGTCCGTCCATGTATTTTTATGAGATATGAATCGTTTTTATCAATTGATAACGCATTAATTAATTTTTATCTGAACTATGATCTGTCCATTATTGAAATAAAGTCTGCAACTCTTTATAAATGTACATCCTTAACGAGATATATTTTTTGAAAATCAATAACACTGTTGTTTACGTTTTATTTATATATACTAATACGAGTATTTTAAAATAAATTTCTAACTTTGTTTATTTGTAAACGTTAATCTTCGGAAGTATTGGTCCGATCATGAGAATTCTTTCACCTACAGGAAGCTACAACTACGCGGATGTTATAGCTATATAAACTATAATTTACGCGAGCGAAGTCACGGGAAAACAGTTACTTTATATATGCATACATTATTCGTTTAATCTATGACTAATTCTTGGTCAGTTATCATATAATAACTTTACCTACAATGGTCACGTCCAGCACGTACCAGCATTAAACGAGATACATTCAAACTTTTGTTATGCAAAACTAATTTACAGTATTTTACACTCATTTTCTGACATAATTAATTCATTTGCAATCAGACTCGAAGGTGAGGATAAACATTATAACGCAAGTTCTTGACACAATTTTTCTGTATCATTGAGAATTAATAGCCAACATATATAACTCCTAAGAATGAACATGGCACCTGGAGTTTATTCTATTTATCTTTGAACGAGAAACTCAGAAAATTTCGGAAATTTCCTAGGATTTTGTTGAAAATAGACGAGATTTCGTTTTCGTCGAAACAGAATGAGTAGTAGTACTTGCACATTGTAGAGAAAATACTTTCGGAGAAGGTACTTAGTCGATAATAGTACTTAATTATGGTATTCATAGCACCATATCTAATGTATGTAGATTTATTTGTTCTTCCAGCAGATCACAATTCTACACAGTTGGTAGTTTGCGAGGAGATTAATAGGGACAGACAAAAGTGTCTATTAAATATTTTAAGTCTTTAGTCGTTAGCAGATATTTCTTTTCCCATCTTTTCATTTAGTAATTGATTTAAATTGTAGATATTGTAAGCAAAATGCTTAATAACCCTTAAGAATGTTAATTGCTCATAATGACGATGACAAACTAGCATTAATTATAATGCCTATTGTTAGATTAAGTGAATGAACAAATATATAATAATCTAACAGAACAGTACAATTGGCGGCCTTATTGCTAAAAAGCAATTTCTTCCAGGCAACCTTAATAAATAGAAATATAGTTATAGATATAATTATAATTCTATCGCAAAAAAAATATTCTTTTTTATAAAATAATTGCAATGAAGAGAATAAATATTTTAATAAAAATCCCTTTTAAGATAAATAATAATTAACAAGATCATTGATTCCATCATCCATTCTATTGCATATTATAATTGTTATTCTTTTGTTACCTAAAATTATATCGACTTGTCCATAACAAAACACTGCACTACATTTTATTACATGCATATCAAAATTTATGCCTTGTTTAAAGAAATTAATTAATTAATAAATAAGTGTTTTATATGTTAGGAGCATTATTTTATATGTTAGGCGAATTAAAGGACATGATAAAAAGAAAGTAGGAATATAATAAAACGAAAATAATTAAATAAAATATAAATGTACTCCAACAAGTGATTAGTAATTAAGCCACTTGTGCTATGTATATTTAGAAAGGAACGATATCAATCACTATTATATATGACCAATTTCGCATTCACAATGCTATTCTGAAAAATATTCTTAATGAAAATGTTTAAAAATACTTAAAAAATCCACTTTGTCTTTGGCACTCTGAGATAGGACTCGGACTCATGACCTTTCGCAATCCGAGCGACTGTGATTGAGCTGAGTTAGGTTCTGGGTATCTCAATGGTTGGAACAATCGCCCAGAAAGTGGATTTTTTAAGTATTTCTCATAAGGGATATCAATTATTTAATTAATAATAAATATGTTCTTTAATTCACAGAATCGGAGGAATTGTCCTCGATCAGGCCGTGGACCGGTTCCGGGGATACGAAGTGTTCCAACCCATTGTCAATGGTATCGGAGGCAACCTGGTCTGCGTGCAATCATCAAGGTTGGCCACTAATCTCCACCAGACGGCAATACCTGGCGAGCTGCCAGAGAACACGAGGATCCTGGAATGGCCATGGAAAACTCTCTTCTTCGGAAGTAAGATGTGGCATTTATAATGTTTTTGAACGCGTGTCCCCAAGATAAGGCGAACTTCTACTTCTATTATAAGTACTGCTCATCCATCCACTTCTGGAATCGAAGTCTATATTTTATCAGCCTGTCAAAAATAGAGTTGTGTCGTACAAGTGAAAAAAATGGTTTCTGTTAAATGTTCTCAAAATTTTATAACACTAATTTAAAAAATATAACGCTTTAGAAACTTGAAAAAAGTAGGGAAAATCTATTACAAAAATTTGCTAAAATACATTAGTTACATAAAACGTGACAACTTTCATTATGATAGTTGTGAACATAAACGCACAAACAGCAAAGATTGCCTAGACGTCCATACCTTTTTCGCTACCGTAGCACTATGTGACTTTTCTTAGTGGTAGCGTAGGGAGCATTTTTGACCGTCTAATAGCAGTTCCACAAATGTAGCATCGTATCTCCGAAACTGTTAATCACAGACATGCTGTTACTTCTACATATTTTCGCAGATATTAAAGGACTATTTAATTGTCAATAAGCCTATTAGCATATTACTAAAAATCCATCTTCTTACTCATAGAGAGAACCGATATTTGCATTTAAACTTGTTATATGGTTTAAGTTTCCTCTAATAACTATAATAGTTATTACAGTATATTAGTTTCGGAAATTTTCTAAAGTTTAAACGGAATTGGATTTCGATAACAATGATTCATAATATGTATTATTGACCAAAACAAAACTCAATTAATTGATTAGATTTCAAGTATGTTAAGTATGTTGATAAAATAACCCTACTCACTACTCAATAGTTAAACAAATACTATTATATGTGGTTTGAGAGCACATAGTAACTCCCTATATTCATATATAGGAAGGATGGACTCATGTACAAAAAGTATGAATATTCAATTGAAGGAGATCGATGACGCAGTGGCTAGCGCGCTTGGTCTGCGATACGGTTGTTAAGCAACTTTCGCAATAGCCGCTATTAGAATGAGTGATCAAAAATTTATTATCTCGAACTCCTCCGTGCTTCGGATCTGCTATCAATCTACACTGGGCCGGGCACGTCTCATTCTTCCTATTCGATTCGATTCCATCTACGAGGAAGACCTAAGCTCCAACGGTGGGGACACTAATAGGCAGGTCATGTGATATGATTGAATTGAAAAAAAAGCATAAAAATATTTGTACTAACTTAATTAATATTTGTACAAATATTAACTTCAAAGTTTGATATATATATGAAACAGTGCACTAAATAAAGTTTTCTTTTACAGCTTCTGCAGCTAAGGTGGCCCGCATGTTAATAGTGTTGGCAATATTTGGACAGATCATCTTTATGACTGTAGCTGATTTCGTCTACCAAGGCGTTGTGACCATCCAAGCAGCCTTTGGCATTACCTATGTCATGTGTGCAACTTTACAGGTAATTGATGACCACAATTATAAATAATTAATATGTCATATTATAATAACATTAGAGAATAATAGTTATCTAGAATAATAATGTACCTTAATTTTTTTGCACAGTTACAAGCGACATACTCATAGAATAAATAACTGTTCTATTGGTAATAAATGTCTAAAACAACATATATAAATAAACTATACTGTTAGATCACAACCCACAATTATAAAAGTATTAATAGACTGAGATACAGTTTATAAATATATTTTCCCTCTTCTTTCAGGTTATGGTACTATTGTACCTCGCATACATGCTTATACATCTGATGTGGAAGAAGAAGAAGGATCCTGATAATGCAGCCATTCCTTACCTGACTGCCTTGGGTGATCTTTTGGGTTCAGTATTCTTAGGTCTAGCCTTCGTCGTATTATCCATCTTCGGTTTAGAGTATGGAAACAACGTCCAGTGAAAGAAAAATAAAACCAAATTTAAGAGCATTTCTTGATTTTTCATTGCGTGGTCTTTAAATATCGACTGCAAAACATCATCGGCGCTAACATTGTACCTTTTTGTGGCATTGTCCGAATTACATATTATTTTAAAATATTTCAACAAAATCATTTTAGAAGATGAATTTCAATAAGACTTTTTAGCAAATAGCTTTATGCGAAATTAACTGTATAATTTATTTGTTTTTAAATATAAATTTGTTTTTCGAAAATGTTTTACATGCCTTATGAATTAATTAACTATCAATCAGTATTGTTATTAAATTTTATAGAAAGTATACTTGTAACTACCATGGTGCCAATGTTATATAGATGACATTCTAATAGGTAGGCACAACAAAGAGGACCGCTGTATCGTGGAAGACATGTTCTTAGTATTATTATTAAAGATCAACATGTATGTATACTAATTAGTGGTATCTCGCTCTCTCACTCTCAATGGTCAGATATAAAGGAGTTACAAACTCTAAGTACGAGAGTAGCATAGACTGTGATATGATTCCAAAATGTGATTTATTGCAATAGCTATCTTTTTGACTTTGACATCACTTTAAATGGAGGAGGACAATATTTTTTTTTTGTGTGGTCTAAATTATAACTATAAATGATATTCTTTTCGATTCTGACATTTATTGATCGAATTTCTCGCTTATTATAGCTTATACCTTAAATTATGGTCATGATTATGTTTCTCATATGCATGACATACCTATAACGTAGTTCGAAACTTAAATTTTATTGACAGTCCTAGAACAAATAATAATGAATAGTCCTCGTATTTTTGGGTAGATTTTATCTATGAGTAGATAGTGTATTGAATTGTAAATTGCAATTATCCTAGCAAATAATAGGCGTCACATAGTGTAAAAAAAAAATCTGTCGTCAGGGAATCCGTAGTAATTATATACTGGTTATAATTAACATAAAAAATATGTGAATTAGGTTTCATCTTACGAGTTTCTTTAGATTTATTATTTCTATTAGTATTACTCAATAACCTATTCGATGTTTTCTTTCTTCATTGTACTCAATTTAAAATTGTGAGATTAACGATTTTTTATACGATATTTTCTATTCTTAAAATCCGATATAATTCTTTTTTATGATTTACAATAATCAAGTGTTTCAAAGTTACCTATAGTCTTAGAATTAGTTTAGAAAGAAAGAGTACAATAATGCAATTAATTAGTTATTAAAGAGGCCTAAATTATATAATTTATTACTCGTATCAACTAATATAATATGGTAGTGAATTGTGAAGATTATATTCTAAAGTTATAATATTAATGTGTCTCAACCTGAACATTTGGACTATTACGTTGCATCTACCTCTATATATAAACCGATTTTTTATTTTTGCTATTAAAAGTGTAGTTTGATAAATATGCAAAGATATTTTGGTAATAGAAATAGTTTAATAGTGACAGTAGACAATCAGTAGTTTTGCAGATTCCAAAAACAAAACGCTCTATCTGCAATTCGTACTATAATCTCTTTAAATCTGAAATCATACATATTAAATTATCAAAAAATTATTCTGTTGCATTAATGAAATATATATGTCCATTTAAAGTAAAGTAAAGCTAAATGAAATTGAAAACCATTAGTGCTTTTATTGTTTAAGACTTAAATGTATTTCTTAAATGTCGCAAACCGAAAGTGACTCAATCCTTGTAATTTTAAGGTATATTTTTGAATGAATGATGTGATAAAATTAATATTTTATGTGTATATAGAGAATTGTTATGTAGTACGTAAAATGGAATGCTGTTGATCGTTTTCTAGTGAACAACATTTTCAATGAAAAAAGACGTATTATTAGTAGAGAAATTGGTTCAGATATGACTGTGTTCAATTTGAGCCCCTGTGTACTTACTTTTAAGGATAGTTTTTAAGTTTTACAAACTGTGGTATTAATCGACATAAATAAAGCAGTGAAAATAATCAACTTAATGGTTTTACTGTTGAAAAATATATATTTGAAGCAAATATTTGAATATTAGGGAGCTCTATGGCGTTGTAATTAGGGTGGTCGGTAATTGTGGAGATTTAGCAAAATTCACAAAGGTTTCATTGGAATGATTGCTAAAAACGGGATTACTATCATGCACTTATTTTTGTAGAGTTCCCGATATTTTGGCGCTGTTGCAAGCGCCATGATCCACGGAATATAACATCGGGTACATGGTAGCAATACGGCTTGGCTGTTTACAAGATGGATGAGCAAAATATTTTGGTCACTCGTCTTGTAAGTAGCTTTGTCTTCAGACCACCAATATCCACTATGCAAACGTGATTCTCTCTGTTCGCTGTCAATATAATCGGATTGGTAGCGTAACTACGTAGGCTTAATTTTGATTGATATTGGATTCAATGAAAATGCACTCAATGTCAATACTGCATTAAATTAACACACTGAATCTAATGCAGTATCGAACGTTTAATTAAAATGTCCTCAGAGAATAAGATCTATGAACGTGGCAAATGGGTGATCCAGTTCTTGATTGTCTGCTGTGTGCAAATGACACCGTGGTGCTTGTAGAAAATCCAACTGATTTGCAAACTTTAGTCACAGTGATGAAAAATAATTGTATTGTTATAGACAAAGAAGTGGAAAGATGCAGGCGCCGATTAACGCCACTACATACCTTTCACGATCAAATCAATCGCGTGTTGTTAAAAGGTGATGTTAGAAGATAAAAAACCAGCGAGTATGTATGAAAAGAGTAATGAATGTGGATTAGACTAAGATGTATATAAGGACCGTACTTTGTGAGGTTTTGTACTTTCTGCCAAACCCGCAAGGTATAGACCTATCTATACCTTACTTATACCTAAATATATTAATTCAAATGCACTATTAAGGTCATAATGCACTTATAGTGCACGGCTTTAAATCTCTGAATATTTCATAATGTCGATATAAAAAAAATGGTGGTTGTCAACTTCTGGTTTTTTAAAATGTTTTTACAGCTTGGTTATCCGAAAGAAAACAAGTGCAAGTGTGAACAAAAAAGTGACTCGCTATTTATAATTTATCCTTATAAAATAATAAATTAAATTACAACATGAAATTGAAAAATTGAGTATTTTATGGATAACTTCATGAATGCTTACTATCGAGAACATTTTATCCCACCAAAAACACTTTCATGTAAACTTTCTAAGGCGGACAATAAGGTTTTAAACATTTGCCTTGACCGTTTTACAATACAATCCCAGTATTCTTTTTTGTACACACCACTGTTAACAAAATTAAGTAAAAATAAAATTTTATTAGGAAATATAAGAGAATCCTTATCACTTAAAGTGATTACTTCTAGAAAACATATGGATAGACAGTAGATCATGAAAATAAATATGCGATAGATTAAATTTACCCATAGAAGACACGATTAATGTAGCATAAATTAAATATGGGAGAAAGAAAGAAAAAACAACAACGTATGAAAGACCACCACTACCATCACAAGGGCGTTAGTTTAAATATACTCCTGTAGTGTACATTTCGCCTTTGATTGTGTAGAATAAAATTCTTGTAAACGGCCAAGTCAAATGTTTTAATTAAGGTATAAAGTTTGCAAAATTAAGTTTGCACGTTATGACGGTTCAAAAAACCAATGAAGCGATTCGAGAAAAAGTAGATAGTGCCCTTGCGTTTTGTTTGACTCGTTATCTTGGCGGCCACTTTTATTTTTAAATACAACTTATTTATGTTACCTCTTTGCACAAAACCAGTTGATTTTGGATGTACCTTTAATAGACAGCGATTTGATATCGACTAGCGACTTTAATATAACGACCGATCAGGGACTTCCGCTCGATCGCAATTCTGCTAATGTTAACGTAATTACATCGTGTCATTGGCGTTTTAAAATTGCAGCTTCTTTAATATAGCTTTATCACTATATCGCTGTTATACTAGTAATATTGAAGAGTGTAGTACTCTCATGTTGTAGAGTAGCTCGGTGGCATAGTGGATAAGCGCCGCGGCCTGCGATCGTAGTCGTTAAGCAACTTTCGCAAGGGTCAGTAACGGGATGGGTAACCAAAAAATTAAATATCTCGAGCTACTCCGTGCTTCGGAAGGCACGTTAAGCCGTTGGTCCCGGCTGCATTTGCAGTCGTTAATACCCTCCAATCCGCATTGGGCCAGCGTGGAGGGTCATGGCCCATCCTCCTTAACCATCCATAAGGAAGGCCTGAGCTCTGCAGTGGGGACGTAAAAGGGGCGGGCTGGTGGTGGTGGTGCCTAGTAATATATGGCGTTAGGTGCGTTTAACGCGGTAGCAAAATGCGATAATTGTAACGGCTTGATGCATATATTTTATACTGTAATAGATGCTTTTATTTTTTACCGTTTTCAAAATTGTACTCCGGGGGCCTAATTATCTAATTTAAATCAATCCCAATCCCATTTAATATGGTATTTGCAAGATATTCACAAACTTCACGCTAAAACTATTTTACATGTGATATCGAATGTGATTGCAACGTTTCTTTTAAATATATTGAATAAACGGTATAATTGATTATAGACGCCAATACCCTTGAAAGCTATAGAAAAAAGTCAAACGAAAGAGCTGACTAAATTTTTAGTTGTAGTAAAGGTTTTCTAAAGATTTTATTGTACAGAAAGCAAACAAGAGAGAAAGATGACAGTCTTAATATTTTTTTTAAATAATATTTTATATGAATAGACAGTGTTCCTGTTACAAAACCATGTAGGTTTAACAAGTTGAATGCTAATTGCAATCTTTCGACGGGTTTAATTATGTTTCTTGATAATTTAAATCATCATTCGTTCCTTAAGTGATTGTGACATTAAAATTTACGTGATTACATACACCGCTATCATAATAGCTATACCTCTGAAAGGAATTCCGATAGATTTTGAAATAAGATAATTAATTCGACGAACATAGCGCGACAGAAAGTTATATTGACGATTCGGTAGAGCGAACGAACATCGGTTCGATCTAAGATGGAGACTGAACATCGGGTCTGCTTAAAATGGTGCAGAAAAACCCTGTAGAAAATATAAGTGGTGTAACTGAATGTTGAAACAAACTTATATTACACAGCTTACCGATAACTGATTGGTGCCCAAACAGTTAAATTATCATTTCTCATCTCAACCTATTGTCTGAGGATCCCATACATAGGTATACTTGACGACTCCAATTCATATACATCATCAGTGCTATTAATAAACAAGGTTTAGCGTCGGAGTAAATTTACGCTAAAATTGTAATTTTAGTATTAGTCCAAATTCTTATTGAACAGGGAATAAGCAAACCTATTACCTTTAAGAAGTCAATATTACTCTTGTAAAACCATGTACTAGGTTAATCTTAGCTAAGTCTCTGTTTAATAATATGAATTTTGACAATAATACTAAGTACAGTCTCAGTAAATTTACTCCTTAACCTTGTTTATTAATAACACTGCATATGTGTGGAGGTTGCATCTAGCCAATGAAGAAGTATTTTAAGAAAATAAAAGAAAGCACAATAAAACACCTCACTAGATGGCGACTCTACCAAAAAATGATTTTTGCAGGACGCGAATGGACCGAAGATAGTCATTTCCGTTCCTTTTGACTAACATATTAAAACTGAAATTTGCAAAGTTTGAAACTTAGATATCAACACAAATACGAAAAAGTACAAATAGAATATGAGTTGCTTATTGAGTTTTGAAATAGTTATTTAAGATACTAGTGCGGAAAGTAAGGTTTTACGAATAAGGGCCAAATTGAAAACACGACCGTAGCGAGGGTTTTCATTGGCACGAATTTGAAAAACATTTTACGCTCAAGTTTCTTAAAACATTTTTCAATGCTTTGGTGAGGAAATAAAACAAATATATAGATTAATAAAACTAAGTAGGTATGTATTAAAGGTAAAAATTATTTGTTAAAATTAAACGTGATATTTGAACATGTTTTCGTGTCATACATTTTTATTTGAAAATATTCGTTCTAGGCTCCTTGAAATACTTTTGCCTCTAAAGTTTAACATATTTTTATCAATTTTTTTTTTTAATTCTTTAGTGCTCGGCCAAAAAAAATTAAAACAATACTTTTAAGCACGTGTGCAGTGAAGGATTTCAGTACATATTTATATAACACGTGTTTAAAGACTCACTTTCGGTGTTTACAATGGATTAAAAAAATAGCGCTTTATGAGCAACTGTATTGAAAATTAATTTACTATACATGAAAGAAAACCGGAAGTGTTGTCATGGAGAAATCAAGAATTTTCCGTAGCGACATCTAGTTTGATTTCAGGAACTAATGTTTTTTTTTCAATACTTCCTTATTTTGTCATAGTAAAGTTAATATAAAATATATACGATATCTATTTATATAGACACAAAGGTCAACGTACGAAATTCACTTTGCTTAGCGACAGGCTGAACTTACGGGCCCTATTACGTCTCGTCTTTTGTGTAGTCTGGTCAATAGTCTGTCCGTCAGGTCAGGTTAATTATTGAATATGAAACACACAATTTTTTTTTTGCGCAATCTTTAAATATATCGAGTTAAAATGTTTTGTACATTTTTTACAAAACTGCGACGTAGCGGCCCCCACTCCTCAATTTTTATTCCTATTATCTAAGCTATTTCTTGTTTGAATTGAAGCAAAAAAATACGTATCTAACATTTTTATCTATTATCTGACGGACTTTATAGAATTTGTTTTTTTCTTTACCATGTCGTCATCTCTATTTTGGCGTTCTTGATCTCGGAATTAAAACTATATTATTAAATTTAACTTATTGAATAGTGCAGAATAACTATTGGCATAATTCGTAGCGACTTCGCTTTGACACCCGAAATGGCAGGGGATGATTTTTATAAAAGACGCAATGATACTTCTGGATTGAGCTACTGGTCTAAACAAATGAAAAAAAGAAATGTTTGTAGCGGCCTCGAAATTTTTAAATATCGTTGATTAAGTATAAAAAGGAAAACATCATAAAAAGCAAAATTATTCAAAATAAGTTTAAATTAACTGTCTTATTCTTTTTTCTATGATAATACTATTGAACATAATTTGTAACAGAATAATTATTATTTCTAATAGAATAAAGATATCATAATTTTTAACTACAAATAAATATCCTATTTTAATAAAAACTATAAAAAATCTGCAAAATTACTACAAAATACACTATCCCGAGTATAATAGCCCAAGCTCAGTTTGTGCGGCCATGTTTGCGAGTTTGTTTTCGTAATAGGCCTCTTAATATTTTTTTATCGTTTTCAGCTTTTCCTTGCTTTGCTTTTAATCCCTTTGAGGTAACAATGAGATCGGATGTCTTAAAATGAGACTTTTACAAGTTTTAACAAAAACATTCAATCAAATTGAGTCAGTAATTTTTCATTATAGTGAAGTGTACCACCTAAACGGTCGTTGGTAAAAATTCAGATGTTACGTCAGTAGTATCTAATATAGGTATATATTCATAAAACGAAGTTAAAAGGAAAACTATCACACTTAAGTTGATTTTAAAAATGACAAACAACTCCATAGAACTTACTTTTTTTAGTGGATAGTATTGACTTACCCTTATTTTCACACAGAGAATTTAGCACTGAAATGGAACATAATGATAAAAATAGTCCTAAAATTATGATTGTTTCTACGAAACAAGTAGCTCTATATCCTTACGAATTACCATACCTTGGTACCTACCCGAACATTTGAACGTTCAGTTGATAATAAAGAGCGGGTAAGTGCAAACGTACGTCGTTTGTTCGTATATATATATTCGTTTGCAGTCGTCCAAATTATAAAATATCCAAGACTTTATGAAAACATTTATATGCTTACGAGTACTGCATTAAATATTGGTACTAAAACCAAGTCTACGAAAGAAAAAAAAAAGAAAATAAACAAATTTATAACCTTTTGCAATGGGATACCTTGGACTAATGAATGCTTTAAGCATTTTTCTTCAAGATTAATTTTTACTTATAGCATTGTAAAACAAAATTAATAAAATATGATATATTGATGTAACTAAAAAAATTGTAATTGCAATCACTTTTTAATGCATTTAATTTGAAGATCCTATGCGTTACGTTAACGGTAATTATAATAACTTGGTTTGTAGTTCCTTTCTTTATTTTTTATTAAGAATTGATTCATTATGATCTTTATTATTTTGATTGCTTAGACAAAGGCGTAAAAAAGACTTATAAGAGTTAAATATTGCTTGTTGACTAATTTGAAAATATAAAACCTTATATTTTACTCCTTTTGTATTTTTATTTACCTAACTTCTCCTTTGAAATAGTATGCTGATGTCAGGTTTACATGCGGCTATTGTTAGGGTGTTAGAGGCCGATATTAGGGAAAATCGGCTTACTCGAAAAAAAATCAATATTATCAAAACTAACAAAGGATTCAAACTAAATAAATTTCATTACCACTTTACTAAAAAATTATTACTGATATATTATTAAACTATTAATATAAAATTTACAAACAGTTGAAGATTAAAAATAGTTGACGTGGCGATAAATTGGTGCCTTTCGCCCTACGAGCTTTTTCAACTCGAAAAACCGAAATCTTCAGTAAGTTGTCGCTAATATCCGAGAGATGGCATCACAATGTCGTCGGTTTTCCTACGCGTTTTCCTAAGCTTCATAATAAAGAAAACCGGCAATAGATGTCGCTACTTGGTCGCTGATGTATCGTTAGAATTGGAAAATGAAGCGATTATCAAGTAGCATGATGCACGTTTTGAAAAAAAATTTGAAAATTTTCGATAGGAAAGTGTAAGCGGGAGTTTATTATTTTAAACAAGTTTGAAGTTAGGGTTTTGTAATGTTCCTCTTTCATTTACTTGTGGAGGTTTGGAATGAAGCTTAAAGAGTTTGATGTTTTTCTTGATGTAGACTTTTTGGATGTAGATCAGAAGTCGAATATGGGACCACCCATGTCCACCTGTTTCGATCGTTAGACGGTAAGGGACGACGACGCATGCGCGGGCCGCCTCATCCGCCAGTAGACCGCGGGCCGCAGACCCAACACACCGCGCGGCGCCTCACTCCGCCGCCGACTCCAGCGCGCATGCGACTTATCGACCCACCACGAAATGGTACCCGTATCTAGGTTATTCGGCTAAATTTAAAGGTGCGTACGAATTCAAGGTTGCCATCGCCGCTCGCGCACATCCGAAATAGCCATCGTGCACCGGAAAATAAAACACACTCAATACCGTCACCGCGTAAAGGCGATAATCGCTTGCACCACAATGGCGGTCAGAATTATGTAAGATACGAGTCGTTATTGTTTCACGGCGAAAAATTCGATTTTCATGTGTTCAACCGTTATATTTTCGAGTTACAAAATGTTATAGGACGCGTGTGAGTGACGGCGTTTCAATACGGGCTGTAGAGTCCGCTTGTGACTTGGATTTCGGTCAGTAAGTACGTAAAGAATGTGTTGGGAGATAAATATAAATCGAGCTCTATATTGCTCGCTGGACGGCTGAAATGAGGCGGTGTATGTAGCATAAATGAGCTTCTATTACTTGATCTTTGCGAGCTAAAAGCTCGCAAAGATTGCATATTCAATATAACCTTTAAATCCATATCTTCTTCCTTCTGAATACTTTTTCCGATAATCGATAAAAAAAAGCCGCCGATGTCATACATATGATGCACGACATCTTAATTTTTATCCGTATATCAATCAAATGAGTTAAAAGAATGACTATTCACAATTTTATTCAAAATTTGCCGAAACTAAATAGTTTTTAGAGCTTAAAATATCTAAAACTATTAATCGGAATTCGGAATTGAAAATTTACATTATTGTAGTGAAGTGCAAATTTAATTGATAATCATCACAATGCAGAAATTTATTATGGCTTACTTAATCACTAATCAGTTTCTAATTTTACAGCAGTTTATACAATAACCTACAAAAGCTCAATGATGTTGTTGCAACTCCCCGATAGATGTCGCTACCGGCTGGTATTGACTTTTCGATTGGCCTGGAAAAACATGCGTTTCATAGTCCCTACATAGGTTTTTAATTTATTAAAAATGAAAGGTGTTTTTGTTAAATTATTTAATTTTAAGGTATTAAAAGACTGCGGTGTTTTTAATAAATAAAATGAGTAAATGTTAGTTAAGCATGTTACCTAATATGTTTTGTATTGAAATTATTTATTGAGTTTGATTGGAAGAGCATACAATATATTAATTAATAACATAGCTTCAATAAAGCAATTGAATGTTTTATGAAAAATAGCAAACGTTCTCTATAAAAAAATAATAAACTGTGTATCCGTTCGTTCTATTGCATTATAACGTGATTTAATATTTAAGAACAAGGTTATCTAGCGGCTTTAAAGCAGTACTTATATTAATTTATAAATAAAGTAAGAACCTTTTTCAAAGTGTTATTTTTTATTGAAAGAAAATTTGACTAGTTTACAAGTGTCAAGTTTCCATGTATATAATAAATATATGTTTATCTTACAAAAAAAATTAAGAACTTAAAAAATATTAAAGTGTCAGGTTCTCGCCCCAAGATTGAAATTTACAGTAAAAACATAAATTATTTGTATGAAAAAAAATTTTGCTATTGTTCATATTCTGACGTTAATTTTTGCTATTATTCCGATATTGTTACACCATAGGAGTATTTTAAATATTATTTTGCTGGTTATCACAAACCAATATCAGCGGATGCTGATGCTGATGCTGATATTGATAAATTACTTAAATATAATAAAAATTACAAAATTATTAGCAAATGAGGTATGCTATTTTGAATAAATACTAGTTTTCCATCAACGGCTTCGCCCACGTGATCCCTTGGGAACTGTAGTGGGATAAAAAGTAGCCCAAAACAAACTCAATCCAAGCTTAGAATCTAATTTAATAAATCATCTGGATAAGGTTTCACATCATGACCCGGATATACTTTACTCTTTGACACGGATATAATTATAATGACATATAGTATCATAAACAATGGTTAATATGTCAATGTTTTCATTCCCTATACAAATTTCCATTACCATTTTCATCCATTTATTTGCCGTTTTTGGGGATAAATTATAGCCTATGTTCACCGTCATAACATAATTTCGCAGCCTATTTGTTGCAAACAAACAAACATACACTCAAATCTTTCCTCTTTATAATTTTAATATTTAGTATAGAGTATTTATTTGTTTTCTTGCATTGCATAGGTTCCGAAATTATTAAACCGATATTATTAAAAATCTTTCACCTACGGGAAACTACAACATACGCGGGTGACATAAGTTGTAAATATGTCAGAAATGGCATGTAAGTAATGTGTAAGTAATAATAGATCGAGGCAGTATTTCACTCCAGCACATTGCCTGCAGCTTTATATGTAAAGCTGCAGGCAATGTGCTGGTGCAAGGCGCAAGTTCGGCCCCATATGGACGGAGTACTGTTCTCATTTTTAGGCAGGGGCAGCCCAATACCAGCTTCTTCCTCTAGACCGCATTCAGCGGAGAGCGACTTAAATTATCGATTGCCGGGACACTTCAAGTCGGCTTGATCCACTGGCCCTGCGTAGAGATGTTGCTTCTGGAACAGTTTGTCGCCAGCAGTTTTTCCGGACCGATACGACATTCAAACTTTTAAGCGTAGAGCATATTCGTCCATCAAAGGCTGGCAGAGCGCTTCTACAAGCGCTCTGCCCTTACGCCCCTCTGCTGTTGCAGGTGTCTATGGGCGACGGTAATCACTTACCATCAGGTGATCCGTCTGTTCGTCTGCCCTCTATCCCATAAAAAAATAAAGTAAATAATAATTATGAGGTATTATTTATTTTTTAATTAATTGTTAGTCTATTTTATTTTTGAAAATTTAATATCCGAATAGGTGGATTACAAGAATGAATCGCTTGGCTGTGACGTCACATTTCAATAAACTAAACATTATATGTTTTTTGTTGCGAGTAAAATGTTGAAAAATGGTTTAATACGATTATATGAAATATTTTAAATACTTTTCCCAAAATAGTCAAGTAACCAATTAATGCTGGCAAATTCATAGTAAAAAGCTAGTATCTAACGATCTGGATGCCTTGGTAAAAAAAAAGAAATCCTAACTAGCCCGTGATTCTAAGATATATGATACGTACTTATTTTTTTGCTTCAATTTAACAAGAAATTACGTAGATGATAGACCTTAAACTTGAAGAGTGAGGGCTCGCCACGTCACTACTATGTATAAAAAGTACAAAGGTGTGATATCATGCGACATTTTTACTCAACGTATCGATGTAATTTATTGATTACGCAAAAAAAAAGAAAATACATGTCCAATATTCCTCAAAAATCTTCCTGACGAACAGACAAATAAAATAAGTCCCTATCTATATCATCCTTGTTGATGTTAACGTCCTCAAGCAATTAGGTTGACAAAACAAGCTAACGAGCGAACATGTGCCGGCTTGATTTTTAAACTTTCTTCAACGAACGTGTTACATTACGACTTGAATGTTAACTTTAAAATCAGCATCGATTGTTCCTGATGCGGATGCAGATGCTGTTATTCGCAACAACTTTGTTCACATCCTTAATGAAAAATGTAATGTGAATGCAAAGCAAAATTGAACAAATATAATATTTAGAGAAAATTTTTATCACTATCGAATGTTTAAATTTTTTTTTTTAATTTCTTTCGGCTCTTTGGGTGGATTGCCTGAACATTGATGAGAATACGCTCTGTAGTAGCGAAAAAGGAATACCAAGTGCTTGAAAATTTCTTCAATCCTATTAGGTCCTGGTTAGGTTCCACCTGGGACTTATTTTAAGATACCAGATGCCGGACCCAGAGAGAGGGTAGTCCGGGTGTTTCCCACGGTAGGCCCACTGCACTGGACCGCCGTCCTTGCAGTGGGAGAGCCCGGGTTCAGTCGGCCTCTAGCCCAAGTCGACGGCATGTTAAGGTCAGTTCCCCTCAGTATAAAAAAGAAGAAAAAAATGGTTAGTTAGATTAAAGCAGTCGCCCAGATTGCAAAAGGTCATAAGTTCGAGTTCTATCTCAGAGTGTATTATTTGATCATAGTGGATTATTTGAGTGTTTCTGATTGAGAATAATTTTCAGTATAGCATTATGAATGCAAAATTGATCAAATATAATACTTTGCTCATATCGATAATCGATTACATCATTTGCCTACCGCAACACAACCTAGTTTAGTAGTAATAGTTTTTGGTAACATTTATTTGCAAATATATAACGTAAATATATAATATATATGTATAAAAATACAAAAACGAATGAACTTTTATTTCGATAAAATAACCCTTTTTTAATAAAATTGGCACTAAAAGTAATAGAAGAACAAATTCATTATTCTATTCAATGTACAATTCATATAGCGATAATACCCTAATATATTTAATTAAAAAAATATGTATTATTATCCTTTTCTTCTCTCCATAATAAGCTATAAAATATCAAAGAACCTCTATTTCATTAAAACTCAACATGTATTAAACACTTATAGCATCTGTTTTGATAAAGTTGTATATCTTTATCCTGCTCGGGCCGTTCGCAATCCCTGACCCTATTAAAATGTCAGGGGTCATCAACTTCTTCTGTAACGCGTTCCCTATCTAGGCTATGAGTTGCTATGTAACAAAAGCTGAGCAGAATTTTATTTCAAATTTTACATTATTGCTTTGATAAATAAACGGTTATTTATAGAACTTTATAAACGGCTTTTAACAGTTTCTCACCAGTATTATAAGCGGCCATAGTTAATATTAATACTACTAAATTTTATTTTTAATCCTGTCGAATTGCGTTATTTAATTTAATATTATACAAATTCACATGCATTGTTCAGATTCCAAGATAAAGACC
Organism: Diatraea saccharalis; assembly: GCA_918026875.4. Taxonomy (NCBI): domain Eukaryota; kingdom Metazoa; phylum Arthropoda; class Insecta; order Lepidoptera; family Crambidae; genus Diatraea; species Diatraea saccharalis. The sequence continues at coordinate 19,583,084 of OU893339.1, forward strand.
CCTATTACGGAGTATCTGAGATAGCGAAAGTATATTGTTCTAACCGGCAATCGAATCCGGGACCTTAAAGATGAACCCCCGTCACCTTGAAAACGGGGTGGAAATCAGATCAGATCAGCTACAGAAGTCGTCGAGGAGGTAGATAACTATTGTGTAGTATACAAGGGTGGTTATAATTATTTATCTCGAATTTTATCGCGGCGAATTCAGACTTAATTTTCAAATTCAATGCTGCCAACTTTTTCTTTACTTGTGATGCGTTATCAACGAGTAATGTATAACGAAACTCATCTTAAATACGCGTTATTCTAGATAAAGTCTCATAATGTACAACTAAATAATTTAACGTACACATATATTTATTATTGTTGTTTTCACAATTGATAGATAATGATGTCACACAAGCCACTCGGCACGCTTATATCAAGGCGTCACCATTTGTGAGGTCCCAGAGTAGATTACCGATCGAGTTAATGTAGAAAATGAAATTTTCAATATCGTCTAGTGTATGTTGTGGCAAATTGGATATTTATAATAGCTTACACAAAGTTAGATATAAAATTTAAGAGTTTAGCACTAGATTTACTACCATAGTGTAGTAGCGATGAATCGTCATTTTAATATGACTAGTGTTATGTTTATAAATATTTTATATATACTGTATTCCGAAAACAAAACCACAACAATCATATAATTATCGCACCGCTTCTTGGTATTATTTGCTATATAATTACCATCACCCCGTACGGCACCTTCTGTTCCCCCGTCCACAATCGATCCTGCGCTGCCCGCTTCAAGCAGCTTTCCGAACCATTATCAGATTGTCGGTCTGTGATTTGAGAATATTTCCGTCCCAACAGCCAACGGTTCTTTGCTGCGACTCGCCCTCTGCCATATCAACTGAGGTCAGTAACGTAAATACTCCTATGGATCTTGCCGAATGAAAACGGACACGACTTGGTAGAACTTTCACTATTATAAAGATACTACGCAATTTTTATAATGCAATTATTTTTTCACTTCAAGGATGAGGTAACATAATTTCACGTTTAAACCAAATAATCCAAATCCTTAGTTAATTTATTAATAGCTAATATTTTAAATAAGGAATTCCAATGAGTTTATTTAATTATTACTCATTATTAATACTATCAGCGTTGAGAACGCAAATATTTCAATTGTAATATGATGTCGACAAGTAAATGTCACATTGATGGTTCTAAGTGTATTTTAAGATAATAAAGTATTACCAGTTAAATGTTAAACATAATAATAAGAACAATATTACGATCAAATTCTATGATACTAGAATCTGAACAAAACCAACAGTAAAACAAAACTTAATGGTTAAAAACGTGAGAGAATCCAGAAAGGAGCATTGCATTTTTATAGAATCCAAATGCCAACTATTCGATTTGATGCGTACATAAAACGATGCTATAGAAATCAGTAAAATCTTTAATTGCGCCACAGAACAAACAATATGTTACGTGTTTCGATTTGGGCACATCTGGCTCCAAATGGTGAATAGGGCTATCAATATTATTTCTTTTTGAAAAAAAATATATTGATAGGTATTAATATGATTTGAAAACCCACAAAAAATTATGAATATCATTTGCTCCGGGGTTCCGCCCTTGTGCTAATTTTGTTGTACTATGTAAACTAAACTAAAAAAATCTATCATTGTTATTCCGAAGTCATATAAAATGAATAAGATAGATGAAATATGAAGCAAAAAATCAACAAAAAATAAATATTTTTTTTGTATTCGTCTAAGAAAGGACAGGAGTACTCTCCTGTCACTAAAACAGCACTTTTATTATTCCATATTAGACTAAGAGCCAGTATTCCGCAGACTTATAGTATAGTAGCAAACTTCATATTAATGCCAGGTATAATGTTTCCTAACGTTGGTGAAATGGAGGTTCACTATTCCCATCGAGGGTTCCTTTAAGCGTGCCTAGAAGTCGAAAACCATAAATATCGACTTTCAAAACGTGATCGCAGCATATCTGCCATTTTGATATTTTAAAATACATAATTATTTGTACAGAAAAATTAAATGGCTAAAACTTATATCGGTTCCTTCTATATTTTAGAAAATTTCAAAGCAACTTGAATTATATACACATTTACGTTATTTCAGCAAAGCTGACATTTATATATGATACATGTATATACAAAATTACAGGTCGGTTCTAAGATGCAGGCAGATCACATAGAAATTTCTCAGTCGTGCTAAAGAAAAAGCATAAAAACTACTGTGTAGAACTTACGTGGCTTCCATGCTTTCACTGGCTGCGATTATAACCCTTCCTTTATAAAAAAAATATTATGCACCTTATTTACCATGTACTTTATCGTGTAGCTTATTCAAATGTTCCTAATTGCTGTTAAGTTTCATCATGAGCCCTTTTACGTCCCCACTGCAGGGGCTCAGGCCTTCCTCATGGATGGTTAAGGAGGATGGGCCATGATCCTCCACGCTGGCCCAATGCGGATTGGAGGCTGTTAAGTTTATTTATATAAAAAAGGAACAGGTTGTAAATAGCATGTACATCGCTTTTAGTTACGTTGTTATGTTTGGTATATGTAACTTATAAAAATGGCGGGAAATGCAAAAAATGCTAATATTTGGGTTCAACCCTTCACTGTGTGGAACTGACGTACCCACCTTAATATCTACTCAGTATATTTCACAGAACACTAAAAATGCAGACAAGTAATGGCTCGCCTGAGGCGCCTGATAAAAATCGATACTGCAGTTTATAGTGGCAATATCGATGTCGAGCCGATATTATAAACATCAAACAGGCAAACGTTTGATGTGTCATTATTTTATATACATTAAATATACAATAAATGTTTTTTTTTCATCGAATTTTAAAAAGTAAAAATCAATCATTTAAAAAATGCTACACACAATATAATATTGTAACTTTAATACTTTTGACAACCCTAGCAGTAGATGGTACCATCATTTCGCATTTGAGCAAAAACGTCATTAAAGCTGTATGCCGGACATGAGTAAATTTCAACAACTGAGATTGTTTCCTAATTTCCATAGACTTTTTCATTTTTAGGGTTTTTAACAAACTTTGCTATTATACTTTATTGCTATGCTCAAAATATCCTCCTTTTATATAAATATTGTACTAGCAAATTATATAGTAATTATTTTGCCCACCGAAATTAGTTAACCACAGAAATTGATAATGTTCTGGTGCCATAGAAATTGTTTCAGTCCATAGAAACTATAAAAATCATCAAATAAATGAGACAAACCAAAACTATTAATAAATTAAGCCTTAGATGAAACGCACTGATTTTAAGTAAGATAAAATTAATGAACGTCAAAGTTAAAATAATATTTATTGAAATAAACTTACTAAAACCTCTTTTGTCTAATAAGAAGAACTAGTGTAAGATTCTCACATGCTGTAATGGGCCCTCTACACTATCACTGAGTACCACGATTGTCACCATCGTTGCGCCGCTGTCCACACGATCGGCCATCCCACATTTGTAAATTGCCATCTGAAAGATATAAACGTCGAAGCAGCAGCAGCTGCCGCTATACATTTATATGTTTATGATTTTTTGGAATGTTTATGTTATTATGGCACTGTAAAAGCCTGCACGTTGGTAAAACTTGCGATTTATTCTTTATTTTATAACAAATAGGCATACAGAGACAGTTTTAAGCTTAAGTTTGACAGATAGTTGGTGAATGTCAGTATTGAGAATAAAACAATTTATCAATCTTAATCAGGTTTTTCAATTTTTCGTTTTGGGGATAAAATTTAAAATCAAGTGGAGAAATTTTACTTGAAGTGCTACTTTGTGTACATAAAAATAATGTCCAAATAAGCTGTTCCGAGTAATTAGTGAAATTTAATCATTTTTTTAAGAGTTGAAACATGAATTTAAAAATTTACTCGGAAGAAAAAGAATTCTCGAAATTACCCTTAAATTAGTTTTTTTTTTCAATATCTTGTTAATATACCCTTTATTTGGCTATATACTATTATACCCTTACGTCATCTTATAACACACACCACTTTCATACGTACCCAAATGAAAAGCCACTTTCACACACATGTACTATGTGTAATTATATAAAAAAAGTAAGTTTAGAAACCGAATAAAAAAAGATACTAAAATTACTAAAACTTTACTGTCAATTATTTATTATAATTTATTCACGAAACTACAATCCAATAATTATCACACTAAAACTTAATAATATTATAAATTTTGAAAAGAACTAATTATGCCCATTAGTTTGATACCTAGACGCAACGTCATGAAAGTTCTTTTTAGAGTTCCATACACAAAAGATAAAAACGGAATCTTATTACATTTATATTTATCAGAAATCTTCTAAAATACATATTAAATTAAAACTACTTATCTAAACTTAAAATAATATCTAAACTAAATTAAAAATGTCTCCCAGATCATTGCCTACAGGTAAGGTACCCAGAAGGCTGCGAGCGTTACCTCTTTGAATAGCTAAACTAATTCTTTGGGCGAGGTACAAACCAGCCTTCTGATCACCTGACCTGTCAAAAAGTTTCTTTTTTAACTCTTGATAAAGACGATGGGCTCCAGGGCCCCACGGACCCATCGTTTCGACCCCAAACGGCTCAAATATGTAGGTATTACTTATACCTGAATATTTGCGCCGTTTGAGGCTTTCTGCAGCAGCGGCGGCTACACCCGCCTCAAGACATGTTCGTGGAAGATGAGTTGGCGCCAAAGTATCAACGCAGGTGGCATCCCATACTAGGGGTCGACCCATCCTCCAAGGTACCAAAGACATCCCATCAGGTCTCTTACCGTCGTCGCGAGTCAGCCCGTTCGGTTCTAGAATGGCTGGCACTGACGCCGTAGCAAGAGCTCGACGGATAATATCATTGATACTTGCATGTCGAGAGATACGACCGGCACTTCTGCTACAAGATAAGCCGTGATGACCTAAAGAGTCCACCGTTTCACCGCAAGGGCAAAGATGGGGGAGATTACAGGTTGCCCCCAGGCGAAGACAAACTGAAAGGCGAAAAGTTGTATTATCTAGAAGTGTCCCAACAGTCGATGACGGCAATACTTGTAACCAAAGACCGGATTCCCACTCAGCGACAGCTAAGAGACGAGCATGCTCTGCAGAATTGGCAGACGTGTTTAATAGATTATTCCGTACCAATTTACAGAGCGGCTCGTCCCAATGTTTTTGAGCTGTCATTACTGTTGGAAAATCACTTCCAGATAATATCTCCCAAGCAGTTTTTGCCTCGGCCATATTGGAGATAGCAGCAGCTGAAGATGTTTTAGACAATATTTTTTTATTCAGGTCATAGGTGCTATGGACCGAAGATAAAAATGCTGGAAGGGCAACACTAGAAATTTTGCGTAAACCTAAACCTCCGAAGCGTATAGGAAGAGAAGCCTGGTCCCAAATTTTGTCACTAATATCGATATTAAGTATAGTGGAAACAATTTCTTTTATTGCTTTGTCCATTGAAAGTGTAAGGTTTGTGTGTTTCCAAAAAGGTGCTGAACGTAAAACATAGGTAAATTGAGGAACAAACAGACAATAACGCATAATTGTGAAAGCCATTTGATTATTAATTTTTAGTAAACGATCAGCAAATGACTTAAATTTTATTACTTTTTGTTCAGTGAACTGATTGAAATATTCATCACAAATTGGAGACCCTAAAAGTGAAAGTGACTGTTTACATATAATTTTTATGCCCGGAGTTAGAGCATTAAATTTGGAAATTATGGATTCTTTTTCATTGACTGTACTAGGAATATAGAGCTCGCATTTACTAAAATTTAACTCTAGGCCACAATTTTCTAAATTTTCGATTTGATATTTTAGATCTGAAAAAACTGATTCGGCTTGTAGGATACAACCCTATACCCTAATGTAGATCTCACCGTCTAAAAATGCTTACAACCTTCAGATCCGAGTGGTTCGCTCGCCGGTTTCAAGATATCGACATCCTTGAGATCCCAAGTTCGATTCCCGATCGATTGAATAAAGAAAATGAGATTTTCTAAAGTCTCGTTAGGGTCGTGTTATAACTAATGTGACCTTTTTTTTGTCAAAGAGGGATTACTGTATTTGCATATAAATAGAAAAATATTTATGTCGATGTAAAATGCCATATTTAAGAGCTTAATACAAATTATGGTTTAAAATGTGACTTCATAGTTGTGGTATCTTACCCTCACTGACACGCTCTGCGAAAGATTTAAGAGAAATTTTAATGTAGACAAGAAACTAAGTAGGTCCTATATTTAATTTCACTGCTCCTATATTTACATATAGGGCGTTGATAAAACTTTCAATTTCATTTGACAGTGGCTTTCATGATTCCCGAATGTCAATTCCGCAGATTGAATGCACTTTTTCTGTGCTATAAACACCATAAACATAGTGTAATTTATTTACTTGCTTCTATTAGCTATATGCTACTTCTACTGGAAATGTTCGTCGAGAGTCAAGCTTAATAATGAAGTTGTGTCAATGATTTCAAAGATGTCGTTGTTATAGGCTCTGTAAAATATATTTTTTATTTATATGTAAAAAATTGTATTTTTGCGAGAGTGAATTTTAAACTATACCGATACGCACTTTGCCGGATTTTTATATTTTATTACTCTGTCATTTTATGTTTTTTGTATTACTATCGACCTTTAATATTATACTGGTTCGCATCTAGCCTAGCTGACATCATGCCAAGCTGTCGGCACCAACACACCATTATACTTAGAACTTTCAAAGCCTATCATTCCGGTACAATCTCCAACAGTATGTCTGAGTGACGGGGACCACTTTATGATGGTAGACAAGTTATTACAATAGGTTTATCGCACACTAGTTACTATTTATATTGTATAAACGAGAATTAATTCATTACTAGTGTTTATATTTTATATTGCCATTAACGACATATCTTGGGTATAATATCTCACTCTCTGTGTGGTGGAAGGTAACCATAGTCTTTTAAACGCGGCTTAATTTATTCGAGAAAGTGATAATTAAGTTGGGAGAGGTTTTTATAGGTTATTAAACGATAACCACCCGACTTCAGTAGCTGTTACTTGAATAATTAAACTGCATTTAAGTATTATTTCTCAGTTTATTAAATATAAAAGTTGTATTATAAAAGATCTTATAAATTCCTCGTATTCGTTTTTAAAGAAGAAGGTGTGAGATATTGTAACTTAAAAACAAAGATACTTTACCTCTTTATCATATTCATATAGGTAAATGATATTAATGATGTATTTCTTTTACAGGTAACTGAAAAAACATCATCTTATTAAAATAGCTGTAACTGTAAGGTAAAATAAAACATGTTTATTTTTTATTTTATACTTTATTCTACACAAAATATTTTTAGGTTAACTAACGTATCCTATTAATATTATTAATGTGAAAGTTTCTTTGTTTGGATATTTGGATGTTCAAATGTTTGGATGTTTGTCCTTCAATCACGCTGAAACTGCTGAACGGATTTTGATGAAATTTGCTATACATATAGGGTATTAGCTGACTTGGTTAATACTTTTCATCCCACTTAACATTTCCCTAGGGTCCAAGCGGGCGAAGGGCTGGCGAAAGCTAGTGTCATATAAATTAGCCCGTAATAATTATGATTTTAGACAAGATGGTGTTAAATTAAAATTATTTGTGTAAATAATTATTTGTCTGTGGCTTTGGGGCTTCTGTTCCCTCCATCGTCTTGTGCGTAGGGGGGAGGTAAGGTCCACCCAGGACCACGTGTGGGGAGCCCACTCTGGGCTGTGAGGTTGTTCTGTGTCGGCGTCCTGGCAGTAAGTCGGGTAGCGGTGGCACAGCTGGCGTCCGCGACGTATTGCCGGTAGCGGCGAGGCGAGGCGACGGGTCCCTGGTCCGCTAACACCGGTCAGGGACAGGCTTCGGCCACCGTAGGCGAGCCCGTAAACCCATTCGTGGGAGCGGGGGGACTGCCCTTGATTGGGTGGTTCTGTGTGGAAGACACTCACTATAAAAAATTACCTCAAAGCCTTGAAATTGGGCACCGTGGTGTCAGGGCCCGTAATAATTATGATTTTAGACAAGATGATGTTAAAAAAAATTATTTGTGGTTAGCACATTTGGTCTGTAACTGTGGAGGTTAATAGCAAAAGGCTGGTCATCGGAGAATCTACACAGGGCCAGCAAGGTACATTATTGCCAGAGGATGCGACCGACTTACTCTCTAGCCATGACACGAGATTGTAGCGATGTTATGCCGATATTTCGCTACTTTGACGTGTACTTTAGTAACGACGAACGAACGATATAGAATAACGATTATGGATTCGATAGCAGAACAACTTATGTTATTTAATCCAATTTTATGTGTACATTATCTACAAAACTGTGACGCAGCAAGCCCCCACTCCTCAACTTTAATGCATAATATCTAAGCTATTTCTTGTTTAAATTGTAGCAAAAAATACGTATCTAATATTTTTCTATTATTTGACTGACAGACTAAATAGAATTATCTTTTTTTAACCAGGTGTCATCCCAATTGTAAGATGAAAAGGTGTTTCAAAGTTTATAATTGTGGTACTCTAGTATACGGCATTTAATATGTAAAATAAAAGTAACAACAGTGCATAGTACACAATACTGTAGTGAACCGTTATTTTTCTTAATAATTAGTGCAGTGTATTAAAAATTTATCAAAAGGCATATAGAAATTGTTATTTATTTCGTATATCACATTTACAACTATTTTGTAGACATAGCCTTATCTTTTATTTCTATTACTGGTACTGCCTCAAGCATAATGTCTGCTAGTGAAGGTTCTATCTGAGTCTGTGCCAAAAACCTTATCTCGATCTAATCGATTTTTCTACTCTTAAATTTATCTTCTGAATATCAGCGTTTATACTATCTTATATTCTATATGAAGACTTCAGTGACTGAGGGACACGAACCACTGTTAAGATGTCGCCATCTCAGGAAGTGAGGGTTCAATGTCAAGTCGAGCCAATATAGAAAATGAACATTCTACCTTACATTAGTTGTTTCAGATACCATAATACAAGTGTTTTAGCTACTTGGAATCTGAAGAAAGAGCACATAAAAATAAAAACGAGCATGTACAATATTTAGTATTTATCTATATTCATCATATTATAAAGAGAAAAAAAATTATTGTTTGTTTGGTTGCATTGAATAGGCTCCGAAACAGTTCAACCGGTTTAAAAAAATATACATTTCACCTGCAGGAAGTTATCATACGCGGGTGCACACATAGGCTAATATATATTCCATATTATCGTAATATACTTCATTCAACAATACTTTATGAACCGTTTACGATGACAGTCTCGAAAATATTAATTTATCACGAGTAATAAAAACAAACGCCATCGTTAAATTAATCACTGCGGCAGATCAATTTTAAACATTTTCGCAGCGCCATCTACTGACGTTTACGGTACATAAAACGACAATAATCTATAAAAATAGTTATAAAAGCGGCCGTAAGGCAATCGAAGCATGGACTGAGTCGCTAATTCTATTCGTGGCTCGAGCTGGATCGGGGCCAGCCGGCCGCGTCCATGCCTGGTCGCCCCCTGTGACGCTAACGCTACGTATTTTACCATTACCTGTATGATAATATCTAACCCTAGGTTATTTTACGGAATCAGGCGTTATCTCGCGAAAGTCCATTAATATAACCGCGAAACTAAGTTGCTAGTACTACCCGCGCTGATAGAATCTGCAAGACCTGCTGTACCCCATTCACATGGACAAATTGCAAAAAAATCTCATAATTATCACTACTCTTCGCCCTTTCAAAGAGCATCCTCAGGAGTTATGTTGAGTTGTAGACCTTACACTGACCATCACCATCGAGGCAGAATGGTTAGCACTCCGCTTATCTAGACAGTAGCCAATCAATAATCAGATATAATATATCGGAAGTTACTATATATCATAGTTTCACAATTATAACCCTAGGTTGAAAATGATGAAATATCAATCAAAGTATAGTCAACATCACGTCAGACTACACAAATCTGTCAAATCTCTTTACTTGTTTTTAAACTTTACAGTATTGAGAGAAGAGTGTGAATTCAATTGTAGAAATTTGATATTACAAGTAACCTGACGTGCTACCGTATGTACAATGTTATAGCATAAACTGAAGCAATCTAAAAGTGTTGTTCTGATAAAAGAACAATCTCGATCTCGTCACAACAAAGTTTCGAACAAATCTACTTCAATTGACTTCAAAACTTTTTATTTCGTTGAAGCTCTTTGACGTGACAGCGCTGTGTTCGAGGTTGTTTTTTTTTAAGAATAGCTTACCATTAACACTATTTCGAATTGAATGTCTGTAGGACATAGCATACGTACATATAATTAATTAGATTGCGTAAATCAGTGTTGCTATGCATTACAATCCTAAAAAAAACATTAAATTCATATTGGCCTTTACTCATCAGAATATATTCGTTATGTGATTTTGAAACAAATTAAAGCAAATCACTAATTCTCCTTTTAAAGGTTACCCAAAAGGTAAAAACAGGACCCCATTACAAAGATTCCGCTATCCACCCGTGTGTCACCAGACTGTATGTCATAAGTCATGATAGCTGGAAAGTTGAAATTTCCACATATAATGTATTTCTGTTTCCGTTTTAACAACAAATACAAAAAACATAATAAAATAAATATAAAAGTGGGGCTCCCATACACAACAAACGTGATTTTTTGCATATTTTTATACATAATGGCACAGAACCCTTCGTGTGCCAGTCTGACTCACACTAGGCCGGATTTTTACAAACTTCTGAGGCTACTGACATTGGATATTGAGTGTGTTTTTTTATATATAACACAATTTTCTATGGTGCGTGTTGTTGTGGTACCCATGGGAATAACGCGACATTGTATTTTGTTACGAATAATTTTAAGGATCGTCTGTAATCAATAGTTTTTGTCCTGTCTAGACTATTCCCGAATTATTGGTGGAAGTTTAGTATATTACAACGAAAAATATACATTCGAAGACTGAAAAACTCTAAAACACCACCTGAAAATATCTTTTTTGTTTCTCTTTTGATTGTATACTTGTAATTGAGGTGTTCCAACCATTTTAATTGGTAATTTCTTAAGATTTTTTCAAGCTATTTTCAGTGGAAATGAATGTGTTATTGTATAAACTAATGTACACAAGCGGTTGTAACAGCTTAAATTGGGCGATTCCTTTGTTGTCCCGTGATTTGTATTTGACAGTTATCTCAAGTAAGAAAAAATGAATTATACTTATGTTAATTTTCTGCATTAAATTTTTTAAAATTATGTTAATATTTTAGGGTTATACTATTTTAAACATCTGCGCAATAAAGGAGTGTATTGTGTTTAGGGTTAACGTATGTATGTTTTTTTTTCTTTGCTTTTAATATTGTAATGGACACGCTAAAGATGTGTTAAGCAGATGGTAATGAAAAAATGGGCATAGTGTAAGTACTATAGCCATAAAGTCGGAATTTCTACCAACGACCGTTTAGTTGGTAGAAATTTCGTTAGAGTCTAGTCTCCCCCACTCTTGACACTAACGAAAATTAGCTCTTTCAAGCTAAGTTACAAACGATTTACTAAATCGAAAAACGGCCTTTGCACACTCCCCATGTTTCAACGAAACTACAATTTTTTTTAATGCGGTTTTCATCAAAATATACGAGTGATTCAAAAGGATTTTTTATATGTATAGGTAATGCATAAATATTGCGGGTAAAAAGCTAGTTAATTATAAACCTTAAAGCTTTCTGATTGAAGATCAAACTAGATTACGGAAATTTGAATATTATCGATTCGACAGTGACGTCACCGCAGATGACATATGTCATTCGTATGACACGCGACGAGACCGTGACGCACACGTGACGTGGCTTGGCAAAATCCGCGCTTATTATTGGCATTAGTCTATAATTGTAACATTCATTTTACAACGGATTTATAAAACGTTGGCATGCCATTGTTAATAAAAAAAAATCATGTACTCACGCCTGCACTTCAAGTTAAGTTGATTTTAAACTCTCCCCATAAAAAAATCAAGTTTAAAGTCAAGTAGAGAAATTTCACAGATTTGTATAACCTGACGAGCTGAATGTACCTGATTGTTATAATTCAATGGCTTACCGCGGTGCCGCGTAACTAGATTTGACTTGATTTAGTTGACATTGGTTTCACGTTCAACGTTCAGTGGTTCAATACTGTATTGTTATAAACATCGTGTGTATTCAATACATCGGGTTAAATCAAATGCGATTCACGTTCAATATAGTATTGAAAGAAGAGTGTATTTTGAAGCGTGCGTTTAACGAAGGGTTCGTACCGAACAATATAATTACGTTTGTTGTAAAGGGGCTCCTTAATCCTTAAAAATATTCATTTTATTCTGTGTTTCATCTGTGAAAATAACATCTGTCTAGCTACCACAGTACACAGAACGTACGAGTATACCTACGTCAAAAAACACACTAGCACCTGGTTTATGAATTAAGAATTTAAAGTTAAGAATGTCTCAAACTGTACTTAAACGGGTTTACGTTTCTGATTTTAGTTTTTTTAATGGTCATTTGGTAGCAGTTTGAAATAACAAGGACTTTTTGACTTGTGACACGAAAACTGAAGTTATTGATAATAATCAGTTGAGATTTTGTACTTTTATCAATTCAGAAACTGGCTATATGCTCTCAGTGTTCACCTCAAACGACCTCAGAATTTTACACGTGAACGACCAGACAGTGCAAAATATATATTTTATATTAAACGACCGTCATATTCACAATCCAGACGTATAAATCTTCGCGTAACGTCATCGTCATAATCGTAACATAGGTAATGACGTCACTTGGCTCAAATAGTCCCCATAACGATTGTCATTAATACTAAAGCCGCTGCATTTTCATACATCAATATTATTCGAATCAGAATGGATTCCGAATTTATTAGATAAATCTACTTTCAAACTGTTTAATCGTACTTTAAAATAAAAAGGTTATCAATTCGAAGCGTATGTGTGTGATTTCGTTGGAATGGCGTAGTATTCATATATGGGCTTCTAAAAACGTGTGCTAAATTTCATAGATGTTTTGTATGTATGTATGTATGTATGTCCACGTAATTATCGGAAACTAGTTGAAGAATAGGGATGTCGACTGGTTTTGTAGAAAACGTACTATAACGTGACGTTATGCGGAATTTCAACTCCATGTATCGCCGTAATTTTATGATTACGAAAAAAATTAAAAAATACGTGTTTAATATTTTTCAACAGTCTACCTGACGGACAAACAAACAAAAATAAGTCGTCATCCCTATTGTTTCATTTTTGTGACGTTTCGGACTCTTTACAGGTGCCGTCTTCATTTTGACTTGGACATTCGTAGTCTTTTCATAATCAAAAGCTAGTTCTTTCACAAAAATACTTCCTTTCAACAATACTTATTTTGCACGTTCAAAGTACTATATTTTCATATGGAATTTAGTGTTGATTGAATTATTATTTCAATCTGTTTTTATTACTTGTTTATTTACCCCTAATCCATAAGGGACTCCCCCTTTGGAACTGGTGATAGTTTATGGATAGTTAACTGCGAAATGTCCATTTCAGAGTGCCAGGGACAAAGTAGATTTTCCAATCATTTTTCATTAAAAATATTTTGCAATGTAGCATTTTGAATGCAAAATTTATCAAATATTAGTATACCACAGTCATTCTAACTGAATAAATAATTACTATTACAGTGTAAGTTAGCAATAAAAGTTATAAATCTTCTAGAAGTTGTATATTTCTAACGCTCATTCTTAGGCTATGAATATGCATGAAGCGGAAATGGCCACAAGCAGGGAATTACTAACTTCTTTGACCACTATGCCTCATGTGTGCAGGTTTACATTGTACAAATTGAACGTGGATATTGTGAGAAGCCATTATTCATTAAATTATATTTAAATTTTAACCAATTTAAATATATAAAAGGAGGTTTTATGGTTGACGGTGATATATATTTTTTATGTAAGTTCACCGATTTTTCGGTGAATTTTTAACTAATTTTCAACATATAGCAATATGTATTATATCGTATAAATTGATAAATTTTTTAGGGCTTTTGTTATGTTACATCATTTATATATATATATATATATAGATATTTAATATTTTTATTGATGCATATAGAAAAAAAACAAATAAGTTACACTAAAAATAATGAAATAATTTTGTGTTTCACAAAATAGAACCGATTTCAAACTTTCACAAAAACTGTTAAATTATCATACTAAAACCACTTTCAAGATAAATAGAATTGAACAAATTTATTTTAAATACTGTCTTATACCCAGTTGTGAACTCGTTCGTTAAAATTATCATTAGTTTAAAGTGATAGTTACCGATTTTGTACAACTGACCAGTTAATAGCAGATACTTTTTCAGAAGAAAAAATATTCTGTATGAAGCAGGTTTTTTAATTGGTCCAGCCCAGATAGGAAACTATCGGCAAAAATACAGCGCTCGAGATAATAAAAACGATGCAGCAGCAGCACTAGGGGCAAAATCAAATAAAACCTTTTATACCCAATGAAGAAAATTTAACTCTAATGCTGTGACGGCGCTGTATTTTAACAGAATAGCACCGAATTAGTTTATTAATAAACAAAAAAATATATATATTATATTAAAAAAAGTATAATATTCATAGAAGTCTAGATAAACCGAAGAGCATTCGGTCGATACCATTATTAGAATTAGATTGCTAGAAGATTGCAAGAGTACGCCATTAGCGTCATTGTCACTCAGCGGGCGGCTTTATATCCCGCTGTGAACACACGACATTCACAACATTCATTGATATAAGTTTAAAGGTTGATTATTCATTCGTCGATATGTTGATCGATTGATCGACGTGATATAACTCTCCGGAGGCAAGATAATCAGTATCAGGAAATATATCAGACTAACGCTCAAATTTTCAAATTTAGAACATTCATTATAGCTTAAAGCCGTTATTAAATTTTAGTGGACGCTTTGTCCAACTGAGTTCCGTTGTTGTATCGCCTATGACGTTCCCTGCATACAATAAAATAGACCTATCGTAAGCATTACAAAAAAAAATGCGCACTTCAAATGCAGAGTCTAACTCATGGCGCGTTATAAAGATCTCCAGCATCCTGCAAGAGAATAATACCAGGAAATAAAAATGCATCAAGCATAATAATTAATAACAGTACAAGAGCATAGGGACTACAAATGTTTCTAAAAGTCCCTTTCCGTTATTCCGAAAAATCATGTGATGCACGTATTAACTCTATTTAATGCGATTAAGAAAAAAATGTCATATCAGCCAGTCTCATTTCACACTAAGTCTTTAATTGATTATATTCGCCATTCTAAGGCTATTCGCAAAAATTTACTGCGATCCATGCGATTGTACAGGCCAAATTAAACAGTCACCCATTTCACATGAAATTGAGTGACACTGATATTTGGATATATTGTAAACAGAAGCGTGAAACACCAAAACATCTGCTGTGTGAATGTGGACAGTGATTCACAAGCTTATATCTGGGATGAGACATAATTAGCCCAGAAAGAAGATATAAAAGCTCTGAATGCCAAGAACATTATAGATTTGTTAGAGAATACTAGGCTAATAAACCTACAATAATTTTGCCCGCGAGTCAAAACAGATCTTTAAAAATTTTAATCAATTCATGGTTAAATAATCATACTAAATATAATACAACTGAGACATAATGACTCTTGTGTAAATAAAATCTCAAATATAATATGTATAATTCTGCAACAAAATCTTTCGGTGGCTCTTTAAAAACTTTGAAATTTTATAAATTGTAGATTATTAACTTAATAGCTTTCAGAAAGCTATTAAGTCTAAATAAGCTTATAATGCCACGTGACAGTCACGTGTCACAAGCGTTTACATATTAAAATGGCGGTTGCCAACATGGCGGACGGAAGTGGCACTGCGGCGACACCTGCGCCCGGCCGCTTCCGGCGCGTCCGCTATAATAATTCATTTTTTAATTACACAAAAGCCTTTTTGGAGGTAAGCTTCTAGATTGTTCATGTTATATAGTGTTCTTTTTATTATGAAGTTTTGTACGCAAGTTATATAAATTTTTTAATTTAATTATTTCTAATATTTTATTGAAAATATTACATAAACCGTTTTCAAAAATGCATAATAATATTTTAATATAAGGTTTGTTAAACATTTAAAATACGTATTACTTCAAAAATTTCACATTCATTATGTACTTAACTTTTTACTTAATTTTTTATATCATCATCATCATCATCACCAGCCCTTTTACGTCCCCACTGCAGGGGCTCAGGCCTTCCTTATGGATGGTATATGTAATAATTTATTATTTGGATGGACCCTTTGATTCGAACTGATTTGGTTCAAATTTCTATGAAAAAAAAAACATAAATACAGTTCGACTGTATTACTATAAAGCCACCTCTCTGATTTTGAATGTCGGCTAAAATAATGTCACACATTCACAATAATAATATTATTGTTATAAAATCTAGCATCACATATAATTAAATATGATCATTTACAAATTTTACACATATAATTTAATCACACAACGCAATAAAAATTAGGTATTAACAAGACATTCGTCAATGGAGTAATAACACTCGTTCAACAAAAACTAATTTCTGCTTTGAAAGTTTAATTCAAAAGGCAGCTTGTTATAAAGTTGATTGATTGGTAGGTACTCAACATAGTGCTCAACAGTGAGAAGGTTAGGCATCAAGTTTACCGCAAAATCCTTTCATCTAAGCTATATGTTTCGCAAAAAACGTTAATATGACCAAAATAGAAATAACAGTTAAGTTACCTAGTTTTTTAAAATGCTCTCGGCAAGATTCATGCTGTTTTATTCGGACCATAGTTCTATTTTTTTTTTGTACAACAAAAGCTTTCCCTATATTATAGCTGTAGCTTCTACCCCAAAACAATATGCTGTATCTAAATCTTGATTAAGCTAATGAATAATATATATTTTTAGATGATTAATATCCACTTCATATCTGAAGTCTGACGACTAAAACCTAAGCCACTATTAGAAATTCTTTTGTAATTATCGTATAGTTTTAGGAACTTATTAGGAACACGCAGTGGTTAGCGCGCCCGTTCTACGATTACAAAAGTTAAGCAACTTTCGCAAGGGCTATTTATAGGATGATTGACCAAAAAATCATTATCTCGAGATTAATTACTACTAATTTTTATTTGTTTGTCTACCAGTTAGTATAAATGCAATATAACCATAGAGATCTATGAATATAAGGTAAGACGAAACACTACTTGTTCTAAATTTAAACAGTTGGATACATTAAGTTAATTATAATGCGGTTACGTAATATCCGTCACGCCTTGGAAGTGGAATTTTAATTAAAAGGAAGTTTCTGTTATACCTAGAAATAAGCAAGTACACACTTCTAGAAATGACATAGCTTTGTGAACAATTATCGATTTAAAAGTAATTGATTGTGAATCATGTTATTTTTATTATGTATGATATTAAAGCATTTTATTCGCAGATGATGTCACGACACTAGCAGGCCAATGAGGAAGTATTAAAAAAAGCACAAAAAAGCACCTCACTAGATGGCTACTCTAGCAAAAGTTCGAAGTCATTTCCGTTCCTTTTAATTAACATAAAAAAACTGAAATTTGCAAAATCCGGAACTAGATATAGTTATAAATACGAAATAGTACAAATAAAATATGAGTTAATTGACTTTTGAAAATTAATTTACTTTTATACATGAAAGAAAACCGGAAGGGTTGTCAAGGAGAAATCAAGAACGTACTGTAGCGACATCTAGTTTAATTTCGAGAACTAATTTTTTTAATACTTCCTCACTCTGCTTAATAATCGCGTCTCAATAGAATCTCAATTATTTGGATTTTGTAATTGTATTATTTACCCGAATCTCCAATGTATTGGCTTTATAACTGTCACCAATGATGTAGGAGAAAGACGTTGCACTAATACCTAATATTGGACTTTAGATTGATAGTACCATATCAGAATTCAAGTAATTGAATTTCTATTGAGATGCAATCATTACGTTAACGTTAGCAGAATAGTTCTGAATTGGCCCTCTGTTTCGCCACGTGTCATGGTAAAATTAGTTGCGTGACATTAGTTTCATGAAAAATATGCGCATGGCACGAATTCTAGTGCTTCGTGAAACTATGCATGCATTAGTTTCATTTGTGAAACGGAATTAATACTATGAAACTGATTTCATGGGACTAGTTTCGTAATATAAATTCGGCTCTGTTGTCCAATAAGCGCGCAGTCGGCACTCTGCAAATAAAAGCTGTACATTTTTACATAGAATAAAGTTGTTTACTTCCGCATTATTTGTATCACTTATTGTAATAAAAACTAACGATGTGTACGAAATAACATATCAATAGATCAATAGGAAGGGGTAAAACTTCGATTAGGTACTTTAAAAATGCTATAAAATAAGACTGTTGAAAAATCACAAAAATTAAACACTAAAAATTACGTATATATTAAATACTTAACATGAAAATAAATAGAAATCACGTAGTAACGAGCTTTTATCGGCGGCGGTATTGACAGGGGAGGCATCTCCATGGCGCCCGCACGACGGCGATTTCAATAGGGCTGCTAGTCTAATACTTTATAACCGACTTCAAAATAGATAAGTATGAGTTGCTATGATCGATGGTTTTTTTATTAATGTTCACCAATTTCTGCACGCGTAGTAGATGAATTTTTGTATTATTTTCATCGTTTATTTATAAAACTTTATTGGGCAGTAAAAACGACACACAAGGTCAACGAATATTCATAGTATTCTCTCCCAGTCAACGTTTAGGAAAAACCATAAATGCTTATGGGTCTGAGGTGGTCTCGCAGTTTTATTGAAATCAGATAAGAATGTTTGTTTGTAAAACAAAATAAATGTTAGCATTTTTCCAAATAAGAACAAAACCTTGACGACATATTTATGACGAATTATGTTCGATCTGCAATGCGGATGTTAAGTTACAAAGGCTAGCTGGTGTAGGATGGGTAACCAAATTTGCTGACCGCATTTTTTTCTTTATAACAATTTCTTTATTATGAGCTTTATATCAAAACTTTTTTCATATTAAAAATGAAATTGCTGTATGTTTTTAACAACTTTCCAATAAGAAAATTATTGTCATCCCTGCATACGCCCACTCATTCCCCTCCAACCCCCTTATAATACGCACCCAAACGCTAAGACGATGATCTAAGATCTCCACGACAGGAAATCTCCAAATCGTTGACTTAATTCTGACGCCATCAACCTTGTTTACGATATTATATATCAACTTGTTTTATTGGTCTACTAACTTTCGCCAACGGCTTTTCCCGCGTGTTACCTATGGAAATGTTAAGTGAGATAAAAAGTCCTATTATCTAAGTCAGCTAATACCCTACCTGTATACCAAGTTTCATCAAAATCCGTTCAGTAGTTACGGTGTGATCGACGGACAATCATCCAAACACAGAACAGAACACAGTAGTAGGATTAGCTGTTTCCCCGCGATTTCATCCGCGTAAAGTATATCCTATGTCTTCTACATTTGAAATTGCTTCCAGTAGTTGAAAGAAATTTTGAAATTGGTCCAATAGTTACAGAGCCTATTCGATGCAAACCTACAAATAAAAAAATCTAATTTTCTACTTACAATACTAGTATAGATTAGCTGTTTCCCCGTGACTTCGCCCGCGTAAATTATAGCCTATGTTACCCGCATATAATGTAGGTGAAATAATTTTTAAAGTCAGTCCGGTTTCGGATCCTAGTCATGGCAAACAAACTATCAAATCTTACCTCTAAAATTCTAACTTCGTCTTTCTTTACGGAATTGATTAGATGTCAATCATAAGTCCATGCACAAAATTTTATATTCTCTCTCTCTCTCTCTTTTTCCTGCTAATATCGAAAATAAAAACGAAAGCAGTTTGCTTCTTATTATATATCTACTGTACCCAAAGATCAATGACTGTCAATTTAAATAAACATGAGATTGTTAATAAACGTTAAAATAAATTTTATAAGTAAATATTTTTAAATAAATTATAATTAAGTACTTAATATTTTCAAATTAATATATAAAAACATTAGATTTCATTTAAACTGTGGGATAAAATTTATGCCTTGATAACATTTTTTACATCTAAGCTATTTTTCTTATCTGCAGAGCTTTTCTGTAAAAAACTGAACTCGAATTTGAATTCACTCATGTGTCCGAATTCACGTTCTAAGTTCTAAGCATAGAAATTCTATTGATTCCATTTTTTGTATAAAAATACAAAACACAATTGATTGTTTATACGTGTCTCCGATATTCTATCGCTATGTCATTTCGAAACTCACTTTACTAATGGTACGAAACGTTATTACCGATTCAAGATCGAGCAGATGCCGCTTGAAAACTACAGATGAAGTGAATTCAGACACCTGAGTGAATTCGAATTCGGGTTTGGTTTTTTACAGAATCGCTGGTCTGCATCAAATTTTCATCAAAAATAATTCATAAAATAAAATGTATACAAAATATACACATGTATTGTTAGTATACACAAATAGTTATACAAAATATACACAAGTGGTTGGCGATTTTAATAAGCGTTGCGAAGGTTAAGTAAGTGTCACAAGGGTGATAGGATGGGTGACTATTAATGAATATTTAAACGACAAAACTGCTTGGAGTTAAATATGGCTCATTTTTCATATATATTAAATTGTTAATCGGTGAGCTTCTTTGGCTACAAATGTGATTGGATTGTAATATTGTAATGGAAAGTGACTTCAAATTTTAATGAAGTCATTTTTCAATTTTGACGCTCTGTATGAAATAAAACAGGGAGAAAAAAGCAGCCCTTGCCGAGTTTCTTGCCGGTTCTTCTCGGTACAAGGTCTCCCACCGTAGATTTACGAACCGATGGCGTAGCTCTCGACTTTCACAAGTGCTTGTAACAGCCTAGACTGAATAAATGATTTTGATTTTTGATTTTGTCCAAAAATTTATTATGTCGAGCTCCTCGGTGCTTCGGAAGGCACATGACCTTTATTTAGTAAATAAGTGTAATGTTAAATTCACTCACGATATAATTACTGTACGTTTATTCCTCTTGGCTAATATACGCAAAATTTTGGCTACATTTCAATAACGGTGCAAATGTACACCCAACAAAACAAGACCTGTGATGAACTGTCCGACCATTTTGTTACCAAAACAAATCCTTCAAGAAGAAGTTAACAGGGAGATCTAATTAGATTTGTTAATTACTACCTTATTAATTATAAGCCCTTTTTATTTAAATTTATTATTATGGATACATTTACCTATGAAGTTATACTGTTGTTGTACTTACACTAAAAAGTAGATATCCTTTTGTTTATAAACTTCACAGTTTAGAAAATGTTAATAACAAAATAATATTCAAAAACTTTTTTTTTTCACTTTATGTACTTTTAATTACTGCCATTTAGTATTTATTTTAATATAAAATTTATTTGATTCCATTTATAGGGAAGCTATTTTTGTCATGAAGAAATTATATGACTCTTTATAAAAAAGTTTTGAAACTTAATAAGTTTTCAACAAAATATCATTTTTAATATTTATACTTAAAAACGACATCATGCAGTCTCGAATAAAATAATAACCAGGTTTAATAATTATAGTAATTGCGAAACATTCATTAAAAGCATCGGTATATAGAGGTAACTTTATCTAGATCACGATAGATGGCGTTGTAATCAAAGGCCGTACATTTTTTATTAATTATTCCGTATATAATTGAAACAACTTTTAAACGGTTTCATCGCGTTTGTATTTAATTGGCGGTTGAACAAAAAATCATCCCTAGAATGATAGGCTATTGAAATTAAAAACATCCGAATTTTAATAGAAATGAAGGTTGGCATATACCACCGGCTTGGGATCCAGTAATTAGACAAATAAAACCTCAATCCAGATCACACATTGCAAAGATACAGTTAGTTCATTGTGTAAATATAAAATCAAAGGGAGCAATTCACTTTTCTTGTTGGAATTTGTTTCACCAGTTCTTCGCAGACAAGACTCCCACAGTTTAATTTAATTTAATAAACGTAAACATTGCCATAAAATATTTTTTTGTATTGTGAATATGTCCAATAGTATTGGTTTTTGAGGGTAGCTATACTTTTAATTAAAAACACAATCAACACCTTAGTCTTATGTTAACACAGAACCTGTAAAGGGTCCGAAACGTCAATAAAATTATATACAAACGCGATGAAATCTGGATGGTGCGCGGGAAAATATAGGAAATAAATATTCCATATATAAATTTTATTATTATTTCCATTAATAGTTTCATACTTTTTATTTTTAAATAAGCCTATTCTATTAATTTATATTATTCCAACGATCTAAAAAGTCAGCTGCTTACTATTCGAATGCTAATCCTACATCGCGCTAACAGAATGTTTTTCAGTGTAAGCATAACTATAAGGATCAATTATGATATGATCGGTGATCCGAATTCTACGCAGTAAGCCAGTCCATCGGGGAGCTGGTCTAAATCCTCGACGCCTAATGTATCTCTCAACACTTCATCTTTCTATATGTGTTCAAAAAACCACCACAAAATGAAAAAAAAAATCTGGCACTTGACCGTTTAGAGAACTTCTCAACACCACTGATGTAGAAACTTTGATCACTTTTTTGCCTTTTAAAACTTACTTACTTACTAATCAAAAATATAAAATTGTTGTTTTCCCCCGATTTCGCCTATGTCACCCGCGTATGATATAGCTTTTCGTTGGTGAAAGATTCAGTATTACAGAAGATTACTGCTCCTACTAACAAACAAACAAATTAGAAACTTTACCTCTTTTTAATATGAAAAATATATCGACGCTCGAAATCAAACACGTAGTTACCCGCAAAACCAAAATTGTTCTTTAGAGCAAAAAAACTTTTATTTATTTTTTAAATAAATAATTCCTATTCCGTCCATGGTAACAAATAAGGTGTTCCTTAGTCAGTTTATACGGAAATAAGATTTTGTTTTTGGCATAATATAAAGATTTTTCTCTCTTAATAACCATTTTGATTTTGCAAGTTACTGCGTGTTTGCTTTCCATCGTCGATACATATCGACCTACATAGGTACTGTACATTTTTAGCATTTGCATTTTGTGATAATGTTTACTGATACATAGGTAATTTATTTGAAAATAAAAAGATCTTT
This sequence comes from Diatraea saccharalis, assembly GCA_918026875.4. NCBI lineage: Eukaryota > Metazoa > Arthropoda > Insecta > Lepidoptera > Crambidae > Diatraea > Diatraea saccharalis. The sequence goes on from OU893339.1 coordinate 19,606,461, forward strand.
ATTGCTTACACAACTACTAAAGATAAGGTTATCTTGAATTTTGTCTACACTAATATTATAAACAGGAAAGATTTGATTGTTTGTATGTATGTTTGTTTGCATCGAATACGCTCCGAAACTACTGGACCAATTTTATAAACGTACCTACGGGTAGCTATATCATACGGGGTTGACATAGGCTATAATTTACACGTGAAACCGCGAGAAAACAGCTGATAATTGCATATACATAATATTATTTAATTATGCAAATTTATTTATCCAGTTCTCTTCAGAAATGTTAAGAATGTTAAACGAGATTGTCAAGAATTACAACATTTATATTGATTACCATACCTTAATAGTATAACTATTATATCCAAATGCACCTAAAACTTCCAAACCGATTTACCTATAAGAAGACGCTCTTAGACCTTTGCGATAAAAATCACGGGCCGCTGCGCTTATCCACTACGTCACTGAGCTACTCTGCTCTACTCTACTGTAGAATATTAGCAATTGTTAGTTTATCACTAATTGCTAGTAATAATGTGGGAAGTCAGCTATGATACTATCTCCTTTTTAGCCTACTTCAAAGTCAAAAAGGACGAGTTTTTTTACTTTTCCACGAACGTTGACCGATTTTAAAAATTTCCTTTTTTTTATTAGACAGCTTATGTGCTAAAGATGGTTTCATATTCATTACTTATAGCCTATTTCAATCGCATCTGATGTGGATTCCTGAAGATGAAAGAATTTTGAAAATTTACGCAATAGGGATGATGACTAATTTTTGTTTGTTTGTCCGTCAGGTAGAGTGTTAAAAAATATTAAACACGTGTTTCTTTATTTTTTTCGTAATCATAAAATTACGGCGTTACATTGAGTTGAAATTTCGCATGACGTCACGTTAGAGTATGTTTTCTACTCAACTGTGACGTAGCAAGCCCCTACTCCTCAACTTTAATGCCTGTTATTTAAGCTATTTCTTGTTAAATTGAAGTAAAAAAAAAATACGTATCTAATATTTTTCTATTATCTGACTGACGGACTAAATAGAATTGCATTTTTTTTACCCAGTCATCATCCCTATTCCGGAGCATATTTAATCCAAATAAAGAATCAAATCCTTCTTCTTTATAATATTACTATATAAATATCAATACGTCCAGTGTTAATGCTTACAAAGATATTCTACATATTACCTATATTACGTTAAATACAAATGCAATTTAAAATTTTAATTATATGCGCATATCTTATAAAATTCAATCGGAACTGTTAAATAAATTTAAGGAGAAAATAAGTAGATTACATGTTGCTGAGGTGAAATTTGTTGATACAAGGATAGATAAAATGCAGTATATAACTATGTAACGTATATCTGTACACAACATGGACATGGAATATGAACACTTTTGATTCAATCTATACCAGTGGCGTAGCTACTAAGGGGCTAGGCGGGGCAGTGCCCCGGGGCCCTCAAGCTCAGGGGGCCCTCGAATTTTCTTTTCTGAAAATTTCTACCATTTTCAAAATAAATATGACAACTCGAGTTTAATCATGGCAACTCAGTTGTGAGAAATTCCAAAGTTATAAAAAGGGTATTCCCCTAACTTATTTGTGTGGGTTGACAGTGTTATTAATGTTTTCATCAATTTGTCGGATATCAATATCTGCATATTATTATTTATCGATATGCGTTTTTTGTGATTCGCGATTGTGAACTTCGAGTCAAGATTTTTTCGAGAATGATTAAAAAGTAAGTAAGCGTATGTCAATAATTTTTTTGTACTGGCCCATACAAAAGTTCAATTTTATTTGATTATAGTACGTATACATAGTTACGTTAAGAAATCGATAGATTTCGGCTACTCACTATATAACTCAAAACACCGTGCAAAATACAAGTCACATGCAGTAGGAGGCCGTCCATTAATTACGTGATGTTTTTTTGTCATTTTTTAAACCGCCAAATGTGGTAACACTGGCAGCGATAAAATGTTTGCCGGGGATTCCCCAACGACGTCTTGTATCGTATCATTACGTTTCGCTTTCCTTTTACTTGTAACGTTGTCAGTGAACAGTGAGTACCTACTTGAGTACATTTTTTCTAATTTATTTATGTACAAACATAAATAAATTAGAAAACAGGACAAAAAAAACCAAGTGGTGCATTTAAACGCAAACAACGCCAAGAAAGAGAAGAAAGTAAACAAAAATTGCCCAAAATTGACAAGTTTTTCAGTCAGCCTTCTGCAAGTACTTCTGGACAAAATATATCAATTGCTAATTTTTGTAAATAGCTTGCATGGCGATAGGTTAAGTAACAGTAAGCTGGTGCAACGTATCTATGAATAAATAAATATATAATAAACCCTTGAATCTTTTCTATTTCATTTAATTGCCCAATACCTACAACAAGAATCAAAATAATTGTAATTTATGTTGTTAGTGTTTAATAGTTTTATTACCTGCCCATGCACGAAAAAAGCTAATGATAAAGTTGCTTAGCATTTTTTAAAGTATTTGTATATTTTATGATTTTACTTCAAAAAACCTTACCAGTTTTGATAGCAGTGGGCCCCATTTTTTTTATTTGCCCCAGGGCCCTAGGTTACCTAGCTACGCCACTGATCTATACTATATTATACACTAAAAAACCGGGCTCTCCTTGCAGGATACCTGGTTCTTCCTATCGTGTGAGGTGAATCGCAACGGGTTTTTCAAGGTAGACCTTCCACACGAAGGGTGAAAGGAGAACCCTAGTTTAGCAAAAAAAAAGGTATTCTTCAGCGGCTTCCCCCGTGGCCCTGTATTATATAAATATATATATATATATATATATAAATCTCCCTCTTAGATCACTTTATCTGTTGTCAAAAACCGCGTAAAAAATCATTATCTAGATTAAAAGATGTCAACGTACAGACGGCGGGAACGTAGATTTATATTATTAAGCTGGAATAGTTTGTTTGGTTGAACGCACTAATCTCAGGAAGTACTGGTTCGAATTGAAAAAAATTTTTTTGTGTTAAATATTCCAATTATCGAGGAAAGCTATAGACTACCTCTATATAACATCACGCTATGACTAATAGAAGTGGAGCAGCAATGAAAAATGTTGCAAAAACTAGTACCTACGCAAAATATTTATTATATCCATAGATAAAAAATATTTCAAATATTTTACTGTCAGGCACAAAAATCATAGAAAAGAAGAGTAATAATTTTGATTACTTCTAATAATTTAAATTGCAATCTATAAATAAATTATCAATAACAATAATAAATATAATAATATTTGTTATTATTACAAATATGATAATATTTACCATTATCATTGATTACTTATTAATATATCTTATTAAATACATTTTAAAATTTATATGGGTATATATATTTGCCTTTTAAATACGATATATTTATTATAATAATTCTTAGTTATGACAAAAGGTTCTCATCGTCTATCCAAAAGTGTTCAATCAATATATATTCAATAATATCATATAAAGAGAGTCTAAAAAATGATGATAGTTTTCAATCAGTTTATCCTTTACATATGGAGCCAAATCGTGGACATTCGTAATTGCAGTTTGTCTACAAAATGAAGTCATTTAACAAACTATGGAGAGGGCTATGCTCAAAGCTTCTCTGTAGGATCGAATCCGAAATGAAGTGATTCGTCATAGAACAAAAGTAATCGACATTATCCACTTGCTTAGTAAGTTTGTTAGCTTATTTATTAATGCTCTTATTTCTGGGGTATAGCACCACCCCAAGGGTGGAATCATCATATATGGTGAATCTTATAAGCTGGCCTAGGACTGATATTTACGTTTGTTTCACGTACTTTCCGAAGCACGGAGGAGCTCGAGATAAAAATAATTGGTCACCCAACCTACGACCGACCTTTGCAAAATTTGCTTTACCTTCGCTGTAGAAGCAAACCATTACGCCTTTTAACTTTATTAATTTGTCTAAACAAAAAAAAAAAATATTTTGAAAACAAACAAAGTCAGCCAAAATCATACTCGAAATGAAAGCTTACGCCTATTAAAAAAATAATGAAACTAAGTTGTTAACTTCTACAGTTGAGTAACTATAAAAAAAATCTTATACGATCTCAAAACTCAATGCAAACTAATAAGCATAGATGTAGAAAAAGTTCTGTAGCTACCAGTTTGCTACACAGTAGAAACTGGGCCTTACTCGCTACGGTCGTTACGAACGCTACGAGCCTCTACGGCTTTTAAAGTTTTGCATCAAAATTTCATAGCATTTTATATGAAAATTAACGATTTCTTTTTAATAAAAGTCAATAGGTCATTTATATTTTTAAATCGTTAATATATTTGGTAGTTACCGTTTCGTTTATATGTTAGTTTATAATAGAGATTTATTCAATTTTCTGAATCTCAGATGTTAACCTGGTTGGACATTGAAGAAACATCTACACCAATATAATCATTAAAACATTTCTTATTAACTGACAGATTATAAAGGATTTACATCCTTATTAGAATTGTCCGTACAATACAAAACTTTTCAAAGTTATCGACGAAGCTAATATAATAGAGACATTAACCAAGGCTCTCTTGTTACAGGTTAACGTGCCGTGAGCCGAGTGACAGAGACTGAAGACCGCACACCCTCTAAAACGCCTTATATGGAGGGAGACGGGTATACACCGCGAGCTCCGTCGCGTAGTAAAACAAACAATAACCGCGGATGTAGATAATAAATAGGGAGCCAAGAGATTGGATATACCGTGCTGCATAATTTGACTGTTGGGTGCTGTAGTTATGGACCTGCCTTAATTTTTACAATGTGTAAGGTGTGATTGGTTGCTGTTGTCGCTTGCGGTCAAGGGAGGGGGGGCTGTGTCGGTGTGGAGGGGTGTGTGATGAGGCGGCGGCCGCGCCGGCGGAACGATAGACCACAGAAGCTACCTTCCCCGTTGGTCTGACGAAACCGTTCAGGTAAGTCTATAAATCTGTCGTACTTGAACCACTAGTGGTACGTAGTCCTTGGACGCATACTAAGTGGCCCACAAAATGTCATTAAATTATGACAATAGAAAATCAATTAAGCGATAATATATCGTATCGAGATATATTTTAGGAAGGCTTCCCGTTTTACACCGCATAACGGTGCGGCGAAATGGTGATAAAAAGGTTGTGAACCACTGCTTTGAGCATATTAAACACTTGATTTAGAGCGCCATGTTAGCAGAAACGCAAAATTTGACGAAAATTTACTCGCGGCCTATTTAACATCACCTTATTTATGGTGGATATTCCTCGGAATCAAAACATACACTATTATCATCTTCTATGTATGATGGTATTGGGAGTGATTTACCTACTTTCTATTGTTTAATCTAGCAGCTGTGTTTATGTCTAGGAAATTAAGCGGCCTTCTTTAAAGGTAAGGAAAATCTAAATTTAATAGTTTCTGTTTTCATGTTATAACCAGAACTGAATTAAGACTCTTTGATAAATACGCCTGATGGATCTTCTGCCAGATTTTCACCGACCCCTTATCCCTCAATTATTGAAAGATATAAGCTTTGCTCACTGCCTGATGAAGTTGTGTTAGGCTTCCCACTAATACTCTAGGATGTGTCGGGAAATCACACCCAAGTTATTGTATTTATCAAAACGACAATGATTATAAAAATTTGCTAAAATATATATGGCATTAAATTAGTTAGATAAAAGGTAACAATTTTCATTATAACAACTACAAACAAAAATGCATAAATAACACGATATTACAAAGACTGCCCAGACGCCCATATGTTTTACGCTACAGTTACAAGGTGTGACGTCACTTCTTGGCTTGAATTTCTAGGGAGCTACTAGCAGCAGTTTCACAAAACACCATATCTACGAAACTATTAATCGCAGATATGCTGTTACTTCTATATTATTTCTCAGATAATAATGTACTATTTATAAAAAAGAAGTCAACTACGCTAAACACCTATTACGCTAAAGTTAGCATAACTATAAGTATGGAAAGTAAATAGCAACTTCAACTACTACCATTTATGGTTCGGTTCTTGTTGCTAATCAAATAAAAATAAATAAGTCACCATTTATTTGTGAGGAAGACATTGGACTTCAGGAGATAGTACAATGGCAAAATTTGTGAGGTAGATATTGGAATTCAGGATGGCGAAATACAAGTCGTTGAGATTCTATTGAGATGTGATAATTACATAAAAATTTGCAAAATTAGTACCCTAGCGCCTGGATAGGCCAACTACTGCCGGCCGCCCAAGTATGCTTAAAGCGCGACGTTCACGGGTTGAATAAATGTGCTGGAAATATTTAAGATATAACTATGGAAACACATATTTAACAAAACATATTTTTGTCTTGGTTTATATACCTGTAGGATTATAAATTACAGGGGTGCCGTATTAGACAAGGACCACTGTATTTTCTTAAAAGGAAATTTGATTACACACACGACATCCAAAACCGAAATTGGTCTTTATAAAATACACAGCATTTTATCATAGAATTTTCAAATATATATTTTTGTTATTCAGCATTCCCCGATCCTATTACACTTAGACCAGTAATGTTTAATGTTTCACAAACTTCTGAAACAGAATTAGACCGCGTGCATACGACACAAATAAATGTGTATTTGATCGTAAAATGTATGATCGTTTACGGGACTCTGGAATATAAGCTGCTTACGCCTTAAATCAACGCTGCGTTAAATAATAACATCTTGACGTTAGTGTGCACGCGACCTAATTGATTCGAAATAAACACTAGGATCAAATAGTAGATTGTTCCACGAATGGCTAAGTGATCCAATAAATACGAGGTTTTTTTTAGAAACCTAATTATAATGGGTATTATATTTGAAAAAATAAAATGAGGACTAAATTTATATTTGGTTAAAGCATTGGCTGTCTAAAGCAAATTGACATAATCAGATAACATGTTATTGAGACGCGAAGCCTCATTTTGGTCGTATAAAGGTTTAAATCTGGTACTAAATTTGGTCCTCGTCCTATAATAAGATGAGAAAAGTTACCAATACGCGTTCTTCGACGCGGTGGTAAATCCGACGAGTTAATGCAAACCATTTAAGCAAAAGAAGGTGCAATTTGACCATGTTTTAAGGCATGAGTGCCACCTTCACCTTAAACAATGGAAAAATAATGGGATGCTTAAGTAAAAGAAGAAAGTTAGGTTTGCAAAACATCCGAGAATAGACTAAGATAGCGAGCGTTACACAAATTATTCACTTAACTGAGCTGCCGGCAAACCTTCAGTCAACCACGTGAAGAAGAAGACACTATATAAATAATTTTATTTAATAATAATATAATCTGCTGAATCGCCGGTGACGCCGCTTTTATGTTGTGGTTGTTAAAATACAAATTGTTCTCCTTTTTAAAAGACTTCAAAAACGGAGGAGGTTCTCGATTCATCTATATGTTTATTACTTAATGGGCCGAGTTGGTTCCGTTTTTAATTTTATCGTAATCGAATCAGTAGTTTTCCTTTTATAATACAACATATTATTATTTTCATCAGATCCCACCATTTTGATGACATGTTTATATCAGCGAAAAATAAAAGATGGCGTACTTTTCATTATTCAAAATCCGAAAGGAGGAATTTCTATGTTCGACGGTATTTATACTTTTTATGTAAGTGGGTATGTTCACCGATTTCTTCGTGGTTACGTCGTTCAATTAAATAATATTTTCAGGACTTTTGTCATGTAAATATAATCGGGGCATAGACCCGGTATTATAAGTATTTTATATTTTTATTTCTTAGATATATACGACTCTTAGAATTATTCAGACGTTTTTGTGTCAGATGCAATGTAATCCTGTTGTGGGCATGTTTATAATATTTTTTTTTATCTGTTTCAATAAACGTTATTCGTTTAAATTTATAGGCAATGATTAAATTATGAGAGCTAAAAAAAGGGATGGATAGTAGTACTACGTTACTAAATACGTGGCCTAGGGCGCCTCTTTGTACAGTCTTATTTTAATATTTTAAGAGACCTCTGATGCAGGGTTACCACCTGTCCCAATTATTTGTCCTGATTTTGGATAAAACTCGTAAAAAATATCATCAATTAAAAATATTATTTGAAATTAGTTTGAAAATCTATACATGCTATGATTCACTTTGATTCATAGTAATTATCGCTTTTCATCAAGCAGGCTTAATGTCAATTTGTTACCTTAATCAAATAAAAAATAAATAATTCAAAAAATATATTTGTAATTTTACCGCAGACTTTTGACGATAAACATTAATATTGGACTGAAGAATTGTGATGAACGTCCGAATGTCCCGAATTTTGTTTTCCAAAAGGTGGCAATCCTGCTATTGAAAAATTAAATAAGGAGTCTCCCTACTGTGCCGCAATCGCGACGTGTCGTTGCAATCGCCAGCGGGCTAATGAACTCCGCGTAGTCCAATGGAAGCCATATTGGATTTCCGAGGCGCGGCAAATTATTGCTAAGGCGGATTACCGCGGAAAAATTAAGCGAGATAATCTTTCTTATTGTTGAAAATGTTACAGTTTAATATCATTAAATATTGTAATATAAATATTGGACAACCTCACATACATTGCTCAGATCCCAAATCAAATTGCTAAAGCACCTACTTATATTATCGATTAATAAGTAATTTCAGAAGTACCTACCAAATTCAAAAATATAAATCACGGGCCATTGAATTCAACCTGTATAAAAATTTTCATAACACAAATATAATATGTTGTTTTAAGTTTTCACATTCATTCACATTATAATGATAGTTTTTTGCGGTATTGCTACCATGTACACGTATGTACATGTATCGTATGTGTACATGGTAGCAATCCTGCAAAAAAAACTATAATTCTATTTCATGAATATGTTAGAGATTACGAGTGGCTCACACAGCGTATTACACAACATTATCCAAGAAAAATAAAAAGCTTTTATTGATTTAATAAATCAATATGTTTAGAATTTCATATAATGATTTTCTAGGGATGATAACTAATTTTCGGTTGTTTGTCCGTCAGTTAGATTATTGAAGAATATTAAACACATATTTTTTATATTTTCTCCTAATCAATAAATATCGAAGATACATTGAGTTGAAATGTCGCATGAAGTCACGCTATTATACATTTTCTACAAAGTTGGACGTAGCGTTCCCCTACTCTTCAACTTTGACGCCTATTATCTAAGCTATTTCTTGTTTGAATTGTTGTTTGAAAGGAGGTATTTAAAAAAAAAAAACATTAGTTCCCGAAATCAAACTAGCTTTCGCTACGGTACGTTCTTAATTTCTCCATGACAACCTTTCCGGTTTTCTTTCAAGTAAAAAAGTAATTTCTTTTTCAAAACTCAATAAACAACTCATATTATATTTGTACTTTTTCGTATTTGTATTAATATCTAAGTTCCGAACTTCACAAATTTCAGTTTTTTAATATGTTAGTTAAAAGGAACGGAAATGACTGTCTTTGGTCCATTCCTTTCCTGCAAAAATCAACCTTTGCTAGAGTCGCCATTTAGTGGAGGTGCTTTTATAGTGCTTTCGATTTTTTTTAAATACTTCATCATTAAAGAAAAAAAATTACGTATCTAATATTTTATGATATTATTCATTTTATATTAAAAGCCTCTAAAATTTTACTTTTACCTATTCAAAGCATAGGTTTTTATGTTATATATTATACCCCTTGATTATACCCTAGTGTAGATATGTTTGCAAAGTAGTCTTCTGGGTAAACTTTTACGTTTGCGGTCGTTAGGCGGTCCCCACAGGCGAATACCGTTTCGAGAAAAGCTATATTACTTTTTAAAAGTTTAAAACACACGTTTACAACGCACTAATTGCTTTGATCGTTATGGACCTTATTTTCTATATCTCGCTCTCCAGCGGCTGGAAAAACCTGTTTCAAACATAAGGTGCACTTCGCCACCCACATTACTATAGGAATTATAACAGTATTATATTAAAGTTTCCACTTTATTCACTAGATATAGCTAGTGCTTGAATTTTACGTTTTATGGATGAAAATGACCATATCGACAGTTGAAATTTAAATAGTACTTTAGCTAGTGCTTGAATTACACGTTTTATGGATGAAAATGACCATATCGACAGTTGAAATTTAAATTGTACTTTATGCACTTTTCTGTGAATTTCAGATTCCTTTTCAAAGTTTTCATAATATTTCGTATTTGAATACAAAAATCATGGAAGCACCTACAAATTGTATAAAATGGTCGTGAAATGAACCGAAGCCACAGATAAATAACGCACAACATGTGAATTATGTAAAAAACAAAACATGGATGCTATCAGATCAATTAAAAGTTAAATTTCTAATTTAAGGCAATAAAACCACATGTTACAAAATGTTTTACCGTAAAGGTTTCGATAGCGAAACTCGGAACAAAAAGTTTGTTTTTCTGGTAAAAGTTCTATTCTTTTGCTCGAGCGTACAACACAAAAGCTCGCGTAGGTACAATAGAGGAAGCTTGCCTCTGATTCGTTAGGAGACAGTGACGTGGAAATGGCTGACGTCACTCTGATTCCAGCGTTGCAAGCCTTGGCGTATATAGTATTTAGAATCTCTTTACACTAACGGGTTAATGTTACGAAAATCATCAATAAATAAAAAATAATAACGGTAATCGTTGGTAACACATTATTTAAATTTTATTTAAAACTAGCTATTTTCACGTGACTACGTCCGCGCAAATTGTAGGCTTGTGACCCGCGCGAATGACGTAGCTTCCCATAAGTGAAAGAATTTTCATTATCGGACCAGTATATCCGAAGATTACCCTCTACAAACACACTAAGTGAGAACCTTTAGATCTTAATAATATTACTAAAGATATTTTGTTAGTGTTGATTAGATCATAACTTTCCACCAAAAGCCTCTAAGCTAATATTATTAATCAGTAAGTATTATTATTAACAATAATTATTAATAAATTAAACAATTTTTTAATAATTATTGTTAATATATATCGCGTTTATATTTAGTTTTATTGGCGTTTCGGACCCTTCACAGGTTCCGTGTTCACATAAGACTAACGTGTTGATTGACTCTTTAATTAAAAATATAGCTACCTTCAAAAACCTGTACTATTGGACACACTCACAATACAAAAAATATATGGTAACGTTTACTTTTATTATAATAATTTATTTAAAAATAACTTTTGACTTATTTATTTACCCCTGGCTACCGTAATTTATCACCAGTTCCTAGTTTTGGGAGCCTTGTCTGAGAAGAATTGGTTCTGTGAAAAAATGCGCGTGAAAATATAAAAAAACAAGATAATCATTATTCTGAATATTTAAATCATTTTTTGATTTACAATTTACTTGCTTTTGTTTTGATTTAAAATTATGATCTTAAGGACAGTATACTTATTATTTGTCTATTGATAGGAAAAAATTGTGAAACATTTTGAAGATGGTAGAATGGTAAAAGAAAATCAAAACTCGTATGTAATGGTTTTTACTGAAATTTTTATACAGCATAAAACAGTTTTACGATTTTTTAAGACATTTGGCATCTACAATTCCCTAGTAGGCTATGTAGGAAGAAACATCTATCGCATGAAAAGGTTTCCAAGGATAAAATGGATCCAGAAAACATGTAAACTTTGTTCCAAGCAGTATGTTTTTTATTATTCGTACAAATTAACATGACACCTTAAAAATTTCCTATAACATCGAAATGCTAATATGAATCCAAAGAAGCGCCTAGATAATTTTATGATGCAATGGAGGTAGGACCTGATACTGGCTCTGCAGCACAGATATGATTTTAACAAACTTATAAGAATAATTTGAAATTTTCCGAATTTTCGTTCGAATACAAATAGAATAAGTCCTATTTTAAACTGCCAATGTTTTCACACAAGTCCTAGGCTACTGTCTCATCCTATCCTGATCTGCCCGAGATTCCTTGCCATCTACCAGGTACCGGACTACGCAAAATGATGGTACGGAGGGTTTTGCAGAGAGTGCACTGGACCAACGTCTCTTGCAGTTGGAGAACCTCTCGTCCAGGTCGATGAAATGTTAAGGCTCAGTTCCCTTCAGTATAAAAGAAAAAAAAGGATACTGTCACATAATTCATAAAGCTTTATGCAAATAGTTTGGGGTTTTAGGCTTCTTGGTTTTTAACATCTATTTATATTATGGAAGAATGCTAAGAATAACGAGTATGGTTTGTTTGAAAAAAAATTCAAAGAGAAAAATAGAACCCTAAAAGTTTCTCTCGTGTTTATACCTATTTATCATAATAATAAATGCAAAACTCGATAGCGCAGTGCTAAAGGCCGGTCATAGATTGGATGAACTCCTTGTTTTGGAAGGCACGTTTAACCGTTAGACGTTAACACGTCAGATGGGACGAACAGACGCGTTTTCGATTCCATTAATTGGGATGACCTAGTGTGCTCTAGCAATGGGGACATAAATAGACTAGTCATTATGATGATAAAAATAATATTGGTACTTGGTAAACATTTCAGCAATCCACAAAATTTATTACACATTCGGTCAGTTGCACAAACGTCCATTAAAGTTTAATGACGCCTTTAAGATCTAATGAATGTCAAATTTTGATGGGTTGTATGGGTAATATCGCTTTAAACTAATGAAAAATTCAATTGACGATTGTGCAACTGGCTGATTGTATCGTTCATAAATCATTAATTAAAATACAACACCTCAATTATCGTCGATTCACCTTCCAAAAAAAACAGTATTTTTTCGAGAAAACCGTCGTTGAAACCATTACGGAAACGAATGATACCTTTACACGATACCGGCCCACAAGTACTATCGGACGTCTTTATAAAAGTGCACTCAAAAATTCTGGACATAACGTCGGCATTCATATGTACGTTACGACGTTTACGACCTTTTGTCGTGTTCCAATTTCGTTTTAAAAAGATCCAGTTTGCGTTTCAAGCGGTAAACTGGGAGCGGGCGAAGTGACCGGTCGGGATAGCGAGCGCTCGAGCGCTGAAAGGTTTGAAGTGCGGATCGATTGTTGGATGCGTGCGCAGCCTGTGACGTCATCGACGCCGGGCGGGCCGCTCGAACGCTTTCAAACTTGCTGAAATATGATTTGATAATGTTAGTTAAGAAATCAATAGTATCGACTACTTTGCAACCAAACCTATCACAACATTAAAATGTCTCCTGCATCCTCTTAATTTCTATTGATGTTAATAACTGAATAAACAGTAAGGTTTTCGGTGGTTTAAAAAAAATTTGAACTTGTTTCTAAATAAATATTTCTTGTACAATTAAATTTTCAAAATCAGCTGTTTGGTTTGGAGACCCAACCAACTACTGCGGACGTTCGCCAACCAATTATAAGCCTCACATCAAGAAACTAAAAGAACTTTTGCTAGATAACTATTTATTACATGGCATAGCTAGAAATAGCCCTAATTTATCTGCTTACTTTTACATATTTTTTTTTTATTTTAGTGAAAATCTCATAAAACATCATTATTGAAAACATCATTATTAATTCACACTATAGTAAGTAATTAAACTTTTGCGATTTATAAATATATGATAATTTAAGATTTGAAAGATGGTCTTAATTTTCATAAATTACCAGCTTAATAACTGACAACAAAATATAAAAGATAAACATTACACATCACGATTATTACTATTGTTATACGTATATTTTTACACAATATAACAAAAATAATAATAGTATTTAAACAGGCCACATACAATCTCTTCCAGGCAACTAATAATAAAAGGGAAAAGGAAATAAATATGGAGAAAGGTGAAGCGGGTGCAATAAAAATAGAGATATTAAATAGGTATAGGTATATAAGGAAAAAAAAATTGTGATTACGACTAGAGAATAATAAGTATAAAGAATAAAAGTTTTATGCAAGATATTATAAGAGAAAAGAGAAAATTGTTCTTGATCAAGAAAAAATAGTCCTAAAAATTGGGCTGGCCCTAAGCATGGTCAAAGCGCTTATAATAAAAAAATCAGCCGAGTGCGAACCTTAATCTTTAGACAAGTGTATTTAGTTCAGTTATTAGTTCACTTCTCAAGCCCAGTGACGGACATAGGCATTGAAAATACAGACAGCGAAGACTTATTAAGAGGGCGCCTTATCATAAATACTAAGTTTCAATTAAATTTGTACAATGAAATAACAAATTACCTATAAAAATATCAAACACTAAATCATGATTATATTAATTGAGTCCAAACATAAATCTATATTAATCATATAGACAGCAAAGATTTGATTGTTTGAATCGAATAGGCTCTGTAACTAATGGACCCATTTTAAAAATATTTCAACTTCAGGAAACTAGACGGTTAACGAGCTAAGTCTTAAACAAAAACGAAAACATGAACGGGAATAAGCTTGTATGTATATTTCATGATTTTAATAAAAAACATTTAAATCAGTGATAAAAAGTTTAAAATCGCGATTTTAAACTTTTCTGTTCTTGTCCTGTTTTATTCCTACATACAAACCTTTAACCACTCTGTATACTGATAAAAATAACGCATTAAAATCGTTGTGTACACACAGCGTACAAAAAGAGATGATACTAGAAAACCTCTAGTATCAGTATTCCAAAGTTTTTATTTTTTTAAACTTATCTCACTTGACAACACCCATTTAGCGTAGACTTCTTAACAAACGTCCAAATCGAAACATTATTTATACATGATTACGTACAGTATCTAAAATATTACAGCATTGCAATGCGACAAAATAATCTTATCTGTTTATTATTTTATTTTAAACGTGCGTCAAACACACGGATAACCTGCGTCAGTGTTGCTTAAATTGCTTTAGTCTTATCGTAAGATTCGAAGTCAGAACTCATAATCCTAAATTAGTGATAAGTCAAAAAGAAATCACTTACTTTTGAAACGACTTTAAGTACCTACGGCGCCGGCTCAATAAAACTTGGCACCCTAGGCAAATACTGGTTTTTGACGCCCTAGATAAAACACTAGAACGACGCCTATATAAAACAAAACAAATTAAAAAATAACTGAACAATAAACTCTTTAACTGATGTACATCTAACATGAGTTTCTAAAATGAGGTCTGGTATTTTTTAATGCTCAGTAGATAGCAGTTGTTGCCGTGTCAAATATAAATTCTTATTAATTGAGAATAATCAGTTGAGATTCTGTATTTATCTCAATTTAGAAACCGGCTGTTAAAATAGAATTGATTTAGTGCTTCTTAAATGGCCAACTGAGAACCTTCTTTTTTAAAGCAATTTAAAAAACTCACACTAAGACGTTTGACGCCAACCAAAATAAAGCGGCGCTATATAATTTTGGGGGCAGCTAGTAAAGCAAAGCCAAATAAAGTTAAACAAAAAATATACATAGACTGTTAAGAAGACGTATATCTAATATCATTTATCTTTTTATTGGTTTTATATAGAAATGAAACTAAGGTGTAGTTAAGAATGAGAACACTACATACATCATATTTGTAAGGAATTTGTGAGGCTATGATTTACGCAGGCGAAGTCGCGAGCAAACAGTTAGTTTCAAAGACGTTGGTGCCCAATTCAAGAAGCAATTGATTGACGTACCTACTTTCATAAAAAATATACATACTCCTTGAACATAGAAAGTCCTCTTTTCGGGTTTTGAATGAATTCAAAATACGCAATCTTTTGTTTTTCAACTGAGATACATGAATACATACAATCTAAATATTTATGTGATAATTATTAAATGTCTTTTGTTTTGTTATAAATGGAAATCTATTGGTTCGATTTAGATAAAACCTCGGTCCATTAAGCTGTCAAATAAAAAAGAATTTTGAAAATCCGTTAACAATAGGCGGAAATACAAACATACATAGCCGACGAATATTCAACCTTCACCTTTTGGATTATGAAGTCGGTTAAAATGGGTTTTTCTCGCAAAACACCATCCTCATTCATTATATACATATTAGTATTCATAACCGAGCGCTGTGAGTTAGGTAGTCTTTTTTGCTCAGCCTTAAAAGGGAACTTAAACCAAGTATCTGTCAATTTAAAATTATTGTGGGGTGTTTGCGGAGGTTGGGTTGGATTTAACGGGTTACTTGTTGGACCCTGGATCCTTCCTCCTTACCGAGGGTACCGAGCAACGTTACAAGGTAGATCAATCACGGTTCAACCTGTCCTTCTCGGTGGTTGAAGAGCCTTAGGGCCTGTCTAATTTAACAATAAATCGCAATCCCTTTCAATCTGACATTTGAAAGATATTCACGAACTTCACGCTATAAGTATTTGACATGCGACAGCGATTGTGATCGCAACTTTTTATAAAAAAATATTGAATTAACGATTTCATAATAATATGTCTAAAGCAAGAACGTTAAAAGCAAATATTAAGTTTAAATCACTAAGTTTTAATTATGTTTCTTGATAATTAAAATTATCATTCGTTCCGAAAACGATTGTGACTTCAAACGTTAGATAATCCCATAAATCTTTATCACAATTGCTTTACTTTTGCACGTGTTCACGACTAACTGTGCTCTAATATGTAAATAGCTTTCGATACCAGGTTTATTATACTCTTTGATTTTATATAACTATACTTTTTGGAATACCATATATTTGTATATATTAAAATAGATTATAAAATAAAATGATAAAATGTCAGTGTGCTAAAGACATGCGGTCGTATCATTTACAGCACGGGTTAGTGATAGATTTGAAATTAGACAGACAATTATTATTATGGTTTAATATCATTATTTCGTTTGGAAACTAAGCAACTGTTTGGTGATGATTTATATTATATAATGTTTATTGATATATTTTTAACGCAAAGAGAAACTTATATAAATTTAAATATACCTATTGTCATAAAATTTTAAATCACAAGTCAATTAAATTAACGTAAACGAACGCACTATTTCACTTGTAAAAGATAAGATAATAAACGTAGCACTCATGTAATCATATGTGCGTAAATCTTGAACAAGTGACAATGAACAATTTTTACTAATTTGTTAATTTATTGGTACCATTTTAAAATGGCGTCATTGCTGAGAATAATTTATTTAGTATAAAGTGTGTTCCACAGTAATGTAACCGAACTAGCCAAAATCCAATTGCAATGCTTCGTTTAATAACGTAGGTCTCATGGATGTAAATAAAGTCCTTAGATACTGCTGATCTGAAAATAGTGTACTTATGGATACCGGCCATGGACTCATGTTCGAAGAACTAAAGATATTTTTTTATGGTACTGAATTTTTAAGGTTCTAATAATTTTAGCAAATATAATCAGTGTGCCATGTCCAACCGAAGAGTGCCCTAGGCGGCTGCCTAGTTTGCCTCTAAGAATGTTACAGCTCTTCTGATGACAATACATAAAAATAACTATCAGTTTCCTCGCGGCTTGATGTTGTGATTTTTTTTCTTCGTTTCGGAGCCATTTCAATGCAAACAATCTATCTTTTCCTCTTCTATACCAATAAATAAAATGTCTGTTTGTAATATTAAAATGACCGCTTTTAACTAAATGCATATGTATGTCAACACGGCAAATATACAATTTATTTATTTTTTCATTATTTGTCTGTCTGTCTGTCTATTTATTCCAGCTAATTTCTGAAACAGCTGGACCAATTTTGACGGGACTACACTAGCAGATAGCTAATGTAATAAGGAGTAACTTAGGCTACTTTCCACGCGGACTAAGTAGCGAGCTAGTCTAATAACTAGATAGAAGTACACATAGGTAACACATGATTTTCCCAATTATGGCGGATGCCAAATTGCATACGAAACTATGATCAAATCTAACAGTCTGAGCTTCGCTAACGACTATGATTGAAATGTATATCAGACTAGGTAGATAATGGATCGGGCGAGGATAATAAAACTGTTAGTCTATTGTTTAGTCTGTGTATTGTCCGTGCATCGCTATTTTAGTTGAAACATTATCGGCAACCATTAGAGTAACATAAAGTTTGGTACACATAGATCTGCCATCGGATGGCAAAATGTTACAGTTCAAAATTCCACATTTTGATGAAATTAGACTAAAGGTTTTTTTATAATTTTTACTAATTTCTTGTAAATAATGCAAGATAAAAGTTTATTTCCAAAATAATACTAAAATCATTATTTTTATTTTTCAAGCGATTGTTGTCCCTAACACCCGATTTCTGAATTGAAAATTAACTTAAATATCTCAAACTTTATTTAAACCACTTTATTTAACGAAACGGTTTCCGTTTGTGATTTTAGTGTTTTTAATGATCAGTTGAAAGCAGTTTAATAAAATAAGGACTTTTTGACTCGTGAAACGTAACAAACTTGAGTTATTGAGAATAATCAATTGTGATTTTGTATTTTCTCAATTCGTTTTAGATTTTAACATAGCATATAGTTTATCTACAGAAAAAAGATTAAAATGCACATCTAACGCCAGGACAGACCAGGATCCCATCTCGAACACCTAAGATGCATGATATTTTTAAGCATTTTTGTTTAAGATAAATAGTTGGTATTAATATAGCATTGTGAATTAAAAAAATGATCAAATATTATATAAGATTTCAAAATTACAGCTGAAAATAAACATTAAAATTTTAGAGCAAATAAAAGAAATTAAAATTTTAACATCATGTGTACTTACGCTAATAAAATGCTAATAAAGAAGACAGTCAAAATCAAAATGTCAGCACTTACGCCGCGTCGAGCGTAAAATTTCCAGACAATGTACAATCTTTATTTATATCGTGTATTTTAAGAAGTAAGAAATGCATTTTATTTTATATAACATTGTTATTAGCTAGGAAAATGTAATGAGAGATCTTTTATTAAACTAAGTTAACATTTTTTAGGGTTCCGAACCCGAAGGGTAAAAGCGTTACTCTATTACTAAGACTCCACTTTCCATCCGTCTATCACCAGGGTCTATAAGTTGAAATTTTCACTGATGATGTATTTCTGTTTTCACTATAACAACAAACACTAAAATTAAATAAATATACGAGGGGCTCCTGTACAACAAACGCGATTTTTTTGAGTTTTTAAGGTTTAGGAGTAAACAAGGAACCCTTATAGTTTCGCAATGTCCGTTTATCTGACAGAAGTTTCGCTCAAAAACTATTGGCACTAGGAGATTAAAATTTGGCAAGAGTAAGTATATACATTAATTACGCCGACAAAGTGGTAAAGAAAAAATTTGTAAAGTACCTTCACTACATGTAAAGTGGGGTATGAAATTTTTTTCGTCTTTCACATAGTGTGGGACATCGTTGGATGTCTTTCAAAAACATTGGGGCATAAAGGAAGGCCGTTTTTTATTTAGTTAACCATTTGTGACTTATTCTTAATGAAAAATGCTTTGTCCTTGCACTCTGATATAGGTCTGGAACCGATTTTGCAACCTTTTACAATCCGCACTAGTTACTTTTTCGCTACTACAGAGCGTATTTTCATCAATGTTCAGGTAACCACCCAAACTGCCGAAAGAACTATTTTTTACAAATATTAAAATTTTCGACAAAGACGAAAATTTGTTCTAATTATAATAATTGATCAATTGACTGCGAGACTCGTTTTTATTATAGTTGGGATTACAATTTTATCATATATAATAATACGAAATAGGTAAAAAATAATCGTATAGCAGTAAGGTTGCCAGATTTTTTTTCAGCCTGTGCCTGCAAAAAATACGGGATTTAAAATTTTTATCCTGGATCGATAAATAACCAAAATTACTTACTTTTTATATTTTGTCAAAGAAACGCTCATGTTTTAACATATTTTTGTTGAATTTGACGTAATAAAAAAAAAAATCATAGTGAACTGTGGTCATTAATTTGGTTTTTATTAAGTTGGAGGAACATTTATTTTGTTCATCGCCCCACTTTAACACCATTTCTGAAATCGATATGATTTACGGGACAAAGTCGGTCCCGGCGGGACATTTGAATTTATGCATGAAATGCGGGACGTCCCGTCAAATAGGGGACGTCTGACATCATAATTATTTTAAATGTATAAATGTTAATTTAAATATAACTAATTTCTACTCATTACTCCTTATCTTATTTAAAATGTTAACTATTTGTGAACAAGAGAATAGAATAAATTCACCATATTATGAGTTAACAATAGTAATGTCACTGCAAATTCATACTAAAAGAAATAATAGGTCGTTAGTTATAATTGACTTATTATAGGTAATTATGTTAAAAATGGAAGCAATTTGTCTACCAGTAAAGCCACGTATTCACTGTTGATGATTAGCGGTGCCTAAATTGAATACGGTCTTGAGAATTTATATGGCTAGTCTGGTTATGTTCTGTTCGATCAACGAACGGTCAACAAATGGCCTTCAGTATGATATGGTTCTGATGATAGCACGCAGCATGCCGCTGCACGCAACCTCATGTAGCTGCTGGTCCCCATATATTCTCTCTAGGTTTGTCTGATATCGGGGGCTGAGTGTGGAATAGTCCCTGTTGGATTCCAGGGGTGCGACCGCCTAACATGCCGCATAACGCATAACAACCATGATTAACATGGCTGGAGAGGCGGTTGTGTCTCAAGCCCTTCCTCTAAAAGTAAGGGGGCGGAGAAGAGGTTTAGTATCTATACTACCTGATTTTTGACTAGCATTCAGGCGAATCCGTTCAGTCGAAGAGTTCCACTTACAAAATATTCCCCCTACGATACAAAAAATAAGGTTTGTATGAGATTGAATTTCGATTTCAACAGTAATGCATCGACAGAATTGCTGTGTAGCAGTCAAAAATCATTTGATTTGATTTAACAATTCAAGAAACTTATTTTTTTTCTATTGATTATACTTCTTGATACCTTTGATATATAATACCTCAAAGTGTACACCTATAGGGAACAAAACATACCTGCTCCAGCTAGATTATAAAAGAAATAAGTTTTGTGCGAATCATAGGTGGTTACGAAGGGGTAGGTGATAAAAATCGCTAGCTACGCCAATGTCGGCTGCCTAACCATGATAGACTTTTTGTGGTTTATTCAAATAATTTTATATTTTATTATAAAATTATTTGGATTAGATCACGATCGATGAAACTGTCTGACGAAGATGCACTTGTTTCAGAATAACTTTCTTGACATTCATATCCCTTAACATGATAGAATGTTATGATATTCTTAATGAAAAATGCTTAAAAATCCATTTGGTCCCTGACGCCCTGAGATGGGATTCGAACCCTTTCGCAATCCGGGCGACTGCTCTAACCACTGAGCTATTCGAGACCAATTTTTTCATTAAGAATATTTTTCAGTATAGAATTGTGAATGCGAAATTAATCAAATATAATAAGTTTGTTATAATCATTAGTTATAATGTTATTGGTTGCTTTCTTGGTATATTCATATATATTAATAAATAATCAATTACATTATAACATACTTTCATATTTAGCATGACAGTACCTGTTATGTTATTGTTGCTTTCTTGGAGTATTACCTAATTTATAAAAATAAAATAAGGCATAGTCAAATAGTTTTGGGATTATGCCTTTTATGAAATTTATATAGATAAATAGGCACATGTCTAACTGTGGTAAACCAATGTTTTAACTTTTGATCGGTTGATATGTTTTTTTCAAACCTTTTCAACAGACTAAGTCCTAATTAATTATATTCCAAACCTTGCGCCACGAAATCTCTAAAATCGTGGATAAAACCAATATGTCGTGTTCAGCTTTAGAGATACATAACACGCAGCGAGGGACTCGGTTTTATAAAGGAAAAGGATGGTCTGAAATATCACATGTCATTGTACTTTAAAGTAGTAGTCTAAGTTCAACGTCCGTCACGTCACCCAAGAGGCAGTCTTGTTACTATTTCCTACACGCCAGAAGATAATGTGACCGAAATCATCAATAAGGTTACTGAATAATAAAGTTTCCTATTTGTTAAAATATTAAGTTCATCCAAATAACTTCTTCAGCATGTATGTACCACTATACTTTCAAAATCGATCGTTTAATACAAGCGCAGGGCTTGTCATTCACTGACGTCCTGCCATGCCTGCCAGGCGGTTCGCCTGACGCATGCGCGTCTGGCTAACGTCTATGCCGTACGGATATAGATGAGTGTTGGCTTGTACGTATTTTCGTAGTTCACAGAGATCTTTTTAACGTAGCTGTATTACTTTATCGCTAGAATTCACGTTTGAACGGATACCTATCTCATTTTGTCGCATCGTGATAAAGATAACGTCGACGTTAGTAGGTACAATATTTTGTAAATTATGTGATAGTGATATTGTTACTACTACTTATATAAATGAAAATTAAATTGTGGCAGAAGTATGCCAGCCTATGCTGTAACGTGCAGTTGGTCGGGTCGGGTCGTGTATGGCGCACGAACGGCATGAGGACTGAGTAGTGTAGTGTAGTAACCAGCGATCCCTGCGCCAGTCAGTAAAGCGGACTCGAACCGCGCAGTCGCGCGGTGCGTCGGTGCTCGTAGTTTTTTTAGTTTTGACAGTTGGCGGGTTTTTTCGTTTTGTTCATCTAGATTATTACGTGTGAAAATCATAGATTTTAAGTTAGTGTAATCTGTGTTTTTTCTATTTTTCTCTAGTGTACGACTAGTCATTGTGAATTTTCCACGCTGGCTGTGAATAGTGATTGCACGCCCCTGTGTACTGCCGTGGTTTGAGTGCGGAATTTTGTGATTTCTCATTCGGATATTGTATTGTGAACGTGAATATTTTGCTGTCAGGAACGACAAAGGTATGGTACATTGATTTTCTCCAAACTCAGGGCTGGATTGCTAATGAGGGCAGCCGGTTTCTCTTGAGCAGGCTCTGTAAACGGTTTCCAAATATAGAGTAAGCGGCTAATCGTGATATCTTGTACTTTCGGAATCTGTAGGTAACCTATTATATTGAATCTGGTCGTTCGTATAGTGATTTTCTGTTGGCCGGGCAGTGATATACCAGACAGCTGCTGTGAATGCGTAACGGGTAAAAATAAACACGGCATTATCGGCGAGTAGACACACCGGCTTTGCTTCGGACAACGTGGTACTAATTATGCATATTATACCATAACTTGTGTATTGTATAATGCCACAAAACCCGTACAATTTTTTATTTGCTAAATTATTAACTTGAAAGGTAGTTTTCAGTTTTGGACTTCTGTCAAAAAATTACTGTACATATACAATTGGAACTTTATGTGCAATCGTTAAAGATTAGAACCGTATAAAAGATTTTGACATAAAAAAATGCGGGCCTTCACTTTCACTATTTACAGCAATAAAAAAGAAATGCAATTTTTTCAAAGAATTGTTAGTACGATAAAGTATGTACATTCCTTGAAATAAACCAAATTTAAAATATTGAAGGTTGTGAATTCAGAAACCATTTTTGATACAATCATTAATTAACAACATCATTACAATCATATACTGGGGCATTTGCACTCCCTAAGGATGAAATCAGGTATGGAGAATGAGCCATAGCCCACCATTTGGACTCAGTGCTAATTGGCAACTCTGCCTGCAGATGCAGTCAAGACCAGCAAGTTATTATGTTAATTGACTTAATTTCCATACAGAATAGGCACTTTTTTACTTAGGAGATACATTGTTTGTTAGTCTCACAAAAACTCGAGAATGGCTAGGCCCATTTAGCTGATTTTGGTTTTCAAATGTTTGTTGTTGTTAAAGTTTAAACAGTGAGAGGTGATACAAAGTAATCTGGGATATCAAGTCCAAAATATTTTTGTTTGATTTGAAAATCATTTATCCACATGGGCAAACCATTGGAAAAGAACTAGTAATATACTATATATTATTATAATTATGCTAAAAAGTACACATAGCACAAACCAAAAAACCAAAATTGTTCTTCAGAACAGAAGAAATTCATATGAATGCCCATAGCAACAAAAATAGTAACTCAATATCTATAATTACAGAAGTAAGAAATTTTTTTAATAAAATGATTTTCTGCTTTCTAGAACTACTCATTTTTTAATAATGCTTGATTAGAACCTATTTTAAATGATGATATTTGGATAACCAACAGTAGACCAGCAGGCATATTCGCTAACTCAACTGACAATCAGAAATCGTGATCACCACAAAAATGAGCAATTACAATGTGTCAAATGCATTTATTTGTATTTTCTTTCATTGGTTCACAATTTTTACGTGTCAATATTGGCAATCTCCACAGACATATACACTTGAATTTTTTTCATATTCCATAAGTATTAGTGACAATAAAAGTGGACTCCAAGGAGAGATGACAGCTTGCCCATTATGACCTATATGAACAATTTATTACGGTAATCATCAGAAGTTGCCAAATTTTCAGTAAGCCCCTCCCCATCTCGGTTCTAAAAAAATCTATCTCGTCAATTTCAAGTCTTTAAGTTTTTAATATTCAAATTCAAAATGGAAATTATTGTGATAGTTTGTTGTATTTCAACGTGAAGTGCTTCTGTAAGTATGATGACAATGAAATTAGTACTGATAATGCATAGTGTTAAAAATAAAATTTGTTATCAATGTGTCATGCATGACGGTCTTTAACATTTGATAGTATATTATTCATTAGTCCACTATAGTTATGAAATATCAAAGCTAAACGTAAGGAGTCCCAAAAATTTCACTACTGATAGTCTAAATTGGCACATTACGAACAACTGGACCATATTTGTGTATCACAAAATAATGATCTGAATTTTATAGTTGAAGTTGTTTTTTTTTCAGGGTCCTTCAATTTCCTGTTTTATGTCTGAGAGTTTCAAGGACCAGAAAGCATTAGGGAAGATTAGTCGAAGTACCGGAAATGCTCCAAATACTTTATACAAATTGAATTAATTTTACAACAATTGTGTTTGTTGGTTTCTTTTTTTAAACATAGAATTATGTTTAGTTAGATTAATAAAAGAAACTATAAATTACAATTTCGGCGTCGAAACAATAGATTAAAACATCAATGTCAACCTGTAAAGTTTTCATTACCCAAGGAATGTAGTCATTGCCGACATATGACGTCAGAGGCGACGCTTGCCCCATAATGAATACTTTGGCTCTACTTACGCTGCCCGAATATCCTACCATGTTACAGCCTTCATAAAATTCCCTGGAAGAGCCATAAAGCAATACAGGCATTCCAGTTTTTATATGTAATTGTATTGATGTTTCACTTGGCGAAATTCCAACATGTAATATAGGACAGAGCTCCGCTTGGAATTAAGTATTCATTCACTTCAATAAATCTTTCTCTATCTTATTCATAAATATGCTGGGGCTACATGCCGCTGTCTCTGTCTTTTATTTCGGTATTAAGTAAGACAGTTGTCCTTCGACGTTTGCATGAATCACTTTTACTCGTGACCGCTGTTTGGCTTTTATGCCTTTTTCAACAGTTACTTAATGAAATGTTTTAAACTATTGTTCGGTTGTAAAATGTAGGTTTACTACGTGCCGTTTACGGTGAAATGCAATAGTTCTATCTCTTTTCAACATCTATTGACCTGAGCCAGAATTTTGATATAATGTGCACATAACCATAGTAAATATACTCTGACACATAAATTATATTACATCTGAGCTCTGACATAACTATGCCGTATTAATGGTGTCTCGATATGGCCTCTAGTTATTACTACTCCACTTACTCTGCATTTTTGTAGTCAATGTTGTGCGCAGATAACCCATCCAAACCATCATGCTATTACTAATAGAAGCAAACAGCAATGAAAAATGTTGCAAAAACGGAAAAGCTAGTAAACAAATAACAAAGACAGAAAAATTACGAACTAACTATACGTTTTCTGAAAGTCGTAAACGTTAAAGTTACCATAACTCTCCAGAACGGAGTGAGTATTGTAGATTTTTTCCTTGGAGAATTTACAGTGGCAATCACGGAGCTGCTTTATTCAATAAAAAATCTTATTCAGTGTTGAAAGTTGAAGATCATCAACACTATAAAATCACGAAGAAGATACCGCTGTAGGGTATTTTTTTTATTCTTCAATTTTGTTCAGCGGCGATCGGATATGACAATCTGATTTTGGTAAAATCACTACCAAATTCAACAAAATAACCTAGGCTCATAATTTTCTGTCCACGTAGACTTGGGCTCGTTACTATTCGCAAAACTAGCGCTTAAGTAATTTGGCAATGCACCGCATTGTACTCGCTGGGTTTGCGGTTAAAATTGCTAACTCGGAGACATATATAGATAAGCAAACCGTAATCTTACTTTTAATAACAATAGGTGTGTTAAAAAATATTAAATACGTATTTTTTTATTTTTTTCGTAATCATAAAATAATGACGATACATGGAATTGAAATTTCGCATGACGTCACATTATGGTACGTTTTCTACTCAACTGTGACGTAACGAGCCCCCACTCCTCAACTTTAATGCCTGCTATCTAAGCTATTTCTTGTTAAATTGAAGTAAAAAAAATACGTATTTAGTATTTTTCTATTATCTGACTGACGGACTAAATAGAATTGCATTTTTTTTACCCAGTCATCACCCCTATTACCCAGGATTTAACTTTTAAATTATGTTTTTTCTTACTTTTCATAACAATTACCCAAGATTGAAGTTTGAATTTGTTTTTTTTTTTTATAAAAGTGCCACACATTATTATCAAAAAATATGATTATCATTAATCATGATTACTTTTGCCCATCTCTTGGAACTTGGTGATGACTTTAACAAAAAAAAAATGGCTTATACAAGTATTAACAGGTTTATGCAAATATACGACTCGAAGTAAAATTAGCACCAAAATATTATTGATTCATGAACATAGTCACGTTAAAGAATATTTTTCTTAAGTTTTGATATAACTACGAGTAGTATAACAACTATGTAAGGAACAGGGAACAAGGAAAATATAACAACCTTTGCTGAGTTTCTTACCGAATTTGCAGATTACAAGGACTCGCGCTGTAGATTTGAGAACCTATGAGCTAGTTTTTGGATTGTCAAAAGTGCATGTTAAGAAACTAGACTGGATAGGTGGTTTGTCTTAAAAACCCTACTCACAGACTGCCTAAAACTCCTATTGCAAGAAATTTTGAACTTGAAATAAGCAAGTGCATTTGCTTATTCAAATGGTTTTATAACTGTTCTTATAAAGTAATGTGTGTGAACTAAATAAATAATAGGACTAATTAAATGAATTTGAAGAGTTTCTGAGAGATTTATAAAAAGTGCTCCTTAATCGCATAAAATAAGACAAAACAAGGCGTAATTTTACATTATTAATCGACTTTTACTCTGTACTGGTCGTATATATTTACACTTAATTAAATTTTATACTCTCGCTCATATTTATTTTCCGTGTCTCTATACTGTAGGACATTAATCGCTCAGATATTCTAAGTCTCGCTATGAAAATACAACTGCTACTATAAGATGGAATTAAATTTAGCTGAATGCAACCGCATAAGTTTAATATATCAATCTGGATTCTCTTGTCGTAAAATACACCGTAGTACTTTACAATACGACTCCGGCGTATTTATAACTGAATATGCATTTGATTATTCGTTTGGTTTCCGTCGAGCGTTCTCAAACTTGATGTACCTAGCATTTCTATTCAAACAGACAACAAGCCGCATGCTTGAATATTCAGGAAGCATTGCTTTATATTTTTTACCTTTATGTTGGTTTCTTTGTGCAGTTTCATTTATTTTTTTCACTACTAGATGAACTTTCATAAATCTGCCTATTATCATCAGACTAAGTCCTTTCTAGACTGATTCCAAATCACATAGGAACTGTATGTGTACATACATCACGCAGAATACCCAATGTAAATGTGGATATTAGCATCTTGCCTTCAAATACTAAATCAAAACGCCAGGATTTGGTTTCGTAGCCACTGTCTTGAGGCGACTGTACAATAATCGTAATGTTGTTTTATTATATATATCTATGGTATAATATTATAAAGTGGAAAGATTTGATTATTTGTTTGTTTGCATCGAATTAGCTCCGAAACTACGGATTTTAAATATTTCACCTACGGGAATCTACATCAAATGCGGTGAACATGTTAGTGAAAGATTGTATGGAGAATTAAAAAGCTATCATAGTAACCATTGTTTATTATTTAATTTTTAATTGTAATGTCATGATATGAATTGATATTCAAATAAACGGTTCCCTAGCGACGACGCGGGCGAAGTCGCTGACAGAAAGCTAATACTATTATAAAAAGGTAAAGTTTGGGTGACCAAAAATTTATAATCTCTTGCTCCTCCTCCGTACTTCGGTTAGATACGTATAAAAAATAAAACATATAAACAGCTAATACAACTACTTATTGTATTTTTTGTCATTGAATAACATTTTTTGTCGGGACATGTTTTTAATCGGGACTCTGGACATCATACGAAATGTCTATACAATCCAGATGAATCCCGACCATTTGGCAAACCTAGCCTAAGCCCTAGCATTGGGGAGATGAATAGGCTGATGAAAATGATGATGAAATGAAGTGATCAGTTTTAAAAGACGTGGCAATATTAAGTAAACTACACTTGTAAATATATTTATTCAAATTCTAAGAAGGTGTATTTTGACCTTGTCTTTTACATCGTTAATTTTAAATTCAGTCAGTGTAACGTTGAATTGAAAATGTATTGTCTGGTATCTCCGCAAGTTTTATCATTCTTAACAATTGCGAAATATACAGACAATCTGTTAAACCGATTTTTAAATACTTAGTTTTATCATCAGCATATTAATGTCCACACTATTGGGGTGAAGCCCAGATCGTCCCTGTGGATAGAATTAAATTGAAGGAACGGTTCATAATTCAATATACGGTTCCAATACGGGTTGGTGGATGTTTACGACTTCAGATGCACCGGAGACCAACGACTTTATTTACCTTCCGAAGCACGCATGTGATAATCACCCATCCTATGACCGGTCCTTGCGAAAATCGCTTAGGCTACTAACAGACCAAACGCTCTATCCGTTATGCCATCGAGCTCTTCGACTTTTTCTCAAATGACCTTTTACATTACATACGAATCGTACAGGGCTTACAAGACTTCATTATGCTAGAAGAATTTCCTTCTAATGAAATGTCGTACAGTATTTTATTTAAATAATAGATGTTATCTTATACATCGCGAATTCGTCTGCGTACATTATAGCCTATGTAATCCCCATATGATCCCCGTAGGTGAAAGAAATTTTTAAATCTGTCAAGTAATTTCGAAGCCTGTTCCATGCAAACAAACAATCTAATA
Organism: Diatraea saccharalis; assembly: GCA_918026875.4. Taxonomy (NCBI): domain Eukaryota; kingdom Metazoa; phylum Arthropoda; class Insecta; order Lepidoptera; family Crambidae; genus Diatraea; species Diatraea saccharalis. The sequence continues at coordinate 19,635,772 of OU893339.1, forward strand.
TTTCCTCTTTATGTATCATATTAATATTGATGTAAAATAAAGCCAAACGACTTGAAAGTAATTAATATCATAAAATTAGTGCAGTTTCAGAATGAATAAATAACAGAATTTAAGAGACATTAAGAAAATATTAATAAAATTATAATGCAGGGCTGAAAAATAAGTAGGCAAGGTACAGAGAGCCAAGGATAGGAAACTACTATGTGCAAAGAACAATGAGAATTTTTAATAAACTTAAGTGTACTGAAATTTCTAAATGGAAAATCAATAAAAATGTTAAAAGAAAACTGAATAATTTGTTGAGTCATTATATCTGTGTATAGGTAATGTATTTTGTCTAACAAATAATATTTACAGCCACAACTATATAACATGCGGTCGGTTTGGTACAACATACAGTTTAGCGGAAAAATTCCAGTTTATCATCATAAATCCTTTATTTCGAGCTATTCGTAACAATTATTATAATCAAATACCAAGTGAACCTCAGTCTATGACCCTTGTAGATACAGCCCCCTAATTGTCTAATTTTAAATCTATTGCAATCGCTTTCAGTTTGAAAGGTGTTGCACAACCATTGCTTGTTTCTGAAGACAGTTGAAAAAAAAATTATTTGTATTATGCAGCAATGGTTGTGCAACACCTTTCAAACTGAAAGCGATTGCAATAGATTTAAAATTAGACAATTAGGGGGCTGATCCTGAAGAGATTAACTCTATCATTATAAATTTAAAAACAATTTACAAAATTCTTAAGATTTAAAAAAATATTAAATTATTCCTATAATAACACACCTAATTAATCGCTGTTTCAATATCGGTATCTTCCCAGCTTATATTATTGATATAACAGACATATATTGATATAACCTGCGTTATCTGAAATAAAAGAAAAAGTACAAAATATTAGGTTGCTAAACTACTCGTACCTAACTACTTATAATTTATCATCCCCATTTCAAGTTGGCTATAGAAAAGGCGTATCAACTGAAGACGCAGTGTCATCAGTAAGTTCACTTATATCTGAACAGTTGGACGTAAGTAACAAATGCTTAGCCATCTGTTTAGCCCTAAAAAATCATTTGATGCCGTTTCTAACGGCTTACCACAAGGTAGCGTTCTAGGACCTACCTTTTTTTCTTAATAGTAGGTACTACTAATGATCTGTCTTGTATGAATATTATGAGTGCCAAAATTTTCTCCTACACTGATAATACAGCTGTTATCTTCACTGGAACATCCTGGATCATAACTAAAACGTATGCTCAAGCATACGAACAACATCGCATACAATGCCCAAATCTCAAACTCGGAGCTAAAGCCGTTGTTGTAGCCTAGTCATCGAGAACTCAGTAAGAGTTACAATCTCACATTACGAACGGAATGGTTTCAGCGTCATTGCTTATACATTCCCATAGCGCTTCACACACGATACGACTAATTAGACACTAGTCGCTTAGTTATGACAATTCTTTTTGCTCTGTATGAAAATAAGAAATAACAATATAGAAAAGTAAATGCTCTATAATAACTTGTAATCATGAATTCCGTTGGCAACGAGAGAAGACATCTTCTTCACATATTCCAGAAGCTGTTACGTTTACAACTATACGTTTTCAAATACCTAGTTGTGACAACGAACTATTTGAAGCGTACAGTAGTGTCCACGTCACCAGCGCGTGCGTCACTTCGCCACGCGAATAGAAAACTGGTGACCCTCGGCTTTTGTGACGTTACGTCGGGCTCACATTTCTCTATACGACAGTGATCCTAGAAAGAAAATAAAAGTCACATTAGTCCTTCAATTCTTGTCTCGTGATGAAACCATTTTCTCTTTATCGACAATTCATAAGGAAGAAGATATTTTTAATAAAGAATTGAGCTTATATATTTCTACTGTTAGATTTACAGAAATCCATAAATTGTGATATACATATTAACATAAACGTTGGAAAAAGCTGTGAATTTAATATTGACCTTGCAAATTCAACGACAAATAGCGAACGCCATCGGCATGCATCAATTTCAAATCAAACCGTGGGATAAGAATGAAATAGTCTTCAATAGAGAAGCATTAAGATCCAAGATAAATGAATTTATACGCACAATGACTTGGCCATGAATTTCATCAATTAGCACACTCATGGAACTTGTATCCATTCGTGGACAAATAAAAGAAATACCTATTTGTCCACCATCTTTTTATTGGTATGTGGACGTAATTTTAATACCACAATACTTCTCCCAAATATTATAAGTTAGAAAATATCTTGGATTTATCATTAAATCTGAAAACTTGTGAGAAAACTGTATAAAGTGCTTTGAAATCTTAGCGTTATGTACCTAGTTGAAAGCGATATAAATGATTTACTTGGCTCTATGCCAGCGAACCCATAACCAATTATTCCTTTCTTTCTTGTGGAGAAACAGCTAGTCTTATTCTTATCCCTCGGGGAAGAAGTCAAAATGGTTTTTTAAAGTGGCCCTTAGACTTCCATCTACGAAGAGACACCCGAAACCCATCTGGTTATTGTAACTAAACCAAATGTTTAATGAAAAATGCTTTTTATATACCGATTTCTTGATGGGATTGATCTTTTATATGATGGGAAGGCATTATATAATTCAACCTATGCAAAAACTGTTTTTCTTTATGAATACGTTCCAAGAAAGTAAACTTATAGGAAAGATACTCCATTTTGAAGTTTCTTAAAAATGTAAGAGATTTTAGAACAACCGAATTTCTAATCGATAGTAATCTTGTTCATTAATATCTGTTCGTAATGTTCAAAAGGAGACCCCTTTCAGAAGCCCACGCCATTATTAACGGAGAGGTTCTCTATATTCTCCCTCCTCGACCCCAATGAAATTTTCCTTTTTATGTATCATTCAAATTATGATACATATTTTATATAGCAACTATATAATGCAATGAAAACTAAAATATTACCAACATAAATACATGCACAATAATTTTCTGTATAACATTATTTTCCGCCGATATAAAATTTTTTATCCCCAAAATAGGGTAAAATAGCCTCCATTTGGCAATGCTTGTGGTCTGTCCTTGAGACTTAAGTGGATTTCCTGAATGTTCTCCCATCAGATACGGACGATGACAAATGACGGATCTTCCTCGAAACACCCAAATCGGTTCATTTTCCTATATTTCACTCTTTTGTTATACTGAAAATAATAATTCGTAAATCTATTTGCAGCTCTTTAATATAAGAATCTGTGTTAAAGATTCGTTTTAACGTTTGGTGTTTTCGTAATTCAATTTCTTTTTTTTATATTTTTATTTGAAGTAGTTTAGAAAACGAAATTTTTAAAGAATGTGGTACTTTCATTAACATTCCTATATGTGCCGCTCCAATGATAATGTCGGACACCTGAAGTTCTTTTTGCTTTCACTCAGAATCAGTGCAATGATTTTTAATTAGGTTTTTTTAATTTTCGGAAAGAATATTACTTATTTACGTGCTCAAACTTTTCGGTTAAAAGGACAAGCTTCTAAATTTAAGGCATGATAGTTATTAAACAATTGTCAAGAATTTATAGATTAAAACCTCGAAGAGAATTTCATGGGGCACCTGAATATCCACGGTACCATATGCGTGTCGGACGACTTTGCAAGTCCTTAAAAATAAAACATAATGTAGTCTCTTGGGAAAAGACTTTAATCGGCATTTCCGTCCATAATCTAAGTGTTACACGAAGGTCTTTTTTTTTTAAACCTGCACAGTGAGGATCAGTTTCATTCCCAAAGCGTGAAAATGACTTATTCAAACTACCTGGCGAATGATGCAAATGTCCTATCAATGATTCTTCCCATACCTTCTCTATGATAGCCACGTAGCCTTATATCCTTTATGACTCATCACTAGAGTTCAAATCCCCTACTTTAGAATAATATCGCGATGCTACAACTCATTCGGTATTCTAGGAATGGTGTCACACTATCTAAATTTGAATCGTTTAACCTAAGGTTAGAAGTCGTGTGGCGTATGTCTCGTCAACTCTCGTTGCGTGCATTCGCGGGTGGGAGTATTAATTGTCATTAATGATAACGTAATGATAATGATATCAATTAATCAAGCTAATGTGGATTGTTAATAATGGTCTACCATTCAAAACGAATGTTATTATCCAAACTCTTTATGTTTAATAATAGCACTGACCACCCCGGTAAGCTCGGTGTAGCTCCCTTGAAAACAGTAAAATTAAAAGTGATGATTAAAAGATTTGAATTTGTCACTATGCAAAAGCTCTAGAATGGCGTCATCGCACCGGACGACGCTCTGTGGGTAGGTCTCTAGGTAGACTGACGATCAGCAAGAAGCCGCTGGATCGTGGAAGCTTGTCCAACTTGCGCTGTACAACTGTTGATGATGATAAAATGCCATTTGCTCTTGGTTTTATACATGTGCAATTTATTTTAGATCCGGATTTTTATCAATATTCTTCGGCCGCATGAAACCTTAATGAATTATGCACCTAACCTTGTAAACTTCTGCATACCTTGATGGAAAGGAAATGAAAATCAGTAATTTTTGATCTTATCCACTCCAAACAGACACGCTGAAGAGGAATTTGTAATATGTAATGAAGATTTTAATATGGGTTGGGTATAAAGGAAACGAAAAATGACTCATCAATGGCATAGTAACACGTACAAAACAACCGGTTACATCGTTTTTTATTGTGTGTATAAATTTAGCGGTTTCATAATCTACGTAGAATAGCAAAACCGGTATTAACTTCAAATATAAATTCGTTTATGCGACCGTCTAACTAATTTACAATTCAGACTAAATGAATGCATTAATATTTATGTGTTGTATGTACATAACAATAGTGGAGAGACGGCATTAATTGTCGTGGATATCGAAAGTTTACATAATCTGGATTTAAATATTAAAAGCCATTGGATATCATAATTTTATAAGTAGTATTGGACGCGCAGTGGTAAAAATTCACTCCAAAAATTTGATATTCATCATCATCAACACTTTTACATCCCCACGGCAGGGGCTTTCTTACGGATGGTTAAAGAGGATGGGTCTTGACCCTCCACGCTGGCTCAATGCGAATTGGTGGATAGTAACGATTGCAGATGCAGCCGGGATCAACGGCTTAACGTGCCTTCTGAAGCACGGAGTAGCTCGAGAAAAAAATTTTTTGGTCACCCATCCCGCAACCGACCCTTGCGAAAGTTGCATAACAACTTTTTGCTTACGTGTTTCATTATAAAATGGAAAAGACACTGACTTTTTCTTCTACCTCTAATTCAGCTTAGAAGTTTACTCTTTGTCTGTTTCGAAAATATAAAGTATAACAGTAGCCAAGGATAGAAAACCGCTTCAAACCGTTTAGTCAATAAAACAGCTAACAGCTCATTATTTAGAACAAGAAAATGTACCCGTATTTTTTGTCATTTGTTTAGTATGTTCCCAAGTTTTATTTAAATGCTGAATTATGCCTAAACAATTTCGTCTGCCGACTCGGATTTTGTATGAACTTTAAGAATTTTTATTACTTAAATGAGATTTAATATTCAAATATTATTTCAACATTTTTAAATTTAGTGTTGAGCCAATAATTTCTGCAATTGATATGTTTAAATTACATATGAAAGTTAAAAACAACTTCAAAATCATCGTCGACCGTGGCGCTGACATTTCTATACATTTTCAGTAAAGCCTGTGTAATTTTTCTTCTTATATAATACTCTCAGATTAATACCATTATGCAAGCATACCCTTTGTTAACCGACTTCAAAAAAAGGAGGAGGTTCTCGATTCGACTGATTTTTTTTCTTGTTTTCATAACTTTTTACTGGGTGGACCGATTTTGATGATTCTTTCTTTATTAGAAAGCTAGTGCTCGCGGTGTGGTCCATATTCAATGGACTCTATGAGAAAACCATATAAGTATTAAATTTGCATTAAGTATGCGTTATGTCTGTTACCCCAAAATTAAAATTATCACTAAAATGCATGAAACAAAACTAAAAAAAAAAACATGGAACCGACTTCAAATTTAAAAAAGTTATAAATAAAGCTTATCTTAAAAGCGGTTAAATGTTTTAAGAAAGAATTAAGTTGGGCTGAAGTTTTCTGTAGTTAATTAAATATTAACCGCCCGCATAATCATCATTTAACCGCTTTTAAGATAAGGATTATTTATCACTTTTTTAATTTTGAAATTGGTTCCATTTACTTTTGAGTTTGATTTTAACACACCTATTTCAAACACTTAAAGCAACCAAACTTATGTCGTCTCCTACCCACTTTGAGAATATTTTTTAAACGCCTTAAAACCGCCTTAAAACGCCTTAATTTAAAAACTACTGTAACTTCAAATTAAATTAATTATTGGGAGCTACATTAGCGGAAATTAATAATTCATTCTAAACAAGACTTAAACGGAGCGACCGATTTACATGAGATTTATTTTATTTATTCAATAAAACAGGACAGATATGCATATATAAATAAAACAGAAAGAAATATAGAGCCGCATTATTATGAGCAATCTCTTAATTAGTAATATGAGTTGATGTTCACAACTTGTAGGCTACTTAGGGCCTGCAGCTCCCACAAGGAACCGTTATTGCCCACTTTGGGAGAGCTGACTTACAGTGTCGATTTTTTTTTTGTTTTTGTTTGACCTTTACATTTATTGGCTTAATGTTAATTCCGTTATGAAACTAAAATACCTACGCGTTTATAAAAGGTTTTTAAACCCAAAAATTATATTACTGGGTTTTTATCTTTTAAACCCAATGTTGCTAGGTGGCTAAGTTATTATAGTTTTTTTTATAATACTGCCTAACGCTTAACCGTACAAAACGTCTGGTTTCGTTCGACAGCACTCAAGGTAAAGCACTTGTATTATCAAACAAAATATTTCGATAAAATAACATGACAGCAATGTAAACTAACCGGTAAAGCCGCTAGTCTTAGGCTGATCGTGTGTATATAAATTTTGATATACCGTCTCAGCAGTCGGCGTCTGGTGTGTGCTATGCGTAGGAGCACACCGATGACTCATACAAAATGGCCGACAATAAGTAATTAGAGGCACTCCGGAAACTCACTACACGCGAATACCTTGCTCAATAGCTTACTATATTATTATGCTGTGATAGAATGGTTGACGCCAAAATCAAAATATATTAATTCAAATAAACTTAATAAAGTACCTACTTTTGAATCGTCCATCATTGTTTTAAAACCATTCGTTCAGGACATCGTCTTTTGGCCGATAAGAATAACGAGCTCACCAGATCTAATAGAAGTAAAATTTGCAAATAATCATGTTAATACCACGTTTGCCAGTTGTACTTAATGATGATTTTGTGACAATAATTATTTGATGACGCAGCCAAAAATTAATTGAATTGTGTTATTAATAATGACTTATTGTAAATACAAGTTAAATCCACTTGACAATTATATTACTAGACTTACATGTTAAATTTTTCTGTTAATGTTGACATCACTTACTATAACGGTTTGGATTACAAACTTGCTATTGCATTCTGATTGCTGGATATTGTTGTGTGTTTGATCAAATTTCACAAGAGAAGATTCCCACCGTTGCGCAGTAAGTATTTAGTACCGTTGCCCACAAACTTCTTTGGACTATCTTCATTATTTCATAATGTCGTGTATCTCATCGTGCATATAATAAGCTAAAATTTTGTTGAAAATAACGTGATAATCAAATCTCAATGATTGTCATTCTACTGTAATAGTATACCTGAGGTCCAATCATATTAGTGGAATGTCTTCTTTACAAATCAACTATGTTAGTTAACATTAGTTAGCAGAATTAGGGCCACGGTCCTCGATTCCGCTAAATTTAACATAACTATGGAGTATCAATGTCATTTCAATAGCATCATTTTTGACACATATTTTGTTACTAAATCACAAAATAACTATAATTTATCTGGCAGCTGTCAATCTATATGCCATACTAATAATATAGAGGTTAATTTATATTATACAGTAGCAAAATCTATTTAATCTTAACTCAATCAATATAACATTATTACGTTCAGAGGCCCAGAAATACACCTATTTAACAGTCAATAGTTCTTCAATAACATTTCTCTTTGATATAGCACTTATTAATAGAACTGTTGATTTTCCTTAATGTTGTTGTATTACCAAATATAACGTCTATAAATAATAAGGATTTTACGTTAGCGTAATGTTTGCATGCTACATGCAACATCGATCGTAGTAACAATAAAAGAGGTTAACATTATTTGTAAGATCATTCGACACTGCATCTGTTCTGATTAAAATCCGAATCGGAGAATATTTAGATAGGAAAACTCTAATCGATCAAGACTTTTCAATCTTAGGTCTCAGGACTTTCGAAAGCGTCCGACTAAGAGTTTAAATACAAAATTGTCTATGTCCTAAGATTTTGCAGATTAGAATGTCTGCCAAAGTTCCTTCTCATAAACCACTGAATAATATCCTTCGCTCCGTTGCATATTCCATAAGCGTAAGTGGTTAACACTCTTTGTAAGGAAGACGAAAAAAACGTCAATGACCCAAAGTATCCCTACCCATAGAATTCTGCATCGTTTCCGTGAAGTGTGAACACTATAGGTCGTTAATCCCCCTTCATACAACAAAACTCAGTATTTCACGAAATTAATATAGGCGTAGCGATTCATGTCGTTTGCTTTTAACCAGGTTTCGCAAAAATTCGATATTTATAATAAATATCCAAATCAATAAATAAAAAAAATAACTTGGATAAATCAACATCGGATATATTTGTTATTTATCCGATATATATCATGCTTAAGAAAAGCTGCGATATTTAAGCTGCTAGTAGCTTTATTTGATATTTGGTCTTTCAAATCAAAAGTGTTAAATAAAAATTGGGTTTGAAGTGAAAATAAGCATTAAATTTTAAGAAAAAAAATAAAAAACTAACCGTTCGCATTTCGCCTTCATATAACGGGAAGAACTTCTAAATTTCTAGTAAGTACGATTGCTTCGGATATCAAATGATATATATCCGTTGATATTTATCTGCGAAGCCTGCTTTTAACACTCACATAATACTATTGATCAATGTCCGTTTTTTCGCTTGCCCTAGGAATAGAGTGTAACATACGAGTATGTTACTATACGTTTGGTAATTGCTTCACTGTTTCTTTTTGATGATAACCGTCTTTGGATGAGTTTGTCACCTGAAAGTATAATATAAAATTTAAATTTATCACTTGTAAATTGATATCTAAATACACGTTCTTTTTAGTATTTATAACGTTCTGAACAATTCAAAAGTCTAACTCGCAATTAACTTTGTAAGTCACGTAAATTGAAGCATCATTTCATAATGTAGTACTATTGCGACATCCATTGTTATTTTTATAGCCCTTAATTCATCTGTTTGAACACCAGTTCAATTATGTCGAACAAGTTAGCAGAAAATTAAAGTGTTTTTAAAGACTATTATAATTATCCAATATTGTTATTGCTAAAAGTCAGACATCATGTCTTGTACTACAGCAGTTTTCTCTAGTTATGTGTGTTGACTAGTATTATGGAGAGTTGAACGGATCAGCCGTTGCGGAACACCAGAACTGATATGATAATGTAATATGATATTCAACCTTGCACACTTAACGAATAATATGTCAGTTCATCTCGAGCGTAGGTCCTAACGCACAAATGCTTTTACGCTTCCGTAAGATGTGCACTGACCCTTATAAATCTACTGCCCGCTCCATACAGCCAACGTTGTGTGTAGCAAACATTATAGCAAAGATAATTGTGACGTCGACCACGATGGAATGCCCTTAGTTTGCTTCGATGGATCTATTGGCCAATATTTGCCGATTTAAATACCCCAATGATGGCTAACGGGCAGCTGGCAATAAAAAAATCAAGTACTGTGCTTAAACAAATGTGTATGTACCAAGATTCCTTAAAATCAGGTATTCTATTTAGATATCTAAATCGAGTCCTGGTTTCTATTTATCGATGCTGATACATCAATGAAGAATGACGATCGTATTGTCTTTAATTTGATTTCCTTAATTCTACCCGTCAGTTTCATATTTACATAATACGAACACGAACTTCTTTGTCAATAAGAAATTTCCATTTGCAAATCATATCTTACGCGTTGTATTAAATTGATACAAATTTTCTTAGGTGATCTTAGTATCATCAATTCCAATTGGTTATTATTTACGGCTACGCTTTTAAGACTATTGTAATACATTTTGTTAGTATTTTGTAAATACATTATTCGGATGTAAAAAAATGTGAATGGCTTTTTCAAGGCGTCTTGCCTTGTTCTAAGTTTGTTGTACATTGTGAAATGCACTAAACGGCACCTTTCCATTTTCAATGACAATGATACTGCTCGAACAGAATTTTCTAGTAAATTAATATAGACGTCGTCGTTTTTTTACGTAAATAGTATGTTTCATTATTTTTAGTTCTAGGACAAACCATACTAGGTCCTATCGCGCCGCCCTATCCTTTCGGTAGCGTAGGACAGTATTTTGCTAGAGCGAAAAAGATAACATATTGCTTATTGCCTCGAGTTGCTGCAGATCAACCCTCAACAGACTTGCGGTATCGGTACCTACTTTAGTAATGAATTTCAAGACAGCAACGCCAACTCGGCAGACCTAATTCCATTCTTTAGTTACAAGGGTAGCTCGATTTTATAACAGCGGCTCTCTTATAAACTAACGCAAAACTATACTTACATATATCGATTTTCTTGACATCGGATTGAATAAGTCGTCATGGTCAATACATTATTAAACTTTGATTGAATGAGATTTCAAGGAAATCAATATAAGTTCCACGGCAAACCCAATGAGCTGAGTAAGCACAGTCGCAAACGGACGTTCAATATGAGTTATTAATTTGGTGAATAATATCGGATATTAATTTACAGTGTGTTTATTTTGATAAGCTAGAACCAATTTACATCTAGATATTTCACAACGTTCCTAAACATTTCATCCTCACAAGAGTGCATTAACCCTATGCCAGTAATTATTTACTGCAATGGCGGCGTAGCGACCCAAAATTAGTCTTGGCCTCCTACATTACGACATGTCATTTCGATCTCTTGTACGTCGAAACATGTTTCACCGCCACAAAGACTACTGATTTTTTTAATGTTCAAAGCTCTAACCGTGTCCAATCTTAGATTCAAGCCTCATCAACTAAACTTGAACATACAAACATCAAGCTGAAAGAGTTTAAGAAACACGCAAACAGAATAACTCTTTGTCAATATTTTGTTTTTTGTGATTCGTGTTTGCTATTTGTATTATTTATAAAGGTAATCCGCGTTTTAATTCATTAAGTATTAAGAAATTTGTCAGAAATAAAAAGCTTTTAGTGGAATAGTAATAAAACGCGTTTAGTGTTTACTGAGAAAATCTCTTTCAGACAGAACGCAGTGGGAAACTTTGTTTATAAGCTTCCAATGAATTAGTCGTTGCTCGTATATCCCGAGATGACCGGAATAAATAGGAAAGTGTGGATATTTTTGTTGACTCAATCACTGTGGAACTGCTAGATAGATTTGGAAATGTTTCTTTATTCACATAGTTTTGAGAATAAAAAAATAAGGAAACAAACGAAAGTTAGAGGTTCTTAGAAAAATTAGTAGAAAATCGGACTTTAGTACCATAAACCATTATCCACTCAAAATAAGTGAATACTTCTCAACTTAACATTTTCTCTTCTATCATGGTCAATATACGTACTAACTATAGTCTCGCTTTATAAAATAACATGGATATTGTTATAGTTCCTAATTTAGATATATGTTTCAAAATCTTTATTCTTGCAACTTTTATTAAACCTCTATTCAATCGCACGCCAATAAATTGCAGTAGTAAATTTAAAAAAATTCAACGTTGAAATTTTCACATTCGTTCATAATTCAAACGGATTGTTTTGAAAGCTGTTATCTACTACCGTCTTCTATCCATCCCATGGTCTAGTGCAATACGTAAACATTTTCAAGCATCCGCACTAACATCACTCGACTTGTCCAAACACCAGTTTCGAAACGAGTTATATCCAATAAATAGTTAATTCGATAAGTGGGCTTTAATATGACGAGTTTTCTAGATTTGGACTGCTTTGAATATGTCTCTGTCGGTCTCTATTCAAGGTTAACTGCATCAAAGAGTCATACACGATGACATCGCACAAATGCTAGTAAAACCTGTCACTTGATAATTATAAAAATAAATGAATTTGGTTTTATCTATAGGTGCGACTACAAATTTTCTACCGAATGTTGTATTTAACTCATTTTTCAGATAGTTAACGCCTTTTACCAGCATGGGTGCGATATATATAAATGAAAATGTTTGAACTCAAAGGCTGCTGCTGCAGATCGTAAATCTACGATAGAAGACTGTACTGAGAAGATCCTGTAAGAAACTCAGCAATGGCTGCCCGCTCATTCTCCTTAGTATTCATAAGTTTAAGCTAGCTGTGCGCTTAAGATTTTGCCAGCTATTGCTTGGCTCCTAAGGATCGTATTATTAAATAGCCTCTAATCTTTTTAAATATTGCATTATAAAATGCAAAATGTTCTTGCTGGGGAGATGTAAAGGTAGAAGCTGAAATTAGTTTAGTAAAGATTGCAGATTGGCTCAGAACAAACATACTTATGCTCAACACCACAAAAACAAATTACATGTGCTTCTCAAACGTGAGCGTGAGTATGGTATAAAAATACATAATAGCCAATATGATAAAAACAATAACTGCTACTGCCTATCCTTAAATAGTATAAAGTCAATAATGTTAAATATCTTGGCATCATGCTGGATCAGAGACTCTCATGGCATTCACATATAGATCTGGTTGCATGTAGGTTGCGAAAGTTAATATGGATATTTAAGGACCTTCGACATATCAAAGGACCAATTAAATCAAATATATGATTCACCAGCTCAATCAATTTTAATATTTTGTATAAAATGGTGGTGCCACCAAAACAAAATTCTTGGAGGTCGAACGTACTCAAAAGGGCACTGATTAAGATCATGTATTTCAAAATATCGTGATTTTCAAACCCAACTACTGTACTCCCTGACGGATCTACTTTCTGTTAGAAAGTTGTATATACACCATCTTACACTTAAAAACACTCTCCTCGAATACAACCTCAATATAATAAAGAAGAGAAGAAAAGGTAATATAACCATGACCAAACGCACTAATATAAAATTATCTAAAAATTAATTTATAAATCTTTCATCCTTCATTTACATTCGAATTAACAAAATTCTTATACCTTTATATCCTTTAACCTACCAACCATGCAAACTTAGTGACTATATTGTTTGAAAATACGCGTAATATAACATGTAATCTTACAATTCAAAGATATACAAACACACTCGCGAAACTGCACCATTTCACACGTTTCGTCTGCATAACTTTACCATTGTTTTAGACCTTTAGCTATGAAAGAACGGCTCTTTCTGGTATAGGTGTTATGCACTTAAAAGAGAGAGCCAACTTTTGTATGTGAAAATATTTCTGGTAAAGATTTTTTTTTTAAGCCTTTTTCTAATCCAAATTATGTTTCAAAATATGTATGTGGTCAAAGGAACTTTTCAGTTTTATTATATGAGGATAGATGACAATTAATAGTCTTGCTATAAAAATCTAAAGCTACAAAGGTTTGGCACATTTAATTAAAATGTCAGATTTGACATTCAACAAAGGCATTTGAAATGGATGAAATTCAATTAAAATTCAAAAGCCGTCTTCAATTCACAGAACCCATATGTTTGTTTGTATAAGAATTCTATTCCTCCTGTGGCTTAACTGTTGGAATTTTCAACGATCTGTCCATTAATACAATTAAATAATCTATAAACGTGTAAGATTCGTCGCACGGTCGTTTACGTTTTAAAAAGATCTCAGTGGTGATGTTATTTTCAGATGGTCCGTGTCTGGCGTGTGGCGATTCGAATTTCGAGACTTGTCGCTTTAAATTAATAGTGTGCCATTAGCTTTATGAAACTTTCCAGACCCGTGCCTTAGACGTGCTCGAGATAATATTTTGCTCTTTGATTATCTATAGTGACACTTATGATTTCACAGCATTTCTATTAAACGTATGTAATCCTTGATGGTGAATTTTTAATTACAAAAAGCATTTTCATCTAAATGTACCTAATATAATTTTTCTGCCTCTGAGAATTTTATTTGCTTGTGAATAATTTTCTCGCTAGCAATCGGATTTATTTATCTCAATAATAATAAAAAATAAAATAATGTTATGAATATTATCCTACTAATATTATAAAGGCGAAAGTTGGCAGATTTTCTATGTATGTTACTTCTTCACTCAAAAAGTACTGAACGGATTTTGACAAAATTTGGTAAATAGGCAGATCTTGGTCGGGATTAATATATGTACGTATTATTATGATTTAACAGCTTTTTTACATGTATTCGATAGCTATTATCTTTATACGGACTAGTAATGATATTATTGTATTTTCTGATAAAAAAAATATAATAGCGTTTAGTAACAATGAACACCTATTCAAAGTGATATTATTGAGTAGTACATACCTAAGAAAGTTATCCAGAGTAGAATAGAGCTTTTGTAGTGTTGGAGAAGGATGACAAAGATTAGCTAGACGGAAAAACAATAGATTGAATTTGTATTGAGAATCATCAACGAAAAGAGTCGGGTACTAGGGCTACCGCGTGATAACATCGGCTTCGATTTGGTTGACATTGGATTGCACTCGATGTTCAATATGTATTGTTCCAATGCAATTTAACGTTGAGCGCTTTATGATTAACTTCAATATTAACCAAATAGTAGCCAATTTCGTCACGTGGGAGACTTGCTGGATACCATAGAAAACAGACAAAGGAGAATGTATGGACACTTCATTCGACACGATGACTTTAAAACCAGAATGTAAGCAAAAATTTAATTCTAATGACAAATAAAACTATTGTTGTGATACGAGGGTCAAACTGAAAGTTCTTAGAACTGGCCACTTATAAACAATATAATAAAAAAATAATTCTAAAATTTGAAAATATAACTCTTTGCCAATATTACTGAGTATATATTTCATTCATTTGTCATTTGTTTTACGATTTGGCGGCAAATTGAAAATTGTCTGTATCACGTCATCATGAATTTAACACGAGAAAATTTTCGTGCAATGATTTTTTATGACTTTCGATGTCATTTAAGTCAACAAGAAAGTTATGATAGACTACGATTGGCCTTTCACGATGAAGCCCCATCTCGTGCGACTGTTTACAACTGGTTTAATGAGTTTAAACGTGGTCGCACTAATCTCACTGATGATTTACGTGAGGGACGGCCTTCTACGGCGACGACTGAAGATAACATCTGTGTTGTGCGGCGTATGATAGAGACTGACAAAAGAGTGACCTATCAACAGATTCGGACAAGCTTAGGCATCGGTATGAGTCAAGTGCACAAAATCCTCCACGAACATTTAGCGGTCAGGAAGCTTTGCGCCCGGTGGATACCTCATAATTTGACTGAGGCTCAAAAACTCCATCGTGTGGATTGGTGTCGTAAAATGATTGAAAGATTTAACGGAGGCGACTCAAATGCTGTGTTCGACATACTAACAGGTGACGAAAGCTGGATTTACTGTTATGATCCTAAAACCAAAAGACAATCTGCTCAGTGGGTGTTTCCTTTCGAGGAGTTGCCAACTAAAGTGAAGAGAGATCGAAGTGCGGGAAAAAAAATGGTGGCCTCGTTCTTTGGAAGGATAGGTCATTTTGCAACAATTGTGTTAGAGGATCAAAAAACAGTTTCTGCAGAATGGTACACTACCAATTGTTTGCCACTTGTCTTGGAAAAAGTTCGAGAGAAACGACCTCGCAGTAGGATCCTCCTTCACCACGACAACGCCTCGTCGCACACCGCCAAGCGAACGATCGACTATTTGGCGACATCAAACGTTGAATTACTGGGTCACCCGCCGTATAGCCCCGACCTCGCGCCTTGTGATTTTTATTTATTTCCAAAAATTAAAGAAAAACTTAAAGGAAAGCGGTTTATGAATGCTGAAGAAGCGGTGGCTGCGTATCGCGATGCCATTGAAGAGACCCCTAAGGACGAGTGGGCAAAGTGCTTTTCCCAGTGGTTCCATCACATGCAGCGGTGTATTGACGTGAATGGACAATATTTTGAAAAGATATAATAAAACTAATAACTGGCTAATGTAATCAGTTTTTGATTTTCTAAGAACTTTCAGTTTGACCCTCGTAATATCGTGAATCATGTAGAAACGCAAGGAAAGTTACGATAATAGTGCTAAGCGAAATATCTATTAACACTAGCTCAGAATTTAGGAAAATGACATATTGCAGTATATGTATTCTGGCCCAAAAAAAAATTGAAATAAAGATGAGCTGTGTGCATAGGTTCCCTAGAAACCCCATTGTCAAAAAACCCTAAACGAGCAAAAAAAATTACGTTGGTTTTTTGGGAGTACCCTTTTAAATATTTGGTATGGAAAAGTATGATACATTAAACAAGCTATAGAATAAATTTTATATGAATCCTATGAAAGGAATGAAAAGACGGGTAGAAGTTTGTGTGAGGAGTAATACGTTTACACACATTCTTATAACTGCTTCTACTTTTCTTTAAAACCAATAATTAGTTTTTCATCAATTTAAACAGAATGTTAACTTGACGAAAACTTGGAGAAAAAACGATGTCAAAAGATTCAAATAATGATTCTTGTTCTTATAAATTCAATGTATTAAATTTTGTTACGGACAAAGATTTGATGGGTAAGTTTTTCACGTCTGATTTCAAATGTAGTTTTAATTTGTCATAAAAAATCGTAACAAGTTATTTTACGATTTTCAAGTTTGTTTATTTACCAAACCACCACATCAAGTTAATTTATGCGATATAGTTTTGTATTAAAGCAAAACCACTGGTATAATTTCGTCAAAGTTGTTATTTCGAATCGTAATTTCGAGAATACACATACTCTTTCAAACAAAATAAGGGCAATATAAGAAAACAATCAAATTGAAAACTTACTCAATTTTTTTTAAGTTGGCCAAAAATAAACGACTGTAAATACCCCCAAGGCAGAACAACGAGCGACACTGCGACAGTGTCGCAGACAGCCGAGTAGGTCTGCAGACAGTTCGGCAGGCTTACATAAATAAAAAAATTACACTAGCAGAAACAGAATTTTATTTTCAGTTTTTTATAATCTGTCGCAGACAGATCAAAACCCTTCTGCTATGGGGATAAATACTAATACCATGCAAACGAAGTTCCGATCAAAACCTAGTGGATGTCATAAAAACAAACTTCTTCCATTTACAATTAAATAAAAACTACAATCTTAATAATACCAATTTCAATCGGTAATATGACCCAGTTTATCTTCGGATGGACGCAACTTTCTGGAATGAAATATTTATCTTATTATACAATGATATTGACAATATCCGCTCGTGGGACAAACGGAAACAATCTGCAATGATGGAGGTTAGTTAATTTCCAAATCAATGTGATCAAAATTTATTATTATATCTCCTCCGTGCTTCACGAAAATGGTGCTTCAAGTTGTCGGTCGCATCTGCATCTAAAGTTGTCTATATCGATAATTTCGCACTGAACCCACATTGTGGATGTTGGTCTGTTCGTATTTACGTTAATGGACTGATGTTCATGATCATGAATTTCAGTCTTCAGCTCAATCTACATAAGTGAATATCATCAAATAATCTTAACTTTGAACGGGGTGTGTGGCAGAAGCTTAATTGATCCCTTTGCATTTGGCGATATTAGTTTTTTTCAGAGCATTCCGCAATTATGTCTTTCTTCATATCAAATAAAAATTTACAGAATAAACTTATCTCTAGGTAAAGAAGATAGATATCATGAAAACACCGATTGAAGACTAAGAAAGCGGCGAGCAAAAAATCTTTGCACTTTAATGGCAATAAATGTGAGACGACGAATTCAAATCAAATTGAAAGTGTCACAAAACCTTCGGATTTAGGAGTGAAGGGGTATGAAACTTGGCACAATATTTATTTAGGCACTTTTGTAAGCTTATCACTATACGCAGTCAGAGGGTCGGTGGAGTTAAATGAGATTCTAAACCAACCTTAAACTTGTATTTATTACATTTGGGAAATTTAACATTACGTATTGTAACCATACTCGGTGGATTGTAAGGTTTATCTCATGGTTCTAGCATGTGCTGTCATCGTTATGGCTTAGTTACAATACAAAGGAGTTTCTTATTTAGCATATGAAATGATAATAACTCATGTTAACTTAACGATGACAATACATATAATTAGGGTTCTCAGAAGTCTTACCATTGATATCGATCAGTGGTTCAATATGAATCAATAATATTTACTAACCTTGGTCTGACTTGCAAAGTGAGTCAGAAATATCTACGAAGTTAAAGAGACTGCATATCAGACACACTAATTGAAAAATTAAAATAACTAGCGCAATACAATACAGAAAGTTCTGGATATTTGAACAATGTTATCTTATGAAAGATTTGATCAGATTAACGCCTTTTAAGAATATAATTGAAGGTGAGCGGTTTACCAGGTAAAAAGTTTAGTTTTTAATCAGATAGTTTTTTATCTTAAATGATTATTAAGTTTTTTGCTAATTGTCAAAAACTGCTGAGGGATTTAGGTATATAACATAATTACATCACTCTAGGCAAAAGAAACTATTCAAAAAAACAACGTAAATTTTAATAGCACGTGTCTCTGTCTCAAAAAAAGAAGGCTTAAAATATTGTTTGAAGTATGACGTAGGCAATTTTCAAGTAAGATGGAGCGAAATTTTGATAGTATAGATTCCTAAACCAATGATCAACCAATGTAAATGTACCACAGAAATCGCCCATACTTCGCAAGCAGGCTCTAACCTAATGTGAATAACCCATAATGGTAAATTATTGCAAGTACGTAATCGAACCCTGCAAAATGTATGCTGGACGAGAGAGTATTTGGATCCAAACAAACCAATTCCATGTTATTATCCGTGCGTAGTCTGGCCTCTATTATTGATATCCCTAACAGCAGCCATTGAGTATACGCCACTTTATTCAGCTTATTGAATTGAGTGACACGCAACTTGCATAATACATGACCTATCTCAGCACTGGCCCATTTATTAGCGAGACCAACAATCTATTTGAAGTCAACCATTGTACTCTCGTGTGCATTGATATTATGTTCCTCGCTGGCATCCTTATAAACGTCACGAATAGATTTAATTAAGCCCGTAAAGTACGGAAGGCGTATTATATCCATATAACATCGTTAGGGCACAAATGCTCTATAATGGATTTTATGTCCATTATATTAGCTTTGCTCGCTGGAAAGGTGCTAATGTCCTCGAAATTATACATTTACTGCAGCGATTAATTGAAAAATCCAATGCATGACAATAATGATTTGTGATATGATAAGCCTTTATTAAAAAAATGCCTTTTGGTATGTGGTTATATAACAAGGCTTATTTTAAAAGTTACCTGATTATTTCTAGTATCGTCTATCACAGGAGAAACAAGGGGCATTGACCTGTGTCCGTTTTGTGCCTACCCAGAAACAGAAAATAACCACTTTTACTATTTCTGTTTCGTTGTCGGTCATCATGTGGGCACTTACACACGCATCATTGCCTCTTGTAACAAGTCTACGCCGCGAACTAGGTTGTTAAAATTAATTTTTAATTGTCTCTTAATTTGTTTCTTTGAAATTTCAAGAATTACTTCATTTCGTTATATAATATTAGACTTGATCCGTTATAAATCGAACCTCTAACTCAATAATGTTGATCTATTAATATTACTTTTGGTATGTCGTCTACTTATTAAATGTGGCTATAAAACGATGCATTAAATCTTGTCTAGCGTACAACAAAACTGCTAGCACGTAGTTTTTGCATTCACAAGTTGACGATTGTAAACATTTTGATACTTTAGTAATGTTACGTCGGACAATCGTATTCCATTAAAATTATTGAATACTACTCGACTGGTGGTTTCAGCATCGTTTACTACAAACAAATAGTGCTCTGTCACTATGCAGTATAACGTTGTATTAACAAATTTAGTTGGTAAATAGTCAATCAATGATTGTAAACTTGGCAGTATACGTTCAGTTGGCAGCTTATGTTAAACAACTATTATTTATATTATGAGTGCCGTTTATGCTACCTATTAATACTATTAACTTATCTTTCTTGTTATCTTTGTTTATGAAAATTGTGTCTCACGTCTATTTTTCTTGTATGTTTTTGTGACTTTTAAATAGAACCCAAACAATAGAGCTAAATAACCAACAACAAAGCAATGTTCTTCAGAGATCAGTAGAGAGCTAGCTCTATATTTATTTCTGCTTTCATTTTAAAGAATTACATATCACATATCAAATATCATAAAAATTAAATATTACAGAAGAAACTTAGATTTAGTTCTTTATCATAATTATTGTCATTCGCTAAAAAGTTTTAATTCACTGTCAACTATCAAAATCTTTAAACCGTATCCTTTATAAAAACAAAAAGTCACTCACTCAATCACCACGATATCAGAAACTACAAGTGATATAAGTTGCAAATTTAACATGGAGGTTCTTTATTGGACCCCTAAGGGGTTTTTGGGGGTTAATAGTATCCATGAAATTTTACATGCGAGTTCTATTTAGGACGTAAATGCTAACTAAAAATGATTTTGCGGAATAAGGGATACAGGGTGTGTGTTAAAAACTAATCAAAATAACACTAAATGCCGTATTTATTTTCACGTGGCGTCCGATAGATTTAAACATCTACTAAAGTCATGGAGTAGTCAATTGTCTACTACATGACTAGAGTAATAAAAATCATCAGGTTTCTTTACACCCAATTAGTGCATTATTGTTTTAAGCACCGTTTATACATAGTAGTTATAATTTCAGTCAGAATCATTTTAATCGTTTTAAAAATTATAATTTGTTTTATTTGACCATTTGTCATTGTGAATGCAAAATTGTTCAAATATAATAATTAAATTACCTTTTATGAATTTTAATATAATTTTATTATTTTTTATTATCCACTAGTGTATGATTAAAAATTATAAAGTTCACTTTAGATCTGGGTGAATCACACATAGAAAGATAACTCAGAGCATGTTTGTTATCATATATACCAAAATGACATTGGAATATGTTGCATCCGCATTATAGTGATAACTGTAAAATTTTAATATAACTAGACACTAAAATAGTGTACGATCTCCCTGGATTTTATATTCCCATATTTTTCAGTGATACCTTTTTTTTCTTTTTATTCATATGGGCCATGACCCCTCCAAAATCGCCCAATGCGTAAACACAGAGTAGCTCGAGATAATATTTTTTTTGGTCACCCACCCCGTGACCGATTGCGAAAGTTGCTTAACAACAACGATCGC
This sequence comes from Diatraea saccharalis, assembly GCA_918026875.4. NCBI lineage: Eukaryota > Metazoa > Arthropoda > Insecta > Lepidoptera > Crambidae > Diatraea > Diatraea saccharalis. The sequence goes on from OU893339.1 coordinate 19,657,297, forward strand.
AGGTCGCGGCGCTTATCCTCTATGCCACCGAGCTACCCTTAATTCATTATTCTTAAGACATTTTGTGGCGCTGTTTCTTTTTTTATATATGATAATTTTTACATTTTGGCGCTCTACCGACTCTGGAATCTGGCGTCCAGGGCAAGTGTTCCAATTGCACTAGTCGTTTTTTTACCAGCATGCATAATAGACCAGTGAAAATGCTGGCGTTATGGCATGTATTACAAAAATTTTGGAGCGACCCTATTGCCTTTACAAAATATTTTGTGCATCACTTTTTTTGCCAACCAAAATATTACTTTGTCGATGTTGATGATGTACAAATTCACTGCAAAAGCGACACTGCAGTTAAAACTTGTCAACGAAAGGCTTGACATCCCAATTTCGATAAGAGGGTCAAATGATCCTGATGGAAGCACCAATCAATATTGATGAAAAGCTTAGCCAAGTAACGCTCCCCGTCAACCTTTGGCATTTCCTGGCACCTACTTACTACTACTGTGTGCCGTCAATTCGTTTATTGCGCGTTTTTTATAGAATTTCATGCTCAATTTCGTTTGACAATAATGAAACAATTCGAATGTCGTTTAAGGGTGATTCATCTAGTACTCGTTTATGTTACGACACTGTTATTTTAGACGCCAACAGATGGCGTTAATATAATTTTAATAATTTATTTTTTCCAAGTTTATAGCGTATTAAGCTTATATAAAACCCAATCTAATTCACCTCATGCAAATGGTTAAAAATAGGTGCGCGTTTGTTTCTGTCTTCAAGAATAAAACAATTAGCGTGTGCAAAGTTGTTAATGTTTTAACTTGGAATTTTACTGACACTCTATGCAAAAGTCGAGGTAGAATTGTCCAGGTTTTATGGCGGAGTCAACACTTGTTGATTTCATTTATGGTAATAGGTGTGCTACTCGTGAAGCTTGCACGTTTGCGGTGCATAAAATTAAAATAATTTAATCGGTGACACTGGATGTAATTAAGTTGAGCATTATTATTACGAGACATTAATCGAATCACATTGCATATTACAAACTCTTTCTCTGTGTGAAATGAGTCAAGCCACAAACAAACCTCGCATAGTTTTTCGATGATATAGGCCGCGCGTAGACGACACTGATGTCAATTTTGCTTAACCAAAAATATCTAAATTTAATTTTGTTTTAATTTTATTGTATGCTAAAATATCATAAGTTTTGTATCTACTCTAGTGTAATTATTAGTTAGTTTCACAAATATAAACGCAGTTTAGCAGGATTAACGTAAGTTTAGTGTCCGTACATATATGGTATGGTAATAGTTTGAACACGTCAACAGACATTCTCTAGACAATGTCGGAAATGTACGTCAGTGTTGAACAATTAACAGCGGCTCATAAAGTGTCATCCGCCAGTAATCACGCGCTAGAGCATAGGGTCATCCAAGCAGGTTTTATGTTAACAGAATTTAAGTTACTTTGAGGATAACCTTCCCCTTATCAGTAAAAGCAAGCAAAATTTCAATTAATAATTAAAAATAAAAATAAACATACCTGTTAGTGTGGAATGTTCAAGGGCGTGGGCTTTTTAACTGATTGATAAAATGACCTACGCTATGCTACTAACAGTCTTATTAATTTTGTATCCAGTTCCTACTTATTATAATGAGGATTGAGCAGACAGAGCAGAACCAGGGTCCTGCTTTGTTTCTCCGCAATAACTTTCGATTTACCTGATTCTCTGGAAGTGGATGAAATTTCGAAAGGCTAATACCTACTACTTAATAAAAACGTGTACATATCATTAAATTTGTGATACAAAGGTGTAGGATCTGACACTGCCTCTAATATGTAGGTATGAGTAAAGCGATCTCTTACGTTTACGTTACGTTTCGTCTTACTCTGCCCATAACAAATAACAATTTGGTCTGGGTAGAGTAAAGACCTCGTCGCATTTATCAGCTAGCATTTAATATTATTCACCAATAACACGTTGCATTGGTCTTTGTGTCACTCATTGACTAATAGTGACAGTTTCTTCATTAACGCTTAAGCTCAATACTACTCATACGCATTAACATGACACCTGAAGACATATTGTATTTCTCCACAAACGAAACTTTCGAAATGAAAGAAGACTTCAATGTAACACCTGATGTACAGATAATCATCACGAATATGATTTTAACAAAATTATAAGAACGGTTCGAAATGTTCAGAATTTTCGTTCAATGTCAAAAAAAACAATCCATTAGGTGTCATGTTAATTCGTAGGACATGATGTTTAATGATATGCTAATCATGAAATAATGTGTATGCCCACATTGCCCACTGAAACCGACTAAAAAATACATACAAACAATTTTCTGCTTTCCATTATTAAGTTCTTTCACTTTGGAAATGCGATACGACAACAAAATTGCATACTATGTTTGTTATGACTTTGAAAAGCTTATTGTGTCAGCATTTTTCTTTGTATAAAACTGTATTCTATTGTTCAATATTGTCGAGTGAGGTGTTATTACGTTTATACATTTCCATTGTTATTTAAAAAGTCAACTCTATATATAATCAACATAGTGAGCGCGGTCAGTCTGCGATTGCAGAGGTTAAGACACTTTCGCTGACCAAAAATGTATTCTATATAATAACTCAGTGCTTCGAAAGTGATCAACTTATCTCAATACCGAGCGGGCGCAATGAGATAAACAGCCTTTGTCTTTACGCTCAGTCTTAACACCCACCAACCAATCCACTCTGGGCCTACACGGTTAGTTAACGTTAGTAACTTTAATACGTCTCGTCCATCGTCTCGACACATTTCTTGCAATCTTAAATCATCACCAGTTCTTCATCTCATTTGAATTATCATGGCATCTTTAATAGTCGTGAAAAATGGTTACCCGTTTAAATTGCGCCATGAATCACGGCCACGAAAAACAAGAGAGAGATATATTGCTTATTTCAAACGAGGTCTGATAAAAGACAAAAGTAACATTACCATTTACTAAACTACAGCCGACATTGAAAACTGAATAATATTAAATTATGTAGTATAATTAAGCTGTATTTCAAAAGTGGCTGATTATTCTATTTATAATCTTTCACAATACTCGATCATAGAGTACAGCTGACAACTCTATATCTATTTTTCTATAACTTAATAAGATGTAATTGTCACTTCACAAAATTCTCCAAAGTTTATTATAAAAAATCGATTGTGCGTTTGATAACAACCTAAGCTCTCATTATACATAATCAATTTTTTAAATATTGATTTAGTGATGACATTTGTTTATGTAAAATTACTTAACTAATGTTAAATATTGATAAGTTTCTTGTGTCCATACTTTTTATCAATCAAAAGACATCCTGAATGGCTAGGAAATACTGATGACGATAATAAAGTGCTTACTAATTTATCAAATGAGGAATCTTTGGAGTTTGTATACTTTATCGCCAGTATAAGGAACACTGTTTATCTGACGAAAGATACTGTGCGGAACGTCAGAACTGACAAATTATATGATAACTGACAAAGCCAACGAAAATTCCGTCGTATACATAGTTGACGAAAAACTTGACGGATTGCAATTGCACGAAGTTGCAGTCTATGAAAAGGGGCTCATTTAAGAAAAAACGGGTTAGGAACTATGTAGGATAAAGAAAGAAAGAAGAATGAGGAAGAGAGGTGTTGAAATGAAAAAAATATGGTAGGGGTGGCATTCGGTGGTCTAGTGGGTACTTACCTGGGGACTTACCTGCTGTGCTTGCTCGACGACTGGTGCGGCGCCGGGACCTCGTCAGGGCCGTAGCCGTTGCGCGACGAGAGGGGATGCGACCCGTTGACCGGCTGGCGGCTCCCTGTCTGCCCTCTGGGGCTGATACAGGGAGTGATGAGGCTGGTCTTCTGTGGCGCATCGACCTACGGGGGAGGGGATCCACGATAAGGGCTATGCCTCTGTGGATCCTCTCAACACGATGGGTAGGAGACCGGAGATTGCACAGTTGCGCATCTCTGGTCTCTAGTCAGGGGCAGCTGGCTGGTTAGCGCACCGGTCGGCATTGCACGTTCCTGCTTCGTCGTGGGGGTACGTCTCGAATGTCTCTGAGGCGTACCCCCAACCCGAGCGGGACCTGCCCTTTTCATGGCGGGCCGAAATGGGGGCGAACCGCGCGGTGTATGGCCTTTGGGTCGATCCCGCGCATCGCCTACCATGAGAGGGACATCGCTGAGTTTTAGTGGGTAAACTTCTGGCATTCGGTAGTCAAGTCAGTGACCTAGGTGATTCAATTTCTCTCCATCATTAATGTATTTAATTACGAAGAGAAGACGCGAATTTAATTTTGCAGCAAGACCTAATTTAGTAAATACATCATTTATTTCATTATAATGGTAAACAGGGTAATTAATTGGCGCTTTAATCTACGCATTACGCCATGGCGTCTCTGTCTCATCGACAGGTCATAAAATATCTCGTTTCCTGGTAAGTTTTATTAGCATTAAATCGTATAGCCTTACGTCATTGCTTTCAAACGAGTAAGTTATGGTAACAAAATGCATGCTTTTATTAAAGCCCGTTTGGTAAGTAACCCTCTCGCATGCGATCACATAGCATGCAGGTCAAGGCGACCCATGTTTAAACTTGCCCTATTAGGGGAACGAAACAGTGTTAGAATAAACGCCTAACCGGTTAAATATTTTGAGTAACAGAAGACCCTCCGAACACAAAATTATGCATTAGATTGGTAATATTTTGCTGAATATCTTTATGTTATCCATATGTCATAGGCTAGTGGTTAGAGTGGGCCGATCAAACTCTGCCTGGAATCGATTTGCCCAAATGTGGTCGTCTTTCCGTCTCAGATAAAATGGGAATCTATAAGTTTATAGAAATAAGCACAAAATTACCTTTAAATAAATAAATTGTAAGTACTAATAATTGTTGTTGTACCTTTTTAATATGGAAAGAATTATAAATATGGTCACTTTGCAGCCATAGGCCTTCATCTGTCCATGTGAATCTTATTGCGCCCAGCAATAAGACAGATTGGGACTGTTCATTAAGCCCCCTCTTAAGTTTCAAACAATATGGCATGTATTAAAATCAAGAGACGATTAGTTTTTTAAAGATAACGTTTATTTGGAGAAACGCAAATGGCAATTTTTATGTAATGCTTAAAAATATATTAAATTATATAGAAAAAATACACACGCTACGTAGAAAAACGTTACAACATACTACCATGCGTTTGACAGTTCTGTTTACTGAATGTCAAACATTCATAACGAAGTAGTATCTGATAATTTGATAATTTCTACCGCCCCGCCAGGCGACCACTAGTAATAATTAATCGAAGTAATAATACATATAATTATGTAATAAAATGTTGTAGAGTACATAACGCTCTCGTAACTGTTCTTTCATCCCTTTCATTTATGTCGAAGTCCTTTTCTGGCAGGCAACCTACATAGTTTCCGTGCCAAGACCCGTATGGATTGGAAAGGGCCATCCAATTGTACGGATTTCTCATACCAATATATGATAAACTTCAAATGTTTTATTATAATACCCGGCATCCTGTCAGTATTGGGATATCATACATAATATATGAAGGGAAAGTGCATAAGTAGTAAGTACGTAGGGATAACCTTGATGGTGCAACTGAGTCGGCCTCCCGTCCCGTCGCGTCTGCCCGGGCCGACGTTCGATTTTCACTTGGAACATCAGCGCGGTGGTGTCTCGCCCGGGTGGGCGTGGTCTACGGGCCGGTCAATAGCACGGCATCCGCTTTCTCGCTCTCACTTGGCTAACACACGTACACGCATCCCTATCCCCCCCGGGGATGATTGAAACGTCTGATGCCGCAGGCGCCCCGCGCGCCCCCTCGCCAAGGACGTTCAGTGAATCCGTCCCTCTCTGCCTCGAAAGCACGTGTCTCCGTTACTATTTCTTATAATGTGTGCTCCCTTGGTGCCGCGCGAAAATTCACAATCAATTATGAGTCAAGTGCCTGATAAATTAGGTGACAAATTCTATGCCTGAAATGAATCCAAAAGTCGCTCCTAGCGATGAGTGAGGTGCGCCGTTTTCCAGGACAATTTTTGGTGCCCCTTAAAGTGATATGGAGATAAGAAGGTTTTCCGGGAACATCATCTCTTCGTGTTTTCCGTCCTTTGCATCCTCTTGTCTTATTACTGCATTCAAGATATCTTCAGGTATGTCGCTGCTTGGGGCTTTTAATATTCGTATGAGGCAGCGAATCGGATTAACCTCAATATCCGCATTTGGTGGCGCTCCTGCGCGCTCACTGGTACCAGCAAATACGTGTCATTGTCGATATATTTCCATAGACGACGACGCCTGGACGTCGCCGAGAGTCTAGACACATAATGCTTATAAGTCGAGCCAACAAGGGCGGTTCTGGAGATGTGACTCACCCGAATTCGTCTTCGGCATCGATCGTATCTCATATATTTGTCGAAAAGGTCAGAGAGTGATCATCTGCGAGCCAGTGTTTTAATTGACATTTTTGGAATTCCATCTATGTTAATCTTGACTTTTAAATATGTTATTTGTTTGATAATGAATTTAAACCGTGAATTCAGTTGATTTTATATGCGAAGATGCTACAATGACATCACCAGCCCGTACTTGCTCCTATACGCCATCACATTCTGTTTCGCTGCAAACTTCTGTGTACATTAGGGCAATGAATTTCGGTTGCGTTAATTACATTTTTGCAACACGTGAACAACGCCTAAAAGCGCTAATCAAAAAAAATATTTATTTTCAAAATGTTACATTAGCAACGTCACAGCGTAAAATTCTATTTGCAAGTATTTTTTTTTGTATCGGTCATGAAAATTCCAAAGTACTCGTAATTGTAATTATTGTATGATCTGGACTTTTTTCACTATGTGACAATGATATTAACGCCTTCGTATAGCATTGTGCTCTTATTATTGGTACACTGTAGTCATTTGAACTATGGCATGGTGAAGTCATCACAATATGTCACATTCGTAATATAGAATTATATCGCACATATGAATCATTTCCTTCTTATTCTAGTTCCATGACGTCCTGCAGTCGCTACGCTAGTCTATAATGATTTCAAAATATGATTACATGTATTGCCCTAAATTGTATATGATAATTTTAAAAACTCAACACGAGTCGTTCCTTATTTATTTAAGCTTAATCTTTACTACTTCAAGGTACCAAACAGACATGAATATTTTCATGTAGTATTAATATCAGAACTAATATTTAATTTAACGCGAAATTCATGTCTATACGACTGTCATATCTTTACAGTCTTGATGTCTGGTGTAAATATAATTACATCATCTAGATAAGTACTGCTGATTTTCGCAATGCGTATCGTACGTACTTTACTCTACTATAAAACTGAATTCAATCATTTGACATAATACTTTGGTTAGAGATTTGAATTGCATCTTCTATTACGATTGTTACGTCACTATTAGTCGTTTTTTATGGCGTTATATACAAAAAAGCTAATGAGAAGATAAATTACAACGCTCAAAGTACTTCTACTTCTAGAGTAGGTACTTTTACTAAAACTAGTTAAAGCAAAAGTAATCTATCAAATGGTTTTTTTCAATCTGCTTTGAGTGCTGCTGTATTGTTTCCAATAGGTATTAAACTAAAAATATTTTATATTTGAAGAAATAAAATAATATTTTTTTATTTTACTGCTCTATTTTTTAGCATAATGTTTATATGAGATTTGTCGTAATGCGATAGCTGTGACGTACTCACCATCATTACAAATCTGATATACGCTATCTTATTTATTTAGGTTTTATTTAGACAACAGTAGGAAGGTTACTTACTATCTCGGAGTGTCATTCTTCTCATAACTTCATAGTGCACTGTGTAGTTAACACCATCTTGCGAACGTACTATTATTTCCTTTTTTTTTCATAAAATTTAAAGGATTTAACTTGGCTGTTTGATAAATTCAATATCTAACAAGTAAGCTTCTTCGCATATTTTTGTATTATATTTAGAAAAAGAGCCACGTTACATTTCGGTTAGATTTTTACCTTCACTTTATAGTTCCCAAATATGGACCGAGCCCTACCTATTCTAGACATACATTTGAATCGACAACCTGTGATCAAAAGTAAAAGTGCGTTCAAGGTAAATAGTGTGTACCTTCCTAATACGTCACAGTAAGACGCTCCGCAAATATTTGCACGTCTGCCCCAACCGAAGACTGACCTTAATTGGTTATTTGTCCTTCCTCCTTGGGCCCTCGGCCCTCTCTTATTGTGTGACCCGCTTCCGAGATATTGAGTTCTTTGGGGTGTTAAGATAAAATCGACGTTGGACTTATTTTCAACGTTTTGAGAGACGTCTATTAGTTGATAAAAGTAAGTCCAGTCTTTGAAAAGAATATAGATCTTCAAAGATAATCATATATAATGTTAATATAATGTTAAAGTAGTTTGATATGATCTGATTCCTACAGTACCTACCTAAATGTTCATGATAATTTACAAAGTCGCTTATGTCACCACACCTAAGTATTAGTTACTTGTATACATTGTCCCCTTCACCTATTTTAATTAATGCGGTCCCGTTAACTTCAATTTATAATAGAAGCTTATATAGGCCGCAGTCCTTGTAACGCAATAATTAATCCGCACAACACGTACACGTAAGCCAGTAACAGCGAGCCCTAAATAGAACGAGTCCCCTGTACCCTCAGTTTCAAACGTATGAGTCTGACCCATAATCGGATTCCATTAACACAATGTTTCTCTGAACTGCATCCTGTGAGATTCTCGATCTGTTCTGAATGTAGACAATTTAAGCTTAGTAAATACTCATTTGCTAACTAATGGTCTTACAGTTTGTAACGCGGAAACAGGCATCCATTGTTAGTGCCAACACATGTTCTTACGTTATTTTGTTGAAATCTGTTTATATATAGTATAATTGATTATAATACTATATATATATAAATTTATTACACTTAAACAGCCACTTAAAACGATTTCCTTGTTTATGCTATTAATATTGTTTTTTCCTTGTTTCAGGTCGCCTCCTGCAGCATAATAGGGAGCCATACGCCGCGGCGAAAAGACGGGTGCGACACGCACTCGTGGTACGTTCCGTTCCTCTATCCTATATTTTATTTCAGAGTACATCTTGGGTTAGAACAAACACTAAATATTCCTGATATTAAACCAAATTAACCTGTCAACATTATTAACTTTTTTTTTCTTCAAAATTCATTGCGATCTAGTAATATCTCTTTAGATCAATTTCTTAGGAGCTAAAGTAATCTATTTTAAATTCCATAATCAAAAGTACCTGAAGTGTAATTTTGCACTCGATGCACCTAGCTCATGCTTAAAGTTTAAAAGTTTCACGATAAAACCAAATCACATTAGTACCCTTATTAAGAAAAAAAAACTTCTCTCTTTTTCGTCATTTCAATGTGGCTTTCAGATCAATTCAAAAGGACAAAACCCTAACTACACACCTCTACATTAGTGAGACCTTTAACCAAATATATAAGCTACATAATACCTGATCTTCCATGTTGATAATTTGACTATATTCAAATAATATAAAACCTTAAATTGTATAAGAACTCATAGCACTTGAGTTTGACACGTCACGTCGACAACGCCCCGACACGAGACGTTCCCGTAAATCAAATTACGTGTGCTCGAGATACATTTTGACTACATTGTGTTTAAGTGAATCTACTGACTTATCAGTACCGATTGCTTTATCGTTTTAATGTTCGAAAAAATGTTCATGATGTGGTTTAAGTCTATATATATACCATATTGATGATTTTATGTTTCGTCAAATAATATGGTGCGTATTATGTAGGCAAGTATTTGGGTTACATTATACACACTCTAGATGTGCACTCCGAAATTTAAAGGATAGCACATATTAGTTTATTCAAAATACTGTGTAGTATTTATACTACTCGTTTTATAGACCTTAACAATGTAACGGGAGGTACTTTGTTGACTCCAATAATAGCTCACTCGTAGCACCAAGTGACATTGTTGACATCACAAGTGTCACAACAATATACAATCTTCAATCAACTTCCCATAAATCAAAGCGGCAGACATGCAATGGATTTAGTGAATCGTTTTTCATGGTCCAAAACATTCTATTGTTAGCAAATCAATTCCATAGCAACTCAAACATGAACGGGCTATTGTTTGAAACACGCATTTTTTTAAAATCTATGATTGGAAAACGAAATATTAAATGAATAACGTGAGATGTGAGCGATATTCAATACGACAATGCGGACGAATCAAATAAGCTAATGAAATTAAAATCGAACAGGCAGAATGATCCAATCTCTATACGACTTTGTCTTTGCTCATCATTAAACTCTTCTCATGTCAACATACTCGTACTTAAGTCTTTTGGTCCTGCACATATTTTCCAGTCACTGTTCTGGCAAGATTCTTGAATTATTATTGTTTTCACTTTTTTAAGGTATTTGAAGTCATATTTTGTCTAAAAAATGTTCACATAGAAATTCCTCTTCTCCCTTAATCTTTATATCAAAGAAAGTTGTCATCTTAACTATATGATTAAACGGGAACAAGAAATTACGAGTAGATTGTTTTTATTTGAGACAGCATCTTGAGATCGAACTGGTTTTCCAATTCGCATCATTTACCATTTCTATTGAACAATGTTCGAGTGTTGTCTGTTTCAGTTCATGATTTATAATCAACAGCATCGTGTATCGTGATAAACGAATGCTTAAATTCCGTATCAGTGACGTCAGTATACGTATGTTGGTTACCGCGAATTGTTCTCGCAACAGATATTTATTTCTCTTAGCATCATAATAAAAATGCTCAAGATTCTATGCGCTCTGTTTGTGCCCAACAAAAGTTGTATAAGAAAAAAGGAAAGAGTAGAGAAGGGCCACCGATGTCACAATAGCAATGACTACCGTTTACTGTGTTTCTGGAAAGTTCGGTAACCTCATTTTTTATTGTAACTCCGCATAGCTGTACGTAGTAATCAAATAGCTGTACGTGTTTTTATCATATCGTACTAATTTTAACCATATCATTTAAGTATTTTTATTTTTTGGTTTTATTTTGGTCCCTTTTTAATGTCAAATTTACATTGAAAATTTACGCTCGAGCTTTCCCTTTTGTTAGAACAACAAAATTAAAGCAATTACCAGTCAAGTCATTCATATTGATGTTTATAGATAATTTTATCGACGCAACGCCGAAGTAAACAGCTTTTAATTGCAATTTACCCTCATCATTATCCCAAAACAAGTTAACGGGCAATTTACATAGAAATGAATATAATTCAAACATCAGCTATTTTTGTTTCACCATGGCGTTAATTATCCACCTGGTAGTTTGGATTTCAGATTAAACTTTTTCTTAATATCCCAGCATCGAAACGTTGATCAACTTTTAATGAAGCCTCTCGCCTTGAAATGGGCAACGCAGACCTTTAATAGAAAATAGAACTTAATCGGGGTTTTTTTTTAATTTTATGTTGAAGTTTTATTATATTCAAATTTCGAGCAATAATGTGGTTTATAAAAATTGAATATTTTGTCACTACCACTACCTTTTTAGGATTTTTAACTGGAAAAACGTTACAAAACACTCAAGATAAAACAAACATAACGAACGAAGTTTAAAATCCATTTATATTTTCAGCACATTGGCATTCGTTAAGTTAGGAGAAACTTAACGGTTTCGCTGTACAAACGTTGCTTTGTCGAGTATTACTAGCCAACAGCGTAACTCGGAGTAAGTCCTGATTAGTTTTAGTATGTTTGAATGTCGAGTCGTGCAGTGAATGTTGATACGTCTGTGCCATTACCTTTCGGTATGTCAGGTAGAGAAGTGGAATGGAACTCTTATATGGAAACTTACTGAATCAGCAAAAGAGCGAGTTGAAGAATTTGTACGTAGCGTATGCGCAATCAGTATCAAATACATTGTAGCTGTCAAAACTAGGGTATTCTTAAAAACATCGTTAAAAATGTTAAAAATAAAACTGCTAATCCGATTTCAATAGAAGTCTAATGGTACTTAAGTCTTATACTACTTTAGGCCGATAAACTTTCGAATAAAAAATGAATTTGAAATTCGCTTTACAATTTGTGGAAAAATACGTACATAAAAATATACCCGTCGAACGTAAAAGCTTATCCTTTTCGATTTTGATGTTATTTAAAAAAAAGATTATAATCGTTTTTCGTTTTAATAAAATCTATTTAAATGTTCCATGTTTGAAATATTGAAATTTGCTGAGATGAACCAAATCATTTATCATTGCGACTTCTGTACAAAGGCAGAATGCGCAACTCCCCCAAGTACTTGAAACATTTGACGCGGCCTTAATTATACTAATATCGTGAGGTCAAAAGTTCGCATTTAATAAAGCAGCCGTTTCCCGTAGAATGTTGCAAAAACCTCTCGCACATTTGCACCATTGTCTGCTACATTCTGACCGCGGTGGGGAGATACTCTAATTAGTGGTGACACCCTGTCCGATCTGCTCACGCACGTGCTTTGAATAAGCGAGCATACCCATTTCAACTTTCCCTCTTTCGATTATAAGCTCACCGCTAGAAACATTTCTTATTCTTATCAGAATAATATGAGATTTGTTTATTTTTATATTAGTGGGAACAAACAAGATATCTTTAGTATCAAACATATCATTAAAAATATAACACTCACTGCTGTGCGTTATTGTGCTGTTTCCATTCTTATTGTAGAATATTTATGCAATTAGTTAAATTGATTTCTTTCGACATTGTTAAACAACCGATTATAAAAATTTTAATTGCTTTAAGATTTTAACTTTATTTAAAACTCATAACTAAGAATAATGGTCATTACTTGCAGTTCCATTAGACTAGAATTCACTACCTGAAACAGATCTGTATTGCACATAATATTGAAACTAGTGTGACTAATGAAATTTTCTGTAGACGTTGTTAATGAGCATGTCACTTATTAAAACATATTCTTATGTGTTAATGTTATTTCAACATTTAATGTAAGCAATGTGAAGATGGCGCTGTAAAATATCAGTAATTTATGTCACATTTCCGAATCTAATCATACTTACAATTTCTAAAGTGAAACTTCTTCATTTGATCTTATTTATTCTTGTACTCAATATTGTCTGTTTATTATGGATTCGAATTTCGAAATCTTTGCCATTTCTCCGCAACTTTATCGCTAAACTGTGTTGAAAGCAATATGAAATCAGAGACAATCGTGAGTGTCTTATTTCTTTACATTGTCTTGTTTTACTTCCTCTTGGAAAGATTTTATCACGTTTAACATTATAAAGCGATAATAATCAGCAACAGCCTTAACACATTTCTCTTTACGAGTTTACATTCAAGTCACGATTCTCCTACTGTGTTTTCCCCTCCAAACTTCTAATATTTTCTAATATTTAAAAGACGTTCTTTTTGGTTTTCCTTCTCTATACGATGCCGTGTAAAGTTTACATCGGTCTCCACATCCATTTCTCAAGATAAAGTGTTGGGTAGCACGTGTTCAGAATAAATAATACCTCATATGGTGTCACGTACAATATGGCGTTAAGGCCTGGACGATGCCTATAAATGCTTGTGTACGGTTCCTGATTTTATAAGTATAAGTACATACATGGGGAATATTTTGTATTTTATTTGGTTTACTTTAAGAGGATTTTTTTTGTCGTCAGTAGCTACGTATGTCTGTCAGAATTTGTGTGGTAGTTCATAATGACATAGATGATCTTTTGATATAAAAATTATTTTTTGCATGTTACCAGCAGCAACGAGATTATTAGTTCAGCGACTATTAGGTACTGTTCACATTAGACCTGTAAAAGTTGATTGCGTGTTTGAGGCTAACGTAGCCAAATCAACAGAATCCAAATTTATTTTCAAGATTATACCTGTCTGTCAAAATTTTCCAGTTTATTTTAAACCTTGATCTCTTCTGAATTGACTGCGAAAACCTGCTCTGCTACTGTCTTCGAGTACAAAAGATGTTTTTTCTGATCATTCTCCATTGTGCAGTGTAACATAAAGTCGGTGGCGTGTCGGACCACGTCACTTATTCAAACTTTCCAACGTTTCCTGTTAAGCCGCCCGCTTCCCGGATGTGACGTCACAGATCCCGTCGATACTGCAACGCGGTGTCACGCCGACTTGCACTTTAATAATTCAGGTCGCTCGATCCCTTTTTTTCTAGATGACTCGTGCATTTTATGGAAAGCTACTTTTCAGGTTTTGATCGAGGGTTGATAAATGTCGTTGCAGAGTTTACAAAGGCTTTCACGATCCTATTAAAAAAAATGTTATCACGAATAATGCTGATGCAGATGAAATTGATGCTGTCGATTTTTTAAAAGCTAATTTAGTTTTGATTTAGACATACACAGTATAACACTAAAATAGGCGAGAGGTAAAAGTTACTGAAATGCCTTTAATTGTGTATAGCCTTGCAAAATGGCCAATAAGTCGGCCGTTACACCAGGTGCGGCCAGAGTGCTCTGCACGCGAACCGACCGTAAATCACAAATGTATTGTACACCTTCAGTATTTAATATTAGAAATTGATATTTGTTTCATCTTTTTAATCATGGAATAGTAAATTCAAACGAGGTTCGTTAACATTTACTTGGTAAAACAATATAAATAATAATTATGTGAATACTACTAAAATGAAGTAAAATTTAATATTTAAATAAATATTTTGTTAGTCAACATCGCCACTACGCTTATACTCCTTTTTTCTATACATCATCTTCTTAAAACATTCTGGCATAAAAGCAATTATAAGCTTATACTCCTTTTTTCTATACATCATCTTCTTAAAACATTCTGGCATAAAAGCTATTATAAGCTTATACTCCTTTTTTCTATACATCATCTTCTTAAACCATTCTGGCATAAAAGCTATTATAAGCTTATAATCCTTTTTTCTATACATCATCTTCTTAAAATATTCTGGCATAAAAGCTTATAATACGTGTAATAATTATATTACGTGCACAAATATTTGTAATTACTAGTCTCGTATAGAAGTTAAACTATGTGTATTCCGGTTCCCTTTATTCCCGGCATGCCATCAATAACACCTTTGTTACCCGAAAGATCATCGTTGTAATTACGTACGCAAAATTCAGCTTTAATATATCAGGGTACAAGAGTCATTAATCAATCTAACCACGAGGCAGGCAGTTCGGCACACATCGATTAATTCTACTCACAGTAGTATTAGGGGCACTTTCAATCAAGATTGTTTGCTCGGTTGTGCCAAGTTTGCACCGAATCGCGATGATTGACCCACTTTGCTAGAGTTTCATAAGAAACGAAATAGTCGAAGTGCATCGGCATCTGTAAAATATATGCAATCTTGAATTCAGAACAGTTTCAATGTCATAAATCAACATTTCGAATGTTAGACGAGCAATTTTTTCACTTGGTTACGATAGTATATAGTGAATCACTATTATGCACTAATAAAATTTGTTTGCATAACATTGGTACAGGAAACTGATGAGGGTCTAAATTAAAGAATTGATGATTTCATAGTGGCAATAAAAAAATCAAACTAAAATCATAGTTTGATTTTTTTTATTCACCATTTAACCAAAGATACAAACTCTTTACGTATTAGGAACCTTCGAATGTTTTACATAATCACATTAGATATTGTATTTTGATAGGATTTGAACTTTAGATGGGATTTAAGAGATTATTCTTGGAGTTATTTTTTTTTATCTGTTGTAAGAATTTAGAAAATTATTCTCTGGCAACTGCAAGGCGGGCAGATACGAACAAAGATGGCCACTCGGCCGACCTAATTGTCGGCCGTTCAACGGCACTCAACCCGGATGCTGCAGCCCTCGGGGGACAATCCGCTCCCACTCTGGAAAGGGTTAAGATACGTATTCGAGAGTTTATTTTATTGATGTTAAGTTCACTGAGCAAGCGATTCGACAACGTTAATCTGTTTCTTTGTTTGCGTAAATTCCAATTTTGAAACAGGTCGCTCGTTTTAATACCTGTTTACCCTACTTTCTTTATCCAAGATCTATTGTCATCCAAAAGTGGAAAGTTATAATAACTTCACGACTTGCCTTTAGAGATTACAACTTATTAATCTTTGAAACTTGGGAATAAAACACCCCACCCTTGATTAGCGGTCGTTCGATCCACCGCATTACGTCAGTATTCATTACGCATCTAAACCGCTATTGCGCTAAAGGTCAACGTATTGCTTCTGACAGCCAATAATATAATTGCTCGAGAAACACGCCAAGTTCCATCAGAGTATGCATAAATACACATAATTTCCGCGTTAAATGTAAAGACGACCCCCCCCTTATTGACTCCCACCCGCTGTATATTCAGTGCGGTTTATGAGGTGCTTAACCCTTTTGGCAACTCTTTGTACTTGTAAGCTTGAAGCTGATGTAAGTGCAACACCAACCTATGGTTATCTTTTTATAACAACATCCGCAAACGTACCTATTAGATTCAGCGCGGCGGTCGTCGGATTGAAAATCTTAAATAGTGTAGTAAATATTTATGGTCTGAATGTAAATTACTTCGATGAGCTCGTAATACGCTCAGGAATTGAATCCGTATAGCCTCCAAGCATATCGATAGTTTGTGATATTTATATTTGAATAGCAACGAGCCGTGACCGTCTTATTCTCAACGCTTTTGCATAATCAAAATACATATAAGGACTGGACGAATTCTCGATCCGATGAAGCCATTGCCAAATATTGTTTTTGAAGTTTTTTACTTGGGTAAAGTTGACTACGCTACATGCGCTGGGTACTACAATAAATAGATATCACTAAGTAAAATCGAGTCTAGTTTTCAATATTTTTTCAAGATAGATAAAATACTGAAATATTTTTTCAATAAAGAGTGAGAGAAAATTCAAGAGTTGCTATGTGTCTACACACAGCTGGAGAATGCCCCGGTGGTCTGTAATGCATTTTCGTTATGTTTACAAAAAAAACCTGAACAACTCTCAAAAACATTCATCAATTCATATGAACAAGCTCATGAGGACCTCTTTTACACCCCTAAGGCTCTTTAAATTATGCATAGCATCGAAATGAGGCGTCAGATTATTTTATTGGGTTATAAAATTATTTAAAGCTTTTGCAGGTGTACTCTTGCCATGCAATTCAAATATCCATTGAGTAGAGTTCGTTTAACACTTCAGACTCATTATTAATGTAACTGATAATTTTGGTCCTAATCTCATAGTAGACTGAAAGTTTTGGTCCCCAACCTAAAGTTCAACATACAAAACATATTTATCCAGAAACATAACAAGTAGTAAGTGAGCAAACTAACTATAAATCCAACTAGATTAAGAACAATATTCAAGTTGGCAAAATGCTATGCCGATTTAACCAAGACGGAAACCACCTTAATCTTCTAAACCGTATTCAGTTACCGCAAATAATAAATGGCTTGTATTTTAACTTAAGCAATATTTTACAACATTTTAAAATCTTACAATAATAAAAGGACTAAAACCATAAGCATACAATGGGACGCTTTGATTATACTATTTAAATCAACTGAGTATTCTAATATAGTATAAATTCAATGCTATAACAAAACAACAGATTTAAACTGATTGAATCATGCAATGGTTGAATTCCTTGAAATCGTTTGTCGTCATTCTAATACAAATATAATCAGCAAGGACTTGACATAGAGTGCGATAAACAACAATAGAAAATACATCGTCTGGCATTATCAAAGAAACTCAATTATTATGAGCTCTTGATCTTTCATTATATTTATGATGTACTCAAATCATGTTCTTAAATACTAAAACTTTAAGGGAAACTACTTTTTCATCTTTTTGAACGATTTGGAATGAAACTACCTACCACCAAAATGTTTTGTATTTATTTTTCATACGCAAAGCACTACTCTTTCTGAAAAATCACTAAAACATTCGAACTATCATCGTCTATTTCAACGTGGAATTCAACACCCTACTCTGGTTTTGCAGGAGATATTGTGTCGAAGAAATATCGTTTTGTATTAGCGTAACTCGTCTTTAATTGACGATTAAATGCGAAGTGCATTTGATAGAGAATTTTATGGCGCAATAAAAAGGTAACTTTACTGACATGTACTTAAAAAGGTTTTGCAATAAGTATATTTAATTGTATAGACTTTATCTTTATAGGTGACAATTATTATTAACTTTGATATCTAGAATGCTACATAATTCAACTTTCACTCTCAGAGATGATTTGTTAACTAAATCAGTTTTTTTGTATTGTAGACTTGACATGTTAAAGTTCGGCTTCTGAAAACGCACCTCTAATTCATTGGTTGCGTACATAGACTCTTTATAGGTTGACAGGCGTACCAAATCAAATCATCATACGTACATTATGAAAGTTTAAACTCAATTAAATGATAATCCCATTAAAAACTTTCGCCGCAGTTATAACAATATCACCGTTTAAATTTACAAGTGAAAAAGCAAGAGTTGTGAGGGACAGATCATCATTCATTCGCGCTCACTAAAGGGGACGAGCCTGGCACGAGCATCTCCATTCATCATTCGCTCGCGTGAAACCTTTTCGCATGTTTATACTGGGATCTAACTGTCAGCTTTCATTGTGAATACTGTATAATTCAATACAACAATATTCATTTACGAGATGATATCGGTTTTTTTTAAGGATACCTATATATGTACATAGATTTTAACGTGATCAATGGAATCTCTTTAATATAACAAAATTATTGAGAATATATCGTTACATAAAAAGATCAATAACTCAAGTGGAAACAATTTCAATAAAACCTCAATCATTGCACATCCAATTAATGAAAAAATTGCTCTCCCCTGTTTTTTGCAATGCATATTTATGTGACTATGCATTGCAATCACTGAAATCAGTATTTTATAATATTTATATTATTAATTGGGGTGAAAAACAGTGGGTTTCAGTTTACCTTATAATACAGCACTTCTGAGAAAGTTGATACTATCTAAGCTCCAAACAAATTGCTAATATAATTTAAAAAAAATTGTGCTTATAAACTAAGTAAACAATACAACGGTATCATCGTTTTTTAATACAAGCAAAATAAATGCATTATTATTATAGAAAAAGTCTAGTTGTGTACTTCACTGGTATCTAATACATACTTACTAGTATTCTAAAGCCTATCTTATTTGAAGTAAGGATTCAGGTACTGATATATCAATAGTACTGGCAAAAACAGCGGAGACTTTACTTCGAGTTTACCACAAGTGTATATCCTGTGTTTGATATGCCAAATAGACATTGATTGTAATATCTTCGCGTTTGTTTCAGATCTAGAGGGTTGTCGGGCGTGGTGCGGGCGGAGGCCGCAGGCCCGGCACCATGGCTACCGTGGAGGGGCGGCCGGCGCAATATGGCGTCTCCCTACGGCAGCTCCGCGAGCTGATGGAGTCGCGGGGCGCCGAGGGTTTGGCCAAGATCAACGCACTCGGCGGGCCACAAGAGCTCTGCAAGAAGCTTTACACATCTCCCACAGATGGTATGTAATAAAATTTAAACTTTTTTATTTAAGTTTGAAGTGGTCCGAAGTAACTGTTATGTTCTTGATAATAGCTTATTTTGAAGCAGATATGAGAACTAATGTAATTTTCCAGTATCTGGAAATGTATAGAATAAACAGAACTCTAAATGACTTAACATTATATATCTGTTGTGAGTTTTCTGTAAGTTAACGAGATCTATAATGTCAAGCGCAAGGCAGCATACAGATTCCGAGAAGACAAAATGCATTGCCCTGTAACCTAGTTTTCTTACTGGTCTTGAACTGAATCGATAATAGGACAATGCTATTTAAACTTTAATTGACTACGTTTGAGAATACTGACCTCACTTATAAATGCCCTTTCTTTCTCATTTTTATTGCCGTCAGTCATCCTGATGTAGTCTGAAGGGCAAACTTTATTGATTTAATAGTTCTTCGGTAATAAATTGATTTTAATAAGCCCTTTTACTACTAATTTGCCTTGTAATTAAGAACTCTTATACGTCTTATGCTCTGTTATATATATTAGACATCACCTAAATCCTAAATCAGATTATTAACAGATCACTATTTGTCTAATTAGTTATTATTGTCATCTCAATTAATTAAATTATAATTTTAACCTATTACCCTATACCCTAACATAGACTTGAAGATTATTATTTCTGACCAATTAAGTTAAAGTATAAAGTATAAAGCTAACCACGTTTTTTTCATAATTTCTCAATCGATTTATTGTCTAGCTCAAAGTGTTTACTCAATGCCAATTTAATTAAAAGTACCTTAATGAATGTCAATTGAACATTAAAATGCACCAATAATATCTTAATTAAACAGTTATAAAAAAAACATATTTACAAGAGATATGCAGCAATATTGCATCATTATCAGTTATTTTGCTAGATCTAAGTTATATGTAGTCCTTAAAGGTTAATTGATCTAACTAAATATACTACTAGAAAAGTATGAGTCGTCACATCCTCAAATAATAATCTGTGTCAGTCACAAAGGACCAGTGATCCGTAAAATAGAATTACAGGTCCCGTCAAGAAATTATTGGATGAACTCAAGGGGTACCATCACATGTCACTACCTCGTCCATTCTGTATACCGTAGAGCGATATGTATTATGATTGAAAATTCTATTTAGGTATAATGTTATATTTACACTGTCTCCGATTGACTAAACCTTGTTTGTTATGAATTGTCACGTACGACCCCATTATTTCTGTCCTGTAATTAATAACAAATGGGCTTTTAAATATTTAATGTGTACTGTTAGTTTTCTATTTGAACTTCAATTTGTAATTAATTTTCCACTATTTACTTTATTTGTTTTGCTGCTATTGTTTTCAGTAGATTTATCTTTCGTAATGATTATAATCAAGTTATTGGTTTCGCAGAAATATGTAGACGAAAATAAACGACTCTTTACTGCCAGTAAAACCTAAAAGATCAAATATATAGCAATCCCGATTTCAGAGGTTTTTTTTTGTGTGTTAATAACAGCTAAGGGTATTTATGAAATTATAAAAGCCTACGCGTTAGTTAGTTAATTCAAACATTCAAACATTACTCATTCCACTTTACTTGTAGACTCACGTCGTTCGTATGTCATTGAACATTTCAAATGTTTATTCACTAGAGGTTACCCTTGTACCCTTTTCGACCGCTATTGCTTATCCAATGATAGCCCAGTAATTGAAAATAATATTATAATATCATTTGACAACTATCTTCAGCCAAAATCTGGTACCATTTAGATTACGGAATTTTAATCCCGAAGGAAACTATTAATAGCAATGTTTAAGATCTTATGTTACTCTCGAGTCCTTCGATTACAAGAAACATTCATACCGTATTGTTCTTATTCGCCGTAAAAAGGATCAAAAAATTCTGTCAAAATATTATAAGTATGGAATAGATTATCTCCACTAACCTATCTGACGTCATATCTCCATATTAAATGAATTCAAGACAAAAATCATTTTTTAATATTGTTTATCATAAGCCGGTTTATTGTAGTACCCACGTTATTCCTGTTAAATAATATAACACAAGTACTCTCGAATCAGAACAATCTAATTTACCAATAAGTTCAAGTCGATAACTACGTCTACGTAATTTTTTGTTATTTACAGATTTGTTTTTTTTTCTTATTTCTGCTTTCAGATTTTATTTTCGTGTGAAAATTATCAGTGCTTCAGTGGTTACTATAGTGTTAGTAATATTACTTTGACATTATTACAACAATCATAAAATCTATAATTTATTATTTCTATCACGTGATCATGATACGATTATTAATGTTCAGTAATAAAAATCATTGGCTTCGCTAACAAAGCTACGTTCATTTGTAATTTTGCCGGCGCAACTTTGATTCCGTTATGTCGTTATAATTCATCATATCACGAAGTACAAACGAACGATGTCTCTAATGGGAACAATAGAAACTCCCGGGACACAAGACTTTTGAATTCTTTGGCTGTCGAAGTGCCTCAACAATAGAATTATTACCATTATAAATGATATTTCCATCATCGGTAATGTAAATTTCTTGAACAAATTATTAGCTCAACGCCTCCAATAGGTCTTCTATTAGGTATTTGATCTGCAATATTGATAGAATTATCAATTTTGTATGATGAGGTAAATAGACATTGATAAATTCAATATTTACAATGGTATAATTTTAATACAATTAGCAATAACTTGTTATGCGACAAACAGCTAGTTGCACAAACGTCCATTAAAATTGTCATTAGTTTAAAGAAACATTACCCATACAAAATTGACATTCATTAGAGCTTAAAAACGTCATTAAACCTTAATGGACGTTTGTGCAACTCACCGAAAGAACAATAAAATTTCTAATTAAAATTATAATCATGGATAAATAATAAATTCTAGTATGGCGCAGTAAAAATTTCTAGCATCGAGTACATATGTTTCAAGTTGAAGAACTTTTAGACTTGTTTTCTTATATAAACTTGTACCGAGAATCTCCGATTCGATTTACCAATTGTTTCTTTTGAGACAAGAAAATCAAATATTAGGGTATTAAATTTGAACAATTTGAAATTGAATGACCTCTCTGATATCCTACCAAATAATAGCTTTGGGAAGAGAGAAGCAATAATTCTTATAAAAGGAAAAAAATTGACTCTAATAGCAATCCTCTTAAGCTACTTAATGATAATTTATCGATAAGGATAATGTTCCTTAGTGATAAATTATCATAGACTTAAATTATTTATTATTATCTGGTATCTTAATAGACGACGACGGTGTTATGAACTTCTAGATGATATATCGAAGGGTAAAGGTAATAATTGATAATTATATAAAAAATTTACTCCAGTATTTATGTACTTCATTTATTCATTAAATATAGGTAGAGATATGATATCATGATAAAGTTTGAGACACCATAAGCTACCCTAAATCTAATCTAAAGTAGATATAATTTTCGTTCAGTTCACAAGGTTGCCTGGAAGAAATTACTTTTTAGTAATAAGGCCGCCAATTCTGCATTCACATTTATTGTATCCTTATATTTGTTTCTGTCCATTGGTGTACAATAAAGAATTTTTCATTCATTCATTTATTCAGTTCTTATGTTCTTGTATATGAATACTTGGTATCCTGGAATATGATAAACTCCAAAATTACTGAATGGATATTCATGCGGTTTTCACCAGAAGGCAGAGTGATCATCATCCTTTGCCTATTAATGTACTCACTGCAGGGGCACAGGCCTTCAGATCAGGACAAACTGGCAAATAGTGGACAGAGTAATTAATGAAAAATGTTTCAGTATATTGTTAAAACCAGAATTAAACGATTTTTATTATTGATACCTAGTCTAACATACAGTTTAACGATTTATTTCAGTCGCTGTTTAAATACCAATAACCTCAAAACCACGCGTAAGCTATGTTGAAATGAACACAGTAAAGATAAATTGTCTTGCTTGATTTCATCAAACACATCTCAAAATAGAATCGCTATGAATACTTGTTATTGTTTCCAAATCACTTTCGTTATTCATGTCTTTATACTGTTATTCACATATTATTCTAAATAATCGCTATCTAGAATTAATTTCAGTCATGTTATACAGATTCAACTATACCCTTATAATAATGTATTTAGTCCAGTGAATTTATTAAAATCCATAATAATTCCAAAAATAAGTTAGAATTTGTTTAAACAGTTTAAAATAATTTAATGTAATGTTTTCTACAAAAAACATTATATCTGCAACATTTGAGCTTCTAAAATATTCCTTCAACCTTGAACGTACAATTTGATACGCGGGAAATCTGTCATGATTATAGATCGATCTTCTAGTCCAACATTGACCTTAGTCGTGGTGATGTTATCGTACATCTAATACTCCAACAAACACCAGCAATTCGATCCATATCTCTGACGGACAGTCGTTCCCCCAGCCTACTTACGACGTCAATTTGGATACCGCCTATGCGCCAAAGGTGTCACGAATATATTAATAAGGAACATATGACTTTTAAGAAAGAATTATTTGCAAAATCTTTGCTCATCGTTAAAATTGTCTAAATCTCGATTGTTTTGCAACTCGACTAATGACCACTAGGCGTTGCAACACATCCAGGAAGTACTGGTACAATGAACATTAACTACTTGATTACGACGACGTAACAATAAACGGGAATGTAAAATTTGAGCCCGAAAATGTTGTCAGACTAGCAATCGTCAAAAGGCTGCCAGCCAACGCAAATAGGGACCGAATGAAAGTTTCCATTGCGGCCGTGAAAGACAATTTTGCGATAACTCCTGGCACTGCGCTTAGATTAGCATTCGTAAACTTTGATCTGAATGCGGTCTGGAGATCCCATTGATCGTTACCGCAGATAGTTGTATCTACCTCTCTTTGAAGTTCTTGCTGAACTTTTGCAAGCCGTTACTTATAAACGATTTGTAACAAAAGATATCAACTATTTCTAGGAAACTATCAGTTCACACGACGCGTCTTAATTTTATGCCAAAACAAAATGTTATCGAATTATCTGTTGAGACGAATGTGTTATTTTATGGAAACAGAATATACGTCGTGTCCTTATAATGCATCCTGTAATCTCGTTACTCACACTTCCCTCATCAAAAAGTAATTAGCGCTAACTAAAATACATTGTGAGTCAAGCGTCGACGCCATTACACCGATCCATTTTCTTTTCGAGACAGTAGCTCCATCGACGCGACGTCTTCGCTAATTTATAAATGGATATGACAGATACTCAGTGGAAGCTTAGTACCAGAATTTAGTAGGGATTTTTATGACCGTCGTAACACCTACTGGTTCTTTAATGAAGGCCTTACTCAGCGCTGTTTTACGACGCTAACACCCCTGTTCTCGGGGTGATTTTCCTGAGTGACGGAAGCGAAGCACAAAGAATATTAAATGTATTATTTGAATAAATAGCTGCTTTGATCAATAGTTACACCAAGTTCACTGAGTCGTTCACCTTTCTCATGGAATCCTAATATGTATTAAATAATGTTTTTACTGTTAATATGAGGAAACATTAAACGCGCCGAACACTATTAGCGGCAAATTTTGTTTTAGTTATACTTGAATACCGTCATATATTGTTACTGCCGCCGTTTGAAACCCACATTGGTTTCGCAGCCAAGTTCGTTGAACCAGTATGATCGATACACACAAGGTATCCACGTAAACTTTGTGCTATGTGAAACGTTGAAAATTTAATAAACTCACCCGACCATTCGCTTTGATTCATAAACTCACTTTTGAGTACTTTCACAAATTCACTGGAATACCAGCTGTCACTAATGAGGCAATTGCGAGGGCAATATTTCACAATGAAACGTATCGAGATCGTTTACCGGTCACGCGATTATTGCCTTTTAATTTATATTTCATTAAATTGATCGATTTATTTAGAAAATTAGCCACTGTTAATCATCTATTATAACCGGTAGATTGCCCTTGACGTAAAATGTTGAACGTCAATAACTCTGCTCTAGTTAAACCACTATCGATTCGTTCATAATCATCATTACTCGTTTTACGGACTATAAAATTGTGATTACATGGAGGAAATTATTTTTTATCTGCGCCTTTTAAGTACAAATCATTATTAATGTCTTAAGAAATCTTTTAAACGGCATACAAAGGGAGGTCAAAATACATTTCTAGTGTATGAATGCCTCATATGAAACAAACTCCTATTTACCGAATATCAAAGACGCAAAGCGGCATAAATGCACAACCTTTTTAGAAGGCTACGACGAGAAATATTCAGGTCGATTACTCTGAACATACGCCAACACAGTTTTGTTCTTAAGCTTAATGCAAGAAAGTGGATATTCGTTTGAAATTCGCGTTGATATTATTCGCCGCTGATAGATCGTCCCTGTCAACTGTTTCGCCAAGAAGCGCTCGTGGCGCGCGAACAATTGTCTCTCCCGCTTTCCCAGCGAATCAACGTCTGTATCTAGCACAAAACGGCATATTAGTTACCACTACAAGCCGGAGATGTATTTCTTTAATTCAACATAATTAAATAGCTCTTAAAACGTTTTAAAATTTTGACATTATGCCAAGTTCAATATTTCAATGTTGTCGGTAAATTCGACTATTGATTAAGGGAACAGGTGGAATTATAGAAATTCGTCAGCGTCAGTTGTGTTCTTGTTTATTTATCAAAGCTAGTAATTCGTGCACAAATAAGATAGTCCAGTTTTTTGTTATCTTTAAAAGTTTTAGTATGTTTTTTAATACACGATTAACGATTTAACGTGATCTAATCCAGTTCCGCTGTGTGTTTCGGTTCAGACGTTTATTCCTCCATAAAATAGTTTCTTCACTACCTTGCTTAGTGATTGACTGTAACATCGCATCGCCGACGCTATTGTCTTACGGGTCATCGATAAAATGAGTATTGCGTCACATCTCGAATTATACAAGCCTTGAGCCGATTGCTAGTGGGATGAGTGAAATTTAATATGCCCGCCTCTGGTGTCACTGGTCGTTCCTTAGTCACGTTTAACGCTATCAGCATCTTAATGAGACCACTGGTTTTATCTTAAGAGCGCTCTAGTCGAAATTCTGTGTACATATTATGCTAGTATAAACATAATAAATCAAGAACTTTGTTGTTATTTAATTCAATACGCTAATAACTAGAATTATATGCAAAAATTGATGGCTCAATTCTTAAGAAAAGTTGAAGGCTTGGCAATCTTAACATAGGTAAGGTAATACTGTGATTGCAGGACAGAATTAACTTATTACTTAAAATAATTAATTTAAGTGTAAAGTTTAAATGTTACAGATAATTATGGCAGTTTTATGATCATGTCTAATATTAAAATGTAACTAGTAAAAGAACTATACGAAAACGAATAATGTCGTTATTCATAAAATCTATAAATCATTATTACTGTGGAGCATCGCAATTTTCCTGTAAGATATTACAGTGAAGTAATGATTTACGCATGGGATTTTATAAATAGTAGTACCAACGGTGTTGTTTTCCTGCTATCGAAACGTAAACATTTTGAAATAGGGAATTAATTGTATTAATATTCCATTATTTTAAAGCTTCTATTGCTGAATTATTATTGACACCATTTGTTTGCTCACACGCTTATTAAGCTTTTCTGTCTTTTTGCTCACTTTATTTGTAGTCGAATGTAACTTATTTTTTTAATAATTGTTGCATGTAAATGCAAATAGACAGTTGTCTGTTAATTATTTTTTGTTACTAACAATCAAATCTTTCCTCTTTACAATATTAATATAGATAAGGCTCCAGATCTCAAAATATCTCTCCTAATATAAAGTTTTAATACTCGCATTTATAATATTAATATATACCATCCTGTTTTTTAAACGTCTCTTAAACGATCACTTACCTTGTTCACACATGCTTTTGACAGTAATGACGATCCATAAACCGATTCTTTGTTTTATATCAATTGAATATTTCGAATTAACAGCTCTCGACCAAACCGTTTATTCATAATTATAAATAAAAACGTATTTATAATTATGAATAAATATTGTAATTATTATATTACATATACTGCTATTAGAAGCTCTATGGTGCAGTAGATAGCGCGTCCGGTCTGCAATTTTGGAGGTAGAGATTAAGCACATTTCGTAATGGCCAGTCATAAGATGGGTGACCAAAAATTTATTATCTCGAGCTCGATAGCTATGTGTTAAGCAGCTAAAATCCACATTGAACCCGCGTGATGAGTCGTGGTTTATTATCACTTGTATGATTCTATCCATAAGTGAAGTTTCTACCTGAGCAGTAAACTGATGATAATGAAGACAGCGACGCACGACAGAGTCGGCTCGTAATAATCATTTTTCTCTACTGAGTTACAAAACATAATAAAATACGTTTTTAATTATTTTGTTTACTTCAAAATATGTTAAAAAAAAAAACGCGTGAACGAATATGACTTGCATAGTTCTATCGGTGACTGTCTCCATAGAAAATTTCAAGGGTAAACTGATCGTTTAGCTGATTTTTTAATATTAAAAGAGTTCAACGAATTTCTTCTTCGACTAATGACACACACCTATAGGTATTATAATATAAAGAGAAGAAAACAATCTAACTTTTTGAATTGTTTAAAAGCCTTAATGATTCTATACATTTCCAAAAGTTGCCAAACAACGACGATTCGGAAATCCATGCAAAACAAATTTGCGGTCCGAAATCTGATAACCGATGAAGATTTGAATTATAGGTACCTTTATTCCGCTAGCTATAAAATTTCGTCAAAAATTCCTTTACTCTCATGAATTATGCAACGAGATGACATAAACATGGTCGATCGTCTTATCCAACGCGCTAAAAATACAACGGCGTGTGAGCTATCAGGTGACGTCATTCGCTTTAACATGGCACTGACTCGCACACGGTAATGACGTTCGATGATGTCAGATCAACATGTCCGAAGACTACTTATTTGTTATTATTAAAATGATATTAAATAATTGAAAAAGAGGTGAAATATCTCAATTTGAAGGGATTATAATGAAAATTCTTAAATGCTAAATTCTTTTATTTCCTCTACATCGCGGTTGACATCTATATATAAAATAAAGTCAGAATTCCAGGGACAAAGTGGATTTTTTAAGCATTTTTCATTAAGAATATTTTTCTGTATAACATTGTGAATGCAAAAATAATCAAATATAACCAATAATTATTTTTCTCAAAGACTCAAAAAAATTATTGACAATAGTGATTCATCATAATAAAACGCAACTGACAATTCAGGTTATATCTATGCATGATTTTAATTTACAATTCTTATATTTGCTCATTCGTTGAATGTTTGAACGGAACAAAGTTCGCCGGCTATATTTACGTGGGCTAAGTCGCGAGAGAACAAGCTAGTAATATATAAAATGAATCAGTTAATAGATAAGTGTTAAATTCAGGACATATACGGCTACTTATTAATTTGTAATATTCGTTGAAACCCATGTAGGTTCTTATAGAGGGAAGTTCCAATATTGATAGGAAAATACGAAAATAATACTTTTATTTCGCATACAATCGAGGTGGTCTGTTTATAGATTCAACTACTAGTTAATAAACAAACAAGTTATTATTTGTTCAGACACAAGTAGACCTCAATGACAATATATTGTAAATACAGGTGCACGAATGCATGACGGCATATTGTAAATACAGGTACATTTAAATTTAATATATATTATTCATTCGCTTTACAAATACGAGTGAAATGTCGGGTTTTTAGTTGGAACAAATATTAAATATACTGTCACATATTTGAATTGCAAGAGCAAACGTGAACTTTTGATGGTAAAGATGATATTATTGATATATAAAATATAATATGCATATATATAAAAAAATATCCTTTTTCGGTAATCCGTAGCGAAGCGATTTTTTTCTTTGTACGTAAAGGTCAGTTGCCATTTCGGAAATCAGTTCCAAGCAAAAGTTTAGATAAAATTTTATCATTAGACTCATTGTCGTAGAATACCAATTGCCATAACACCTATTGCCCCAAATAATTAATGGTAATTAGCGATTTTAAAGTTATGTAAGTTTGTGATACGATAACATAAAACACTATAGTATCCAAAGTTGATAATTTGTTTGTTAAACTAAATCGAAGTTCATATGATGAACAGGAGTGGATGTTTATAAACATATAAACGGGTGTTTATTTATTGGTTAATATTGATATAGCTGCAGTAGTAAAAACAATGCTGAGATTGCTGAGCTTAAGACTGATTTATTGATACTAATACTCGATTGCGTACTGTTCCAACTGCAGATTGGCGTACAAAATAATGTGGTACGATAGTTTCATTTATTCTAAATATGTTTGTACACTGTTTGCAAAGTGAAAATTTATATTGATAAAAATCTCGATAATTGACACGTATCCTAAGCGGAAAGTAACTGTTGAGGTTTATATTTGGAGTGCATTATACATGCGTATCATATTGTATGTGTATTTTGTGCTCTAGTTACAACTAACTAACTCAAATAACAGATTTATTCGTCACCATTGCTATACCCCGCGTATACGACCTTAATTAAAATAATCAAAAACTTATTTATTGAAACACCAAAAACGAAAAAAAAAAGAAAAAAATATACCCATTACCTCGTCACTAGTACAGGCCTTTCCTATGGATGGAATCCATAGCTGCTGCGCTGGGCCAGTACTAACGACTGCAACGTTACGAACCAACGGCTTAAACTGCCTTCCGGTGCACGGTAGAGCTCGAAATAGTAAAGTCATCCACCTGCCCTTGCGAATGTTGCTTGATTTTCAAATCGCAGACCGAACGCGCTAATCATCGCGTCATCGAGCTCCTCGATGAAATTATACATAATTATAATAAAAAAACCCATCGTAGCGTCATTGATTCGGTACTTTTAAATTTCACTTGTAGTGAAGAGAATAACCACGCATCTGACGCCAACTTCACTTTTCCGGGATTTCACGGACATTATAGACTCAATTTTACTGTTTAAATTAAAATGTTTAATAGGTAGTTGTTTCACGATTAATATGACCTCCGTATACATCATAATCATTTGTGTGAATTGGCTGTACCTATTACCACATCCCTATCATGGTAAATATGGACTAGAGTTACGTCAAACTTCCATCCGGTTACTACCGTGTATGTTAATTGTAGTAAGCTCTATGAACTATAATTTATACATCCACTAGTTGCCCGCCAGTGGCTTTGCTCGCGTGGTTTAAATGTTTCCTAGGTGGCAATTTTACCCCCTAAGGAACCATTTAGTGGGATAAAATCTATAACGAAAGAGTTTTCCAGGTTTAGTATTATCGATATACCAAATTTTATAATAATTCGCCTTGTAGCTTTCGCATTTATAATAAATTTGAAATACATGTAAGTCTTTATTTCTCAAACGCATAAAGAAATGTTATAGATTATTTTCCTGCTTTTATGTTTGTGGAGATATAGTATAAATCTGCACGTTAGAACGCATTCAAAGGTGATGCGTGCATTTTTTAAAAAGAACACGAATGTAGCCCTCCCTGGTTGTGTTAAAAACTTACGCTCGATAAAATATATGGTCATATTCTATCCGAACAGATCTTGACTTCCATTATAGTAATACTAATACTAGATCTTCGCAATGTCAACATCAAGTCCTACAAATATTGCATTTTTGCCCATAAGATAACGAACAACCCTATTTGTTCATTATATTAAGGTAACGAAAAATGAAAGTCTACTTATATTTCTAAAAACATTGAAAACACTGTTAGGCCTTCTTATTCTCATAAACTTGCGCACAATAGAGGTGAGTCGTATTTAAAAGAATAGGTCCACCTACTTTGTATTTACGCTAAGATTGTACGCTAAGATATTAGATTACCATATTTTCATGGTAATCTAATATCTTAGCGTCGCCCTGAAAAACATGTGATTTACAGGAATACTTGGTAATCTCAAGTATTTAGCCTAGTATTGTGATATACTTAGTACATGGATTTGTTCTAGCAAATACGTCTTACCTTACCTAGTATAGATTAGATACTGGCGATCTTATAAGTTACATGAAAATATAATCTCTAATGTTTTAAAGTAGGGCCGAACACATTCTTGCCGAAACACATTCGTGGATCAAATATTTTGCCTAATATTGTAATATACTTAATCTGTTCTAGTAAATATGCTTCACCTCACCTAGTATTGGTAGTGTATCGTAATAAGTTGTAAAATTAGATTAGTAGATATATATTACTGATTAACTAGTCAATTTATTATAAACATAAACATCCTTTACTTACGCCTAACTAATATATAAATTAAGTCGAAAATTGTGAAATGGAGAAAATTATATTAGTTTCGAAAATCATGTAACTTATCGAAACACTAGGTGGATAAAGTATTTAGAAAATTATAACAGGTGCGGCCTAGTATTGTAAAATACCAAGTACTTGGAATAGGTACATCTAGTATCAAATAGACCTAGTATAAACAACTCTAGTCGACAAGTCGCCATTTTGAAATCAAATATGTTAAACGCATCAGAACCATTATCTCAAAGTTCCTTCACCTCGGTCAAATCCATTATCTGCTTAGCGTAAGCATAGCCTATTAGAAGAACAAAAAAGGCAAGACCCCCATTCGACTGTAATTTATGCCTCGTCGACGGTCGCGGCGCCGATTTTGTTGCGGCCTCGTTTTTCGCCCACAAATCAATTTCGACGATGACGTCACTCCTCCCCGTTCACCCCCTCGACCCTGGCCTCTCCGCACCGTGTCAACATACCCCTTAGGACTATTTCCTCTCTTCATGACTTCCCATACTCTTTCTATTGCATCTTGTTTTCATATTTAAACTTAAGTTATCTATTTCAAGATATAACTTTTGTAAGAAACTACTTTAGATTTCAAGTATTGAACTCAATACAAAGTATTGCCACCAAAAGCATAATAATTTTGCCATGATGATGGCAGTTTAACGAAAGAATTAAAACCATTGGACCAGTGGTAACTAACGGAAATGCGTAACATAAACTGTATACCTACATCGCAACTGAACTGCCCTGAACAGAAACAAACCAGGCAACGGGTTATGATTGAACGCCAGGTATTTTCGTACACAATATTAATGCCGAGATTAAAATAAACCTTCGCCTAACGAAAGACGGACGAGCGGCTAACTCAGAAAGCTCTAAAACAAATAACCAATATGTTCTCAACATACCGTTCGCGAGGCCGTTTTTCAGCCGCTACATCATTTTATTTACCTCTGTAACGGGTTAATGGGGACCGTATGTACAGTAAACTGCAGGAAACAAAAGAGCTATTTTAACCCTGTTTATACAAAGTAGATATTGCCCGCTCAGTGTATAAGAACCGCCTCATTAACAGTTACGTAATTTATCCAACGTTTAACAGTTTACAATTCGCCCCATTTCTTTTCCACATCTCGACGAAGAATGTTTGATAACATTATTTCGTTATCGTGAAACCATGGAGTTTTATAACCAATTATTCACTTTGTTGACAAACAGATCACACGTCCTATTTGGCAAGCGGCATTAATTTTACAACATAAGTACCGTAACACACCGTGATGTCATCTAAGCCGATAGCCCTGAAGTCATTATCTTGCTTCGTGTCAGAACTTTTAATAGACTCCGCAACTTTTAATAAAGTGCACACGTCATTGTTATAATAAGACAATTAGCATGAGTTTCCCGTAAAATTTATAATATCCAATTTTAGACCATGGATCATTAGTCACATGATTTCTGATGTTCCCAGACACATAGAAACGAATTCCGAGACATGTTTTGCGACGTGCAGAAATAGAACGCAGCGGGTACTAAGCGTGTTCCCTGCTGTGTGACGTTCAGTTTTCATCCCACTCATTCTTACAACCTGGACGTATGGCGCACCCGCTCGTGTTCATTCGGTTCATTGTTTTAAAACGAAACTCTGGTTGCCGCCGGACTGAAATAGGTCGGGACTGTCGGTCCGTTCGAAACAGACGGTTAACGCTATCGAAAGCTACCGCGAGGTCACTGTCGGAACATCACGACAAGAGGACATTGAATAGTTTCGTAATTAAAATGTTCCGCGGTTAACTTGGGACGTGACTCGCGACCGTGATTTTTTTTTTTTTGTTGATGTCACCAACCTCTTAATATTAATGGTTTCGTCTCAACACAATTTCGAAATCACCCTTGCACTATATGCAGCCAAAACATTTTATTCTGAACACCCACAATTTGCTCCAAGACCAATCAGAAATGAGTATGAATCGTGATCGCTAACATTTAGATTTGACCTCAAGTGTTCCCGATAATTGCTATCCCCTCATAATCCCTTGAGCAATCTCGTCGACGCGAAAGAAATGACCGCATTCAACTGGGAGACGTCTTCGATCCGCTTAGCCGTGTCTAAGTCAATATTGTGCTGAACGAAGGTTCCATTTGCTTCAGCATTTATTTACTTTTGTATGTGATACAAACGATCCCTTTTGCCCATTAAGCCGTTAAAGCGCCGGTTTAATGATTCGTCGTCGCTAACTGTGTCCTTTTCATTATTTGCTCATTTGGTTATCTGCTGAATATTTAATAGAGTTAAAACGACAGCGGAATCATCACCGCTTTTATGTCTCAAATTAGCCACTTAGTCACCGATATCGTGCAATTTTGAAATTTTGATGAGACTCCTTATTAAAAAACATAAAGTATAATTTAGTCAGATATAGAATAACAATTTGTTTTGACACCACATACACTACACTGCACAAGGTAACCATACAATACAAATAACAAAGAAAAAGTGCAATGTTGTGAGTTGTCAAAACTGGCTATTGCACTGGTATTATGTTGGAACCACCAGTGACAACACACCACTAAAAGAAAACCTGGAAAACAAATCTAAATCACATATCCTAACATAGTTATCATATTTTTAGAAATAAATAAACAATAGAAATATTCACATTTTATTGGTGGCAATCCGGTTTTGACAGCTTCCTCTGTTTTATTTATAAGTTCTTATGTAATATTTAGATTATGTGCTTTCTATCATACAGTCTCATTTGTGTATTTATGGACTTTTAATTCTTTAATTCAACCTTCCTGCTCTGGTAAATACTTATGCATTTTCCATTAGCAATTAATGAAAATATAAGTAACTACTTTTGTTGTCTGTGTAGACATTATTTCTACTTATTTTGGTAAATATATATGTATTCCTTTTGGTTGAAACTTTGTAATATACTAGTATATTTTACAACAGACGAACTCTTTAATTGACTGAGCCTGATAGAAGATAGCAAGTAACTGAAGCAAGTAATTGAATGAAAAACCACTTACAATTTCCATTATAAAAATTCTGTTGATGACATTGATACGCAACAACGTTTAGAATTTCAATTCTTTTCTAAAACATTTTACAAAGAGTATGTTGTAATGTAAACGAAAGTAAATGCATATGATGAAAGCGAAACGCAGCGGGAGATCTCAAGTTTTATCCTCGGCGCGCATGTGGCCTCACTCCTTACACAAGCTTTGAGCTAACCATCGGCGTTAATGGAAATTTTAAAAATATTTTTAGATTGCAAATGTTCTTTAAAATAAATAACTACTTCGACCTTTAACCAAAATTAAGTTTTCTCAAACGGCATATTCATGGATATCGTTCGTTCGTCCTTCTAGATTCAACCGCCCTTTGGCAGGTGTCGTTGCCAGTACACCGTGACCAGCTTACGTAGATCTCCACCAGTTCATTGGCTTCCATTTTCCGTATAGTAATCGCGGAGTGTCGAGGGAGGCGAGCAAGATCTTTGGTCCCAGTCACTGTGCAGTTGGCACGCGCTCACAGTATGCCAGCCTCGATTAATGTTTTGCTAGCGTACTTTTGCTTCTATTCGTACTCACTTCTATATATCAGGGTTGTCGACCATCCTGTTTTCCCAGGAAACGTTCTGGCTTTTTAGTGTCTTAGGATGCCCGGATAGTTTTTATACGTCCTAGGTTTTTTAAAAAGTCCTGATAAGGTCGTGTTCTTTTTAATCCACGCGCCCCTCTTTATATTTTGTATTTGTTCACGAGTGTTTTGCACTTTGTGGTGGGATCACCCTTTTTTGAACCAGTAAGGAACTATTTGGTTTCTAAAACTAGATATTTAAAAAAATAAACTTTATTTATTGAATTTTATTAACCTACCTATAATATTACTGCATACTTTTTTCAAACTAAATTGCCCGGGCTTTCCGAAACTTCGAATCCTATTTTTTTAGATTGGAGCTTGGCACCCCTGCTATATACAGAAGGTATACGTATTGAGAAGTGATTATGCACTGCCGATTCATCATCCTTGCGAATGGAGTGCCAAAGCGTATGAACAGTTGTTGTTTTAATTAAACATCTCGTATATTTTGATAACTTGACAAATAGCGTACATAAAGCCGATTTCTAAATTGCCGATTAGATTATTCTCAATAATTTAAGATTTTTCGTTTTGCATGGCAAAAAGTCCTAGTTTTATCAAACTGCTATCAACTGATCATTAATAAATTACAATCAGAAACGAAAGCCTGTTTAATAGACGTTTGAAATAGCTTAACTACGGTTTGAGATGTGCTTCACTTTAAATTCTCAATTCAGATAACGGGTGATACGAACACTACATGTGTTTGCCATCTTCTAAAATACTGAAATCGGACTTGACGTTATATTTAACTGGCATTTCCATACTGAAATCTGATCATTATCTTAATGTAATGAGTAAACGAAATCCGTTAGTGAGAGTCGGTGCATATCTGAAGTTGCGTGGCGTATCGTCGGTCGGAACATCAGAACTTACACACTCGACAGTTCACCCGTCGCGTACTTACGCTTTATTTATCTTCCGTCAAATTTACACCGGCCTTACTCAAACACGATATACTAATGTTATAAAGAGAAAAATTTTGATTGTCTTTCACCTTCGGGAAGCTACATCATACGCAGAAGATATATAATTCGGAACTACCGCAACTCATTCAATTACCCGAACTCATCCAATTTCTTAACTTTTTATTGACAAAATGTTTAGCGCCTGCTGAATGGCTATGACAAGCCGTTTAGATCGCTTAGTTAATTACAGATAGATATTAACCGTTGTATAGCACGAATGAAACAATGATGTTACTATAACGACATTCTAGTTTCTTGTCGATAATATTTTACCTCGAAAAATAGTCGTGTTTATATATAGGGCTGCACTATTACTTTTGCACTAGTGAAAGTAGATGTTAATGTCAGTATCTGTAAATATACCATCTTCTTTTTTATTTTTGACCCATTTGCGTTTACACTATTCCGCCAATGTCATGTTACCTTTACACGTAAAGAGACAATAACAAAAATATTATTACAACAACGTGACATGCGAAAGTATAATTTGTTAATGTTATTTTAGTATTAATTAAAATAAAAGTAACAAATTACAAACATGATTCTGGACTTCAAGCAATTGACTTTAACTTCAATTTCTTACCTCCACGTGATTCTGAAAAAAAAGCTCTTGACATACAGACCGACAACGAAGTGATCCTATAAGAGTTCCTTTTCACTTTTAAAGTAGGTACTAAAGAACCCTTGAAAGAGTAAAAGGAGAAAATTAATTATTCAGATCGTTATTATAAGTTGCTTCTAAGTATTATTAAAAATTAACATGAACTAGATCTAATCGAACTCGTGAGCTGTTAGCTATTTATGTTGTTTCACAACAAAAGGTCAGGTGTATTTGTATAACAATGAGAGAGTATTTTAAAAAAAGCAGTTACCTAAATCAGACTAAATTTGGAACAGTTGCGTAAATTCTAGCGTAGGTGACAAAGTTTTCATAATCGGATCAGTATTTCTAAAGACTAACGCCCACAAACAACAAAGTTAAAAATTTAACCTTTTTATAATATTATTATAGAAATAGGTTGCGATTTTTTTTAATGTAATGAGAAACGATTTGAATATTGACAATAAGCTATACTGTTATTGTAAAAGAGAAAGATTTCATGCCCTGTTATCAGTCTTTATGGGATTGGCACAGTGTATCCAACTCTTCTATTGCTCTCTATCCATCGACATTCATCTCCATCGCCTTCTTAACGCCTTACTTACTTTTTCTATACCTCGTCAATGTTCGATTGATTTATTTTTGACGCTCACTGATGTTTTTACCTTCGATAGTCCATCTAAACTTGTAACTAGTTTGTTAGTGACAAGCGTAAGTAAACAAGACGGACCTGTCCACGTGTCACTTTAAAAATAAAACATAATTCGCGAACGACCCTTATTATTACCTCACTCGCTATTCCGTCAAATTCCGACGCTTTCGCTTTTGACGTCAATGAGTTTGTGACGTGTATACACGAAGACAGGTTACCGACGTCTCGGACACAATGAGCTCCTTTTTTACTGTTATTAAACTTTTATAATAATAGAATAGACTTGTGAGCAATTTATTTAAATGGTGGAACAAATTTAATATCAAAAATGTTTCAAGGTAGTAACTACTTGCCGTTGCGATTTCATTATGTATGTGCACTTCTATTAGTTTGTAAAATCTAATCCAATATCATATTGAGTAGTTTTCCACTGTAAAAAACCGGTAGTCAAATACATAACTTTTTTATTCTTAATTCTTGCAAAGCACTTTCATGGTACCGAAGTCTGTTCTAAATATTTTTTTTACAATTAAACCTTTATGTCAATATGTTTACCAATTTCGGGTAATATATCACGTTTATTTATTTTATCCGACCGGCGACCGGTCCCCTGTCTGCAAATGGGATTGGAACTCTATAACCGTCTGCGGTTTACCTTACCGGAAAACTTATATCACCGATGAAGATAAACCATACCTAAAATAGTGTTTTTCATTGCCAATAAAATAATTAACATAAAATTTATAGTTTTTAATATTCTGAACTTCATTAGAATGCTAGGAAAGTAGTAGAATTTTAAAAAGCAGATTATTTTCAAAAGCAGTGTTCCGATTAGAAAAAGTTTACCGGTTTTTTAATCGTTAATTTATTTATTTGTTCGAGAGAGGAGCCTAAGAAAAGATTAAATGAGAAAACTTAAGAAGAATAAGCTGTGACTCTGTGACGACGACCGACCAAGGAAAGATAAAAACTAAATAAATACCCCCACTTCGACAAAAGAAGAAATAGCATTAATTTTCATAACCTAACCGCTGGCTGAGTTTACTTATTAGTTATTATTAAAGCTGTTTTTTCACCTTCTGGTTCGCAGTCGTATTACGAAGCTCGATGTTAAGATATTCTGCGAAGGAAATATTTGAGAGAAATTATTCCATTACAACTCAAATTTAATAATACGCGTGTCGCCCAAGGCTTCCTTCCTCCATTTACGACAATAGGAAAAAAAAATCCCTGAAATTTACCTCCAGCCAGATACTTCACTAATTCCATTTCATGTCCTTTGAACTTCCGAAAATAGACGTTATTCAAAATAATTAAATTATAATGCAAATGAAAACTTCGAATATACACATTTACACAATACTACCCCTAGAAAGGTGCGTATTGACCTCCTCGTTTAAAACCATAGCAATTCCCCGTAAAATATAGAGAACTGACCCTTCCAAGTGTGGAAATAGAACACAATTCGTTTTGTCGCAGCCATAAGACGATTATAGACGACGAGGGGCTTTCATGCTATGGAAACCTGGACCAAAATCTACAATCTTCGTAGTTGCTACTTGATTTGGAATGGACACAACATGAGATGAAAGTTAGTCTTGGATTTTATCTAAAGTCAATAATAGTTTATACACTTTTGATAACTGATTTACCCTGCCATTCTGTAAAAATCCAGATCCGAATTCGAATTCACGTTATATAGCATAGAAATTCTATTGATTCCATTTTTTGTATGAAAATACAAAACAAAATTGATTGATTCATACGTGTCTCAGCTATTCTATTCGTATGTTATTTTTCGAAACTCACTTCACTTATGCCACGAAACGTTTTTACCAATTCAAGATTGAGCGGATATCGCTTTTAGAAGAGAATTCCGATACCTGAGTGAATTCAAATTCGTGTTTTAATTATTACAGAATCGCAGGGCAGGTCTGTGCAATGCATTTTACTGTACTGAAGGGAGTCCAATCGACTTGCTTCTTTATCAGTCAAAACATAATATATATTACGCAATAATTGTAAATCATATTGACTATGATTCACTTCTTATGTTGCTTTGTATCATAATCTGTTCCTTCAAACGATAAACACTTTCCTTTATAAGACAAAATACAAACAAAAAATACATGCAGATCACAAAAGCGACTAGAAATCTGGTCAAATCTTCCGCAGTCATTGAACGAATCCAGTTTCTAGGATATAGCATTATCGATATATCCTTTGGTTCGGTAAGTAGTTCCATTTCGGGCGTATCGGTTACGCAATCCGCTCAGACCGAGGGTCTGTTTTACTGCGATCGAAAATCTGATACAACTAGGACTCGGAGTCGACAGAACGGAGATTGTTATATCGATGCGTCACTGATGTTGTACGCTTACCTTATTTACTGCAGCATTTTCTTGTTTAAATAAAAAGTACGAGATAAAAGTCGTTTGATTTAATTACAAGTATTCATTGAGGAAGTAATAAATGCATGCTATTTGTTTACTCATTACAGAAATTCTCATCGAACGATCTTTGCCAATATATTAAAAAGCCTTTTATTTTAAAGAATACATCAATTGTGGATGGACCTCAAATGTTTCATATTGATTAAATTATTTGGATCGTTTGAGTAATTAATAAACACTTATTATATATTACATAAATAAGCAGTCACAAGCAAAGCAAAAAATCTCATGTATATTTGAAATATGCTAAATTTCGTGTCTATTCTACTTTATTCAACACATAACATATTTCCTGTGAGTGCGCCCGCGTAAATTTGAGCCTATGTCACCCGCATATGATCTATCTTCCCGTGAGTAATAAAATTTTAAAAATCGTCCAGTAGTTTTAAAGCCTATTCGAGTCGTTTCTAAAAGAAAACAAGCAATCAATCAAATCTTTCCATAGTGTAAATATTTTTTTCTAGTTTATCCAGTGTTGCAGTCTAATAATCAAGACACTTCCTTATTTTAGCTGGTAGAAAGCATTTGACTTGATTCTTAACGGCACCTAAAGCTTTGTACAATCCTACAGTCAAATTTTATAGATTATAAATTGATACTATGTACAGAATGTCTACTTTATATTGATTTTATTAGATTAAATTTTTATTTAAAGATGTATCGATTCGCGCGTCCATTCTTCTTCACAGTCCAAATATACATAGTTCTGCTTGGATGCTGAAACTTTTTTCAACTTCACTTTTAAATAGTACGTAATTCAAATATCACTGTCACTCGATAGTAGATAGTATACACGGGCCGAGGGAGGGCGGTGATTCTCCGGTTTTTGACGTCACAGGCACAAATCTAATGAGCTTTTAATATTTCCTTCGCACATTCCATTCTAAAAATATATTGTTGTTACGTGTGTTTATAGAAATCGTCTGATGAAAAGCATTAATGATGTTAAAAAAATTACCTTCACTTTTAACAATCAGTTACGAAATGTGAAAATATTTAGACTAGAGAATCTGAGACTAAAAATGTGAAATTATTTATTATCAAACTAGCTGACCCGACAGACTTCGTCCTGTCAAAAAGATTTGTAATGTGGCAGTTTTTTTGCCTACGTATTTAAAAAAATTCTCCTGAACAGAACCGTCACCCTGGTGATAGGGCGTTGTGAATAAAAAATAATTAAATAAAACATATATAAGGATTTAAAAGTAAGTAATCGCTTTATTGTTAATCATGTGAATCATAATTATTATTATTATCATTGTAGTGCTTTGTGGTATACGATGTTTTTTGTTTGATTACCTGGCGCATAGATAAACAAATCTGATGGTTTTCCAACACGGGAACAGGCAACATACAATTGACCATGTGAGAAACATGGGTTTTCTAGATTAATACCACAAACACTTAATGATTGCCCCTGGGACAACTTTTTTTTTTTTTAAATTTGATATGACTTGAAGTCAAATCCTTTTAAGCCGTACGAATTGTTTTATTGATTTAAAATTTGGATATTAAAAATGTCAGTTTTGATTCTATTTATCCAATATCAGCGCAAATTCTATTTATACTGACATTTAATAAATAAATAATTTCAGTCGTACGTAGGTGGTATTAGAGATGTAAAGGACGAGACGGAGAAGGGATTGATTGGCGGCGTGAATGTTATTACATGCCATTGTCTGAGCGAAAAGTCGTATCATGAGTATGAACATACATACACAGATCCTCATCTAAAGGAGGGCATCCGGGCAATAGACCAGAGGGGCGGAGATCAATGGATGAAATTACTAATTCTCTTGGTGAAAAAGTGTCAAAAGATTTAACTGTTTGTTTGGCTCCGAAACTATGGGACCAATTTAAAAAAAATCTTGTATATTTTTGTATAATAGTATTTTAATTAGAGTTTCCACGGGAACAACCTAGGTTCCCAAGAGGCCTTGATTACTTTAATACGACGTCTTTTACGACTTACACAGAATTTAATATAAACATAGGTTTAAATGTCAAAATGTATAATTGTCAAATAATAAAGTGTCGAGTAAATGTAACAATGTATATATTATAGCACCTCCCTCCATATATGAATATCATTTTACTCCCGAACACAGCAAAGGTCTCGATTTGAATAAACCCACTTTACTACGGTGTAGGGTTGCAACATATATCTCAGAGTTACAAAAATGTTATGGGGTGATGAAAATTGTATGATGAATATACAAAATTTAAGTTTGTACATACATACATTCGGTTGCACCTCATGTTCAATATAGTGTTTATATTTTAACTTAATTTCAAGATATCAGTCTAAATATGTTTTTCATTCAATATATCTCAATTATATTTTTGTACACTTTATTAAATTAATAAAATAAATATGCTAAAAATACATGAAACAAGTAACAAACCTATATTTTAAAAGAGTCCAAAATGTATTGTTAATATTATAATAGCGGCAACCCTACCGTTAGGGTTGTTTCTAAATCTTCCGCAATTCGGAATCCCCGACTTTGCGATCGTTTTTATGAGTACCGGGAAAATTGCACCGTTATCCTGCTAATATGGACCTTCCTGGTGGACTTAATTTTAGCTGTATACTCGATTAATTCATCCACTAAGGCAGTGGTTCTCAATCATTTTAGCTGATATAAATTTTGAAACTCGAAACCCTGACTAATTTACTTTATGAAATAATAGGATTTAATAAAGATCATTATTTCGCACAGCGTCTTTCGCTCGACATTGTAATTGTGCCTCTTAGTCGCGTTTGCGTTCGAGAGTAAGGGGGCTGGTCGTAGGAGAAAGTCCTGGTTACATAATGTAATCGAATTGACAGGTATCAATAGCGTTGTCGAGTTCTTTCGCCTTGCCCAGGATAGAACGAAGTACGAGAAGCTGACTATCAACCTCCAGTACTTACGGAGGCACCTAAATTAGAATTTAATTTTGCTCTCTGTATTTCGGATTGATTCAAAACACAGAACATAGAAAGAGATTCAAAATTTTCAAACTAGCTTAGTCTTTTTCGCGATAAACATACTATGAAGATGTTCTGTTGCGATATAAAAGAAATATAAACAATCAAATAAGCAGAATAAAATTCTGTCTTTCAATTGTTTCAGTCGAGCGTAAGGGTTACGTTTATTGTGTCAGCATAATGGTTTTATATCGTTTATCCGCTTAACGTGACAGTGCGTCCTCGGCCAGCCGCCCTATTTATTGCTTGTTGTCTATTGATAGCTAGTTATATAGCTTTACGTCAACGGATTTGTCCGCGTGGTTTTCCCGTTTTTGCAACATTTCGCAATGCTGCTCCACTCCTATTAATCAGCGTGATATTATATAGCTTCCTCAATAAGTGGACTATTCAATACAAAAATATTTTTTCAATTCTAACCAGTAGCTCCTGAGATTTGAAATCTTCGGCCGTATAAATAAATAAGTAATAAGTATACATATAACCCTCCGCCACGACTCACAAATGAGGAAGTATTAAAAAAAAAACATTAGTTCCCGAAATGAAACTAGATGTCACTACAGTACTTTCTTGATTTCTCCATGACAACCCTTCCGGTTTTCTTTCATGTATAAAACCAAATTAGTTTTCAAAACTCAATAAACAACTGAAATTCTATTTGTACTTTTTCGTATTTGTATTGATATCTGAGTTTTGAAAAATTTCATTGCAAATTTCAGTTTTTTAATATGTTATACTCCGTTCATTATAACATTAGAAAAAAGAAGGTCATAGAAGCAGCAGTGCAGAATATTTTATTGTCAAGATAAATTTAAAAAATATATATTATAGTTTTGTTAAAACTTTGAACGTTAGGTAGTCTGAAAGAGCTGAACAATTTTCTATTTTTTACGATACCTCGGGGTTGAGATGAGGCCAGCATTTTCTAAATTCATCTTTTACTCCCAAGCCAACATGGAACTAAAACTATGTATCTGTTGTTTTGATAAATTCTAATTGTAAGTGTATAGAATTTAGTTATATCTATGCCCAGGAAAGAAAGGTGAACAAAATGAAATTTTTATTATTACTTT
The DNA here is from genome assembly GCA_918026875.4 of Diatraea saccharalis. Lineage (NCBI taxonomy): Eukaryota > Metazoa > Arthropoda > Insecta > Lepidoptera > Crambidae > Diatraea > Diatraea saccharalis. Next base: position 19,701,635 of record OU893339.1, read on the forward strand.
ATAACATTTATTCAGACGTTAGACTATTAATGAAGCCATTGGAAAAACTTCCTGAAATGTCAAAGGTTGAGGGTAGGTAGGGCTTAGAGCGTAATTGTTGTAGGCCACTCGGGCCTGTACCGGCATCGTCCATATTTAACAAAACTTAACAACAAAAACAAAAATAAAACAATAACAACTTAATCACGGAAAACGAGAAAAGGCATTCACAATGGATGACAATCCCAGATAACTTTTTTGACAATTATGAATACATCATAGTTTGACAAAATTAAAAAGCTGTACTGCCGAAACATTTAAAGGGATAAAGCAACGTTTTAAATTTGGTAGAGTTATAGTGACATGAGAATCGTGCCAAAACATCCAACCCTGCTTTTTTAGCTCCTATAAGATGAACACTTTTTATTGTAATAGTTATTAAATTAAGTTAGTCAAATAGGTACTCAAATTTGTTTAAAAGATAGGTTAAATGATAACAATTAAGTATAGCCGTCGGTCTTAAGAGTTACATAATTATTGATATTTTGTCACAAAATATACCATAAAAAGAACCTTATTTAACTTCTGTCTAATGCTATTATGAATTAAGTATAGTTAAAACTAAATAGTAATAACTAATATAGTTGAATTAAGTCTAATGCTATTATGAATTAAGTAGAAATGGCTATCTTGGGGCCAATCTTTTCCTGCAAAAATCAACTTTTGCTAGAATCGCCATCTAGTGGAAGTGCCTTTTTGGTGCTTTTTTTTTCTTAAATAATTCCTTATTGTAATTTACATGTGGTGAGTTCCCAAACGGCATGTTTTTGACATCAAAGGCGTGTTAACCAAAAAATCACAAACTTTGAGTGGGTTTGATTAAAATAAGGCAATACGTCTAAATTTGACGTTTTCTGTCATTGTCAATTTGGTTCAGGCGGCCAATGATTTAAACCAAGTAACTAAATTACTAACGACAAACGAAACTAGTGGATATTTGTTTTATAATAAGGATGATAGGATAAATTATTTGTAAATATTGTAAAACAACAGTATGGGAGCACAGTAACGTGTACGGACATCCGTACACGTTACTGCTTATTTGTTAAATAACTTATACAAAATCTTTTTCTGACATTATTATATCGGAAACCAACCTTGATTTAGATTTATCTTATCTATAATAAATCAAAGCAACAAGAACTTGTGTTTTATCATTTATCTTAAGCTCTTCAAGTTTTGTGAAAAATATTTTTTATACCAAATAAACTAGTAGTCTAATCACATAATTTTTTTATCAAGATATTTAGTTAATTTACTTTGCGTAAGATAAATATTTAATTGGACAAATCACTTTTAGTGATAAAAAATGTTATAATATTGTTTTTTATAACTACTTAAAATTTAACTAATTTAACTTTAGTTCTAACTTTTTATTTTATTTTCCTGATAGTATTCTCAATTGACGATATGTTTATTCCACGACTATATTTTACTAATATCTATTTTCCCGCGACTTCGCCCTCTTCGTAAAACCACCCGCGTATAACGTAGATTCCCGTAGGTGAATAACTTTTAAAACCGGTACGGTAGTTTCGGAACTTATTCATTGCAAACAATATAAGTATAGGTAATTTAAGTTACATATGAAAAGAGTAATGAAAGTAGAGGAGGCGATAAACTCGGTCGTTTTCTCTCTACCTATCCCGCAAGGAATATGACGTGAAGAGATACTCAATAACTCAATAATTTATTGTCGTATAGAAGCATACGTGTAGATCAGATGTTACAAAATATATCAGTATACATGAACGTAATGATCTTGTGAGGTAAGATTTATGACAAAAGAATTAACAAAAGATTAATTTAATAGATAAATATTTAGTTACCAGGCTGAACTACGGATAGCTCACCTTGTTTTTCCACCTGTTTGTGCTATTTTTCAAACTTGACTAATGTAAAATTACTAAGGTAAAACTTTATGAAAGATAAATATGAATTATACTTTTTGACGCGAGTATAAACACGTCATGGTTTTGTTTGAAATGCTTTTGTCGTCCCAGATATGAGCCATAACGTGTTACTTTTAAAGTTCAGAATAGTTAGGTTTAATAAATCTCAATTAATGCTTCGGTGCTAAAATATGCTTTGAGAAAAAAATATTACGCAAATTCACATTGTGACTATAGTTATAAATATTATAATTTTCTTAAATTGATATTACGCACTCGATATCAAAATAAATTTTTAACATTTAATTTAGTTTTTATGTTTCTAGAGGATAAAAACGGAACACTATTACTACTGACTCCGCTGTCCGTCTGTCTGTCACTAGGCTCTATTTCATCTACCTTATTAGGTAGACAGTTGAAATTTTCACAGATGATATATTTCTATTGTGGTTCATAACAACAAAATACAATCAATATAGGGTACTCCCATACAACAAACGTTTCTTTTTTACGCATTTTGTTATAAATAATCATAAGGAACCCTCCGTCTGTGAGTTCGAGTAGCAATTTGCCGATTTTTGTTTTTCGAGCAAAACAGTTCTGTTTAATAATATAGTCATATGTTAATAATAGAGTATATTTTTAAGAATTACTTCTATTTCTTATCTTAAAAACCACCATATTTTCGCAAACGCTTGACAAAGGTATCGTGGCACGGTCGCTTAATAATTTATTAACGTGAAAAATGATTTTATATATCTACGTGTATTATTGCTATTTCTAAAACAACACTTAATAATACCTTCCGCTCGAGGGTTCACCGGTTATATCCGTCATGTGCCAAGATAAAAAGGCGACATTTTACCGTGTAACAAATTGCTCTGTACATCAGTGAAAAGTATGGAAGCTGTTCCATTCCATTTCACATCAAGACTCTTCCACACTTGGACACAACATATAAAATACTAGACTTCTAGAGCAATCGCACATATGACAATAAAATCTTTCGATATAAATAAAAAAAAATGTGATATAAAAAGTAATTTAGACCATTCAGTCAAATTAATAACATCTTTTGAAGTCTGTTAAAAATATAGTGCGTATTTTGTGAGTTGTTACACACAAGATCACACAATTTCTGCGATCAATTCTAGCAAAGAAATTTGAGATTTGTATAGATTAGTACTCTTGTAGACCATACATAAGCGGCTAAAAATTCTTTTGGTATATAATGGTAAGTGTGTACAGTTAAACTGTTAGTTATTAAATTACCCTACCGCCTTTTCGCCATAAACCATCGAGCACAGTGCGCTTTTCTAAGCACAGACGCTTGAATATTGCTTCTTTTTACGTAGTTTATATTTTTTTTTTACATGCGGTCTAGTGTGACCGACCCTTTACGGCCTCGGGCGTATCGTAAATGCAAGGCCAAGGACACACCAAGTATAATGTTGATTTGTTCGACGTTATGCGTTGGTACTTCTATATGTACGTACTTTTTAACTATCATGTGGGTGGACACATAATTTAAGTTGTAATACTTCGTGACTTAACAGGACTTTTCGTGTATTTAGAAGTAATAACTTTTAAGTTGAAGCAATTAATGGCGATCACTAAATACTTAAACCGATTAATCAAATATATTTTTGGTTGAGTTATTTAAGTGGACTACTACAAAGCTAGTCACTCAATAGGGGCTTCAAATTCTTAGCAGGAAAAGATGTTTTATTCCGGGTTATTTTTATATGTATTACATATTGCATTTATCAGTTCAATCATTACAGTATAATTTAGAAGCGAACGATCATATATTCTTGTTTGTTACCCCTTTTGAATACCTACTACGAGCGTCTCTGCATCTCGATGTCTAAATTGCGTCTGATTTGCATGTCAAGGAGTGTGATGTGACCAGTATAATGCTAGTTACTCCAGCTTGATCATGGAGTTAATTCTGTAATTTTATAACCAATAAACAAATTCTACTAATTATTGTCCACGACCCTTATTGCGTCCCTGTCAGAAATCTCCTTGAAATTACTGGACCGTGTAAGATAACACGGAGTCATAAATACGTGTTTGCCCTACACAAATTATTTATTGTTCAAACATTTGCAATGATTGGCACCAAGGATTCTGTTACCTAAGTCATTTATGTGTGTATGTGTATTTTAATTTTATTACATGTGTAATTTTATCACGAAGTTTGCTCACCCGTGCGAGCCGTTCTGTCGATTTATTGCCGATAAACCGCTTTTCATTCTTCTTTTTATACGTGAAGTGTACACAGAAATAACATTTGTTTATAATCCGCTAAAAGAGTACAGAATAAAGATTTTTATGTGTTTATGTAATAACAAAAAAAAACGACAATGTTAGTCACCACCTGAGTTGTACACTTATTTGAAGTGTCGATGTGTAATCCGTAAAAATATCGATACGATAAAATTGCGGTCACGTCTCTCAGTTACTCTGGCGTAAATGAATTCAATATTTTGAATGTATGTAGGTACGTTTAGACTATTCACGAGATGTCATAAATAATTATGTGGCAATGACGTAAGCAACGCAAGCGCATATTATCAGGTGAGCTTAACGTAAAACAGTGAGTCACCGAGGGGGTCTATTGCAGGTTCTCGATTATCGATAAAAAATATTTACTGTATCTAATTGATATCATAAATAAAACGTAATGTAATTTTTTTATATAATACTCGTAAATATAATAAACTACATAAATGCTACTAATTATTTATTTTGTCTTCCACTCTGGAATTCTTTAATAATAAGAAACTATCGTTTATACAATATACATATGAATCTTATAGATAACACAAAAAATAAACAAGTCATTTTTTTTAAATATTCCAATTTTTGAAGGTCCTTTGTCTCAGTAAAGAATCCGTAAGGATTCTACTATCGTTCCAGAGTAACTTTATTAAATTTAATAACTTAGAAAAGTTTACAAAATGAAAAATTGGGTAGTATTTTCCATTACTTTCAAGTATATATTTTAATTACTTACCTAAATAAAGAGAAACCATCTAAATTACCTAAATTGATGCTACTAAGAAATTGAAGCCCTGCACCACAGTCACGCGAATAAAGAATGTCAAGTAATTGTTATTGACAAATATCATTCAACAGGTGCATGTTAGTCTCTGTGCGTGGTACGCTAGAAATATTTAAAAGTTTATTTTTTTTTTACTGTAAATAAAACGTCATTAATTTTTTATTGAATTCGGAACTTTGATAATAGGCACCTTTGCAATACCGCGTGAATTCTCAGCCATTGATAGATAGTTTGTTAAGAGTTTTATATGTTGGAGTATTTTACTTGGCCTTGTGCTGATAAATTGCTTTGCTTTTGATTAAATTAGATTTGTACGAGCTGTATAATGTAGTATTTGAATTCTTTCAACTTGTAATAATAGTAATTAGAATGGCGGCTGCTATGAGCAATAGGTGTTTTCTGCTTTTTTTATATTTATTCTCAAATTAGTGTTCGATTCCTTTGATATTCGGTATTTGGCAACTTTTTCACTATTTGTATTCGGCTGAATTTTTCGGTTTTGGCATTCGGTTTAAGTACTTATATTTTCTTGGCTACATATCACGGAATAGAATTAAAAGACAAACTTCTTTTGTAAGATTTATGTTTTATTGAAATGAAGCATATCGAACGTTATGAACTATAGTCAACATATTTAAACTTCAAATTAACGTTTTAAATTGTTAATGAATACTTAACAATTTAAAGTGGCAAATTGACAAAAATAGAGACTTTAAAAATAGTTTAATAAGATAAAAGTAAAGATAAACATACAAATTCTAATATTTATAATTAATTAATAGTCAATTATGGAACATACACATCAAACTCTGGGCCTTCTTCGGTAGGAGTCTGTTGCGTATTATTCGGCCGATAATCCGGTTCGATTGAGCTCAAACAGAATATTATTCGGTTATCGGTTATTCGGCGCTTCTCTAAAAGTTATCTCTAAGTTTCAACATAGTTTGTTTTTAACGCTATTCTAATTTTAAAACTGAAACATGGTAAATACATCACTTGACATGAGCACTTTCACAAAAATCGAACTGGTTTTCGATTAATTAGAAAATAATGTTTTATGATTAATTTTGAGTTTATCTCTTTATCTATACTAAAACTAGTTTCTGCACGCAACTTTGTCTGCGTGGAATAGTAAATTTGGACAGCATTTCTAAAAATGCTAAAACAAATATTTTGACAATGAACTTTTATACAAACTAACCAATGGTTTAAGCTGTGTTGTCTGGCAGTCAGTATGTCAGGACACCTCCTTTTATATATGTATAGATTATAAAGAGATAACAATAATAATAGAAAGATTTATTTCTCTCCACAAACTATCGAGTGTTTGTTTGTTTGTCAATACCTATTTAAAAATGGACTGAATATACTGGACAGATTTTAAAAATTCTATCTCCTACGGGAGGCTACATCGTATGCGGGTAACGTATGCTATAATTTACGCGAGAAAACATCTAGTTCAAAATAAATAACGCTTATTTGATCACTCAACAAATCGTTTCATTTTACAAATCAAAATTTTAGTGTAATTTTATCGCTAAAGTTTTAGCTCGTATATTATTATGAATGGAACGTGCGTACGTCTAGTATGAACTTTATTATCTACTCGTCCAAGTCACTTCACAATTTGACCTTTCTACGTAAAATGTAACTTAGCACAAAGGTGCGAAAGTTCAATTTCAAAAGGTGGAAACAGGCGAGAGCAGAAATAGATCCACTTCAAATATTAGTAACGAACATGCATTGAGAAACTTCAAACGTTATAAGATGTTTGTTTGTATTATTGGAACGGTTCTTTTCTTGTAGTGTCTTAGGGACTGTTGTAAATCTACGCTTTTTTAACGTTAACTCTCCAAAACAAAGCTGGCTTTGAGAGACCGTTGCGACTGTTTAACCAACAGTATCACTAGGGTAGCATAAATTATGTCGAATTAGCTGAACGACGCTAGGGAATGATCAAACGGGACCAATTTTAAAACAAGAACACGTAATTTGTATTCTTTGATTAAATTTTAAGAATAAGCCCCTATTTTCTGGATAACATTTTACTTATATCGTTGATGAATACGTACAAGTATAATACATATTTTTAGTTATAATTAGTGTGTATCTTATTTGATACAAAAAATGTTAATCTATTGAAAACTTTTGCTGAAACAGCTATTTCATTGCTGCTACATGACCACGCTATGTTAGGTATCAACTTATTAATGTCCTATTGGATCCATTAATGATACCGTCTATAAATGAAAATCAAACACATAAATCTCGGTAAAATTATATTATATCAACATTTTTATGAATAAACTTAGATTATTACTAAGTATAATAACAAATTCCACTTGAATCCTAAGAAAAAAAGATATAATCGCTGATTTGTAATTAAATAGAGGAAAGGTTCCTGACGAAGATCCGGCTTTGATATCGCCTTAGTAAAAAAATAATAGTACTCTATAGAAATTAATGACACTTAAACATTATTATGATACGTAGCTTCTGATATTTCGGGGCCACGACTTCTTCCGGTGTATAATAGTATTCATATATTATTTTTCCATTGTCCACAGGTCTTAGCGGTTCGAAGGCGGACCTACAACACAGGCGAGAAGTTTTCGGCTCGAATCTAATCCCGCCCAAACCCCCCAAGACCTTTCTCACTCTGGTCTGGGAGGCGTTGCAGGACGTTACCCTTATCATCCTCGAAGTGGCCGCCGTGGTCTCATTAGGGTTGAGTTTCTACAAGCCACCGGAAGATCCCAGCGACTCTGGTGAGATATTTACTATTGGCATGTTTTGTGGAAACGCATAGGAATAGTTGTTTGTTTCCTTGGACAGACTTTAGATTGTTTTTCATTCCTATCGATAAAATTCTCCAAGGTGAATTGAAGATCTTTAGTTCGAATATCGATATTAATTTAGTGTCAAAGAAAACGACGAAGACATTTCTCCCACAGACGTTACTTTTATCCAAATCACCTGTAAAGTTTCATATTAACTAATTCACATTGTAATTACAATCGTTATATTCTAACATCATAGTCTCGTCTTGCCCACAATAATATATTGCCGCACTATTCAAAGTGAAATATTGACGTATCCGAAATTTTTATGGGAGCTCCCATTCTGAATTATTCAGCCTTGGGCTTTTGATGTTGCTCCCTCGCAGTTCATGTGTGCTAGTCACGTGCCATGATCGATATCTAACTGAATTACGTCGGGCATGATTTTGTAAGCCTCTTCACTTCCTATATTAATAACCACAGAAAAGTGACTTCCAATAAAAGTGAAAGCGTAAGGTATTTTACAAAATCAGACCTATACTATGAAATCTTCATCAGCGGTAAGTACATAGTGACTTGTTTAGTTCAGAATGGGACAAACTGTCGTTCTATTATACATTTACTAATATTACACCCGAGCTTTATACATTTGTCAATGTGAAATATTTCAATTGGTATAGTACTCATTGGCGTTGCATCAAAATTTGTTTCAAAAATGTTTAGCACCAAATTACTATCATTAAAAATGTTGTCAATAAAATTAGTACTTGTAGATATAGAATTAGAAATAGTTTCATCTAAATATCCAGTGTGATCTTTTCACAAAGGGACAGTCGCTAACAGAGGAGTATAATGTAATTAATCAATTAATTTTCTCTTTTCTTTAACGATATGGAATCATTAGACGATCCTGGTAAGAATATGTAAATAATAATTATTATTATGACACTTGTACTCGTTTTCCTAGAATTGGTACTCAAGATTAAACGCATATAATGTAAATTTTTAGTTTTCAAATAAATCACAAAATGTATTTGCAACTAAATCGATCATGTTTGTTGTAGATATTTGATTTGGAAGTTTTATCGTGTCTACACCATGGTTGTTTGTAAACACGTATGAACTATAACCCTACTAGTTCTATGAATATTTTGATGATATGTTTTAGATTGCTACGATAAAGACCATGGTGTTCCGACATATCTATTATATTGATTTAGTTGCGCAATAACCTTGAGTACAGTAGTTTATGCACCCCCAAGTAACCCGACGTCCCAATGTTTGTTACGTCATAGGTTTGTTTTGCCGTCCGCTTATATGCTGTATGTCACCAACAATTTTAGATGTCCCGTGAAAGCTTTTTGTTTAAACACTTACCTACTTGTCAATTTTTAAATTACTAATGTGACAGGAACGGTGTCAGTGGCAAGGGAAACTATTTAAGTAGGTGGATGTAATCGAACCAATTTCATTGGACTGGATAGATTACAATCATATTGTGAGATATTCGTATTCAGTGGGTCGGACTTAACGTTAGTGCATAGTAATCGATCAACTAGATCTGCTAATGGAGCATTATTATTCGTTTGGTTTTAAACGTTCCATTTAATTTGACATCGAATAATATTTGTGTTCTATTCAAACGCTTGAGTAATTTTAAAATGTTGGTTTGCTCTAATGGCTATTTCTGATAATCAAATCTTCATTTATAATGAAGTCACAATCATTTAGAAAAAGCTTTTAATAATTAGTAGTTAATGAATTATATTACTCCATAGATTGGATGCGTTGTGGTGGCTGACATAGAGTTCAATTGTAACTAAACTAAGGTCAGCTGCCACTTGAAACGATTAGCCAGCTAATCTGGATATATCTGGAACGGTATTGTTATAATTATATTCATCATATCGTTATTCGGAAGTTTATCGACCGATATCTCCACTTGAACTGTCATGTGACACTATTTGTCTCCTTCGTATATAATATGAGAGGGAAAAATTGTGCATGAATTTTATGCATATAATTTAACTGATATATTGTTTTCTGTTATTTTCATTAGCGTATAATATTGTCGTGATTTTAATAACGTTTTATATTTATCATATGTTTGAAAGTGCATGTTGTTGTCTCTTATAACCTGAATTCGTATTATTAATAAGTGTTGATATCATCATTAATATAGCACTACCCATTTTTAGATAAAATTGTTTTTATATTGTGTACTTATAGGTCAAACTTTTTAACATTGTTGCTATTGGATTTCCAATAACCATTATCTGCGTCTATGGATAGATAAGTAGTCTACCTGATACGAAAAACGCAAAACATGAAAGCAAATAAGCTTAAATTATTAGAGCAGTAAAAGATGATGCGCTATTCTTCTTTTCTAGACTGCTAGACTATCTAATAAGGGAACTTTTGTTTATAATTATCCATACGCCAAGTTTTCGTAACCTCAGACTTGACTGTATTTATATGTAGCAGCTATTTCTTCTTGTTCTAGTATTTCATTATCATTGTAGTTTTAAGTTTTGACAGTGCTTGCGCTTACTTCATTATGATTTCATCATTACATATACTCTTATGTTTCTCTGCTAGACCATTGCTCTGATTGATGGCCTATTATATTTTCCAGCACATCTCGATGAAGAAGAAGGCCACTACCAATGGATCGAAGGTCTGGCGATCTTAATCTCCGTCATCGTCGTCGTAATAGTCACAGCGTTCAACGATTACACAAAAGAAAGACAATTCAGGTTAGTTGATTGTGTTTGAGATTGATAATATATTCTTTTCTATGTGAAGTGAAGATTACAAAACATGTCCTGTGCGTGTAAAATCTGAAGAACTGTATATATCGATGATGAAGATGTTGTTTCAAAATAAATAAAGATGAAAGCATATGTATCCGTTTCTATGGAATAAGAGGAAAGAGGCTACAGAATGAAATTTTAGCATCACATTCATTTGCAAGGTGTAAAGAAAATTAATGATATCCGATTCCTTCGGTTATGTTAGCTATGCTAGCACCTTTACAGCCGAAATAGTGTTGTTTTATTCTTATATTAAAAGAGTCTTATTACAATTTCGCAGAGGTTTGCAATCCCGGATAGAAGGCGAACACAAGTTTGCCGTGATCCGGGGTGGCGAGGTGAAGCAGATACCCATAAGCGAGATAGTCGTCGGGGACATCTGCCAGATAAAATATGGTGATTTGCTGCCGGCTGACGGGTTACTGTTGCAAAGCAACGATCTCAAGGTACCTACATAAATACATAAATCACTATAATTGAGTAATTATCGTATTATTGTCCCCTGTGGCACAGGCTTTCCTTATGTATGGAATTAAATTGAACAAGTAGGCAATAAACCAACACGCAGTGTGATTTGGTGGGTGTTAACAACTGCAGATGCAGTCAGGACCTACTTCTTAACGTACCTTCCTAAGCCAGGAGAAGCCCGATATAGTAAATTTTTTGTCAACCATTCCATGATTGGCCCTTGCGTAAGATGCTCAACTTCCGCATCGCAGACAAAAAGTGCTATAATGCAATATGATACTGCAACACGCTTATTACTAGGTCATAGGGTAATTTAATACAATTTCTAGGCAATAATGTCCTAGGCGACTGATGAACATAGCCACTTAACTTTACGGCTGGTCCTTTAATTGAATACCGCCAGTTGTAAGCCTAGCTGTCCAATTGAACGTCTCTATTTCCACTAATTTGTTGCATTGCAACATACTGCGTTACTTTTAATTATATTTTAATTTGACGCTATTCGTAAGATTTGTCGTCATTATATTACTATTATTATAAAAATAAATAAAAGTCAATTTTGACAACCCTGTTGTAAATTGGAATTGGCTTACACAACTCGGCCGCCATAACAGGGGCAATAAACTAACGTATAAATAAACGTGCATAAATATAATATATACAGGTAATCTTTGACAGGTAGCAATAATTTCTATATTTGCCGCTTATCAGATTTGTAAATAGCCCGTGCGTCACACAGATAGGGCTGATAACCTGTCGATAGCGCAGTTTATTGGTTTATCGTATATCAATAATGCAGGTAACATCAACGCCATCGCTAATTGAATTTTATGGGGACAGTCGAGGGAAACACTAGAGGGAAATTACTTATCGAAAAATAGTTTAGAGAAGCAATAGATAGAGTGCAAGTTCAGGGAGAACAGGCAGTTCATAATTTGATCACTCTTACAGAAAATGATTTAGCCACGATAACAGTAGAGAGGGAGGTAAGGCAGATCTCGGGTGAATGAAGATTTATTGTATAAACAATTCCGCCTATGAATCTTTACAGATAGAATGCAGTAACGTGTGAACATAGCCTTACGTTATATAGTTCATACATAACGAACACAGCACTCATATTTACCACTTCTTCTTTTTATCGTTGAAGAACATTTTTTAATTGCCTGATTTCAAAATGTTTGTCTGATTCATATTATTTGCACATTTTATCTGTGTTTAAATGAAATTAATGGGGCTATTTGCTTTCATTTAGTTGTATTGAGATAGTGAAGAACTTCTTTATGTCAATTGAAGCTCTTCAAGTCGTATAAAAGTTGACATTACCCCTGATATAATGATAAAAATGTTTAATCAAAACATTTACTAACACAGATGGCCGTTGTAAGTCAAATTTGTTGCTGGTTTACATCGGTCGGGCCTTGCATGCTGTACACGGGTAACTTTTGGGGCTCATTTTCGTGGATCAAATGAGCTAGATAGCGCAGTATTTAGCGCGTTCGATCTGAGTTGCGGAAAAAAATAACTTTTCAAAGGCCAGTCCAAATTATCAATAAATCATTACCTCGTGCTCCGTGCTTCAGTAGGCATGGTAACTCATTGGTCACTTCTGCGTCTGCTGTCGTTAATACCTAAACCGTACTGTCATGGCTCATCCTCCCTATTTAAATCTACATGGAAGATCCGTGCCTTATCATTTGACTGATGATGATGATAAAAAATAAGCCCGAAAAAGCCGCCCAAACTACTCATACGCGGGGTGAGTAGTTTGGACGGCTTTTACCAGAATAAACGAGCCATGAGATCCAAACAATGTATATGTTATTATATATCTATTTATTTACAGATCGATGAATCTTCGTTGACAGGCGAATCAGACCATGTCAAAAAGGGTGAATCATTTGATCCCATGGTGCTATCCGGTACTCACGTTATGGAAGGTTAGTTCTACTGAAGTAATATATCCAAACTGCACTATGTAACGTCAACGTACATATTTCTTAAATTAAAATAAGCTCCTAATTTAAATTTAACTTTAAAATACCGCAGTCCTAGAAATTACAGGAAAAAACGGTGCACATATATAAAATTTTAAATAATACAGACTTCCATAAAGTCTATAATATTTAAAATTTTATACTTATATTTCCATAAAGGCTATATTATTTAAAATTTTATATATGTGCACCGTTGGCGTGTTTTAATAATAAATTTGCACTTAAAAGTTTAAAATGTTTATTCCAGGTTCAGGCAAAATGTTGGTAACAGCTGTCGGCGTTAACTCACAAGCCGGTATAATATTCACGCTTCTTGGCGCAGCTGTTGAGAAACAGGACAAAGAGATAAAGCAAATGAAGAAAGGTCAGTGTTGTCTCGCTCTAACGCTACCGTAGTTAGACCCCCCTCTTTAGAACGTGCTGCATTTTCTGATAGTAAAATCTGATAGTAAATCTTACCCGTTTTTACCCGAGCGCGTAAACTATAACCTGTGTACACTTTATGAGGTCCTGTAGGTAAAAGATTTATTATAACGGTCTAGTAGTTATTTAGTTTGTTTAACAAACAAAAATATCTTTCCTCTTGAAAAAACAAGTATTAGATTGTTAGATTACTAGTTGATCTAGCGAAATTCGTATCGCCTTTGAATATTTTTAGTATTTAGCAACGGTCATCAGCAGTGCTGTGCTGTTATAATAACAGCCTAGAGCCCAAAGATTTTACTTCAATGAAATAAAATTAAGTAGATTTTATAATAAAAGTTTTATTCCATTCAAGTTTACAACAGCGCTGCGTTCGTTCTCGAATTTAGCTTTATAAGCAACTTCAAAATTTCTACTCTGGTCGAGAACAACTCATTGAGTAATTATTTTTATTTATGTAGGTAGATAAAGCTGTGCCATAATTTATAACGATATTTAGAGGTGACACAGTTCGATAAAATAGATTTAAATCTTATAACTAATTCGATTTTTAGTTGATTTTAATTTGATAATTTTATAGAAGTAATGATGATTGTTAACCTGTTATTATACTTTCCACGTATATATATGATCCGGTAAATATGTTATATAACGATAAATACAATCGATAAATCCATCGATCAAGATGTCCTAGAAAGATAGTGTTAGGGAAAAATTATATCAAATAAACTATAATCAGCCGCTTATTGTTCATTAGGTAACCTTAATTCATATTTTAATAAATAAACAAAACGGAGTTATCTTGGCAACACAACTAGCTGTTCTCTTGCGACTTCGGCCGCATAAATTATAGCTTATGTCACCAGCCAGTTCTGTAGCTTCCCATACTGAAAGTTTTTTTATGATCGATCAGTTTTCCCTAAGAATACCCCCTACAAACAAAGAAACATTAAAATATAAATGAAAATGTATAAAACTATCAGAAAATGCACGCTCTTAGTATATCCCGCAAACTATAGTTGGCGTTGTCGCATACTTTGCTCATTTAGTCATAGATTACGATAGAGACCATCAGCTTTAGATATCGTGCGCTGAATCGCTGGAAAAGCTTTCGAGTTTTGAAGTATCGACCTTAACGTGTTTTAATATGGTCGATACTTGCGTAAAAAACCATGACGTGGATATATAACAACTATATTTGACACACGATTTATTGTAATGTGTCTAACATTGTCTGCAGCCAAGCAGTTTTTAATATAAACCTTTAAAATAGCGGTGGCGTCATATAGCCGTAATCGTTTTTCATCATAGAAAGTTATTGCCTTGCTAAGTAACTTTGAACACTTTTTGTGAAGAAAATTGAGCGCTCTGGCGTTTTATTTATTACGTGAGACGGTTTTGCCAGTTTAAGATTAATAAATTACAAACTATTCTATTAGTATTTGGTATTATATTTGCAAATTACTGATAAGGATCATAGCACACTTACAGGGCATGGCGTCAACCCGACGATTTATTTTCCATAAGTATTAAATCGTCTGTATATAATACACTTCCTTACGTCAATATAAAAAAATGAAATTGGCTGCTGCCATTGACTTTTCTATATTGACTCAAATTTAAATGGAAAGTAAATCGCTAGGTTGGAATTGTGCCCAGTAAGTGTGTACTTATGACCTTTATTAGTATCTTCAAGAATTATTTGTAAGAAAAAAGTAATACATCTTCAACCCAAACCCCGAAATTATCTTACGTAATAAATGAATACGATTATATGATGCCACCGCTATCTAACGGCTCAGTGTAGTCGTCTTAAGTTCACGGAGATAACAAGACAGACATTTGGTTTTTTACTTTAGTTTAGAGTCATTTATAAAAGCAACTATTAATAGTAATATTTAGATGCTGTGATAATTAATCGCACTATTTATATTAACAGCTTACCTAAAATATATCGGGTTTTCTAAATGAGCATAGTACGACTGTATGCTTGTTTGCATATTTAGCGCTAGTGATGTATGGAGTTCCCCCTCAATCCTTCCCCACCAGGGAACACCGCACCCCCTACTCTGATACAGTTTGTAGACGAAATTGGCAAAATTATATTGAATGGCAGATATTTCATTTGTGCGTTTACGAATATGATATTAATGTGAGAAATTCAGTCTTAGTTTTAATATCAGTATTGTTTTCAATGCCATATAAACATAATATCACCTTATGGAAGAATTATTTCCTATTTCCCCAATTCTTCTGCTAATTTAGTTATCTAACTATATATTCACGCTGGATTAGTTCCGGGGTAGGCAGAGAGGACCGATCACTACAAGGCAAGAGAACATTTGTTTTGACGTGGATTACTCTTTTCATACATGCTTCTAAAATCATCTTCCAATAGCACTTGGTCCATTTCATCGTCAGTTTGGTTGTTCTTTTACCCGGCATTCTTTCCACGTGTTAGAACAAGGAAATATTTCTCTTTAAGTATTTACGACTTTTCTTTGGATACGTTATAACAATGTGGATATACTTGATCATGATATTATAATATAAATTATAGTAAGTAGTATAAAATGAAACGGTTTTGGCCGTTTTTTTGGGTAATAAACTAAATTCACTACCCCGATTTCGTTTATTACACAACATTAAAACCTCGAGCCATTGGAACATATCAATATTAACATCTACGTTTAAATCATACTATCCTTCGTGGGTCTTTGGTGAATGAGCTAAAATTTGGTTCTATGCATTTGGATTACCAAAGCGAACGTGCAGATTTTTAAACAGAACTTTATATTGATTTTGCCAGTTTCGTCCGTTGATGAGATTATTTTATTTATTGGTATAAACACTCCCATGTATTATTTACTATGTGAGGTTAAAGTGAGAATGTGTTGAAATATATACCGATATTGTGTGTCCGTTTTTATGTTCATTATTGATTAATTGCCTGAACATTGTCTTGTGCGTGCATGTCACGTTCGACAAACATCGATACGTGTAACTTTTTTATTTTTTTCGTAGCGACATAGATGTTACGTTTGTTGTTTTAAATTCAATAAAAGAAATAATCTCTTATCAGTTTCATAATAATAAAAAAAAACAAAAACTTTAATAAAAACTATACATTAAAAGCAAACATTTGTAAATGCAATTAAGTAGATACGTTTAAGCACTTGCGATCAAAGTAATTGTATTATCCTTTTCTTTAAATAACTAAATTCGCAAATGATTGAACGACGATGAAGTATTACCCCTTTAGATTTAGTGCCATCGAACATATAGTGTGATCCGTTCAATGACATCCAACTTTTTTTTTCTCCACCCTCGACCCGGCCTGCTGCACGCCCACCTACATGTCGCCGATGAAAATAAAACAATAATTAAAAAATAAAATAAACAACATACACATTGGATATTGCATCGTGTAACTGTCGTGTTGACCGCATGATGTATAAAAACCGATCTATATCATTGTCATAAATGTGTATGCCTGTTTCTATTATTCGAAAAAAAATATCGAATACGAAAATCGATGAGAGTAGAAGCTAAAAAGCAGCAGAAGAAGGGATCGCAGCGCAAGAGCCTTACCGGTGGTATGTATATCCCTTTGCTACGCCCTGCTTTATACTACCCTTTCTTGTACACTGAGGGCCAGAGTTTAATATCTAATACCTATATTATTTATTAAATATTGTCTATGCTTAATATTGTAGCAATGGGCTTTTTTATGGAAAATCATAAGCGTACCCGTTATTCTGCCCTTTAGTGTACTCTTATCAACCAAGTGTAAAAATAAACTATCGAATCAAGTAGATAAATCACTAGTTTTTTGCAATGCTGTAGAATTTGTCTTAACTAATGGTTATAAACACACTTCTTAAACCTTACTAATGATACTAATGATTCTTTATCACTTTGATTGCTTAACTGATACAACATTACGATTACTAAATTAGTTTTTTAGTTTTCTGCATTTGTAGTGATTTCACTGTAGATAAACCCTTCTAATATACTATGTAATCATTTATCTTTTCTTGTGAATATAAGCTTAGTTGTTAGGCATTCAAAATGCATACTTAAGATGTAACAAAAATTTCTAAAGTCACTGCAATTGATTTTACATCACATTATTTAATAATAATATATTTGTAGATGATTATTATTTTTTTCCTAAAAGATTACACTCACCGACACGATTGTGGTACGACTTTAGTTTAAATTTATCTCTTTTGAGTTTACAATTTTGTTATTATCGAGTACATAGGTGTAAAAAAAATTAGACATTTCATTTCGGAGACGTTTGCAATCATGATATTGATATTGTTAAATATTAAGATCGTTTATTAGTAGCGTTTGTTGTGATATTTATAGTCATTAAACAACAGTTATTAGTTAATAATGACAGTTATCATAACATGGATATAACTTCATTAATTGAACGTTGCGATAATAATATTAGTATTTTTAGATAATAAAAATATTCTAATTAATTTATAATAACATATTCAAAATAACATTTGTACTCACATGTTGCTAACCGTTTTTTTTTTTGTAAGTCGCAACGGAACCATTAATTTTTTCATACCGTCCATAAATTAGGTCATGAAATTGATGGGTTTTTAACAAATTCAGTAAACCACAATTGAATGATATGAAATGTAATTTATGTTAGAATCTAATTTGAAATATCGCAAAACAAGCTACCGGTTTCCATTTATTACTATAACGACCCAAAATCACTTTTGTCGTACCACGGCGTGCGGTTAGCATTCGATGTAGACGTGATATGACATACGTGTTATTACGTGAAATCATATAGTGTTACGAATTATCACGTCAAGCCATATAGTTTAGCGTGAATCAAATCAATATCATTTATTCAGTCTACGCTATTACAAAGCAATAGTGAAAGTCGAAACTCTATGCTATCGGTTAAATTAATTCGACTAATAACGTCACGTGATATGACTTGACGTGTTATAACGTAACGTGTTATGACGTAACGTGACGTTGTACGGCGTGCAGGCGATGAGGACGCGACGTTGCCGGCGGCGGCGTCGGGCAACAGCCACGGGGCCAACCACGCGCGCGCCGACAACCACGTGCCGCCGCCCGCGGACAAGCCAGCGCCAGACACCTCGCACAAGAAGGAGAAGTCCGTGCTGCAGGCCAAGCTCACCAAGCTAGCCATACAGGTCTACGTCGTTACTGATACAGATATACGGGGAATAGGGATGACGATTAAATTTGTTTGTCTGTCCGTCTACGATTATTAGCGAGTATTCAAAATGTATTTTTTTTTACATTAATACATTTTTAATTTTATCTAAGTTAATTATTGTTAAATTGAACCAAAAAAAAAAACGTGTCTAATATTATCCAGTTAACTGAATGACGGACTAAATAGAGTATCGCTTTTTTTTTACCCAATCATCATCCCTATTCGGGCCACAACGGCCTAGTGTGAAACGGTAGGTGTTAACATCCAGTAGAAGGTCGTGGCTCGCAAGTTAGTTTCGCGGTATCTAGTGTACATACCAACTATCTCTGGGCTCTTGGTTTAATCAATTAAGAAAATGAACTATGGTGTTGTGGTACCTTAGTTTCTTTGTTCGTTCTTATCTTGGAATCTAAGCTATTCTCTTATATTTATGTAGCAGCAGTGCAGTTGAGAACAACAGCTTCTCGTGATTTCCGAAACACGGTCGAGATATTTTCTTTTTTTGAAGCCGAGGAATTAAATATTTAAATAAATAAACGAACGAACATACCTTACTGGTAACGTAATATGAAACATTTTCCAGTGTCGTAATGTAATTCAGATAAATTAAATATTTTTTTTCGTTTCCACTTCCAGATCGGTTACGCGGGCTCAACGATCGCAGTACTAACGGTGATAATACTGATTATAAACTTCTGTATCCACACGTTCGTGGTGGAAGGGAAGCCGTGGCGTGCTGTGTACATCAACAATTTAGTGAAACATCTCATCATTGGTGTCACCGTACTCGTGGTAGCCGTGCCTGAAGGGTTGCCGTTAGCTGTCACTCTCTCTCTCGCTTACTCCGTTAAGGTGAGACTAAGATAGATATAGAATCTGCACCCATATTAATATTGGTACTACGCGACTTCGTCTGCGTATAGTATAGTCTATATCACTCGCGTATGATGTAACTTCCAATAGGTGAAATTTTTTTTAAATAAGGTCTCAAAGCCTATTCGATGCTAACAAACCAATTAAGTACTCTTTATTATATTAGTAAAGACTAAAAATTATACATAAACGCTCAGTTGCACAAACGTCCGTTAAGGTTTAATAACGCTTTTAAGTTCTAATAAATGCAAATTTGTGTGGGTAATGTAGTTTTAAACTAATGACAATTTTAATGAACGTTTGTGCAACCAGTAAAAAACAAATAAAAAGGGACCAAGTATGGAATGGTTTTTACTAATGACCTGTAGTCTTGGTTAATGGTTTACCAAACCTTTTGTAGTATAGAAATGTGGAGGAAAAGGTGCATTGTAACATAACCTCTGTCTTTGAAATAATAGAGTATTTACCTAAGCATATGGAATATATTAGCTTTTCTCATTTAGTGCCATTTCGACATATTTAGAGTACACAATATCTTCTTGTTTAACTTTAAATAAAAATATTCGATCTATTGTAATTACTATGTGTTTGATAGCTTTTTAACCTATTGCTTTTAAGTTTAAAATCGTGTATTAATATGACATTTGTAAAGACTTTTATGTTTAATTAATTATCTATTCTTTTGTTATTTTCGTTTACAGAAAATGATGAAAGATAACAACTTGGTCAGGCATCTGGACGCGTGCGAAACGATGGGCAACGCCACCGCTATATGTTCCGATAAGACTGGTACCCTTACCACCAACCGCATGACTGTCGTACAATCTTACATCTGCGAGAAACTGTGCAAGGTAATTTTCAAGAAAAATCAAATAAAAATACGACATCTTGTGTTGGTGTGACACTTAATTTATCATTCGTGCAAAGGAAACTTATTATCTGACTCTATGCTAATTTTACAAGGCAACAGTTTGAAATTAAAATTAAATAAACGTTTTTATCTCTTTATTTCAAAATTGTAAAAGATTATTATATTTGATCAATTTTAGATTCACAATGCCATACTGAAAAATATTCTAAATAATGATAAATTAATTTTTATCGAAAGTTTCAATATTTGTAAAAATATTTCTTTCGGCTCTTTGGGTCGATTGCCTGAACATTGATGAGAATGCGCTCTGTAGTAGCGAAAAAGTTACAAGTGCTTGAAAGATTCGTCAGTCTTTGGTCGTCGGTTAGAGCAGTTGCCCTGATTGCGAAATGTCATTTGTTCGAGTCCCATCTCAAGAATGCCAGAGACAAAGTGGATTTTTAAGCATTTTTCATTAAGAATGTTTTTCAGTATAGCATTGTGTATGGAAAATTGATCAAATATACTAAATATTCTTTATTTGAATATCAAATTATCGAATATCAAACTATTTTACTTTTATTGACTAATTAAATTGCAGAAAAAAAATATGTTGTGTACCGATTAAAAACGTATTCTATATTTTGTTTTAACGATTATACATACTCAGTTTGAAATTATACATACCCTCCAATCCGCATTACGCCAGCGTGAAGGGCCATGGTCCATTCTCCTCCAAAAAGGCCTGAGCCTACATACATACATATACTATTCTGGTAATGCCATGCTTGATGTAAATATGGTTACTTCTGATCAAGAGCTGGTTTACCTTCGCTCGTTCTTGTCAGACAAAATACATATTATACAAAATGGAGAAAAAAAAATATGGACTATTGAAATGTGCCTGTAAAAAGCTTATTTGAGAGGTTTTTCTTTCATTAGCATGTTAACAGATTGATTTATAATGAAAATTCGCCATTGTTTCGAAGGTGACGCCTAATTTCCGTGACATTCCGTCGGAGGTGGGTGATACCATGATCGAGGGAATGAGTCTGAACAGCGCCTTTACATCAAGAATCATGGTGAGTGGTAAAGGATACAAATTATTTGTAAATAATAGACGAGTCTTTAATATACATTTTATGTACTATAATTTTAAATATAATTAACACATAGCAAGCACACCATTGACAAAATTCCAAAGACCATAACGCCATCTGCTTATAAGCATAGATGACATGGAAAAACGTGCGAAATTGAAATGTACCAAAATTTATGATAGCGTGGAGCTCAATTTTGTTAATATCTACGAATGAAAGGTTAAAATCCATATGAAACTTTTTTTTTTTCAATTTCAAATCCTTCCTCTTTTAAAAATTAGTATAGATTTATTTGATTGCCCAGAAGAAATTACTGTTACAAGGCCTCCAATTGTACAGTTTATTTTATTGTGTCCAAATTTTTGTCCAGCGTACAATAAAGAGTATTTCATCATCAGTATATATCAAGCCCTATTACTGTGTCTTTACGGTAAACTGACCCTTGCGGGCAGCGTTGAACGGTTCAGTATTTGTTTATCAGCCGTCACAAGACCCCGGAGGGCCTACCATGCAGGTGGGCAACAAGACTGAGTGCGCGCTTCTCGGGTTCGTGCTAGCTCTCGGGCAGAGTTACGACGCGCTGCGCGATAGACACCCGGAGGAGTCGTTCACGCGCGTCTACACGTTCAACTCGGTGCGCAAGAGCATGTCCACCGTCATACCGTACAAGGGCGGTTACAGGCTATACACCAAGGGCGCATCCGAAATAGTGCTCAAGAAGTTAGTACCGTTCTCTCTTTTTCTTTTTGACAGGTTTTCGTTTAACTTAAAATATTAGCAATAGAGATGACGACTGGGTAAAAAAAAGTCCGATAATATAAAGATATTAGATACGTATATTTTTTGCTTAAATTTAAACAAGAAATAGCTTAGATAATAGGCATTGAAGTTGAGGAGTGGGGGGGCTCGTGACGTCATGCGACATTTCAAATCGATGTATCGCCGTAATTTATTGATTACGCAAAAAAAAAGTATTTATTATTCTTCAATAATCTACCTGACGGACAAACAAACAATAATTGGTCGTCATCCCTATTCTAATGCATAAACTAGACTTAATTTGGGTTCAGTCTTGTCGAACTGTTGTATACAATAGCCGTCTTATTAGAAATTGAACCATTGTCCATCAGCAAATTGACAATGAAGGAAGGAAAAACATCAAGACTTATTTTGGTTGGATAGTAGTTTAAACCTGGTATCTAATGTTAGTCTTCATTTTATTGAATCTTGAAAATCGACTTATTATATTTTATTATGTAGAAATTATAATTAAGTTTAGTATACGGGGGTGTATAATTTATTTCATTACGTATGACTATGGAATAACGTTTAATTTTTTTTAAGGTTAGTTTAGAGAGCGGCACATGAGAATTGGCACCATGCATAATTAACTAAGCTGAATCATTTTAAATATTATATTCCGTATTTTTTATAATTTCAAATATATCTACACGGTGGTGCCGTTACTAGATCAGGCTATCAATTGTATATTTAAAGCAAGTACGAAATAATTATACGTATACTTATACAGATGCGCGTTCATATACGGCCACGAAGGAAAACTGGAGAAGTTCACGAGGGATATGCAAGAAAGACTGGTGAGACAGGTGATAGAACCGATGGCCTGCGACGGATTGAGAACTCTGTCCATCGCCTTCAGGGACTTCGTGCCCGGGAAGGCTGACATCAATCAGGTAAAGATCGATCTACTTGCAGAATAATTTATTTTTTGAAAGGCGTGATAGAATTTTAGCCTATCGAAACGTTTTGTATTTGCGCGAATGTTCTTTTGCTATATATAGGGGGGAAAAAAAAGAATATTATATTTAGTCCGTCAGTCAGATAATAGAAAAACATTAGAGACGTATTTTTTTACTTCAATTTAACAAGAATTAATTAAGATGACAGGCGATAAAGTCACAGTTTTGTAGAAAATGTACAAAGCCGTGACGTCATGTGATATTTTAACACAATATATCGCCGTAATATAATTATTACGGAATAAAAATACCTATTACATATTTTTCAACAATCTACCTGACGGACAAAAAAAATTGTCGTCATCCCTATTGAAGTATACACGCACATACGAAACCTTAACATAACTTAATAAAGTTTATATTCGTAATATACGTCTAGTATTAGTGATTTTATTTGATAATGGAAGCTGAACCTTTGTTATAATTTGAGATTATTTTTTATATTCTTAGGTGCATATAGACCAAGAGCCGAATTGGGACGACGAAGATAACATTGTGAACAACCTAACGTGCCTGTGCGTAGTCGGTATCGAGGATCCTGTAAGACCCGAGGTAAATAAACGGCTTATTTTATTACAATAGCTATTTAACTATCTTTATCCTCACGCGGGATCATTTCGGTGTAGATAGGACCAAATGCCATAACATAGAGTCCGGTCTAAAGTAGAAAATGGAGGTGAGATTAGTCGATCAGATGTCCACGATGGGAAAAAAAGTGGGGCGACAAAATCAATATATTAATATAGTGACTGGTGTTAATGGAAAGGGCGACGAATTAATTTTCTCCTCATTCTTCAACACAGGTACCAGAAGCGATAAGAAAATGTCAAAAGGCTGGTATAACAGTACGCATGGTGACCGGTGACAACGTGAATACGGCGCGATCTATAGCAATCAAGTGTGGCATACTGAAACCAAATGACGATTTCCTCATACTAGAGGGTAAAGAGTTCAACAGGCGGATCAGGGACGCAAACGGAGAGGTACGTACCACTTTACCTCGCCATTTTAATTCATCAATTGAGACTAGATGACACTATAGCTAATCACATCGCGGCATATAAATTTTATTTTAAAGGTATGCAGAATTTTTGCGCTCATTGTGAGATGATTATAATATTATAATTGTACTAGTACTTTTATTTAACATATTGTCAATACGTAGAAATGGCGCATGCTCATAGTAAATCAGGGGTTAATGGCAATATGTTGCACAAATTAGACTTTTAACTTTAATCCTGTCTATTGAAAAACATTTTAACATTATACCCCTGAGAAGCCGTGCTAGTTTTAAACATGTTAGATATATATTACTAAAATTCATTATTTTATTATTTCGAGTTACGGGATAAAAATTTAACGTCAATTAAATTTACTTTAAAAAATAATTCATTCAATTTCACTATATACATCATTATTGTCACTTCACAGCACTACTTGATCGTCCCGATAATTCACTTCACTAGTTTTCGCTTCTTATTTCGCTTTTATTCGCTCTTCTTTCCAGTTCACTTGTCACTGAAAGAATATCAGGACGGGTAGTCCACCGCGTATTTATAGGACTGATACCACATTTAAAACGTTCTAGGTTGGCCTCTGCCCTACCGGTATACTCAAGGCATTACCAAACAGTTCTATATCAGCTAGCCGTCCCTTTCTAAACAATATTATACATTCTAAATTTTCCTTTAACATTCGCCTCTATAATAGTTAATGCATTGTTAATAGGTTCAACAGCATCTATTGGATAAAGTGTGGCCGAAACTGCGCGTTTTAGCGCGATCGTCGCCCACCGACAAGTACACACTAGTGAAGGGAATGATAGAGTCTAAGGCGTTCGATACCCGTGAAGTGGTCGCTGTTACAGGGGACGGAACAAATGACGGGCCCGCGCTCAAGAAGGCCGACGTGGGATTCGCTATGGTGAGTATAAACATCTCTGAATTGAGAAAAGTACAAAATCTCAACTGATTATTCTCGATGACTTATTTTTATTTTTCAAAAAAAGTTCTAGTTTTTATCAAACTGCTATCAGCTGATCATTAAAATAACTAAAAACAAAAACCTGTTTCTCTTTTAAGTACAGTTTGAGACGTGCTTAACTTTAAATACTCAATTCTGAAACCTATTCTAGTGTTTACCAATTAATACCGGGCCATCAAAATGAAATACCAGGTTGCAACATTTTCATTAAGTTTAAATGAAGTTAACTCATCAAGCAATAACTTTTTCAATGCCTTTTTTTCTCACAGTTTATAAATGTGAAGTTGGGTTTTCGACACTAGTTTACCTTAAAATAAAATATAGTAACCGACTTAATATAATAAGTGGTATCTTGGGATAAAACTTTCCTTATATTCTTACCTTTTATGACCTTGGATTCGGTTTTTTTTTTTCAATAACCAGCAAAGCTCTGTCATCAAAGTACTTTTATTTATCTAATCAAGCCATGATATAACAATGTTTTGGAAACACTGGTCTATACTGATAGGTCTATCGACTAAAATGAAGACGGAATAACTATAACTAAATTGGGCAATATCAGAATTAATGATGAGACCGCCCTGACGAATACGCTGATGTGAATGATAATAAATTATAGTCACTTTTAATCTCCATAGCTATATGTTTATAATCGCTAATTAAGAAAGCAACCTTCAAACCAAAATTAACCAAATTATCATAACCCGACGTCGAAGAGACTGATGTGACCGTTGCTTTGGGGAGACACTTTATTTCTTTAATAATAAGGATCATAATTAACTCTAAAGATAGATGCAATCATAGAGTCTGTAGCATTCAACACGTGAAACGGGTCTGCACCTAAAAAGGATGACTCAAACTTTACGATGCCAAACATAATTCTTTTCATAATCACCAATTGAACCCAAATCCTACTTTGTGTGTGATATAAGTATATATCTATTTGTGCGAAAATATATTTTTCAGGGTCGTTTTCTGATTCCCGGTAAAAAAAGGAACTTTTGGATATTGTACCTTCATTAGAATAGAATAGAATACATATATTCCAGATTTCCATAATACAAGTGTTTTGACATCATCGTTCCTATTAACAGGGTATCGCGGGCACGGACGTAGCGAAGGAGGCGTCCGATATCATCCTAACGGACGACAATTTCTCGTCCATCGTGAAAGCTGTGATGTGGGGCAGGAACGTGTACGATTCCATCGCCAAGTTCCTCCAGTTCCAACTCACTGTGAACGTTGTAGCTGTTATAGTAGCATTCATTGGTGCCTGCGCGATACAGGACAGTCCGCTTAAGGTATAGTATATTGGCTCTTTTCCCGTGACATAAATTATATCCGATAACACCGGCTTATGTAGCTTCCCGTAGATGAAAGAATTTTTATGATACAAACAAAGTTAGAAACTTTATCTCTTTTTTTTTAGATTAAAAAGAGGTAAAGTTTGCTTTAAAGATATATAAAATTCTCGAGTTACAGTTATAGCTACCATACTCCGGAAAGCTTGACTGATTTTGATGAAATTTATATTTATATTCGGTAGGTTTGAGAATAGGTTGTTATTTATATTTATACCACCTCGAAAGAATCATGTCCAATTTTGACCTGAAAAATTATGTGATGTGATATATCTCAAAATGTAGCTTATTTATCACTTATTTCAGGAAATTAAATCTTAAAATAAAATCAATATAAAAATTACGAGGCTGATATTTTTAAATAGTACTATGATAACTACCCGAATGCGATTCGGACCCTAAAATGACGATTTGCTACACTACCCCAATGCGAATCAGACCCAAAATACGAATGGCACGTTTTGTTTCATCTACTACGGAAAAATATTCTTTCGTTATATAAGTTTAAAAAGTTGAAACTCACAATTACATTTTTGAATTATTTAATGTAGCTTCACAACTATTTCAAGTTTTGACAGCTATTATAACCTCAAAACATTATTTACAAATTACTAATCTCCCTGGCCGCCAAATAAAAAGATGCTAAGATATTATTATATTTTATGCAAAAACTATTTTAAATTATCACTAACGGTGGGTAGAAGCGACCTTTCAAAAAATAACAACAGGTCAATCAATGCATGGAAAGTGGACATGATTCTTTATATAGTAAAACAGCGTTTGCCGTTTCAGCTAGTATCAGATATTGATTTTGTTTATTTATTGTCATTCGACAGGCTGTACAAATGTTATGGGTGAATCTTATAATGGACACCCTAGCGTCACTCGCGCTCGCTACCGAGATGCCGACACCTGATTTATTGCAACGCAAGCCTTACGGACGAACCAAACCGCTCATCTCACGCACCATGATGAAGAACATCCTCGGGCAGGCCCTCTACCAGCTATTCATCATCTTCTCATTACTTTTCGTCGGTCAGTGCAAACTAATTTGAGATTTAATGATAGAGTTGAAAATCTTTAATACAAAACGGAAACTCGCATGACTTTTCTCGGGCGCGACCATACGATATCTCATTATTGACTCGAGTACGATTACGTTACATTACAGTAATACGTAAGCAATACTGTGGCGATTTCAAACCTAAAATTTGTTTTTGATGTCAAAATCTAATATTACCTAAATGGATGGCAAAATTAACTTGCGATTTATAATCTGTGGATGACAAGAACGGAAACGCGGGCGGACATGACGGTGCATCGTGTGCATCGTGTAATCTTATAATGTTTTAGTATGGTTTAATATATGAAAATTCTAAAATACTTTTTCCAAAAGCATTGTGTAACCAATCGGTGATGATGGTAATATTTATCCTTATAATTAATACGTTATCGTATAAAATCCCAAGGCGACAGATTGCTCAACATCCCGTCTGGACGGGGACAGGCGTTAGGCGCAGAACCAACACAACACTTCACTATAATATTCAACACTTTCGTGATGATGACCCTCTTCAACGAGATCAACGCGCGGAAGATCCACGGCCAGAGGAATGTGTTCCAGGGATTGTTCACCAATCCTATATTCTATTCCATATGGATCGGTACAGCGCTCTCGCAGGTAAGCTTATGCTTGACAAAAATGTAAATTTAACAGGAAAAACATGTAGCCTGTGCTACACAAGTTTTAATATTTTCTTTTTTCTTTTTTTTTTATCTTTTTCATATAGGTCAATGTCCCTTTTATGTCAATATACCTACAATTTGTTCACTAGTACTAAAATAAATAGAAACGAAATTACATGTTACAATAAATTCATCAGTCTTATATTTGCCGTGACAAACTTAATAAATAATTATTACGTGTAACCTTTGATGGTGCAATGGTTAACGTGAACGATATCCAATGCAGAAAGAAGTTCAGCAACTTTAGCGAAAGTCTGTCTTAGGATGGATGACCAGAAGCTAACGTGATCTTTTTGCATATTTCATAGATAATGGCACATAACCCTTCGTGCACAAATTCGACTGAACTTGACCTGTTTTTTTGGCCAATTTTCCATTGTCTTAGCACTAGGGACGTTATAGTATTTTTCACATAGCATGGTTACGGTGACGTTGGGATTTGAAGTTTGTAGTGATGTGGTAATAAAAAAATACATGTGCAAAAACTCGATATTACTGAGTTTGTTTCTATTAGAAATAATCGATTTTGAGGTTAATGTATAAAACAGGATTTAAGAAATATATTTATTCATCAACAACATGAACTCTAGTCAAAAAAATATAAAATTGTATAGTTTAATTTTTACGACAACAATAATTAAAAATTGACATATTATTATCGAATACATATTTCGATTAAAAAGATTTTGTTGATGCAATCCCTATTAAAAAAAACCTTCCAATTTTAGTAACAAGTATTTATGATTTAAACTTT
The DNA here is from genome assembly GCA_918026875.4 of Diatraea saccharalis. Taxonomy (NCBI): domain Eukaryota; kingdom Metazoa; phylum Arthropoda; class Insecta; order Lepidoptera; family Crambidae; genus Diatraea; species Diatraea saccharalis. The sequence continues at coordinate 19,730,768 of OU893339.1, forward strand.
GATGGTTAAATTTCAGTAATTATTCAGAATGGCTATGAAAAATTAATTTGTAGTTTATTATGCAAATTTAAATAAACAATACAATACACAGTTAACCAATTTTTTATAACGATGGTTTTTAATTATTTAGAAATACAAATACGTCACCGTACCCATGTCATGTGAAACGAACTTTAATATTCTGATGATGATGATGAATGTGGTCTTAGGTGGTGATAATCCAGTTCGGTGGCATGGCGTTCAGTACGGCGGGTCTGACGATGGAGCAGTGGCTCTGGTGCTTATTCTTCGGCGCGGGCACTCTCGTGTGGGGACAACTTGTCACCTCCGTGCCCACACGCAAGATACCCAAGACCCTCACGTCAGTATAACATAGTGAACGAGTGAATAAATGAATTCGCGAGTTGACTGTATGTAAAAAATAATATGTGATGTCACAAAAGTTTATCGCTATAGAATCTAAAACACTATAAATGTAATTAATGAATAACGGAATTTTGATAATACTTTACATTTAAGAATTATGATGACAATCAGAATTATTCAATATCTAAGCGCCTGATTCCCGTTGAGTATGAGTGAGACCTAATGCGTTGTATTTTACACCTTATATTTACTGAAACAGGAGTCATGTTTATTCATGCGCTATATTATTTGGAACTTTACGGCTACCTGTGTTAAGTTTTAAAACATGTTAAGTGTGCATCCACAGTGAATTCACGGTGATAGGGCTTACGGCGGATGCGGTAGCGATGGCGCGCGGTGGCCACAGTGACTAGCGAGCTAGCGTGCGACCTCAGGCATTAGAAACATTGACTAGCATATTTTACTATATAGTAGACTGATTAGAAGGACGATGTGCAAATACAAACACACACACACACACACACACACACACACACACACACACACACACACACACACACACACACATCGTCACTTCGTTACCTATTTTGTTATTATACAAATACACTTAGATGTAATTAGAAATATATTTAAGGAGGAGCCCGTCTCTCATAACACAGGGTAACCTCGTATGAGAGCATGTTTCAAACAAAAAAAAATAAAAACAAAATCAAGCTATCGATACTTTAACGAACTACGAAAAAAATATGATCATAAATACGCCAGACGATGAGATGTAAGCGGTTTGATACCAGCAACCTGCCTTAGATTGCTCGCTAACTAGGCTCGTAGTACGGCTATAACGTATAGGTAGTTACGTTTGTAAACTCCTCGTGCTATCTCGCTCACGCCCATCGCGCTAGACCGCCTTATGACAAACAGTATGGACGCAAACGCCGGTTTCTTATATTTCACGTCCGTCGTCGCCACCGCGCTAGCCCCTCACTATGGATGAGCACTATAAGGTTTGTTAACCTCTGTGATATAATAACAATAGGGTTATTGACAGTGATCAATATAGACTTATATTAAATAAAAGATAGTCATCATTTATTATTCTTGAATTCACGTTTTTTTAAAGTTTATATTATGTTTATAATAGTTTGCCTGCGTGTCACGTGATTACGCACAAAAATCTAACGCGTTTGAAGTCATACCATTTTGTCAGTGTTATTGTCGAAACTTGTGAGTTCTGATAATGACACTGACAAAGTGTCTTTAACAGACGGGTCCGATGACGAATTACAAAGAATTGACGTTATAACATGGCGGACATTAATAGATGGTCGTTTACAATTGTCAATAACCCTATTGTGAAATGTAAATAAAGAATATTTATTCAAATTTTCATATACGAGAATATATTCATTAATCGACAACATATTTAACCGTTCACGGAAATATTTCATCCTCGACTTCGACTTATTTATATTGGGTGCTTGTCACCAATGATGACCAATGAAAATCGGCCACTTATATGACTTATATATCATTATGCTATATGAGAGGTATGGTCACGATACAGGTGGGGCCGCGGGCAACCGGAACCGGACGCGATGCAGCCAGGGCCGGACTATGATGCGGACCTGGACAAGAAGCCGCGTGCCGGACAGATACTCTGGATCAGGGGCCTTACCCGTCTGCAGACGCAGGTATGCATCGTACCACCTCCAGGGGGATGAGGAAATATGATAGGGCGTAACTGGGGTCTCTTACACTCTATTTATAATTTACTTAATTATTCCTTTCAAAAGACATGCTTTACGCTGACTGTTCTAGATAAACTATGTCATAACTTTTAATGACTTCCAACATAACCAGATGTAAATGAATACTTATTTATTTGAATTTAGATACGATAATTCTGTGATAAAGTGTTGCGTAATCTATTTGAATGATTATCGGTATGTTTGAGTGTGTAAGCTATAAATATGTATATTAGCAATAAATGTGATTTAAAAAAATTATAGAAAGATGAGTATTTTTAAAACAATATGTATTTACAAATTAATAAGACATTTGAAGTTGCGATCCGATTAGGATGAGTGTGAGAATGAGTTTGAATGTCAGATTAGACAAAACGTAAGCTCTCACGAAAACCCGAAAACAGAATGTCGTATTCTAGTCCTAATAGTCACTAGGTCAGCGTAAACGAAATTATTGTGATATTTTTTTCATTTAATTATACATGACAAATAAATAATTTGATATAATCGCTTTATGTTATATAAGTTTGGCTTAGTTTCTTTTAAAATCATGCAAAAGGATATTGCAATATATTTAAATAGGCTTCAAAAATTACAATGGATGACATCTAATCATTATCATAATTCATATTGATATGTTAACAAAATTTCTAATAAATTTTGATAAGGGCAACCCTAGTTACGCCTAATTGGGAAAACGGATGAATAAGTTTTTAAGTCTATTTTTAAAATTTGTTCGTCCACCTTGGATTTTTGACGTACATCTAGATCATTTCAAAGCCTGTTTTAACATTTTCAGAGCGTTAAAATGGTAAGAGACGCTTTTCAAATGTTAATCGGGTTAGGTTTATGCATATTTCATGATTAACAATGTGTTACTTAAAAAAATTTTTTCTGAAATTTTAATCATGAAATTGTGTGGGCGCTTATTGGGATGTGTTCCGTTATTTTGTGATAAGCTTATCATTACATATCGGAACAGGAAATAAGATCAATTTCATATATTTATTTGTAAATAAAAGGCATTTTTATACTTTTATTTTTATAAAAGCCTCTGTTAATTTGAAATGCCTTTTATTTGCATTGATATGTTGACAACCGTTATAATATCACTGTTATTTTAACGTTTGCTCCCGTTATATTGGTAATAATATATAATGACAGCTGTCAACATTTATTTCATAGATGACATCATGAACTGAGGCAGTGGTTAAAGGCTGAGCATTCATGATGGGCACGCTATGACAAAATTAAACAACTATGTTACTGTAGAGGCTGTTATTAATAAAAAACTTATACAAGCCTCATACCGTAACAAAAATAAGTCAAATAAAAAAAAACATCAATTAAAATTGAATTTAAATAGTTACAAAATAAAAAGGAATATAGGAGTGGCAGGATACGTTCGTGCTCATGAGTGAGGGATGAGTTTTGAGTTTACAGCTGATAAATATAATATGTTGTGATAAATTATAATATAATCAACAATACCACCAGGTCAACACTTCGGATACCTTGGGCATCCTGACGCTAAGTTATTTATCGACTATATTGTCCATTTTATATATTATACTTTTTACTATTTTCGCATACAAATCGAATAACCACTATTTTTTAATATTACTATGCATCCATTTATAGAAAAAAGTTATTATTGTCATAGAACAAGTATAGTTTACGCTGATTCATTTTATTACACCTGTTTTTTTGTCCGTTCGGTAAGCCGGCTCACTCGAAACTGTTTTAAATTTTTTAAATAAAAAAAATATATATATACACAGATAATATTCGATGATAAATTCAAACTTTCGATATAACTTTTTGTTACTTTTTTAGTTAATTTTTCATTTTGCCGTTTTTCTTTTCATATTTTCCACTGTACGTTTCATTTTCACACCTTGGTTTTCATTTCACTCTCCTTTTACTTCTGTTCTGATTCTAGGTATATTTTTTTAATACCTACACAGAGAAACACTTTACAGAGTAATCGTAGATAATGCTAAATTGTTTTGGCCCATACTTACAGTAGTTAAAAGAGAAACTGTTCGGTCACTAATTTTTAAATTGAAATCAAATAACTCCGTTACAAAAACAATATTTAATATGAAATGAAAAAAATTGGCTACCGAGCAACATTAGAATAATATATTCCAAAAATTACTATTTCACATTATTTCCTTTAGTAGCCTGGTTTCATGACATCTTCTCGACTGTAGATTATTATTATTTTATCATTTGAATCTTTACACTTTGACTTCAATACTGTCTTATATATATATATATATACACCATATATGTATACGTATGTATTTATATATGTGTTATTATTCCGTGTCATGAGATCGGGAGTAGTAAAACGCGGCCGGCATGCAGCGTGGCCTCTGACGCTTCCCGGTTTGATTTCATTTGGTTCTAATTTCTAATGCCTAATTTGACTGTACGCCCCCCCTTTTCCCCCCCACACACACCTTTATTGGCATGCTCTATTTAGTAGGCTGTGACGATGTTACTTATCCCTCGTATATTCCCTCAAACAGTTACTATGACTTCCCGTTAGATTAATTAGATTTTGTATAATATTCCACTGAACATGAACCACAACGCGGTATGAATATGACTGTCTCTTTCTATATCTATCCTTTTTTTTACTCTGAGTCATACTGACTGTTTGATTTTTATTTTCACTATATTTTTTTTTATTTTACTTGTCTGTATTTTTTGTTATTTAGTTTTTAAGGATAGTAAATTTTATTTTTTTTTGCTTGTGATACGCCAACCCGTTTACCCCCTTGCTAATGATGTCCAAAGCAACCTAGCTGTTTGTATGAACGCCGTTGGTATAACGAAAACCGGAAAGGCTCGGCCGCACGGCGCTAAACTAACAAGCGTTACCATTGTCAATTCGAGCAGTAACATTACGCGTACTTTAATCGTTGCATTGTGATCGTTCTTGTTTTGTTAATACAGTTCATTTTAACTTTTTTATTTTTTTTGATTCGGTCAGTTACTGCCGTTGAAAGGAACGTTTATTTGAGTGTGGAGTGGATTTTTCTTTGAATTGATTAAAAAAATAAATATATATATAAAGTCTTGTATAGACTAGAGCGTAGTCAATGCGAGAGCATGCCGAGTGCTCGCGATACTAACAAATATAACACCGTCGTACCTCCCCCCTTTGCCGTTGTGTTGTCTGTGCTCATGTTTTTTTTTTGTTCAGATGATTTGTGTTCCTTTTATAATTTTGTTTTCTTTTTTGTTGTTTTTCTTTTCGTTTGTTTGTGAATGTTGTCCCATAGTGGTATGTCGGGGTGATGTCAGTAATTGGGTTTTAGTGAACCGGGCAGCGCGATGGGTCATCAGTAGTTGCCTTGCCTTGCTGTTGACAAGTCGCCTTCACTGTGTTATTTTGCGTTTTGTTAGGCTTAATGTAGTGTCCGTATTTATTTTATGTATATAGCGTAATTAATGATTACGCGAAGCGGCCGTCCGGTAAGTAATATGTTGTAGATTGAATTATTATATAAAGAGTGTTAACTTATTTTTTATTAATAAAATAAAAATCATATTTAACCATTTTCTTAGTGGTCCCGTTTAGCTTTTCTAACGTTTATTTTGTTTTACAGTTACATCGTGGAAATGTAATGTAATATTTAAATTAGTTCTGTATAGTTTTTTGGACAATTCAAGCTTTCTTAATTTTGGCTTTCTATAGTAGCGTAACAGATATATTATTAGCAATTAAGTTTATAATTCCACGATGGACTGTTCGTAAAATACTAAAACAAAGGATTCATCCTTGGCTCCTGAATAAATGTTTGTTTAATACAAAATTAACATGGCATGTTAGATCTAGTACTAAGTACTTATCGTCGATTTGCCGTCGCGAGCCGCGTACTGGCTAATTTAAAAACGAATATATAAAAAATCTAATAAAAAGTAAGTGGCATTTAAGTGTTAATCGTGATCAGAAGACATAGTATACCCTTCGTCCCCTTCCAAGCATTCGTAGGCCCCAGCGTTGTTTAGGTTTAGTATAGAGATTGTACAAGGGTAGCAAGGTCTCGACTCGACCCCCCTTCCCCGTGTTTTTCTTTTTTATTTTCATTTGTAATCTGTCTCATTTCATCTTCTGTTGTGTTTTGTTTTATTGGGTTTGCACTCTTACGAGTCATATTCTTATCACGTGACACCGGCTCCGGCCGCCAGACACGCATCAAACGACACGAGTTCAGACACACGATTCTATTGTTTATTTTGTTTTCTCTAAGGGTCTATTCTGCGTGTTGGCCTGTCCGGGACAGACGTGGGACGTGCCGACCATTCTCGAACTAACGGGGATTTTATTTCTCTACCAACTCTATAATGATTACTCTTCGAGTATCTGTTTCTTTTTTGTCTAGTTAAAGTATGTTTTAGTTCGCTCACGAAATTCATGGGTCCAGTAACTGAAACTTAAAGCCCTTATGCATCTAACTCATTGCAATAATAAAAAAAATAACTAAGTGAATTTAAATTGCCTAATATTCAAATTCTAATAATTTTAAAAAAATTGCACATCTTGGCATAAATGAATGTGTTACCACAATCTGACACTATACAAAACATCAAAATGTGGTCGAATGGGCCAATCTGACACAAAGCTGAACAAAATAGACGCCGGTGCGTGGGCCGTACGGACGCCCCGTGTCGCGTGGGCTCGGCCCGCGTCTGTCCCGTGTCTTTAGTAAAGCTAGGGCTGGTACGTAGGACGGTGTCGATTGGGGCGCGGAGCCGCGCGTCGTAGAGCGATGTTGTTGGCAGCCGCGGCCCGTGCTGGAGACCGAGGTGTAGCCGGCGGCCCGCCCGGCCCCGGCAGGACGACGCTCACGGTACCCGCACCGACCCACCCCCGACCACCCCGACCCCCCTGTACACCTTAGGAAACGCGGAGAGACATGTTTGCAAAGTTGTCAGATTCAACTTTTAGATCGACTGTCAGATTAGCAAAATTTCGTGTTAAGATTGCTTTTGTTTGTTGTTTACCGTTTCTTCCTATGTATGGGTTACTTAATTTTCTTTTGTACATATGGTATTTTGCAAACATGTCTTAAACGCACGTAGAGCCCTCGCCACCACCCTATAGACCCCTTAGACACACCCCTAGGCCCGGCCTGTAGTGACCCGCGAGCGGGGGCCGACGACGTTCATTTGTTCTCACTGTTTTTTCTTAGAGTCGTTCCTGGTTTGATTTTTTGCGTTCGTTTCACTTCTGTTGTAGCGATGGTTGAGTCTCTATTTTTTTTTTTTTTATTTAGAACAGTCGCCGATCGTTTCGTATCTTATTTGCCATTCCTTTTTCCCCCCTCCCTTGTTTTTTCTTTTGATTTATGATTTGCTCGCCACATATCGAAATGTCGCGTCGCGTCGCTCGCCGCGAGCGATCATCGTCGTGCCGCGTCGTATAGCATCGCTCGGTCATCGGCAACGCTCGGTAGCTAGCCTCTGAATACACACGGAATATCCACTTCACACGTAGCGCGTGCGGACGGGCGGGGTGCAGCTGTTGTTGTTGTTTTATAGCTGCGGGTAGTGCGCGCGTTCAAGTCAACGCTGGAGGACCTGGAGGAGAGGCTGTCGTCACATTCGGCGGCGGGGCTCCGCTCCAGACTACGCGCGCCCCCCGACATCGCCTACATCGATGACGACGCGCCCCAACTCCCGCCCGCCCGCACTGAAACCACCATATTTTAGGAACCGCGCGACCTATTACGGCTGAGATTACTACGAAACTAAAGTTTTTATTCAAATCTTCACGCCGTTAGCACACCGACGCATTCGCTTGCGAATGCGTAACATCTGCGAAACTATGCGAATTTGATTTGGTTTGAGAATGCGAATGATGAAGCCATTTGAGAAGCAAAATTTGTGATATTCGGATAGTCACCAGAAACCGAGGCGGGTGGCAACCCTGAATCCGAATCATGTACATCTGCGTAACGAAATTTTTCGCAGTTGACTGCGAATCCGTGCTGATAAGGTAGCTATGTCATAGAGCTAATAAAAGAGCGGGACAAAGCACATGCGAAACATTGCCATACAGCTGACGAAGATTTCGCAAATGTTTCACATTCGCATGCGATTGCGTCGTTGTACTAACGGCGTTAATCTGGCACGTTTTAAATTCAACCCTTTCATCGCTAGTAGGCTTTTAATGAGCTTTATATAAACAAATAAATTGAATAAAAAATTTTTTTTTTCGTTACTTTCTTTTAGCTTTCAGTTATATAATATTGTTACTACGGCGGTGAAACGGTGGATAGGTACCGAGTAAACTCAGTCGCAATTAGTTATTAGCTTATTAGCTCTGCGAGAGCGCGGATGTGATCGGGTAGCGAACCCCGTACTTAAAAGCCGCGAGCTCGGTCTCTTAGTACGTAAGTTATTGACTAGTAGGTAGGCAGCGACGCTCGATATGTTGACGTTCCGATGTTAACGTTACTTAGAACGGTGTTTCAATATATATTTTTAATAGTCTAACACTTTATTGTCGCACCAGTTTGCTGACTTAGACAGCAGACTGGGTGGCGTTCGCGTCTTCGAGTTTGTTTACTATTTATGTACCGGAGCGGTGATAAATTGTATAGGTAGTTTACTCAAACGACTCCGTTTTTGAATTAAATAATAATTAAATAATAAAAAATACTAAAAATGTAACATTTTAAATAAAATTAGTACTTTCAAATTTTTGATGAGGATTAAAAAGAGATACTTTTTTGAACATTTCGACTCTCACTAGCTTTTTGTGTAAGTAGTTTGTTACGAGACATAATTTTGATTGTAAAGTTATCTCGAATACTTTTTACGGCGCAGCTTGTGTGTTTTGTTTCATAGTAAATTTTGGGACCACTTTTAAACCCGTTTCTAACTTATTTAGTACACTGTGACGTTTCGAAAGAATATTCTATGATGGTGACTTTTTTATAGATCAAAGTATATATATATTTATGTAACAGACGTGTGTGTACCGCCTAAAGTTTAATATGAATGAGACACTTCACGCTTATCGATCATACGGGAGCTACTAAGGTGTATTTATTAAAAATACTGTCTTGGTTTGCGAATGTTATCGAGGAATATTTTACATTGAATAAATTTTGAAGCAAACATAAAGTATTTTCTTTGGACACTGGTAGTTGGCCGCCAAGTTGAGCCGGACCGCTTTATTTCAGATGTTGACGGTAAGTGAAACATAATGTCGTAGGCGTAGGAGCCGGCCGCGAGACTCCGGCGATCACGGTACGATAATTCGGTACAGCATGATTCAAAGAGATATTATTATGCACGTTGCTGACAACCTCGGTGCACATTGCCTGAAATAAAGACTCGTTTAGTCACTCGGACTGACGGCTTAGTAGATACGTTACGTCACATAACCTTGCGACGCAAGGTAAGAGCATCGCGAGCCGCCATCTTGTTTCTCGCGCAAACGAAATGGCCGCTCTGTAGTTTTTAGGTTCGAGTATATATATTGTAAAATGTACATTTTTTAATTATTATTATATATATTTTTGGTACAAATTGTTGTTTACTATGTTGATTTTTACTTATGTGCTTCGCATTTATAGTGTGATCATGCTTATGTTACAGTGTTATGCATGTATAGGTACAAGTGTCTGTGAGTATGCACAATTTGTATTTTTATTTTCTTTTTTTATTTTTTAAATACTAGATGTTTGGTAGTGATTCTCGTAACTGATATGATTTTTTTTTATAATTAGTTACGTTAGTTCTCGTTATATCGGAGTCTCATTGATGGGTTTTATATCCGAATTTTATTTAAGTTTTTTTTTTCACTCATAATAAATTATATTCTCGATATAATATACATTAACTTACCAAACTTCTAACACAATAGTATGTAAGCAGTAAAAAAATATATAAGATCTAAAAAGTCGAATATACATAATCTCCACAATTACACCAAAATTAGTAAAATAAGTAACCATATCCATTATGAAAATAAAGAAGGCTATTTAGTTTTATGTTTGACTTTTGTTAATCATTAACTCGGTTGTGTATGTACTTATTTAATAACTTGGTTTCATAATTTATTTTTTAATTTTTATGTAACAATTATATTGTTAAAAAATACATACTTAACCACCACCATAAAATCCATTTTAATATTAAAAAACTCATATAATAATAAAAGTATTTATTTAAAGGATACGGATATTTTATTTTTGTACCTCAGCGTGTCAACGGACTGATAAAATGCAAATGCAACCGCGAAGTTGCTCACATACCGGATGGTTATTTTTTTTTTAAATATTTTCTGCGTAGTAGTAGCTTCCGACACGAATTTGATATCTATTCCTTTTTTTATATATAGTAACTGCTACTGGATGCCCTCGATTGCCCCGACCCAGCTAGTGTGAATGCCCCCTATATTTAGTACAGTTAGGCACTTACCATAACTAACGAAACTGCTTTCTTAAAATTTCTTAGTCTTTACAGTTCCTCTTTCTTGTAGATTATGAGATTCTAAAGCCAAATTGATTAAAAAAAAGTTTGAAATGCAAGGCAATTAAATGTATTATAATTATTTGGTTTTGGAATGCCACTAGTTTGTTGATTGGTGACAAAGCAGTTTTGTTGGCGTAGCACGGGCGGGTAGACTGACACGTCCGTGGTGTTGTTTGCAGCAAAAGGCGGATATATTGGCCGGCCGCAGGATATTTGTCAATAATTATTTGGCGGAGCACCGAAGGATCAGCGTGCAATCCGGCGGAAGCTCCCTGCCGGCACTCAGCCCCGTATCCCATCAGAGCATTGAATAAAAAATAAACCAAAAACTAAAAAAAACTACAACATACAAAACATAAAAAAAACACCAAGTAATAAATTTTGGATATAAATATCACCTAAAAATTTATCATTGTACAAAACCCACCAAAATTTATTACGACTAGATCTGAAAAATAAGATATTACTGCCATTTAAACAATATTTATATAAATTTAAACAAAATTATGATATTCTAAAGTAAACGCCGTGGATTCTTAAAAGGTTTAAAATTAAAGGCATTTTAAAACATTTTTCTCTTAACATGTAAATGCGTTAGTAGTAAGATATCGATAAATGTTTACTAAAAATATTAGACTAAGCGAAATATTAGAATATTCGCAAAGTATATTGAATAGATTTATATGTAACTATGGTGCACTATAATTTAGACAGAGTTTGATAAATCTCTAACTTATTCGTTTTATAATACGATATAATATATAATTATTGTGAAACGAAAATTTTATGAAGTATTTATTTTTAATAAAGAATATTCTCAAAAAATTACTTTCTGTAAATACATACTACTGTCAAATACTCTCATCGTTTTACTATTAATATATACTAAAATAAACTATAATTAATTGAAAAAATAAAAAATATATATAATTATATAACATGTTATATTAATCCATGTGCCATTTTTATATAAAAACAAACTCACAATTTGTGCTACTAAAGTGCTTTTATAAACGTTATTTATAGGATGATATTTAAATTTGCTTGTTATTTGTTTATTATTTTGTTTTTGGTATGAGAAAGAATGCATTTTTTAGATATTGTGGTGTCATGGTGACATGATAATGTTTTAATGTTTAGATATTTTATTATTAATATAGAAAGCTGAATGTCTTTTTTTTTCTGTAGTTGGTCATATGTGTGTGTGTTAAACCTCGTCTATTAAACACAATTTGCTGCGCTAAATATCTTTTAATATTATTTCTTTTATAAAGATTTTGTTTTAATAGAAACAATCTATATAGCATTATAGTATATAGCTGCTCGCAAACATCGAATGCTATTAAAATTTTAGCAATAAATTGTACCTTTTTAAAGTTATATTACGATGAAACAGGATGCATGTGATCTGAAGAAAATAATTATTATATAAAAAAAATTATACTACTCTATCAGCCTACCAGTATATTACTCTATTGGTCTATCTGTATACTACTACTTATATACTACTCTATAGACTGGTGTTTTAGTAATGGTATATTTGACAGAAGTTTGCAGTTAAAGACACAAAAGAAACTTAATTTTATGGATAATAAAGACTTGTGTTTTTAATTGTATCACGATCTCCTTTTACAAAGACAATGGTGCTGTTTCTAAATGTCATTAAAATAGTTTATAATTTTACATTTAAAAAAATATCCTGCCATTATTAAAACACTCGTTTTCACGTTAACACACTTCATCACGCAACTATACCTACTCCTGGTCTTCCAAACTTTTTTCTATTTCTAATTACTCCTTTTCTTTTTCTCGTTTAATTTTCACTTTTTAAAAAAGCATCGGATCTCAAGCAAATTTAATTATCTTTCAAAATATGTTCTGTGGAATATTTAGTGATCTCATTTACATGTACAATCTTAAAAATCGTTAAATGCACATCGTGTAGTGTAAACCTTTAAATAATTGCCTGCTACATGAGTGTTAAAACTTAGATATAGTATATTATATTAAAATATACATAATATAAAATAATTTAATTAAAAAAGTAATGTCTTTACATTAGTTGTATAAAAAAACCAATGATTTTTTAAAAATCTAATAATTACGCTTATAGTGATAACCACACGCCTCATAGGAGAATCACTAAGTTTATACAATAGCTAAGCTTGATTTCCTGCTACCTTAAACTGATACTGTCTATTAACTCGTCACTTCTAAACGCTTGTCTCTTTATTGAACTTTAGTAATAAAGTATCTATACTCCAAAGTAAATTTCATTTCACCCAACTATGCCACGTGCCGGAGTTCTGCATTTATAAGGTAACTGGCCCAAAGAATGTTGTATCGATGTTGGTCCAAATGTTTGTTGTTGGCGGCCCGTGACCAACATGGGCATTGTATGTCGTGCGGTCTAGTTGGATGTTAGTAGCTTAGCGCTTACACGCTCATTTTGTTGTAGAACTGTAGGTGTCACTTAGTTCTATTAAAACTTAACTTCAGTGCATAGGCAGACGATTACCGACCTACTGTGTATGCACTGAAGGTACTTTTTTATTAATTAACAGCAGTAGCTATAGAATCTTCCATGCTGTATTGGGTTGTTAATAGTGCTACACCAATATCGAGCGATTAAGACAAGATATAATAAATATATTATCATTAAGAACTCATGTGTGTTAAACATAAAACATATTGCTTGTGTAAATATAGAATGTAGATTAGAGAATCCGCATATAAATTATCATCGATATAGATCTGGTATGTGAGCGACTACGTCGAATTAATTATATGTGCTTTTATTAGAAAGATTAGTGGCATGGATACAACAAACTGAACATATACACAGTGCCGTTTCCTACAATCCACACAGTCACACAAAAACACATGAAAATATATATGTTATAAAGCTTCGTGGAGACGCAACGATAAATGTTCTTGTAAACATCGTTATATGTTGAAATAATGTTATTATTTTATTTTTTGGTATTTTACTTTACAAACTAAACGGAGCCCTGGATGGATAATTAATGGTTAAAAAGGATATGTAAAAATATGTAGTTTTAAGTGCACACCCCATGAATGTGCTTCTTAAGGTACTAAGATGGACCCCGCTCTCTATTATGTTTTCCTACTCTGTACATTGTTCTGTTTTATATCTATCTCCTACAAACTGTTCATCGCTTTTGAGGCACTGCTTCGTCAGTCCCTAAAGAACTTTCCGTACCTTCTGATATTATTACCAACACTTTGTGAAAATGCCTTCACTAGCTGCAGTGTCGAACGCTATTCTGAAAATTAATAGAACAATACAGAGAAAAAGTAATAGAACATCACAATTTATTTTCTACTAATAATTATTATTATATTTGATAAATTTGCATTGACATGAAAAATACTTAAAGACTCCACCGGCCCCAGACACCCTATGGAGGGACACGAACCCGCAACCTTTGAAATTGGCTGGCAGACTGTCACCCGAACCGTGAAAGGTTGTGGATTCGAGTACTATCTCGGGGTACGTGGCGCTAGTGGTTTTTAAGCATTTTTTTTTTATTAAAGTTAATAATTATTTTTAACCTCAGCAACTTTTGCAGAAATTATTTTAGCAATGATGAGCTTTTTAATACGATGCAAGCGCAGTTATGGAAGCGAGATAGCGCTATACAAATTCATAGTCGTGTCTCGTTATAACAGTTGCTATTGCATCGCTATTGAGATTTCATAGTCGGGCCCCGGTGTAATTTTTTTGTTAACGTTAGAATAGTGTTCGACCAATCACTGCTGCTCTACGTTATCTATGTATAGTACCTGTTTCCGTGGCAGCCCGCCGCCGGCGCGCCGTCCTCTTCTCGTGACGTGACTCTTTACTTCATGTTCTCGTTTTTATTTTCTTTTCCATGATACCCATTGCACCCGGAAGGTCATAGGTGGCGAGTTACAAGAACGCTTGATACCGGTGCCCTACAGCAAGACATCTACCGATCAAGCTGTAAGAATTGACACAATATATGCCGGAAGCCTGCTGTTTCACTCATACGTCTCGTCTATTTTTTATGTTGACCTTTTTGTTTTTATCTTTTGTTTTTTTCTACGTTCCACTATTAATACTATCTACCTACAACTTTGTCCGTTCACAACTGTTCTCCCATTGGCCTTTTCTATGTACTGACCTCTTTGGTTTTATATTCATTTTAACTATATATGTAGTGAATGTAAAACATAAAAGTTGAAACATGATAATGATAAAGGTTAAAATGACATAAAATTATGTGGGTCAGTTTATTGCATGCATTTATCATCCATTGTGCATGTACCCTGACGCATGCGCTGTTATTCATAAGATTTTTTTTTTTATATATTAAATATTCTATGACTTTTAATCAACTTCATGCAACTTTGAATACTTTTGAATTAATAATTATATGCAACTATTTAAAGTTCTTATTTCAACGTTGTGTTGAAGTTGTGGTTTTTTTCTCTATTTCTCGGATTCATTGTACAGCTTAGACATGGTACGTTATGTATTAAAATGTGAACATCTCAAGCGAATAAATTGTAAAAATTGCTTATTTATATCCATCATACCGCGTTAATAGCCAAAACTAGGTTTCTATATTGAAGTTTATTTTAAGTTGGCATCATGTACTTATCATAGTTCTTCGTATTTATATTTTGCCTCACATAACGCACCTAAATATCAATTCGTGGGGGTTCCAACTACATTGACATCGATTAGAATTAGTAGCATCACTAAACGCCAGGGATTCGTAATGGTCTCGCTTTTGGACTCATTTCAGAATAATAAATTTAGAAGCATTTGACGCAAGATATAGCTTTTAGATTTTATAAATATTTCTCTATAATCATAGGCTAGATATACGCTTACTACAGATCGGGTCGGTTCGTACTCGGATGCGAATGGGTGGGATTTCGATGTTGCTTCGTTCATGTGCATAGTCTGTGTAACATACGGCATAGAGCTTCTCGCGTAGCCACATAGGAGGTCCAAATGCAGTCACAGACGATGCATGCACGGCACTAGACCTCGGGGTCTGTATTCAGAGGCGGACGAGAGCGATGCGTGGTACCCATTCTGTACTCCTCACGATCACTGCATGGCATGAGCTCGCGGCGACTCCGCGACACGGATCAACATCTGTGACTGGAATTTTGAATTACCTAACGCTTTCTCGCCTACTTTCTATGGCTCGGTGTGCTTTATGTTTACGAACGATTATATCACTAATGTCTGTCGCCTTCCGCCCCAATGTCACACGTGGCGTGACGGCGACGCGCAGCGTTCGTGTCGCTCTTGACTCACTAATTTTCTCACTAATTAGTATTCTTTGTAAAATATAGATATATCTAGTATTCTCTCTCTCCCCCTGAAAAATACTGTTAACAATATAGACTGTCCTTTTAGTTTGCAATAATGGTCCTTCGAGTAAATGAAAGCAGTGCTATTGTGTGAAAATACACCCTGAAACACAGGGTTGTAACAGCATCAGAGCTTCAATGAAATAAATCCTTTATTATCTATCATTTAACATAAAACTTCTTTATTTGATCGAAGCTCTGACAGCTTACAGCGCTCTGTTCGTTTCTGTATTTTCACAGAATAGCAAAGCTGATAAGTGTATCTCTTATAGTAGGCGTACTTTGAAAATAGAAAATACACTTGAGCAGTTATAAAACGCGTTTTAGAGTGTATAACTAATGATACGAATTTTAATTAAGATAAGCCACAGGACGCTGGATGTAGTTAATGTAGGTAATCTTTGAACCTATTCTATTTTCATGGTATAATGTGAGCGAGTGAGAGCGACACGAGCGTTGTGTGGGTGGATGGACAGTGGTGGAGCTAATGTGTGCGTGGCGCAGATCCGCGTGGTGAACGCGTTCCGGCAGGGGCTGGACTCGCGCGGCTCGCTGGCTGACGCGGCGCTCGCGGAGGCGCTTCGGAAGCAGACGGCGCTCTCGAAGCGGTTCTCTCACTCGTCCAGCATCGAGTACGCGGACGCGGCGCGCGACACACTAGCGCCACACGACATCGACGTCGAGCGACTCTCCAGCCACAGCCACACGGAGACGGCCGTGTAACGCCCCCCCTCCCGCCCTAACAAACACCCCGCCCCGCACATATGCAATAATTTAGCGATTAACAGTATTAAGGGCCGCACGGACACACTCGAACCGTTCAGCTGCCATCGCTCCGACGATCGTGTATAGAATCAATATTTTTGATGTAACGAGGATGATCGAGTTTCGTATTTGATTTCGGTGCGCCCGGTCGTGTGGCACCGACGCTTGCGCCGGCGCATCTGAGCATGAGTTATATTGTTAACTAGTGTGTTTAATTATTCGATTGTTTTGAAAATATTTTATTATTATACGCGCGTCGTAACGCGCGCGTCTGTTGAACAAATAAAAAAAATATTGTCTAATTATTAATTTTAGATTTAAGCGCAAGGATGAGCGAATGGGCGTGTGTTTTTTGAAAAAAAATAAAATTTTCGCATACCATCGTGTCATCTCTTACACGGAATGAAATGTTTTATATTGCTTTTGTCGAAGACACGTGTTGTGTGGGGGTGGCGGTGGGAGGGAGGCGCGCGCGCGGCTGCCTCGTCTCATCTTTTGTATAAAGTTATTTCATTTGTAGCGCAGCATCATCGTTTGTACGTACGCCGAGTGATATTATCTGGCCAGCGCGGCCTCCCGCCCACGCACACACACACTACAACTAAATTATTGAAGTATTACTTAAGGTGTTTGTTATAAATTTCAATAACTTTTTTTTTGTTTTTACGACCTTTTCCCCCTAAATCTAAGTATACATTTAAGTCATATCTCGAAGCGTAGACGCATCAACTGAAAAGTTTCTATACAAGAACCGTGAAACTGAATTCTTGTGTAAAAACCGAGGTAGTCCACTTTAAACATCTTCAAAATGTTTAAAAATAGAAATAAACATTAAATTGTATAGCTGAAGGTATTTATTTGTAATGCTAGTCTCTTATGAAAACAAAATACTAATTATTCAATTATTATAATGTACTTATTGATTATTGATAAATACTTACTTCAAGTTTATTAAACAAGATATAGTCTACGGTGTATCGAATTGATTTCGGAATTTTTTCTCTATGAGCAATAGCGAGCACGGGCGAGCGCGCACCGTCGTGTTACTATAGTGCGAACGTTCGCGAGCGTGCGTCCTACGTACGACAGTGAGTAGTTAATGTGAGCGCGCACATGCTCGCGAGCGTGCTCGCCAATTTGCACGCGATGCGCGCGCGCCGGCACCGATATAGGCGAGGTAGGATCGCAGCAGTGGCATTTTCAACTTATAACGTAAGACATGTACTTTATCAATTTAGTGACGAGTCGAAACCGGAGTCGCACCAGAGCGGGCCGTACCGCTCGCCGCCCACATGTTTTTAGTGAATAAATTGAATCAGAAACGATTTAGCGAATCGGCAATGTTCAATTTTGTATAGAACGTTTCATAGTAGCGGTATTGAGAAGTTGTTACGTTTTATTTGTGAGGCTCTTTTCGTAGCGCGCCGCTCCGAGCACCGCCGCGCCATAACAATGGCGGACGGCGGCGGACGGACGATTAGTGGCGCAACAACTATTAAAAAAAAAAACTATTAAACAATCTTGTAAGTAATTAAGTATTAGCTTCGAATCAATAAAGCCTTTTTAAAAAAAATTAGTTAAAAAATGGAACTATTGAAACTTCACATGTTTAAATAAATAATAAAAATTAGTTATGATTTCAGTGAATAGAGAGGTCATGGTATCGTTTTGTGTATATTTACTATTATTATTAATTTTTTTTTCGTTGATATTCGTTACCACGAGTTCCCCAATGAAAGACATAAATTAGGAGTCTATACTGTAATTTAATGTTGCGTGGTGACGCGCGACCTTACCTAACAATAAATTGTTTTGACACGACAGTCTGCCACTAACCATTTTAGGTAATAAGTCCCATTGTTGTATTTTTCGTCTCACAATAAATGAAATCTATTTTATTGTTTTTAAAACTGTGTTTTATTTTGTAGTACCCAGAAAATGGTAACATTTTATCACGTACTGCTAAAAACTCAGAGCCCGATAGGGTAAATGGGGGCGCTTACTTCGGTCGCCAGTGGGCATTTGGTTACAAAGGGATGGACATGTTTTCAAAGTCCATAAATGAAAAAAAAATCACACACTAAAAATATGATAACATAATATCGTGCCTCACGAAGCGGGCCCTCGGGGGAAGGAAGGCACTGTTACTTTTCTGCTCTGATTTGAAAAGTCTTAGAATCGGGGCAGCGCAAGCTGCGAAGTATTTCAAAAATTTACTTTGAGATATCAATAAGTAAAGTTGAAAATTCTACACTAACGCGGGCAGTTCATTAGACGGACATGCCGGCGGGCATGTCTGCTGACATGTCCATCTGTACTCGCTATGAGCTTGTGTAATGTTTCTAATGTAGAACCGTTGTACTGATACACAGACCTCTAGTAAACCGCTAGCTAAACGGACATGCATTTAGTAAATTTTGATTCATTGTTATGTTTTTTTTTTTTAAGTAAAAGCCTTTCTTAATATTGTTCAATATACCTACATATATTCAAGTTATTAAGTTGATTAAATATGATAATCAGAACAATTTTTTATCTTCATCGAAAATATATAACAATATTAAAAATATAGTAAAATTTGCTCGAATAATACGTCACTCCTCAGTGGGTAAAGCAATCGCCCGAATTGCGAATATTGGGGGTTCGAATCCCATTTTAGAGAACCAGGGGCAAAGTGGATTTTTTTGGCATTTTTTTAATGCAAAATTAATCAAATAAAAAAGCTATTTTAATTATGAGAAGTATATTTACATAATTAAATCTTTCCTTACAATAAAGTATCACTTTAAACTTAATACTCGAGAAATGTCAAACAATTGTTTGGGTAAGAAATAATTAATTAGGATTTAGTACCTAGTGACGTAAAAATTATTGAAAAGTGATGAGACCAGGAGGAGGTTCTGGGGGCATGAAAGGCCTCATCGTCATGTTTGGATCTGAAACATTATATAAATAAGAATTTGTATTAATAATAATACTCCACATACAAATTAGAAGGTAATTAAATAAATTTACTTATATTAAGCATAAAATCGATTTACATCAAAGAAATATACACTATCAAATTAGTTTAATTTATTTCAAAAAGTCAATACTGAGCTGAAAATGTGCATATAACGTAATAATGAAATTCCATTAACGAATTTAAAGTATCAAAATATATTTTCTCCTACTAATTTAGGTTATTATGAACATTTTTTTTAACTTTAAACTTTTAACTTTCGTGTTCCATACTGGACAGATTTGAAAACATTTTTTGATATATCAAATATATTATTTAACAGATTTCAATCAGACAAGAACAGTGCTGTAGTAACGATCTTGCTACCCTTCACATTGTCTTGTTTCATATTTATGTGTCAATAAGTTTTTATTATTATTACAAAATAATAATAAAAAAATCTACCGATAAGACGTCACACTATAAACAAATGAAAGACCGATAAATGCGACTTTATGACTCGATCGATCAATCGAAATCGTAATATTCATGTAAACTTTAATTTTGTGACTTATTTTTCACCATCGAAACTACGCTATTGATTTTTGTTGCTCCCAACTTTAATCGTACTCACCGGGTTGGAGATGCACCGGATGCCTCAGCATCGGCATTCGGGGCACGGGGGGCGCGGGGGTGTGCAGCAGCGGGGGGCGTGAGACAGTGAGGGCGAGTGTGGGGCCGGGGGCGGGCACGGTGGGGGCGGGGGGCGGCGTGGCGGGCGGGGGAGGGGGCGGCAGCGCGTCCCACAGCGGCACGTGGTCCGGGTGGGACGCGGGACACGGCCACGCGCAACCGTAGCGGCGGGACTTCTTCTTCTGTACGAAACGGGATGATGGCTAAGTTTTTTTGTCTGTCTATTACATAAATTATTGAAGAATATCAAACACTTATTTTTATATCATGATCGATAAATTACGACGATACATTGAGTTAAAATGTCACAAGACGTCACACTTTATACTAAGCTCAGGCCAGCTTGGCAACACACACCATGACACATTAATTATTAATTGTATCTCAATGTACTTACCATGTTTTTTTTTTTCATTTTTGTTGTTATTTCTTGTAATTTTTCTGTCATATTTGTAAACTGTATATAAATTGTGTATGTGATGTGTGTTGCCAAATAAAAATTCTATTCTATTTGCTACAAAGCTACATAGGGAGGCCACACCTCAATTTTACGAATTTTAATGCGATTTTCATTAAAATACAGTCATTAGAGGGGATTCTATAAGTATAATACAGGACCAAGCGGGCTAAGCCGCTGAACGAAAGTTAGTATTTTATAAAATAAGCCTGTATGAAATACAATATACTCACCCTGTTAACAGGCGGTTCTTCCACATCAGAGTCCTGTCCTGGTTTATATCCGTCCGCGAAACTGACGCGTTTTGCGCCACGATTCACCTCCGCCAGGGATTTACTAACCAGAAACGAATATATAATAATAACCAGAAAACAATATAATTAACAGTCACATCAACTTCCACTAAAACCCTTCAGTTGTTTTTACCGTTTAAACGATTAAAATAATTCACCAAAAAGCATTTTCAATAATAGTTATATTGCAAAACTGAAATTTGTATGAGGCACAAATAGATGGAATAGTCAAAAGTACGGGCTATATCCACCACATGGGTCCAGTGCGGAAGTCGTCTCTATGGATTATAATATTATATAGTGTACGGGTTTACTCATCACGCGGTCCCAATGCAGAAGTGCTCTCTATAGACTACTTAATTACTTCTCTATGGAGTACATAAACAGTACGAGTGATTACCAATCAAGCGGTACCAATGCAGTGTTCTCTTTGAATTACATAGTGTATTATATAGAAAGTCCACGCGGGCCCAATGCGGAATAATGGGTATTAACGAGTGCAGATATTGCCGGGACATACTGCTACAAATGAGAAGACTTAAAGTCTTTCGAACTACAGTCAATAAAACGTAAAATATCTTGTTACTTACGTAACTAGGATCCCTTTTTCTGGTACATCTTTGTCGTCTTCGACATCATCGGTTTCTTTAGCCACATGACCGAGGACTGAAAAAATATATTGATAAAATTTGCATTCAAAATGCTACTATTCAGAATACTACAATGTTGATATTGTTAAATATATTTAATGAGAAATGCTTAGAATTCACCAGTTATATATATACCCAGGTTTGGGGTACCTGGTACCAGGTAATGGACATTTAAATCAGCAAAGCGACTCTGTGAAAAATCCCAACCTGAATTCGAATTCACTCGTGTCCGAATTTACGTCATTTAGTAATAAAATTCTGTTGATTCCATTTTTTCTATAATAATACAAAACAAAATTGATTATACGTGTCTCAGATGTGCTATTCCTATGTCACTTCGAAACTCACTTCACCTATGCCACGAAACGTTATTACCAATTCAAGGTTGAGCGGATGTTGCTTTTCGAAATGAATTCGAACACCTAAATGAATTTCGATTTGATATCGATAGGGAAAAAAAATTGGAACAAGATTTTGAAAGTAATATCGTTAGTTTCGAAAAGGGGTCTCTCGCCAACAAATAGTTTGGAAATCCCTTGTCTTTAAAAAAACGAAGGCGTCGTCTAAAAGTATATTTTTTCACTGTGATACTAATGAAATGTGAATAGGTACCAGTTTCCCTGAGGGCGCGATCGATCCTCTCGTCTAGTGTAGAGGGGGGCGGGGCGGTGGGGGGCGACTCCGCGAAGCAATCTCCGTACTGCAGCCGATCAGACGCCCCGTATGTTACTTGATACGCCTCGTCGTAACTAACAGACATATGTATTATTATCGTTATATGCCTACTTACTATGCGAGCCAAATAAAATCGGCTTAGGTTACCAACCTCATGGCATAGCATGTAATTGTGTACAGACAGCAAAGAAAACAAAGTCCGCAGAATATTTTTTACGATTCGTTTAATTTGTTACATATATAAAATTATTAGATTCATTGCCACTATTGACACGGATTTATTTATTTTATACTTTATACACAATCGTACAAAGCCGGAATTAATGCCTTAGATAACTATGCCAAAAATTAATAAAATAAAGATTCTGAATTGATCTCTTTGTCTGTCTTTATTTCTTAAAATGAAACATAATATAATAAATAATGTATAAAATTAAACGAGGAATCAAATAAATATTCAGCAACCTTTATTTTTTTGCTGTCAGTGCTAAAATGACAGCTAACCCATGAAGTTGGTAGCTAACTCGATCATCAACACTTATTACTATTAAGTTTTAACAACAGACTCACTCAATAGAATTATTAGAAGTGTCATGTCTGTTCGCCAAGCTCTGTATTTTATACACGGGCTCTAATACACTTCTGATCGGATACTGTTCAGTGGCAGTAGAAGCAGCAGGGACAGTAGCGGGTTCCACATTCGGCCCTCCCGTCAATACTATGTTTACCTCGCCGGGTTTCAAACCTGGAAACAAAATAACACCATCATCAGCCCCTTTACGTCCCCATTGCAGGGGTTCAGACCTTCCTTATAGATGGTTAAAGAGGCCATGACTCTCTCTAAAAGAAACTTCACGATTAGTCAACAAAGTACAACATGGGATTTATACGACTTCGCTATGAAGAAGCGACCGAGCCATATTTGTTCAAAACATAAAAATGAAATGTTCCACCATCACCATGTTTAATAACCAAGAATGGTCCTTTCAGCAAGACTCAGCGGAAGGTCATGAAGCCTGATCCACCCACAGATAACCTCCAATAGATACTGCATGAATATTTTGTTAAATAAATAAAAATATCAATCTTAGCGGTGTAGAGGTAACCGAAGCAACGCTATTGGCTAGTACAAAGACACGTAGTCCGTAGTGATGGGAACCATAATGTGTTGCCTTTAATGTCGATAATTGATCGATATTATGTAAATATTACCATTGAATAACATTAAAGATATATTTCATTATATTTAATTTTTATTTAATTCACAATTTATAGCACTATAAACTAATTGATGCACAATGCATCCAACGGCAAGGTTTCAATACACGCGTACGACTAAAATCGCTAATCTTCAATCGGTCGATTGTGACAGATCGGAATTAAAAAATGTAAAAACGAATATTATTATATAAACACTGACCCCATCGCGATGGGCGCGGCGCTTCAGTGGAGGAGGCGGGCTTATCGCCGGCGCGCCAGTCACACTTGATCTCGCCGCGACGCCGGTATCGAACCACTGTCTCTATGCGTTTAACTTCACCGCTCTGATCATTCGATACTCCCTAGTAACCAAAAAAATGTTATCATTATTTTTTCTATTCATTACTGAGAATTTCATATGTTTACCGACCCCATCCATATTCCATTTAGGTACTTCAGGTTCTTATTCAAACTTATTCTCACTCACTTTAGTTCACTTTTAGACAATTTGTCATTATTTTAATCAAAGTTATTAGAAATAAAACGTAAAAATGTTGCTAGCTAGATGGGTGATGTGTTGCCAATATACTAATCTTTTTTTTTTTAGTTTTACAGCTCTAAAGTGGACTACATAGTAACAATATAAATGACAAGGATGTAACGTCACAATATAAAACAGTAAAGTAATAAACAAATTGAAAAGGGATAAATAAAAAAGTAAAAAGTAGCTCAGTGTAGCTCGATGGCGTAGTGGATAAGCATCGCAGCCCGCGATCGTTATTGTTAAGCGACTTTCGAGAAGGTTGATCACAGGATGGGTGATCAAAAATTATTATCTCGAGCTACTCTGTGGCACGATAAGCCGTTGGTCCCGGCTACATTTGCAGTCGTTATTATCCTCCAATCCGCATTGGGCCATTCATATATTAGTCCCTACAGTGAAGACGAATGATAAAAATTAAATAAAAACCAACCTGTTTGGCGACATCGCTCTGATACGCCATAGCCATTTGCTCATACATCTCGTAGTTCTCCTGATCGTAACCATCGACAAATTTATCATCACTATCCGGCTCTATACCTTTACCATAGAGTTCATTATGACTTGCATTCACGTCGTTATAGCTATAACTCATTGTTTGAAGTTGAACTTCTACATGTTTCCCAATTTCTAGATGCTTCTCTGTTTCTACACGTTTACCCAATTCCATATGTTTCCCTGTTTCAATATGTTTCTCAATTTCCATATGTTTCCCCTTTTCCATATGTTTCCCCGTTTCAATATGTTTCTCTATTTCCATATGTATTCCCGTTTCCATATGTTTCTCTATTTCCATATTTTTCCCTGTTGCAATATTTTCTATATGCTTCACCTTTTCTTTTGTGACTTTTACTTGTACTTCCTGCGGAGGTGGCTCTGGTATGCTGCGTATTGTTATATCAGCTGGCAAAGGTATATTAGTTTCGACGGGGAGATGAACATTAGTTTGTTCTATTATTTTTGACTTTTTCACAGTAGCATGTTCAGTTTGTACTGAATTTTCACATTCATCCGGTAAAGGTATCTGCGATTCTTGAAGAAGAGATATTTCTGGCGATTTAATTTCTTTCGGAGGTGCAGGAAGTTGTTCCTAAAAACAATAGAGATAAAAATGTACCTCTTTTAGGTAAAATATTAAAGTGAATGAAACCACTAATGCTAATAAATCTCATGACAAAATATTATTGCCAGTATTAATTACGAATTTCTTTTATAACATTGTTTAAGACATTTTTACTAGAAAAAGACATACCTTATTTTCAGTTTCTTTAGGTTTAATTTCAACTAAAGTTTCACAAGGCTTCTGTTCATCTTTCATTTCAATTTTATCAATTGTCTCGACTACAGCAGTATTGGTCGCTTCTGTCACAGTATCAATTTTCTCTTGTTTTATATGAATGTTGTTCCCAACAAAATCATTTTGCAACTCTTTCACATTTATTATCTCTCTCTCTTTACGCTTCTGTCTTCTAGGAGAGAAGTCATTCATCTGCTGATGCTTCTCATCATCAGTCAATCTTTCAGTTTTGATATTATTCAAAACATTGACGTCGAACAAATCTTCGCTTTGCGTCGAATCGTTGGACACATCGCGTTTCTTCTTTTTTTCTTTCTTCTTCCTCTTCAGCTGTAATTCTTTCTTCTTAATCTTCTTTCTTTCCACTTCTGATTCGGTATCAGAACTGCTGTCGCTACTGTCGCTCGACGATGACGATGAACTCGACGATTTTGGTTTCATTTTTCTCTTTTTCTGCGCCTTCTTTACCTTCGCTTGAGATTTCCTTTTCAATTTGTTCTGCTTCTTCTTTTCTATAAAATGAAAATCTCTTTATTATATTAAAACACACAATGAAAATGCTTTATTTCTAAGGTATACTCACTAATGAATACTGATGCCCACCTTTATTTAAAAATAAGTAGAAGTTCTTAGTCGATAAATGACAAATATTTACATACATTACTAACTTTAGTAGAAAGATAAAATATAACATATTATAGTAGCAAATTAAGTTATTTTTAAGAATCCATATTATCAATCATAATAGGACACCATAACCTTGTTTTCAAACGAAATAATCTAAACACACATAAAGTGACTGTATATGTACAAGGATTACCAACACATACCACCGCGCGCACAAATAAGTCGATCTTACTATAGCATATTATATTTCAATTATTAAAAAATGACCGCAAATTTACCACTGTCTTCTTTATCAGAATCGTCGGAAATCTTCTCTATTTTTGACATATTCTTCTTCTTCCTTCTTTTCTGCTTCTCTTTTAACTTTTTCTTTATCTTTTTGCTGACGTGACGCTTTTTAACCAATTTCGATTTAGTCTTTTTGATGTCATGCTAAAACATAAACAGTATTTTTACCGTAAATACATTATTTTTACACCAGTTCATCTCCAGCTGTGATTGATAACCATCACTGTTTATTAAAAATAATCACTTTAATCTATACTAATGTTATAAGATTTATTTAATTGTTTGTATGTTTGCATTGAATAGGCTTCGAAACTATAAATGAAAATAAAATATAACAATAAAAATACTATAACAATGGTGCCATTTCTTCCACACCACTCTCTCAATTTTACTAAACAAAAAAGAAACTAAAAATTGATTTGAATTGTTCCAGCGTCGCTTCACAATCACTTGTAATCATAGAAATATAATTATATCTCGGTATCTTATTAATATTATAACGGCGAATGTTTGTATGTTTGATATTTCTTCACGCAAAAACTACTAAACGGATTTTGATGAAATTTGGTATACGGATAATTCTAAATCGGAACTAACATACTTTTTATTTTATCCCACTAAAGCAGACAGCTAGTTCTATAATATAATAAAAAACAATATCTAACACATAGCATAGCATAACATACAAAACGCGTGTGCAATGAAAGTACAGGGCGAGTTCGTGACTAGCGCACGCGGCAATATCAAACGTTTGATGTCCTCTATATTTGTTTGTTAGGTAATTTCAAACGGTTTGAGCTTATCGCTACAAACGACAGCAGTGCTTTATATGTAATTTCATTCGTTTATTTTAACCCGAATAAAAACTCCCAATTCTACAAAAAAACTGTAGAAATAATATAAACATATTTTTAATGTATTTTTGATGAGTAATATAAGATCGACGGACAAGTTTAGAACGTCTGTTTAGAACAGGATGTCACATTCGTACTAATCAAAAGCATTTAGGCTGGCTTTAGTAACACGCTGAAATCGGCGCTGACAGGTTAATGTGTATGGGCTCTATACAAACGTTCTATAGTTACGCCGCCCACTCAGCGCTGAAGACCAGCGTGTACACTCACGTGGAATGGTAATGAACACAGGAGAATAGTGTGAATGCATCCAATCAACTCTACAAAAACAAAGCTAACAGAAACAAGTCCTACTGCATCGTGGTAACTTACCACTAGACTTTGCCATTTAATAACGTCTAATTCCATTAATTACTATCGCATGTCTACAAGAAATTTTGAAACAGAATAAACGATAAAACATCCCTTTCAACTCTATTTCAGTGTCAACTGGTTGAAACAGAGTTGAAAATGTACTCAGCAATTCTTGAGCAAAAGTGGATGTACATCTTTATTATTTCATAAATAATACACTGCAACAAATTGAACATTCATAGGATTGACCATGTCTGTACTCGGCAGCAATTAGCACGACACTGAAGCGAGTACGCGCTGATAGCTACGTCAGTGCGGACGGTCCGCGTTACACTAAAACCAGCCTCAGACTAGTCATTGGTACTACTTGACCATTTGGCTACTTTACAGTTATGACAATAATGTATGAAATATGTTGGAAACGGTAACTTATTTAAAAACAATACGCATATTTTATATTGCAAATATTAACTTGCGATTTATAATCTGTGGATTACAAGAATCTAAACGGCCGGACTAAAATAAAGTTAACGCCGTTGTTGCGAGTGCAACCAGTTCTTATGTTTATTGAAATGAGACGTCACGGCACGAAAGGTCACATGACTGATTGTTTCACGAAACAAATTAAATTTATAGTCTTAGTAAGTTTTAAAATAATTTTCCCAAAGCAGTCTTTATTAACCTTACTCACCTTCTTCTTAATTTTCTTCTTTTTCTTAGAGTCCTCTTCACTTTCGGAGTCCGATAGTGAAGGAGAGTGCTTCCGTTTTCGTATTTTCTCTTTCTCTGGCTTCAATTTCTTGCTAATACTAAAATATGATTTTTTATTGATAAAAAAAATGAATCGGTAAATTAAACATTTAAATTTTAATAAATACAATCAATAGCAAATCAGATTATCCAAAACTGATAAATTCCTCTAATTTTAAATCATAATTAAATTACAATTGACTTCATAATCGACTAAAAATTTTTTTTACATTCTATAATCGTTCTAAAAAAAGCAAATTTTTAAAGCATTTAGAAAAACGCAAAATTAATTTTCTTTTTGAAATTCCTTAAGAAGTGTGTATTTTCTGACTTAATAAAACACTTAATGGCTCATATCACAGAACGGATTAATCATTTAAAAGAGCTATGTCGAAAAACTAAAACGAAGGCTTGCAACATTAAAAGAAAATAAAAATTATAATATCAGTCCGTCTAATTAAAATCAGAGTATAAAATTGGTTGCTATAGATACAAATATTCCACTCTAATAACAGATGTCTTCATATATACAAAAACATACTAATCATTTCAAAAGGAAAAAACATTAACATAACAAAAAAAACATGCTATTGTCGCATTACCATTTCATGTCAGAATCTATAGGTGATGGGCTGAATTCAAACAGTTCGTCCGATACAGTATACGTATTCTCTTCTCTCCTTGTATGCAGCATAAAAATAAACTTTATTATGACATAACACCCATAACTTTAATAAACAACACTATCAACACTATATATTACATAAATCACAAATTACATTGTCACTTTCGCACCATCTTATAAATAAGAAATTTTGTAGGTTTGGATGTTTGTTATCACGCAAAAACTAATGAACAGATTTTGATGAAATTTGGTATATGAATAACTCTCAG
Organism: Diatraea saccharalis; assembly: GCA_918026875.4. Classification (NCBI taxonomy): domain Eukaryota; kingdom Metazoa; phylum Arthropoda; class Insecta; order Lepidoptera; family Crambidae; genus Diatraea; species Diatraea saccharalis. The sequence goes on from OU893339.1 coordinate 19,760,039, forward strand.
CTCGGATTAACATATACGCTACTTTCTATCACACTAAATAATGCCCTAAGCTAGTATTAAATATTTTATTATATTGCGAGGTTATTATGAAAGTCGCTAGATGGCGATATAGTATCACACAATTCTTAATCGGAAACAACAAAAAGACCAAAGACAGTGATTTGCGGTCCTATACACGTAATATTATATAATATAACTGAATACACAGTTCAAATAAATTTAATTTCCAAAACTTTTATAATAAAAGAAACACAGAACACCTGAAAATAGACTAATACACTTACTAATTATCGAAACCTTATATACTTTAATTAGATCAGAAATAGGAATATATATCAAAGACAATTTGGTTGATCGTTGCAAAATATTAAAGTACGTAGCAACATCTAGTTCGATTTCGAAATTATTTTTTTATTATTCGTTGTTGTAAACTTAAAAAAAAACCTATAAAAAACAAATTTTACTTACGTCTTTTCTACTTCTTCCTCCACATCAGACTCCTGACTCCAACCTTCACTGCTTAGCTTAATTTTCTTTGCTTTCTTCTTTTCCTCCGCCTCCTTCTCGACATCTTCTACCTTCTTCTTTTTTCTACTGTCCTGTCTACCAGACTTGTCGGGAGTAGTGCTCCGGGGTTGCTCAGTAGGCTCAGCTACTTCGGGCCATACCGATTCTATGAACCTGTGTAAATATTTATTATCTGAATTTATCTCTAATAGATATAACACTTCGTGATGGACTTTGGCATTATATTACGAACAAATTATTATGACGATTAAACTCCTAAACATTCAATTTCCTTAAAAACCAAAACTATTCAGTTTTGTTAGAGAAAATTAAGTTGTAAAATTCACTCTGCAGCAAACATAAGCAATCTGATTTTAAGTCGACATAACATGATCATCTTATGCTTATTATTTTTTTTTTTTGAAAGTTGAAAAAAAATTGATATGTATAATAATACATTTCATGCAGTTGCACCTATTGGTTAAATTCAAATTGTCGTTATATCAAAGAGAGTGGACACCTCTGGTACTCCCTGTGGAGGGTGACGTCCTGGTGTTGAGGCGTGGTGGACCGTGGGGGCTCGTCGGTCTCCCAGTCGGTGGAGACGGGCACGGGCACCGCCGCCGCCATACATCCCACGCGCGGGTACCACGCCCGGGACGACGACGACCAAGCCTCCGATATCCTAACACACAATCATTGCGGGATTTCAACAACGGGAGATGCATATAAGGTTCTCTTTTTATCGGCTTTCGGGTATAAGCATTAGGCGTGGTTTATAGATCGCTTAAGATAAGTAGAAAATTTCATTATTATAAGTAATTAAAACAAAAGGTATTTCATATTTTACATTGGCCGTATTGAAGCGCGCGTTTTGGCGATATTTTTTTCTATATTATGTATTATTTTATATAGAATAATGTTTCTAATTATTTTTGGTACTTAATCAAAAATTCTCGATAGAAAGAATAACATAGATATGTTTCAGAAGTGTTTCTGGATTCAACTGTTTATTTTTGTATGATATTAATGCTGATTAGTTCAAAATTGAAAGCAAGGTATTAAAAACTAAATTAAGTATTTAACCTATTGTTATCAGATCCTATTTTATGCTTTGAAATAAAAAAAAATCCTATTTAACTTCGAAGAAATAATTTAGATAATCAAAGAATTACAAAGGCATGTCCATATTAATGTATACATTTCAGATCAATGACCTCCAGATTATTGCTTATAACAAATGTTACATAATGTTGAATAACTCACTGATCGCAGCCGTACAATCGATCCACCAGTGTCATTTTACACATCTCCAATTCCTCATATACAACAGAACGATCCTTTACACAATTGCATCTCTTCGGGTTGATAGTATACCACAACTTTGGTGAAGTGTGGGTCTCCCTGAAAATTAATACCAATTAATGATTATTGGGTATTACCAAAATGTTCTTCATGAAATCAACCTTTTTATGAATACCATTGTTAGAACACAGGCGTTGCCTATGAAAAAAACATAGGATGAACAGAGCATATACAAAAATTTTGATATATATTTGTCATTTGCAATATTTACTTCAATCACCAGCCCTTTTACGTCCCCACTGCAGGGGCTCAGGCCTTCCTTATGGATGGTTAAGGAGGATGGGCCATGACCCTCCACGCTGGCCCAATGCGGATTGGAGGGTATTAACGACTGCAAATGCAGCCGGGACCAACGGCTTAACGTGCCTTCCGAAGCACGGAGTAGCTCGAAATAATATTTTTTTGGTCACCCATCCCGTGACCGACCCTTGCGAAAGTTGCTTAACGACTACGATCGCGGGCCGCGGCGCTTATCCACTACGCCACCGAGCTACTCCGAGCTAATATTTACTTATAAGTATTAAATTTTTATTTTATGTTGATGGGCTCAAAGTGAAATTACATTGGTCCTAACTTAAATATCCGATCACAAGTCATCACGTGGCCCGCTAAAGTTAAATTGAATTAACGTGAACTATAACTAAATACCTACTTTATGAAGCATAAAATAGTCTATACTAATATTACCAAGAGGAAAGTTTTAATTGTTTGCTTGCATTGAGTAGGCTTCGAAGCTACTGAACCGATTTAAAATTTCTTACAAATGAGAGGAGCTACATCATGCACGAGCTATAAAGCTAATATTTTTAAAGAACCGTCTTATGCATATACGTTAGTACACGTCAAATTATTCGTAGAGTTCAATGTTGAATCATCAACGGAGAATGGGCCATGACCCACCACGCATGCCCAATGCGGAATGATGAATATCATCACTACATAGTATAAAACAAAGTCGCTTTCTCTGTCCCTATACCCCTAAGTTTGCTTAAATTTTTAAAACTACACAAAGGATTATGATGCGGTTTTTTTTAGTAAATAGGGTGATTCAAAAGGAAGGTTTTTATGTATAATACAAGACCATGCAGGCGAAGCCGCTAGCGGAAAGCTAGTATCATATATTTATCAGTTCTGACGTTTGTCGACCGACACGATGCGACCCAACTTCCATCAGATATACAGCGACCCTAGTAATATTTATTAAACAGGTTGTTATTTTATAAGAAAGAAATAAAAAATTGCAAGAACAATACAACCAGGATAAAATCTTATACCTTTGCTGTATCCTTCTCTTAATTTCATAAACAAATGTAAAACAATATCAAAATATAAACAACTATTCGTCCGAATTAACATGACACCTGAAAGTTTTTTTGTTTTAATTCAACATACACAAAATTTCATCTATTTTTGAAATGCTAATGAGACTCCAAAGAAACGCTTTTTTCGATAGTTTATGATACCTACAACGGAGGTAGGTCGTGAATCTGCTTCTTATGCACAGATAATCTTCAAGGATATGATATTAAGAAAATAGGCTTGTGTCCTACAAGTAAAAATACAAATTTCTATTATATGTAAAATATTTAACAAAATAAATTTTATAACACTAATTTGGAAAATAGTACGTTTTGAAAACTTGGTAATAATTGGGAAAATATACTACAATAATTTGTTAAAATACATATGGCATTAAATTAATTACCTAAAATGTTATTAACTTTAACTTTCATTATAACAGCTATAAACAAATAACAAAGATATTATAAAGATTGCGCAGACTCCCATACGTTTTTAACTACAGTAGCACTGTGTGACGTCACTGTGCCTAAAAATTATAGGAAGTGTTAAAGACCAACTGGTAGCACTTTCACAAATTATGTTACTTCTACATTATTTCTCAGATATTAATGGAATATTTATTTATAAAAAAAGTTGTCAACTAAATTTTCCTAATTTACGTTCGAGCACATATAGAATCTTTTACATGGAAATTTCAGGTGTAATGTTAATTATTACGAGTAATATATAAACTCACTTGTAACATTTATTTTTGTCATGTCTGAAGAGTAGAGGCTGGCATATCTTCAAAACGAAGCTCCAAGTCTCCAAAGAGTCTACAGTACTCCTGGACATCTTTCGTTCGAGAGCGTCATCAAGCTCTTTTTCCACAGACAACCTAAAGTTATCTGAATGTCTACTGTCATCAGGTTTATAATCACGTTCCGACTTGTAACCGCTCTCTGTCGACTTATAGCCACTTTCGACAGACCTGTATCCATCAGAATAGTGACTCTGTTGACTTGATTGCAAATCCCTCATCCTGTCATCCAATTCTGGAGTAACTGATCCCTGACTAGTGTCCATTTTAAAGTCATCATCGTCTTCCTTAGGAGAGTCATATTCAACCAAACCCGTCCTATTGTCTTGGCTTGTGTCGTCACTCATATTCTCCTGCTTTATCTCGTTTATTACTGACTCTAAGAAATTATCATCATTTGCATCAATCACGCAATCTTTAGACATATCTTGATCATATTCGAAAAGCTTTAAGTCGATTGGTGAGTCATAAAGACTCTTTTTACTTGACTCCGGTTTAGAATACTTTTCAATTGAAGAATCTTCATCCAGTAGCTCCAAAGCGTCTTCTTCTTCATTAGGATCTATATCGTATTTGAAAGCATCGATCACTGGCTTCAATCTCTCCATTTTGGGCTTATTGACTGGACTATCAACTGATTTTGTTTTCTTTTTGAAGTTCTCTTTCAGAATCTCCATTGGTTCTTTTGATTTATCTCTTATTGAAACTTTGCCTTTATCAACACGAGGACTAGAATTGCTTTTATCATCATTATCTAAAGACCAACTATCGCAGATTAAATATTCACTAAGATTAACATCAGTTTCTTTACGGCCTATTTTTCCGTCGACTTTATTTGATTCTTCCTTTCCCTTCTTATACTTTTCTTTATCTTCTCTATACTTTTCTTTATCTTCTCTATACTTTTCTTTATCTTCTCTATACTTTTCTTTGTCATCACTATACTTTTCTTTGTCATCTCTATACTTTTCTTTGTCATCTCTATGCTTTTCTTTGTCATCTCTATATTTGTCTTTTTCTCTATCATTCTTTCTTTCAGGCTTATCATAATTAGACGATCTCTTGTCATATTTATCGCTCTTTCTTCTATCTGTCCTTTCATCTCTTCTTTCTGCTCTGTAACTACATTGATATTCTTCCTCTTTCTTGTCTTTTTCGATATAAGCGGGATCATCTTTTTTACGTTGGAAAGGATTATCGTAATCAGGCAAGAGTTTTTGATAATCAAATTTATACTCCTTACCGGCAGCTCTCGCTTTTTTTGCTTCTCGAATCAGCTCATCCACTTTAGCAGGATCTGTTTAAACATGAAAACTATTAATTTTTATGAAAATTAAAAGTAGTTGAATGATTTATAAAAAAATCAAAGATATTTAAAATACCTTATTAATCTAACTACGACTATATACCATATAGGAAGGGGTAATATGTAGTGTATATAACTTACTAACAGTAAAATCTACAACAGCTACACTTATCAAAATAAACCCAACAGAAATCAGTATAGTAAGATTCATCTAACATTGCGTGTAGTGATTCTTCATTTGCAGAGCTTTAAATTCCAACGATTACCGAATATTATAATCTGAGCCTTGTTGCAAAACAATAAGGTGCAAAATACAACGATTGTCTATTAATTGTCCATCTAAACATACTCGGCTGCCATCATTTTGATTGATCAACATTTGGCCCATTTGTAGCTCTCTGCTATTGTCTGCTGACATTGCCAACCATATTACCTGTATCTTACTGTACCAAATAGTAATTTCATCAAAGAAGATACCCCAATGCGGGCCAAGTACATCGTATCGGTATTTATAAATTTAGCCGGAATAAAACTAAATAAATATAAAATCAAATAGATTTGGGATATCTCCTTTCATCAATTGATCAAATAACATTAGTATTAAATAAGTTTTAGGACTACCTTAGCGATTGCATTTTAAATATTACCTTATAACTACTGATTAATAAAACGAATCCCTTTTACTAAGTACTTAACATTTTTCAGCAATAGTTTTTTGTAGATTTTCTTAAATTAATACTAACAATTGCACTTAAAATGAAAGACTTAAGTAAAAAATTATCATCTAATTAAAATATGTTGAATATATTACTGGAGTATTAACACTGTAATTTAATACCGATTGCCATCTGTACGATTAAATGTATGAACTGCTGAAAAATGGCTTTCAAACTACAATTTTACCATTGAATATGGCCCTTGACTTACGAGTACTGTCACCTCTACGCACACGCTTCTGTTTATGCTTGCGCTTGCTTTTTGAGTGCTTCTTCTTGTTTCTTGAAACATGCGCACGCACTTCGGAGCGATAAACTCGGAAGCTGCGCGCTTTACATACAAGCAATTGAAGCAAACCAAATAGCAAGGTAGTTCAAAAAATACGGTACTTTCATACAAAAATGTCCATTGAAATAAACATCATATTCAGATTGTGAGTCATAACATTGCAAGTGTCAAATGAAAAGTCGGGTTCGCACGAACTGAAACACGACTCGCCATGGTGTGACGTCATATAGGCAGAAACATTTCTGAATCTGTCAGATTAGTTGTAAAAGGCTGGTTACTTATTTTTACAACAGATGCCTAGATGACGCTATTCTAAAGATGGAAATATATTTTTTTATTTTTAGCAAATTCGTTAGATGGCACTATTCTTGTCTTAGGCGCCTATTTTGTACATATATAGAAATGACGTCATGAGTTTAATTTCAAGAGCAGAAAACATGTTTATTCTGATTTTTTTGTGAAAATAAATGTTTACAAGTAATTCTTCAGAGTAGAATAACCTATTGGAGATTTTATAATAATGCTTAAAATTATCTTAACTTTTGCTACAGTGTAAAACTAGAACATATGTACATATATCTAATTACTTAATTAAAAGAGTGATGTACTAAAAAAAGTATATTTTTGTTTAATTTTATTAAAGCAAACATTTTTTATTCTACTTTTATTAATCTAAGTGGGTTAAAGTCTTGAACATCCCTGAATCAATTCTTGGATGAAAAAAATATATGTTATATGTATACTTCTAGACAACTATATGGTACTGAAATATGTTCCTGGCACACACAACCAATAAATAATAGTTTTTATTTTTATTTTTAACTTAGCCATCTCAATTATTGTTTCCTAGGATTATGCTAAAGTGAGAAAGACCACTTTAATTTTAATTCAGAACACTTAATCTAACCGTAGGCATAGAATTTTTTGATGGAATATGATTGGTTGTCCCTCGATCAGAGTAATACTTGTTTTAATAACAAAGGTAGCACAACTTCCAGACCCAAAACAATAAAGAAAAAATATTTTTTCTATATTGGCCTATACCAGGATTCTAACCTGGAACCTCAGAGATAGCGACAAACCAGTGGCATAACTATAGCATTTGAGACTCATGGCAAATTCATCAGATATTCATTTTTTTTTTACTAATTGAATAATAATAAATGTCAGGAGTAAGGAGTCAAAGGAGTAAGTTAAAATAATGTTTGTATCATACCTAAGAATGACTTGATTGGAGGCATTGCCTTAGTGGGCATGGCCTGTTCGCTGGTCGCACTGGGACATATCAGCCCCAGTGGTATGCCCAGGTCAACTAGCTCCATTTTGCGCTTTATATCTTCGATTTCGGCAAGTGTTCGCTTTTGCAAGTTACTGTAAGAGTCTGGAAATGGAAACAAAAATCATCACTCACATTGATTACAAAACCTTGTAATCAAAAGACAAAAAATGGCATAACTCGGCCTAGCCATTATAAATAATAATATTCTTAATTACCATAAAAATAACAACATGACACTTATTTCTAACAGCCCTGTGCTAAGTTAGTCTTGTATTGCAGCGACCAGATCTACTGTTCACAGATACGAACTTTCCCAGATCTGTCCGTTCGTATACAATACAAAGGAGAAACAAATTTTAATGTATTTTTTTCAATTATACAATAATAATGAAAAAATAAACAAGAATGAAACTTTAACTAAAATTGTTTCTTTTTCAATAAAATAGTTTTACATCCTTATCAAAACATGAATATTCTCAAAAAATAATAACAAATTACTTAAATAAGGTTAAGGAGCATAACAAAAATATCCAGAACCTACCTTGAAAACTCTTTCTACCAGCACCTGGCTTTGGGGGCTTGGGTGGTTTCTTTTCAGCATCAAGCTCCTTCTCCGGTTTAGGTGTTGTCTTTACACTACTCAGTTTGCCAATCAACACAGTAGCACCTAGGAAAAATTTCAACTACATACAGCATTGGAAAATCAACATGTGTTATATGAATATGATTATGGCACTAAAATGATGAAAATTATACCAGTAATAATATTATGCAATAGAGAAATTATCAATTTAAGTAATGAAAATATCATGCAATCAACCAAATTTTTTATTGTGCTCTATACAATAAAATAAAAAATTAAAAGAAAAGAATATTCAACAAAAAATTTCTACTCATTTTTCCTCAGTGCTGATAAAATCCATGCAAATTACTGTTGCATGCAATATACTAAATTATTATAATAATATTTTGTGGATTATTAATAAATATTTTAATAATTTATCTTTTGTCTTTGGAATATCTATACTTTATATTTTCATTTTTATATGTGGCAATTTACAGGACTTATACACTTCAATGTTGAGAACATTTCCATATTTTTTAATAATCCAATATAAGTATTAAATTTGATGCATTATTGTATGTACGAAATAATGTATCTTGAACATAGAAAATTAAATAGCTATGAACTAATCTTTTCATACATACTGCCAGTGCTCACAGGTTTTGGTACAGACACTGTTGCTATTGGTGTTTTCTTCTGAATCGAGAATGCTCGAAGTCTCTTCTTAGCATTCTGAATGCCTTTTGTGGTCAATATACTGGAACTTGGGCTTTGATTTGACTTAGGCGTCGCAATGGTGTTTTGTTTCGGCATAGTAATTTTGGACTGGAAAATAAAGGTTAAAGGTTGGAAAATAAGATTACACAGATACAATATATATTATTTATATAAAAGTGATGAGAACTGAATATTTCAATTTTAATATTGTGTAAACAATAAACAATATTATCTAGATATTGCAATTAAAATAAATAGATTGTTTTTTCCTTTCATTTCTACATTCTACTATCAAAATGTTTTATACTAATAAAATTCGGTACATACTTTATCATATTCGGAAGCTGATAGACCCGGCGGGACAAGATCATCTGAATCTTGAGAATCAGTGCCTAAAGATGACTCCATAGTGAAAAGAAAGAAACAACAGTTTTTAAATTAAAAGTTGCTAAATCCACAAGGCATGATACTTTAAAATTTTAGTCGATAAATAAACACATTTCCACTTTGTTTATTCATTTTGCAGTAAAGTTATTTCACTTATTCATTGGATGAATTTGTGAAAATAAATTGCTATTATAATAAATGTAGCGGTTTCAATTGGCTACATTCAGAGAAAAACCATAAAAAATGCAACAAAACGACAAATTGACAATGACAAATATGTGACATATGTAGTGTAGTTAATTAGGCTTGCAGAAAAAGTATAAATGTATCGATACTTTGATATTGTGAATTCGATATTTTTAACCGATATATTTGGATCCGATGTATCGAAATATCGATACAAAATATCCAGTACGAAAACGATATTCTAACTCTCATTTAATATTTGGACCGATTTGGAAAAAATCCTTTCAGATGGTACCGAGGTAGTATCATCACTGATAAATATTTCTCAGACATGTTTGAAAGTTCGGGGTATAAAAAATAATGCGTTCTTCTAGATATTGCCTCATGCAATAAATAGTTAAAACTCAATTGTCTCAATCATAATAAGAATAACTCTTAAAGGATAAGAATTAAAAAAAAGAAAATACGCGATAATCATAAATCAAAACATATACCTATTTCTATTCTGTAATTAATACTTTCTTACCTTGTTTCTGTACCAAAATAAAACTTTGTATACACACACAATACTTTTACTCAACAGTAAAATACTTGGATGACTAATTTCCAAATTATTCTTTAACAAACATCGTTTTTTATAACGTACACTTTAAACTCCTCGAATAAGCGCGCGCAATGGGCGCATGCATAATATCGGTAGACAGAGAACGTAAAACATACCATCAACAAACGTTTCAACACATGCATCATCGGCACTAGTACGTAAACTGAAACAGTATGGGGTACATACAAAAAATGCGAGTAACGAAATGCATTCGTGAGTAACGTTTCGTTACTCGGTACTAGACGGCGCACCCGTTACTCAGTACCAAATACATACGGTTTGCTACAACTCATATTCTATTTGAACTTTTTCGTATTTGTATTGATATCTAAAGCTGGAAACAAATTATCGGACGCGGCTGACGGACGCAGCTGTCAGTCGCGACTTATTGGCATCTAGGTAATGAATGTACAATAAGCTGTTCAGACTATCGGATGTAAGTCGTGGACGTAACCTTGGGCTGACCTTCAGCCTTCGGACTTCCGACAGAAATCTGGCTCGCTGGATGTTTTTATCAGCCGAAAACGTCCGCGGACGGTATGCACGGGGTGCGGGACGCGTCCTTGCATCAGAAGGACGCTGACGACGCGAGAGATTCCACGTGTCCACGTGCGTTAAAAATGGAGGAACGAATTATATAATGTGTTCGCAACAAAAAATTACTTTATAATCCTAAATTGAAGGATTATAAAAATGTTAAAAAAAAACATATATGAGCACGAAACTGTGTTGATTGTTTTTCAATGTCGTTTTCGATTAGATTTAGCAAAAAAATAAATTGATCCTCATTCATTCTCAAATGAAGTTTATAGCGACATTCATCTCTTAAAATAGGGATGATGACTGGGTAAAAAAAATGCAATTCTATTTAGTCCGTCAGTCAGATAATTGAAAAATATTAGATACCTACGTATTTTTTTTTTTACTTCAATTTAACAAGAAATAGGGCGCTTGTGCACTACACCGAATTTTCATGTCCGGCGGTCCGATTTTTTCAGGTCCGATATGTCAGACCATATGTAGGTAATGCGCGCTTGTGCACTGTCAGGAATTTTACCGTCCGGAATTTTACTTTTCTCTATTCCGGACCGGTTTTTTCAGTTCCGTGATGGCGGCAATGAAAAACGTGTTTACGCTTGTGCACTGCTGTGTCCGAGATCCGGAAAATTCATAAGGAATAGGCTTGGGAAAAAATAATCGATTTGAATCGATATTTATTTCGGCAAAATTATTAATTTCCAATAAACTTATAATCGATATTTATTGTTGATTATAAAATGCTATATTTTATATGATGATTTAATATAGTTGGATTATATCACTGCATATGCTTTGGCAAACTCGGTATAGTTCTAATTTGATCAGCGTATGGTTCTAGTATCGATACTTAGCTAGATTTTAGAATCGTATTAAAAGTATCGATAACTTAAGGTAAGATAAATAAGTGTTGTTACGCTTAGACGCCTAAACAACTGAACCCATCTAAATGGAAATTAATATAGTAAATAGACTTAACTTTAAGAAAGGACATAGGCTACATTTTATCGCGAAAAATAAGGGATGAAAGTTTGCCTGGAAATTTGTTATTATCTAATTTTTTTTAGACAATTGATAAGTATAGATAAATATTTGACAACAGAAGTAATAATAAAGAATAAACAGAAGATTAACAAAAGTAATTAAGTGACACTCAATGTTTTTTTCGCATTTAATACAATTTTTAATGTATGTTTGTGTCATTATAAATTTTAAAAAATAAGTATTCTAAGGGAATAATATATCTGCTCAAAGAAACTACACCACGCGTATAAAATTATGCCTATATATATAATACAGTCAACTGATCTCGTAGTTCATTTAGCATAATAATTCTCCGCTAACACGGCACTTATTTCGATTTGTTTACGAAATGGCGCCACCGATTGGTATATCTCTGTAATCGCTGAAAGTTGTTTTTACAAAACTTCGAAAAAAATAGCACGCGTAAAAATTTAAACATAAAGTACTAGACCATTATCAGTAATTTTATTCTAATGTCACAGATATTTTTAGCTATTTTATGTGAATAATGCTGTTCCTAAATTAGTAAGGGTATAAGTTTTTACATCTGATAGTAGTCATCCGATAGTAGTAAAAAAAATGCTTTCGTCTTAAAACGATCAGATCATTATTTAGGTACCTTTCTACGTCTTCGAACGGAATTACCGACGTTCCAACAATCTCATCGTATCTAGCGTAAGTGACGTGTAGCTTCAAAGAGAGCTGCCCTACACTGCGCCGCTCCGATCAAGAAAAAAACGGACAAGTGCACAAGCTACTCATCCGAGTTTTTCATGTCATTCCGGACCGGAAAAAATCGGACCGCTGGACCTGAAAATTCAGTGTAGTGCACAAGCGCCCATAGTATAGATAACAGGCATTAAAGTTAAGGAGTGGGGGCTCGCTACGTCACAGTTGAGTAGAAAACGTACTCTAACGTGACGTCATGCGAAATTTCAACTCAATGTAACGCCGTAATTTTATGATTCGAAAAAAATAAAAAAATACGTGTTTAATATTTTTTAACACTCTACCTGACGGACAAACAAACAAAAATTAGTCATCATCCCTATTGTGTATACAAAGTGTGAAATTCACCACACTCCGTTTTTTCTTTATTAATGTCATGGACCCAAACGGACGTACTTCTTTTTATTTTTTTGGCTGGACAACATAAAGCTGCTGCCGCTAATTCGAAAAATTCGTTCTCACTTTCACTACTCGACATGTTTCTTCGTCAACAGTTCGTCCTTGAAGACTGTGCAAACTTATAAGTCGCGGCTGTCAGTCGCGTCCGTCAGCCGCGTCCGATAATTTGTTTCCAGCTTAAGTTTAGAACTTTTCAAATTTCAGTTTTTTATATTCATATTAAATTTCTTTAAGCACGTGTGCAGTAAAGGATTTTAGTAAATTTTTATTTAATACGTGTTTAAAGACTCACTTTCGGTGTTTACAATGGATTAAAAAATTAGCGCTTTATGAGCAACTGCATTGAAAATTAATTTATTCACTTGACTTTGGCAGAATTGTGCGAAATGCACAGATAAGCCATTAATAAAAGAAGAAGAAGTTTTTACGATTAAGTTTTGGTGTTACAGTTAATTATTCTATTATTTCTTTATCTGGATCGTTTTTTGTAAGAGTAATATAATTAAAACCTAAATATATCAAAAAGGATCCAAACATACTGTTGGCTGTATAATCTTTGTCAGAGACTAATTCGCGCTATTCTATGTTTTTATGTAATGAAAGATTTTAAATAAAATAAAAGCTCATTCGTCCGGGACACTGTGGTATTCCTGGGAACGAGACAGCTGATGCATGTGCTAAGCAAGCTGTTATAACTGGCTCTTTAAAATATTCCAAACTTTTTCATCACGATCTCTTTGTACTAGCACATGAACATTTAATGAGGTCATGGAATGTTGATTGGGAAAATACTAGAAATAGAGCGGGAAAGTATTATTTTGAAATTCAGAGAACTATCCCCAGTACTCCCTGGTTTTTTAAGGAAAAGCTTTTAAGTAAAAAAACGATTTCAATTATTTGTCGCCTGAGAATTGGACATGTGTGTACGCCGGTTCGACTTGCCAAATTTAAAATTAAAGACAACCCCCTCTGCGATTGTGGCATTGAGGAAGGAACTACGGATCATATTTTATTTAATTGTTCAAATTTATCCATTTCGCTTTATGATTTGCTACCATCAAAAGTTCCACGTCCAACAAATATAAAATGTATCTTGAGTATGGAGAATCCCAGCCCATTCAAAATTTTAGCAAAATTCTTTGCAATCAATAATAATCTTAATTTATAAATATATTTGTTTTCTATATACATTCTATTTGTATTATCTTTAACAATGTAATCAGATAGACGCGCTCAGAGCTATTTTTTTTATTTTATTTAAATTCAAAATTTTACATATTTTATTATTGTTTCTATACGTGTAAAGACCACAAACGTGACATTGGCGGAATTGTGTAAATGCAAATAGGCCATGAATTAAAAAAGAAGAAGAAGAAGAAGCTCATTCGTCATTTGTAAATGCATTTATTTTAACATGGTGGCAGCGGTGATTCTTTTAGAAAACAAAGTTATCTAAAAAATCTGTAATCATGTCCACTACGCTCGAAGATGTACTACAGCAACAGTCGCAAATTCTGCTGGCGCTTCAGCAACAGTTACAAATGTTAGCCATCAAAAATAATGATACTGGCGCTACTAATAACTTGCATATACCGTGGCCAACACATCTGGACGTCAATAATGATCCGGATGAATCGTTTTGCATGTTTGAATCCTCATGGCGTAATTATTGCAAAGCCACAAAAATGGATACCTGGCCGCTCGACCAAGAACCTAGAAAAGTATCGATACTCTTCAGTGCCATTGGAGAAGAAGCCATTAAAAAGTACAACAGATTTGGTATAAAAATTGATGACAAATACACTTGTGCAGAAGTTCTTAAGATAATGTCAGAAAAAATGGTTTCCAAAAAGAATATCATCCATAATAGATATATATTCCATTGCAAAAATCAAGAAGAAGAACCATTTGACATCTATTTTGCAGAGATTTCAAGATTAGTACATGAGTGCAAATATAGAGACATCGAAATGACCGAGGAAATGTTGAGGGATAAGATAGTCTTTGGAGTAAAGAATAGAAAAGTAAAAAAAGAATTGTTGAAAAGAGATAACTTGACACTACAAGATGCCATTAATATTTGCAAAGCTTCAGAAGCAACAGAAAAACAATTGAAAAGTTTTCCAAACAGTGAAGACCAAGTAAAGAAAATTAAAGAAAAAAAGAGAAAATCCAGTCCAGAGAGAAAAAACAGGAAGAATAAATGTAAATTTTGTGGTGCCATCCATGAATTTATAAAAGGAGCATGTCCAGCCTGGGGGAAAATATGTTCGACCTGTAAAGGGAGAAATCACACAGAAAAAGTGTGCAAGAAAAAGGTCAAAGAAATAAAAAATACTCCCCAACAGACATCTTCACTGCCACAGTCAGCTGCAGACTCTGATTCTGATTGTGAAGATAACATTATTATCAATAAAATCACCAATCATCAAAAGAAAAATTTAGCAGAGTGTTCCTTGAAGTTCAAGTCAGATATCACTACAAAATGGATGGATACTGTTTGTCTGTTGGACACTGCAGCTGACGAGTGCCTTATAGGTTATAAAAATTTAAAAAAAATGTTTAATGAAAATTACATTAGAAAAAATATGAAACCATCTAAGAAAGTTTTATATAGTTTTGGAGGGCACAATATTCACATCCATGGTGAAATAGACCTATGGATAAAAGTCACCAATAAATTCAATTCCAGCCAGTATAAAGTAACATTCCAGGTAGTACACGCACCTCATATTCCATTGTTGTCATGCAAAGCTTGTGTGGACATGGGTTTGGTTCAATTTTGCAAAGAAGTCAAAAATAACTTTACAGAAACTGATCAAATCCTAAAGAGATATGAGTCTGTATTTGAAGGATATGGGTGTTTTGAAGGGGAGATAAATTTAGAAGTAGATACCAATGTGAAGCCTGTTATACAGAAGCCTCGCCGTATTCCTGTGAGTCTCCGCAAACCCCTGCAACAAGAATTAGCTAGATTAGAAAAGGAGGGCATAATAGAAAAGGAGGACATGTATACTGATTGGGTAAGCAATATCCTGTTAGTTAAGAAAAATGACAGCTTTAGAATTTGTTTAGACCCAATTCCTTTGAATAAAGCCATTAAAAGGCCTAACTACCAGTTTACTACAATTGATGAGATCTTGCCTGAACTAGGTAAAGCTAAGGTATTTTCTACCATGGATGTTAAAAAAGGCTTCTGGCATCTTAAGTTATCAAAAAACAGTAGTAAACTTACCACTTTTTGGACTCCTTTTGGAAAATATAGATGGAAAGTTCTACCCTTCGGTATTTCCTCATCTCCCGACTATTTTCAAATGAAAATGTTCAATGTCGTCCAGGGCTTACCGGGAATAGAATTATTAGCTGATGACATTTTAATTTATGGTGTAGGAGATACTATCTTAGAAGCTACTAGAAATCATAATCAAAACTTGGAAGGATTATTACAATGTTTACAAAAACATAATTGCAAATTAAATAAATCTAAAATGAATATTCTCCAGACTTCAGTCAAATACTATGGGCATGTGCTGACCAATCAAGGTCTACAGCCAGATCCAAGTAAGATTTCTGCAATCCAAAGTATACCAACTCCCACTAACAAAAAAGAATTGGAAATTTTCTTAGGCATGGTTACTTATTTGAGTAGATTTATTCCAAATTTAAGTTCTGAGACAGTCCATTTAAGACAATTAACTCATAAGGATAATAGTTGGTCTTGGAATGAGAGTGCTAATAAGGAATTTCATAAGTTGAAATCTATAATTGGTGACTTGCAAACTTTAAAATATTATGACCATAACAAATCTCTTGTAATAGAATGTGACGCCAGTGAACTTGCCTTAGGTGTAGCTATGTTTCAAGAAAATCAACCAATTGCTTATGCATCTAGAGTTCTTACGCCCACTGAAAGAAAATATGCGCAAATTGAGAAAGAACTCCTGTCAGTTGTTTTTGCTTGTACTAGGTTTGATCAATTTATAATAGGTAATTTGAAGACAGTCATTAAAACTGATCATAAACCTCTTCTTACAATTTTTAAAAAACCTTTGTTAAAAGCTCCCAAACGACTACAATCTATGTTATTGTTATTACAACGTTATAATATAGACCTAGAATTTGTTTCCGGGAAAGATAATGTTGTGGCGGATGCATTATCCAGGTTTCATTTTAAGAACACTGACACAATAGATAGAGATGCTAAGATTTTCAAAATTTTTGAAAGTGTCAACCCTATCCAAACCCTTCCAATTTCAGATAGTTGTCTTAGAGAAATAATAATGGTTACAAATACAGATAGAAACTATGCAAAACTAAAACATTTCATTCTCAATGGTTGGCCAAAATTTATTAGAGATGTGCCAGATGCTTTAAAATACTACTTTAGCTTCAAAGATGAACTAACAACTTATGAAAATTTAATATTAAAAGGACAAGCAATTCTCATACCTGAAGGTTTCCGTCAAAATATACTGCAAAAACTTCATAAAGGACACTCAGGCCTAGAAAATACTTTGTCTTTAGCTAGAGAGGCAATATTTTGGCCTACCTTAGCATCTGATGTAAAAGAAATGATTAAGAACTGTCATATATGTATAAAATATGCTCCAAGTCAACAGAGACTGCCCATGAAAAGTGTCAGTGTTCCAGAATATCCATTTCAAATAATCTCTATGGATGCTTTCTTCTTTACAGAAAATGGAAAACAACACAAGTATCTAATAACCATTGATCATTATTCAGATTTTTTTGAGATTGACCGTCTGAAGGACATGTCTGCTAAAACAGTCATTGACATATGCAAAAAGAATTTCGCTCGACATGGAGTACCAGAGGTGGTAATTACAGATGGAGGGACAAACTTCACTGGCCAGGAATTTACTCTTTTTTCACATAAATGGGGCTTCTCCCACAAAACCTCATCTCCCCATCATCCACAAGGTAATTCAAAGGCTGAAGCCACAGTAAAAATTGCTAAGAAATTACTGGTAAAAACAACAGAGAATAAAGAAGATTTTTGGTACAGCCTGCTATGCCTGAGAAACACACCTAATAAGCTAAAATCTAGTCCAGTGCAACGGCTTTTTTCAAGAAGGACCAGAGGAAATCTCCCCATGATACCAGAACTATTATATCCAAAGGTAGTACTGAATGTGGCTCAAGATATTACCACAAATAAGGCAAGATCTAAACGCACATATGACAAAAGAGCAAAGAAACCTACCTTGTTATCCCTTGGTCAATCTGTGGCTGTACAACTTCAACCATCGGTCAATAAGGAATGGTCTTTGGGAACAATTGAGGACATTTTGTCTGATAGATCCTTTATTGTTAATGTAAACAATGTCAAATATAGAAGGAACCTATCCCACATTAGACCAACTCCAGAAATAATACAAAATAATGAAGATGAAACATTGGATGATGATATTGAATCTAATCAATACTTTAACAATAGATATGAAGAAGAATCATCAACATCAAAATCATTAGAAAATTCAGAAACTGTTCAAAGTGCAGACAATATACGTACTCCCTCATTACCCAGGAGACATTCAGTACCACCTATTACTCCAAATAAAAATAATAATTCACTGACTATACAGACCTTACCTGACAGTCTTTGTACACCTAAAATAGTTCATAATGTTAGACCTAAGCGGACAATTAATAAACCTAAATATCTAGATGATTATGAATGTACATGATCTTTTAATTTTATTTCAGTTTATATCAGTCATAATCATACATGTCATAAACGTGTCTAAAACTTTAAATTTTATTATATGGTTTTTATTTATTTTATTTATTTAACAGTTTATTGTACACAATAAAAACACTAAAGTAACAATACAAATATAACTGACACAACAGGCACTACTTATTTCTAATCAGAAATTTCTTCCAGTAGGCCTACGGAAGGAGATTCATAAAAAGTAAGGCAGACACAACGTGCACAATAATTAAATTGAAATATTTACAATAGATACGACTTTTGACCATAATTACATACTTAACATGAACATAAATGTATACTTACATATTATATACTTACATAAATAAGCATAATAAATAATATATATACATAATATAAGCATAAATACATATATAACATATATAACTAAAAATATTATATATACTAGACAACTAGTGATAAATAGTGCTCTTTGACTCGCTTTTTAAATACAGGTAATGATGGACAATCACGTACTTCGTAGGGGAGAGCGTTCCATAATCTTGCGGCATGGACAGTGAAGGAATAGGAAAAGAAATCAGAGTGATGGGTGGGGATGGCCAGTGACGTCCTTACGTTCGAACGACAAGGTTTGTCCTGGGCCCGGGAGAAGTGGAAGAGGTTACGGAGATAAGAAGGAGCAGAGGGATTGTATAGGATGTTATAGAGAGTAGAAAGAACATGAGCGTTCCTGCGGTGACGAATTGGAAGCCACTTGAGTTGCGATCGGAACTGGGAAATATGATCGTACTTACGTAAACCGAAAATAAATCTAATACATACATTTTGGAGACGCTCTAGTTTGTTTAGAAGCTCCTCAGTGGCATCCAGGTAGCACGCGTCAGCGTAGTCAAGAATGGGGAAAAGGAGAGTCTGTACGAGGGAGATCTTGGTTTTCAGAGGTAAAAAGTTCTGGAGACATTTGAGCGAGTGAAGTGAAAAATGTAATTTTTTGCTGACCTCATTGACGTGCGGGAGCCAAGACAAATTGGAATCGATGATAACCCCAAGATTCTTTGCAGATTTGCTAAAAGGAATAATAACGCCATCGTAAAGCAATGGACGGATAGCAGTGACAGCGCCAAGACGCTTATACATATATGTGCTCCCAATAAGCAAAGCCTGTGACTTTTTCGGGTTTACTACTAGTCCGAATGACTTAGCCCAAGTAGAGATCCGCTCCAGATCGGCATTGATAAGAGCAATAGCATCATCAAGATCAGAGATTTTAAAATGCCGATAGATCTGCAAGTCGTCTGCATAAAGATGGAAGTTAGACAAAATTACAGTGGTGACTGTGTTTATAAAAACGGAAAACAGGAGTGGTGACAGTACACCACCCTGCGGCACACCCGCACCGAGATCGCACCAGTCCGAGGAGACATCATCAGAGTGGATCCGCTGAGAACGACCACGAAGGTAAGACTCAAACCACGCCAAAGCAAGAGGAGAGACGTTAAGAGAGCGAAGAATAGCGAGAAGGACATCAAAGTCTACAGAATTGAAAGCGCTGCTAAAGTCGAGTAGTGTTAATATCGTCAGAGACTTGTCCTCCATTGCAAGACGTATATCATCTGTGACCTTTAGCAGCGCTGTCACAGTACTGTGACCTGACCGGAAACCTGACTGGAAGGGAGAAAGTAGACTATTTGATGTAAGATAAGAAGACAGCTGATTGTGGACAATGTGTTCGAGGACTTTGGAAAGGTAAGGCAGTAAAGATATGGGACGAAAATTGGAAAAGGACGTAGGATTGGAGACTTTTGGAAGAGGAATAATATTAGCACGCTTCCAAGCTGATGGAAAACAACTATTTACTAAGGAGTAATTAAAGATGTGACAGAGAATGGGTAAGAGTTGTGGAAGTAGGAGAGAGATCATGCGGGAGGATATATCATCATTGCCCACGGCTGTAGAAGTGATAGCGAGAATATGCTTCCTAACGTCCCCCTCCGCAACAGTAGTTAATTGAAAAGAAGAGCAAAGAGGGCGTGGCTGGTCATTGAGATGCCCCAATGTGCGAGCTTTAACACTGGCATCTAAGGACACAGGCACCGAGGAAAAGTGGACATTTAGTGCATTCAAATCCACAGAGCCACTAAAGGAATTTGAAGTCTTACCGATGCCTAGTGACCTCAGAAATGACCAAGTTTTTGCTGGGCTAGAGCCAACGATGGAGTCATGTATATGGCGTCTTCTCGCATCCCTACACAGATGACTGCAGTAGTTTCTCCAATACTTGTAGCGACCGAGGTTTGTGTCTGAAGGACATTTATTGTAGCGACGCTTGGCGCTGTCCCGTTTTAACATCGCATCCCTAATATCCCGCGTGATCCAAGGCGCAGGTGCATGTCTTAATCTAATTTTCTTGATTGGGGCATGGGCGAAAGTTGGATTTAGGTTTGGGAGTACGAGTTTTAAAAGAAAGGTAGACAAGATCATGGTACGAAAAGGGGGCAGGAAACTGGCCATGGATAGCAATTTTATCAAGGGAGGAAGTGATCATAAGATCTAGAAGGGAAGGAGTACAGTGGGGGGAATGATGGGTAGCGGTAAGCGGAAGTATATCCAAATTGACAGAGGACAAGAGAGACTGCAGTTTTTGAGTCCGTGCATCATTTTTAAGTAGACACGTATTAAAGTCGCCTAGCAAAAGAACGTGTTCATAATTAGGGCAGACATTACACAACAGGTTCTCGAGCGAGTTGAAATAATCAATATGCAGAGAAGGAGAATAGAACACAGCAAGTAAAGTTTTCTTGTAGTTGAGAATTATCTCAATAAAAAGATGTTCAGCAGAAAAGGAGTACTTGCTTGGGGATACATCGATAACTGTGTGCGCAATATCCTCCCGAAGATAAATAGCGACACCGCCGCCACCCCTGCCCGTCCGATCGTTGCGTATAAGAGTGAAACCAGGAAGTAAGAATTGGGAAGAAAGGAGAGAGGGTTTCAAGAAAGACTCTGAGATAAGAACTGCATCCACGGGACTATTGCTAAAGGAAGCCACAAGATCAGGGTAGTGAGCAGGGATGCTCTGGGCATTAATGTGAACGACGTTGAAATTATTTGGAAATTTGGAAAATATAGTCTTCACCTGATCATGCACAGAGCAAGAAAGGGAACCATCACTATCAGAGTCAGCACTCAAAAAGTCGTCAGAAGATGAAGAGCAAGAAAAATACTGATTGTCGAAATCACGCAAGCTATCCATTTAAAAGTATATATATAAATCCTATTATATACTACAATATATAAAATAATAATACAAGAATAAATACAAGTTATACCTAACAATACACAAATCTAATTTACAATTTAACATCTTCACTTACCGCAAAGCGTACTGGAAGATTTAATTTACAGTACAGCAAGTGGACATAGTAAAAGCGTGTTGAAATTATTTACTATGATAAATTCGACAATGGCAGAATGTCCCCAACAACAAGACGACAATGCCATAAAAAAAAAAAAAGAAAATGTCGTATGTCAGTCACGTCAGTCAGTCAGGTCACGTCACAGCTGAAATTGTAAACAAACTTTAAAATACATTAAATAAAAAATTAGAAGTTACCTGCATTAAAATAGTATTAGATATTGGTAAAAATACAGAAATTTAGTGGTAGCTGTAACGATAATCCAACCAAGTGAAGAGGTGAATGTTATATTACGAACGCGACATCGAAAGAGCTCACTTCCTTGTCCTTTTAGCAATTGATGCTGTTGAAAGCTTAGTCGAGGTGGTCCTGCATCTGGTAGTCGGCGCTTTATCAGTCCCAGGGTCCCGCAGTGGATCTTTGGGAGCCACCGGCAGCGGCGCAGCATTAATACTCGGAAATCGGGCGATCAAGGATTGCAACTGGATTGAAGTTTCAATCTTCGTACGGGTCTTATCGGGAAGGATGATGGCGATCTTCCCATCCACCGACCAGCAGTTTCTGACGCTGAAGTGTTTGCGAGCGGCCATGAAAACTTCATGTCTGGTCTTTGTTAGGAACTCAGACACCACAATACCTGTGTCCTTGAGCGCCGTTTTAGAGTCCCAGACGATTTGGCGATGATCTAGATCTCGAAAGCGAACGAGGATTGGACGAGGCTTGTCAGTAGAGGTCCCCAACCGGTGGCAGGATTGCAAATCCGCAGAGGTAAAGTCTGACACTTTCATCTTGTCAGTTACCACTTTTACTACAACCTCACCAACCTTTTCCTCTTTATTCTCAGCAACTCCATGGAAGAGAAGAGTTTTCCTACGCAAGAAGGCTTCGTGGCGTTCCTGGCTCAAAGAAAGAGCTTCCATTTGGACACAAATCTTCCTGAACATCTGACACACAAAGCCCTTAAACTCCGCAAACTCACGGGCCAGTGAAGTCAGGTCCGGTGGTAACAGTGGGCTGCTGGGTGAAGTGGTTACCTTGTCAAGACGCTCTTCAAAACTGCTCATTCGAGCAAATAACTCAGTGATTCCCTCGTTTGATGAAAGTGATGGAAGTTCCATAGTGTGGTGGTTTCCGATAGTGAGAGGTGCACAGGAGAGTTGATTTTTATGTTTGCGGTAAGCGGTGATGAGTTATTTAATTAAATGCACATTGACATTTATTGAAAATTTATGTAATAACTATATAAAACAAATTAAATTGAGCAGTGGATAAAGTTGATGTTTACTGGGCGACGTCTACCCGCAAAAAAAAAAAAAAAAAAGTTATTTTTATTTCAATAGGAAATTTAATTCCATTACATAAGTTTATTAAGTTGATTTATGTATGCTATTATATATAACATGTAATATGTTCAGAATTTGTACTTTAACATAATTTTCAGAAAAAAGAACGTGTTGGCTGTATAAGCTTGTGCCCCTTAGTCTTTACATAATTAGAAGATCTTTATCTTTGTCAGAGACCAATATAAGTTACTTTATCACAGACTTAGTAGTAGACATGCGAGCCGCGCCGGCGTGGCGGCGCCGCGCCGAGCTCGGGCTGCGCCGCCGCCGCCGCGAAATTTGCCCGGCGCGCCGGCCGAGGTGATTGAACTCCGCGCGACTTGTCGCGACATGACTGCGGGCGATTTGTCGGCCGACCCGGGCTGGGCATTTCATTACATCAAAATTCGTTCACAGGATCGCACGTGCGGTCAATAACTAAAAAAATGACAACCTTCAAGAACACTAAAATTAAACAGTTTTCGGTGTCTATTTTATACGACGCCAAACTGAAGACAAGTTTTTGTTGGCGGTATTTTGGTGATTTAGTTATCGAAGAGGATAATAGAAAGAGGAAAGTGTGCAATGATCAAGTGTTTTGCAATGCATGCTTGTCTGGTGCCAAAGAAGAGAATGATGAAATATCATTTGGATTGTAAGTAGCTCACTCGCCAACTTATTAGTAGGTTTAACCTCAACTATTTATTAGGTTTTACTTAGTATGTAAGTATCTACCTCTTACCTACGAGTATTTATAATCACAAAATGTCAACTGTATTTTAACTTTTAGTTTTTCATTTTGGCCATCGACATCGCGATCGTCATAGTCCATCGTCATGATGAGAGAATGCTGAACTTCGCAAAGAAAAGGATAAATATTTGTTCGTTCGTAATTCGTATTGAAATTTGCAACAAACAATATAGTATGTTACTTGTATAATAATTAGTTAAAACTAACTACCTAAACTAACTACTCGTAATTAACTTAAAATTAAATCTATCCTATCTAACCTAACCTAACTAGCTAAGCTAACTTAAATGCAAATTAACTGGGTGTAACTAATTTAAGATAAAATCTAACCTATGTAACTAGCTTAGCTAACTTAGGTAAATGCAAACTAATTTCTTGTACAAATAAAATAAAATCTAACCTACGTATTTACGTAGGTGTGTACCTTTGTTTTTGCTTCGTGGTGTGTACCTACAGTATTGCTTGAATGATGGATGCGGGTGGTTATGGTAAATAAAATGTAAAATCCTTGTTTGTTTGATAAATAGTGAATAGGTATTATAAATTACAACATCTGCGTTGTCATTATGCACTGTCTATTTTAATCAATTTTAATAAAAGGTTGTTTGGTATTGCGCTATAGATATAGGTTTGTTATATTGCAAGCTATAGGTTTGTTAATTTGTTTAATGGGTTTGGGTTGTCCTTGTTTCAATATAGCATTTTGCATGTGGTTGTTGCATCTTTCTATTAAACTTGTTTCAGGGCTAAAATAAAATCTTACGTCAAAACTGTCAGTACAGGCAATCTTATCAAACATTTAAGAGATTTCCATAATTTAAAAGAAGAAAGTTCTGGTAAAGCTACAAGAAATATCGAGCAGTTTTTTCAAATACAACCACGCCGCTCACAAACAACAGTTGGAACTCCAAGCAGCTCATTGATAAAAAATAAAGATTCATGGTTACTTGCACGAGATATGGCTCTCTGGTTTTGCAAGTCTTTAATGCCGTTCGATTCGGTATCAGATGAAGGCATGAACGATTTTTTCCAAGTAAGTTTATAGAGTTACTTTAAGTAAAACTTTGATTTGCTATTTTGTATATTTAATATACCTACTCAAATAATTCGATTATTATTTTAGAAATATGACATCATCAGTTGTAAAGAAGATATGCCCTCTAGAGACACAGTGTCTCGCACTGCTCTCGACGATGTCTATGAAAGTATGCTGGAGAATGTGAAAGTTCAAATCAAAACAGATGCGGCTGGACATGCCGCTATCACGTTTGATTTGTGGACTGATCAGTATAGACATCTGAGCTACATAACGTTCACTCTTCATTACTTAACTGCTGGTAAGTCGTGTAACTCTATTAAACATTTATAATTATTAATGTTATCTATTATTATTTTCCTAATTAACCATTAATTAATCTTACTTATGTTACAGATTTTGAGTTAAAATCATTCACGTTGTGCACTAAGCTTATCGAGGGCAAAAAGACGGGAGCTAAAATTCAAGAAACATTAAACGAGACAAAAGAGTGCTTTGATCTCCAGGAAAAAGTACTCCACTCCGTGACGGATGCAGGGTCAAATGTTAAACGCGCCATTTCGCTTGCCGCACTGGACAGCCATTTGTGCTTAGGGCACGCATTGCACAACCTGGTAACTGTAGACGGTATTGGCAGTGTTCCTGAATTAGCAGATTTAATAAAAAAGTGTAAAAAGATTGTGAAAACCGTTCGTTATCGTTTACCGGACTTGGAGCGAGAGGCAGAAAAAGAACAGATTCAATTTCTACAGTCTCTAGAGCGCGTATCAGAACATTTGGAAATGGATGAAAATGAGCCAATTATTGATGATGAGGTGTCGGATTCACATTCAGTTTCAGGACTACAAACGAACAGCGATGAATTTGGTAGCATAAACCATGTGCCAAGTATCAAAACTTCGTCGCCAACCCGTTGGCATAGTATGCTAGCTATGCTAGAAAGTCTAGCACACTTTTGCAACAGAAATCCTGTTAATAATTTATTAGCACAAGTCAATCAACATGATTTAAAAATTTACCAACAGGAGTGGAACTTGTTAGAAGATCTTATTCGGTTTCTACGTAAATTCCGTGAAGTAGTGGAAATGCTATCGACACAAAAAACAGCTTCGCTTAATTTGGCCCTTGTGTTTCGTTTGGAAATCAGAGATATCCTCAATTCTTTATCAGACGAAGAAACGCTAATAATGCTATCACTGAAAAATAAAATGTTGGCAAAATTAGACAAACGATTCCCAATCACTGATAAAATTGTTGTTTCGGCATTGTTGGATCCTCGTTTTATAAGCTTGAGTCAGATTGATTCGTACCTTGAACAAAAAAATACTACTCGTGCTGCATTTCTGGCAGAGTACATAAAAATACAGCCCAATATTTCAAATCATTCCACGATGGTGGCTACATCACCTCCTGCTGTTCTTGCTAGTACTTCTAATGAATCTATTTTGTCAAAGCTTTCCAAGAAACACAGCAGCAGCAGCACTAGCTCTATTTTAACTTCTGTTGAGTTTAATGAAGTTGATCAAGAATGCTGGAGGTACTTGGCAGCTGCTAATGCTAGTGACGTTGTAGACGACGATGTCCTACAGTATTGGCGAAATAAATCAAAAACATTTCCTCACTTGAGCCAACTGGCAAGGGCTATTCTGGCAATCCCTGCTACCAGTACGCCTAGCGAGCGCGTTTTTTCTATAGCGGGACTTACTGTAACAGCTAAAAGGTCTAGGCTTAACCCAGTGCGCGTAAATAAAATAATTTTTATTCACGACAACTATACATTGTGCAAAAACGATTTAAATGCATAATTTTCTTTTAATGTTTTCTTTTCCACGAGTTGTTGAATAAATTTAAGTTCCTATCTAGCTATATGTTTTATTTATTACTCCTTCATTTAAAAGAAATATTGTTAAAAAAATAAGACCTTTTGGTCCTTTTTGGGGTGGTTGGGATCTACCTCCTAGCGGTCCACCCTGGGCAACGGCTCCACTTTTGTGGAGACGGCTAAAGATCCCAACGCGGGGTAGTAGGACCTGCGAAGGTCCGCCTGGGTCGCAACTACCCTTCCACCGGAGTCTGGCGCCATAACAGCTTGCTGTGTTCCGTCTTTGCGTGGAAGATCCAGTGCCTTAGGGCAATCTCCAGGTAAGCTCGCTCCATCTTAGGCCTCATCATTGCTGACGCGGCACGGCAGGTCTGCATGACTGAGGCCAAGAGCTTACCTGTAATAAGTAAAAAAAAAAAAAAAAAGACCAAAGCGCCGGCGCGGCGCCGCCACGCCGACCATAACAAGTCGGCGCGCCGCCGCCGGGAAATTTTTGCCCGGCGCGCATGTCTACTTAGTAGGTATCAGACGACCAACTTCCTAACAAAAAATTTCTTCGTAAAACGTGATTGGGAGCCAGTGATACATGACAGCTTCATTCGTTTTAAATATATAGAATTACTATCGGCAAAGGCATTTAGCTATACAGCCCTGTTTTGGGTAGGTACCTAGCCGTCTTCCTAGTTTCCACATTATTTAACTTTAATTTAAATTCCTTTTTTGTTTTAATACAACAATAACAATAAAGCAGACTGATAAGTCTAGCTTATTATTATTGGTGTATTAAAACAAAAAAGGAAAAACGAACACGTAAGTAAAACACACATTTTTCCAATATTATATTTATTAAATAATTAATTTTTAACATAATATATTTTTCACAGCTTTCTTCTGCATTCTCGGCAATTCTTAGCTACGTTTTTTTAGTGGCACAACCTTATGAAACTTTTCAAGGTAATCACATTTTTTTTTTAAAGAGGGCACTGATATTTGCATACCTTTTTATACACATATTTAAGTTTTTCTAAAAGTTCAATTGCCTTTGGCCAGAAAGAATGATGCTCTTTTCCTTTATGCTTCTTTTGTTTATCGATGCTCCATTGACACTATCAAATAATTGGTCAAAGATGAAACAACTTCAGCTGTATTTCTTAATGTTGTGCTGACGGGCCTGCCATCCACATAAGTTGCTGCTAATTAAAATATTCATATAATAATTGTATGAAACTTGATTCAAAACTATTAACTGTTAGTAAATTTCATCTAATACTCACAGAAATTTGCAGTGTAAGACAAAGCTGCAGACATATTTTTACATAATTATTTACCTGCAAAAAGAGATACCATATTTAAAATTATCTTCATTAGAGAATCATTATTGTAATTTAAGTGTAAACTATATTAACTACTTGTTACATAATTAAAAATACAGGTCATTGAATCAACACTTGCTCTGATTGAGAATATAGAAGCTGAATACAAATTATTTCTTTTATTTATACTAATTTAAGTTATACTAACAAAATAACCAATGCATTACCTTCATCATTTTAATTTTATCAGGTATAACTCATTGGTCATTTAATTTATGACGTAGCCCAGCTTCAGTGTGTTGATAGTCTGTCTTATAGACATAAATAATATCATGCCATTTTGCAAGTTTACTATCCAATATTATTGTTTTTGTTAAAAAATTGTTGCTGATACATTTTATCAAGTGTGTAGAATTATAATGTTCAAATCCACCCCACATATATTAAGAATGCCAACTGAAACAAAAATGTAAGAATTTCTTAAAACATAGATAACAATATAAAAATAAGAACCTTCACTACTTTCATTAAATCTATTAGTTTTCTTTCATATAAATATAATTCTCTGTACCAACCTGTGATTTCAATTTAAAATTTGATCACACTGTCTTCTTTTAGATTTTTGAGAGCTGATTGGAAAGCTGAGCCTTGGTCATTTATTATTGCTTTGGGATTAAGGTTTTTTTAGGTTAAGGTTTAAAACAACTTTATTTACTACTAACTTTAAAAAATTCTTGATGTACAGTAGATGTTGCTCCTTGACAGAAATACTAATAAAAAGGCTGTTGCCACTTGTAAACAGCACCAACATAAATACAAGAGTATGATCTGCAAAATCCACTTTCTTTTCTTGGTGTTCTACAATTCCATTAATGTTATCTTTAATCCTTATTACTTTCATTATATGAAAGTGCTGTTTCTAATGACATTTCATCAAATATAATGGAGCATATTTTTTAGGAGTTTCATTAGTCCACCTGAAAAAGTAAATTCAAATAGGTAGGTACATATTATTATTTGGTAGTAATACAAAAAATTATAAAAGTAGTATGAAAAACCTTATATGGAATATATTTTACATGAAGCCTGCTTCTATGATCAATTTTCTAATCATAGTATTCAGTGTAGTTTTGGATGATTTAGACTCTGCTTTGATATTGATAAAGCAATTATCTTTTCTTCGGTAGTGAATCACCTCTCATGTTTATTTTTAGAGCACATGCTCACTTGCATTTCAAAAACATTTTTTGCAACTGTGTTCATTTTTTGTCTGAACTTTTCAAATGATAACTTTTTACAAAACTTAAAGGTATTTAGGTATTCTTAACTTTATTATGAAAGTTCAACTACGTCTTTGGCTTGTTATATTCTTCATAAATTCTCTGGTTTAAAGCTGACAATTGGCTTTATTTGGTAATAAGCCTTTTCCTTTTTGTTTGGGTACATTTCACAGAGTCTGTAACATCAAAAGTATTCAGTGAATTTCTCTATTACTACTATTTGATTGAAATAAAGATACATTAAAGAAAGAGACGGGTCTTACCAGATAATTTAGTTTGTGTTATATTTTAATCTCCAGAGCAAGCAACTAATTGAGTAAACTCAGTGGCTGCAGACACAGGAGTCTCAATTTGTCCTTTTAAAATTACACCACCCTGAAATCAATATTGATTATGTGTGTAAGATTAAAAAACAGGATATAATCTTAGATGATATTAGAAATATGTTATTTATATTATCAATTTATTCTCTGATCAAAATCACTTCTAGCGTGCCCGCTAGAGTTAAGTAACTTCATGTAATTTTTCTTTTTTCTATATGTAAGAGACTTCTACTAGACTTTTTTAAAGCAAAAATCTATATTAAAATACACCAAAACTGCAGCATGAACTTTGTTATCTAAATAAAATAAATAAAAAACAAACCTCTGTTCAGTTCCACTTTCTAATATGTGTGGTCAACATGACTTTTTCTTGCTGTGTTAATTATATATAATTTCTGTAATAAAAAAAAAATCTAATGAAGAATAGCGGTATTCCAAAACATAACATAATGTAATTAAAATGATATGTATCTTCACTTTATCTAAAGGTAATAGCAGATTAAACCAGCCTTACCAGTATTGCTTGAAGAGGGTAGGCTGATTGAGAGCATCATGACCATCATCAATAAACAATGACGGATATGCATCACCCAAGAGTCATGATTTTGGAGTGATGAATCTTGGTACAACATGTTTGCTAGAAATTACACTTTTGCCTGGATTAAAATTTTCAGTATCACACACAGCACTAAGACATTGTAACCATTTGGAGAATCTTTTCTCGTTCACTAGAATCTTATAAAGAATAGCATCCTGTTCGTACTTTAACAATGCGTGTAACACAACACACCAATTTCTTAGGCATCTTCAACAAATAAAAATACTTCGAAAAATGGAGAGTTTATATTCAAATAAAGCGAAGACGGTAAGCACAAAAGAAACTTTACTCAATCACTTGTAATTCCCTGATATGTAGGTACATACTTTAGTCTTCTTCTTCTTTTATTAATGGCATATCTGCCACAGACTTAGTAGGTATCAGACGACCAACTTCCTAACAAAAAATTTCTTCGTAGAACGTGATTGGGAGCCAGTGATACATGACAGCTTCATTCGTTTTAAAATATAGATCTACTATCGGCAAAGGCATTTAGCTATACAGCCCTGTTTTGGGTAGGTACCTAGCCGTCTTCCTAGTTTCCACATTATTTTTACTTTAATTGAAATTCCTTTTTTGTTTTAATACAACAATAATAATAAAGCAGACTGATAAGTCTAGCTTATTATTATTGTTGTATTAAAACAAAAAAGGAAAAATGAACACGTAAATAAAACACACATTTTTCCAATATTATTTATTGAATAATTTATTTTTTAACTTATTATATTTTTCACAGCTCTCTTCTGCATTCTCGGCAATTCCTAGCTACGTTTTGTTAGTGGCACAACCTTATGAAACTTTTCAAGGTAATCACAATTTTTTTTAAAGAGGGCACTGATTTTTGCATATTTAAGTTTTTCTTAAATTTCAATTGCCTTTGGCCAGATAAGACACGACGGCGTTCTTATCTGTCACAGCTCTTTTCCTTTATGCTTTTTTTGTTTATCGATGCTCCATTGACACTATCAAATAATTGGTCAAAGAATGAAACAACTTCAGCTGCATTTCTTAATGTTGTGCACATCCTCATAAGTTGCTGCAAATTAAAATATTCATATAATAATTGTATGAAACTTGATTCAAAACAATTAACTGTTAGTAAATTTCATCTAATACTCACAGAAATTTGCAGTGTAAGACAAAGCTGCAGACATATTTTTACACAATTTTTTACCTGCAAAAAGAGATATCATATTTAAAATTATCTTCATTAGAGAATCATTATTGTAATTTAAGTGTAAACTATATTAACTACTTGTTACATAATTAAAAATACAGGTCATTGAATCAACACTTGCTCTGATAGAGAATATAGAAGCTGAATACAAATTATTTATTTTATTTATACAAATTTAAGTTATACTAATATAATAACCAATGCATTACCTTCATCTTTTTAATTTTATCAGGTATAACTCATTGGTCATTTAATTTATGACGTAGCCCAGCTTCAGTGTGTTGACAGTCTGTCTCATAGACATAAATAATATCATGCCATTTTGCAAGTTTACCACCAAAATTATTCCTGATACATTTTATCAAGTGTGGAGAATCATAATGTTCAAATCCACCCCACATATTTTAAGAATGCCAACTGAAACAAAAATTTAAGAACTTCTTAAAACATAGATAACTATATAAAAACAAGAACCTTCACTACTTTCATTAAATCTATTAGTTTTCTTTCATATAAATATAATTCTCTGTACCAACTTGTGATTTCAATTTAAAATTTGATCACACTAAGTGTCTTCTTTAGATTTTTGAGGGCTGATTGGAAAGCTCAGCCTTGGTCATATATTATTGCGATGGGATTAAGGTCCAATTCAACAACTTTTTCTACTACTAACTTTAAAATATTCTTGATGTACAGTAGATGTCACTCCTCGACAGAAATAAATAAACATAAAGGCTGCTGCCACTTGTAAACAGCACCAACATAAATACAAGAGTATGATCTGCAAAATCCACTTTCTTTTCTTGGTGTTCTACAAATCCATTAATGTTATCTTTAATCCTTATTACTTTTATTATACGAAAGTGCTGTTTCTAATGACATCTCATCAAATATAATGTAGTATATTTTTTTGGAGTTTCATTTGTCCATCTGAAAAAGTAAATTCAAATAGTAGTAGAAAAAGAAAATATTATTATTTGGTAGTAATACATAAAATTATAAAAGTAGTATGAAAAAACTTATATGGAATATATTTACCTCTTACATGAAGCCTGGTTCTATGATCAATTTTCTAATCATAGTATTCAGTGTAGTTTTGGATGATAAAATAAAAAATTTTGCTTAAAAATCAATAACACTTTGGACTCTGCTTTGATATTGATAAAGCAATTATCTTTTCTTCGGTAGTGAATCACCTCTCATGTTTATTTTTAGAGCACATGCTCACATGCATTTTAAAAACATTTTTGCAACTGTGTTCATTTTTTGTCTGAACTTCTCAAATGATAACTTTTCACAAAACTTAAAGGTATTTAAGTATTCTTAACTTTTTTAAGAAAGTTAAACTACGTCTTTGGCTTATTATATTCTTCATAAATTCTCTGGTATAAAGGTGACAATTGGCTTTATTTGGTAATAAGCCTTTTCCTTTTTGTTTGGGTACATTTCACAGGGTCTGTAACATCAAAAGTATTCAGTGAATTTCTCTATTAGAACTACTATTTGATTGAAATAAAGATACACTAAAGAAAGAGGCAGGTCTTATCAGATAGTTTAGTTTGTGTCATATTTTAATCTCCAGAGCACGCATTAATTGAGTAAACTCAATGGTGTCAGACACAGGAGTCTCAATTTGTTCTTTTAAAATTACACCACCTATGAAATCAATATTGATTATGTGTGTAAGATTAAAAAACAGGATATAATCTTAGATGATATTAGAAATATGTTATTTATATTATCAATTTTTTCTCTGATCAAAATCACTTCTAGCGTGCCCGCAGTTAAGTAACTTAATGTAATTTTTCTTTATATGTGTAAGAAAGAGAGATCTACTAGACTTTTTTAAAGTAAAAATCTATATTAAAATATACCAAAACTGCAGCATGAACTTTGTTGTCTAAATAAAGTAAATTAAAAACAAACCTCTGTTCAGTTCCACTTTCTAATATGTGTGGTCAACATGACTTTTTCTTGCATAGCTGTGTTCCCAAGTGAATATAATTTCTGTAATAAAAAAAAATCTAATGAAGAATAGCTGTATTCCAAAACACAACATAAAGTGAAGATACATATCATTTTAATTACATTATCTAAAGGTAATAGCAGATTAAACCAGCCTTACCAGTATTGCTTGAAGAGGGTAGGCTGATTGAGAGCCCGTCATCATTAAACAATGACGGATATGCATCACCCAAGAGTCATGATTTTGGAGTGATGAATCTAGGTACATCGTGTTTGCTACAAATGACACTTCTGCCTGGATTAAAATTTTCAGTATCACACACAGCACTAAGACATTGTAACCACTTGGAGAATCTTTTCTCGTTCACTAGAATCTTACAAAGAATAGGCGTCCTGTTCGTACTTTAACAATGCGTGTAACACAACCATAACATAACACACCAATTTCTTAGGCATCTTCTACAAATAAAAATACTTCGAAAAATGGAGAGTTTATATTACAAATAAAGCGAACAGGGTAAGCACAAAAGAAACTTTACTCAATCACTTGTAATTCCCTGTTATGTAGGTACATATTTAAGTCTTCTTCTTCTTTTATTAATGGCATATCAGCGCATTTCACACAATTTTGCCAATGTGAAATGAATAAATTAATTCCAACAAGTAAAATTAATTAAAGATTAATTAAAACATTAGTATCTTTACTCTTTGTTGTAATGACAGTTTCTGTCAGGTGTCATGTCTCCATCTACTGACAGGGGTGAGGGGCGTGTGGAAATGTCATACATCACTGGACCCCTACGCGATTGGATTATTGTAGGGAGTTGACGGGCCGTGATATCTGCGCACTTCACACAATTTTGCCAATGTGAAATGAATAAATTAATTCCAACATGTAAAATGAACTAAAGATTCATTAAGACATTACTATCTTTACTCTTTGTTGTAATGATACAATATTAATCTATGGTAATGACAGTTTCTGTCAGGTGTCAAGTCTCTATCTACTGACAGGGGTGAGGGGCGTGAGGAAATGTCATACATCACTGGACCCCTACGCGATTGGTTTATTGTACGGAGTTGACGGGCCGTATACTTTATGTCAGAGACTAATTCGCGCTATTCTATGTTTTTATGTAATGAAAGATTTTAAATAAAATAAAAGCTCATTCGTCATTTGTAAATGCATTTATTTTAACACATACTTTAACCTTTATATTTTAATAAATATTTTTAGTTCTGTTAAAATGACATTATAATACGATAATGGAAGTAGTCTTCTATGCTATTAGATAAAAATATAATACACAAAAATGTTACATCAACCTGAAGAATAGAGTGTAGTGCAAATTTTGGACACAAGTGAGCTGCTTGTTACAGCCTCTTCTTCAGTGTTTCATAATGACCAAGTGATAGACTAGTGAGTTGCTTGTTCTTACTACTACGTGAGTGTAACTGTTGGTCTCTGTTAAACCGCTTGTGCTCCCGTCATTTACCGCTCAAGAAAGAGTTGCTGGCCCTAGTGTGATGACTGGTTTTATTATTTCAGCTGCTCCATCTTTCGATAGTGAGAACACCAGCATCTACCAGATCATCTGGGACTAGAGTCCATCTTTACTTTTTCACTGTTCAAATACAAATATAATTTTGGTTGTTAATACCTGCTGTTACAGATCACAGGTACAATATGAACCGTAACTGTGGAGGTTGCTATCAGATATGACATGTTACTGGTGTAATAGGTTTGGTTAGGTTAGAACGAACCCCAATAGAAATCCAATTGCAGCCAAAAACGAGTCGCTACCAGAGTATTAGGTTAGGTTAGGTTAAAACTTCAACCTCAATAAAAAACAAACTGCTGCCAGAATAATATAACCTATTATTCTAGTAGCTGGTTAGGTTGGAACTGTGATTCCAACAGTAAATGAACTTTCAGCAAAAAAAATGTATAGAATATTCTTTGTAATTTGCTTTTTATTATTTGTTTAAGATCAATGTGGAATTGGAAAAGATTTTCAAAGAACTCTGAAACCATGAGCAATGTATTTGATTTGCTGAACATCAATTAATTGCAACACAAAAAAATTGTCAACAACACTGCAAGCCAATGATCTTAACCTTTGGGATGGCTCCGCTAGGTACTTACTCGATGCTTTGGATAGATTGCAGCGCCGCGCAGTACGCATTATTGGCAATGGAGAAGTCACCAAGAACCTAGAAAGCCTGCAACTGCGCCGAGACGTTGCTTCGCTCAGCGTCTTCTACCGTTTCTACCATGGTGAATGCTCTGAAGAACTCTTTTCCCTTATCCCTCCATCTCCCTTCCTCCTCAGGACCACACGTGCTGGTTTGCGTTGCCACCAACTAACTGTGGCAGCGATTCCTTCGCGTACAAAGAAATTTGGCGACTCATTTCTTTGTCGTACTACCAAAAAATGGAATTGTCTCCCGGCCCATGTATTCCCTCCTTCCTATGACATGGGGTCCTTCAAGCGGGGCGTGAAGAAGCACCTTGCAGGTCGGCAAGGTGAGGTTGGCTAGTGCAGTACCTACGTACTGTTTTCACTAGCTGTCCTCGCGTTTGGACTACGCCTCCGCTTACCATCAGGTGGAGCGCAGTCATTTGCCCTCCTTTATATATATAAAAAAAAAAAAAAAAAAAAAAAGATTCAGGACAACTTGGCAGGTTTAGATGCTGGAAAGGCAACTGCCTTGGTTTGAAAATGTGCATTTATCTATAATGGTAATTTTTCAATTAATGTATTCATTCAGTGTAGCCTCCTCACCTACAAACTAACACAAAAAGAAGTGTTTGAAAATGATAAAATTTTATCATTCTAAATTATAGCGGACTGGTACAGTTACTGCAGAGAGGTAATTGTCATATACAAATTTGAACACCAGTCCACTGAAAATAAAATTGGTGGCCCCAATAAAATAATAGAAATTAATGAATCCAAATTTTGAAGAAGAACGAAGAAATTATAAGAGGCTGCCATATTGAAGTTCACTGGGTTTTGGGGATGATAGAAGATGTTAGTTATAATCTTTATTTGGAAGTGTGTCCTGGTAATGAAAGATCCGCAGATATATTGGTGCCACTGTTAAAAATGCGTTCAAGAAGGCACCATCACCCATATCGACTTTTGGAGAGCCTATGACTGCCTTCCTGAGCGCAGATAATATAATTAATAATAATAAAGCTTTATTTAGTGCCATCGTACATATTAAATAACTCCAATTGTAATATATAAATGAATTACAATTTTGTTATTAGTTTAAAACTTAACTAATTTGATTAAATTGATTACAACTACCTAAGTTAATTTATGCATGGACCCCGATTGGGTAAAAAGCCTCCTCAAGGAATGCCATGTTTCTCTGTCCTCAGCTCTCTCTATTCAACTTCCGCCCAAACGCGCTGCAATTTCGTCTGCCATCTGGCTTTTGGTCGACCTCTTAGTCTGGTGCCTTTTGGTCCAGACTACTATACTGACCATTGAGTCCATCTATCGTTCATGTAGAGGGCTACGCGGCCCGCCCACTTCCATTTA
The DNA here is from genome assembly GCA_918026875.4 of Diatraea saccharalis. Classification (NCBI taxonomy): domain Eukaryota; kingdom Metazoa; phylum Arthropoda; class Insecta; order Lepidoptera; family Crambidae; genus Diatraea; species Diatraea saccharalis. Next base: position 19,797,004 of record OU893339.1, read on the forward strand.
GCGAACATTGCAAAAGTTAAAACATACTTTTGTCTTCTTTCGAATGTCAACGTTCTTTACCTTATCCTTTAGTTTTATACTTAGGCAGCTTCTTTCCATTGTTGTCTGGGTAGACTGAATTTTGTTCCTGATTTTAAGATCGAAGATCCAAGTTTGGCATCCATAGGTGAGGCACAGTACAAATCCTGTATCCATGACTACTTTCTTGGTCTGTAGCAGTAGTTGCGATTTTAGTATTTCCTTATGGTGCCAAAACTCGTTCCAGGTAATCACCACTCTTCGATTTAGTTCTTCAGTATTTCTTTCCTTACTAAAAGAAATTTGTTTCCCTAAGTATATGTAGTGGTTGACCCACTCTAGAGGTGTGTTATTTATAAAGATGGGCGTTGTCCTGCGGTAAGACATAATTTTAGTTTTATCTAGATCCATTTCGAAACCAATTTTTGTACTAACCTGGTTTAATTCATTTATCATTTTATTTAATTTACTCTCGTAATTTTATAATTTCTTCTCGTAATTTCTCGTAATTTTGGATCTAGTCCATTTCAAAACCAATTTTTGTACTAACCTGGTTTAATTCATTTATCATTTTATTTAATTGCTGAGGGGTTTCCGAGAGTAAAATTATGTCATCGGCAAATCAGAGACGACTTAAAAAAACTCCATTTATATTAATTTCTTGATTGGACCATGTCAGCTCTCTCATTACATTTTGTAAAACAGTTATGAATAATTTTGGTGAGATCGGGTCTCCTTGCCGGACACCTATCTTTATGTTGATTACTTCACCTACTCTATCCAGTTTAACTCTACTTGTGCTGTTAGAGTAAATATTTTTTAGGACATTGATATACTTTTCATTTATGTTTATTGCTTTCAGCGATTCCCAGATGCTCTTGTGTGAAATTGAATCAAAAGCTTTTTTGTAGTCAATGAAACCTAAACACAGGGGTTTGTAAAAATCTAAATATTGTTCTATCACCTGGTCAACCACTTGGATATGATCCATCGTGCTGAAACCAGCTCGTTCGATCGGTTGGTGAGCATCGATGACTGGGGCTATTCTTTCAAGTAGACAGGAGGCAAGTTTATAAAAAAAAGACATTAGGCTTATAGGACGATAGTTGACGCTGGGTCACCTTTTTTATATAATAGTATAATATCCGATGTCATCTATTGACATTGCACAGCTGCTTCGCCAAGTATTTTATATCATAGGATATTGATTGGTGTCAGTAGTAAATTCTTCGCAACCTTGATACATTCGTTGGTGATTCCATCCGGTCTCTGGGCATTTATCTGGCTTGAAACTCGTTATTTGTTTTAATATTTCATTTTCTGTAAACTGGTGTATTGGAGAGGTATCTGTGGAGCTATAGGAACCCATTATTTGATATTGTGTGTTTGATTGTCTGTATAGATTAGCGTAGAAGTCAGACTTGAGGATAGGAACCCATGTTTTGGCTTGGTTTAGCTCTTTATAAGTTTTTTTGGCAGATCTACTATTATTGAGGTGTTTTTGAATAATTGTTGGTCTATAGGTGGCGTAGCACCTTTTTAATTCTTTATTGGTAAGCTTGTGCAAAGTTTTTAGTTTTTCTTTGTCAGCAACGCTTAAATTGGGCTTATTTTGTAGTGCTTCTCTCGAGCACGGATAATTACATAAAAAAGTGAATCATAGTGATCCTATAAATATATTTGTGGCACCAGACTGAAAACTTTACACAAAAAGAATCGAAAGCCAATGGCGAAGCTTGAAAAAAGTATTTCGCCAGCGCAACATAACAAAAACAATCTTACAGACTGGCTATGTCAATATTCGCTGCGGGGTAAAAACCGAATACACCACCGCAATCCTTTCCAGGAATTATTAAAATGTATAAAATATGTGTATAATAACTAGCACAATAAATATTTTACTATGAAGTAAGAAATTGTTTTATTTCTTAAATCTAATATTTAATTACAATTAAACAACAAATATGTACATAGTGTAAGAATATAATTTTAATATTATACTTACTTAAATTATACATTTTTGAATAAAAATAAATAGGCACATTATTCATAATCATAATTTAAATAAAGTGAGTATCTTACTTTGCACCAGGATTCAGAGTGATAATCATCACTTATAATTATCTTGCTAAATATACCTTGATAATTATAAAACACTACACAAACTCTTTTGTAGTTTGGGACTTGTTATTCTGATAGGGAAAATCGTCTAGGATAGACCTATAAAACAAATATATATATATTTATGTTTTCATTGCACTTTTTGTTCAATGTGATTTCACAGTTAAGTTTTTGTTCATATGGTTTGTTTGGACCAGTGCTGAGAAAAAAAAATGGCTAATAACGAATATTCCCGATAGGCCACCCACTGGGCATTTATATTTTTTTAACATTAAACAACAGTTCAAAAACTGTCATCAAAAATATTCTTAATGAAAAATGTTTAAAAAATCCACTTTGTCTCTGGCACTCTGAGATGGGATTCGAACTCGTGACCTTTCGCAATCCGGGCGACTGCTCTAACCATTGAAATAACAGAACTGTCGAATCTTTCAAGCACTTGTTACTTTTTCGCTACTACAAAAATTTTATTAATATAATAACTGTTAAGAATTTAAATACTATTACAATCTCAGATTTTCGCCAAATTACATATAAAAGCTATTTTTTCGCTGGTAACGCTGTAAAAAAGAGATGAAAAATAATGGTAATCTATCAGTTTCTCTTAACTGGCGCACGCATAGTAAAAGACCGTACATTTATTTTTCGAATAATAGAATGAAACGAACTTCAATACCGAAGTTTATTTGAAATAATGAACGATACATCATTAAATAAAATGAATAATATGTATGAATAGTATGTATACATCATTAATATGTAACATAGGATAGATCTTCTCTTGTTATTAGCTGTATAGCAGCGCGAGGCTTGACTTCGTACTCTATAAAAGCACAATTGTAGTCCATACTTTTGCCTTTTGTTTTCCTAAGGCTACGCGCGCAACGGTGATTTTTTTATGTCCTGACAGTACTTGAGTACATTCTTGCGGTGACACACGTACTTGTAATCGTTTAAAGAAACGATATTAGCACGGTGTTTACTTAAAATCACGTGGACAAAAATAACTAGTACGCGTGTAGGTTAACCATCTAGTCACAGAGCAACATAATTTCAAATTAATAAAGTAGGAAGTATCGATATTAACATCGAATACAATTGCGCAGAACTATATAATTGTGCTGTCAGAGTACTGCAATGACAAGTGATGCGCTTAGCTTAGTTACTAATCTATGTATTTATAGACAGTCTTCTGTCCGTTCTGCGTCATCTCTATCATGAGCTCGGTGAGATCGTCGCTCAATTTCACATGCATTAATGGTTGGACGAATTCTGTAATAGTCAAAATACAAATTTTTATAAACCCTCTTCGCAATTAATAGCACGACTGATGAGACATATTAAAGTAAATGCTTAATGCAGTTACTTGTTCCACATCCACGAGATGGGATTCAAACCCATAACTTTTTGTAATGCATGCGATTGCTCCATTCTCACATTTTTCTTTAGGATATTAATCAATATAGCATTGTGATTAATAAATAATGCATTGTTTCAACATTGAATGATTATGGCATAAAAAAGTTAAGTATAGTAAATGTGGAGTGCATTTGATATCAAACCAATGCAAAGAAAATAACAGAGGCATGAGACGAGACCTGATATTCATTATCTTAACTTACCATCTGCACTCCCTGAGGGCACTGGGACCTCAAGCTTAACATCACCCTGGTCACTAAGCTGATTAACGTCTGCAAATGCCACTTCTGGTAACTTTGGAGTGTCACTTGGCTCAAGTACCTCCACTTTATGAATGAGGTCCGTATTGGATTTTTGCCTCTTAATTGGTCTTGCTGAAACTAAAGAAAATAAATAATTTAATAATTGATTTTACTTACATAATGAGCTCACATTGATGAAACATTGGCATAAAAAATTGTGAGTTCTTCAGATTCATCAAAACAAGATAATTTTTTCAAGTATCAATGCTAACTCGAGATAACAAATAAGTCCTTTAACATGTATAGAACCAAATATATAGAAATTCCATGTGTTTTTGCTGTATCCATTTCCAACTCTACATACAAAACTGAAATGTACAGAAATGGAAACTTACATATAAAAAGTAATTGTGTCTTCAATCAATAATACAACTAGATAACGCCTCGCATTCTAAAACAATACCCAAATACGGCACCATACACTGCAACAACCATGGAACATAATACCACGGAGTATATTCTGTGATAATAATACTCTAGGTGACAACTGAGCTCTGGAACTGGGTAAGTATTAAGCTAAGAGAAAATTAACATTGAGTTGCATTATCAATTTTATTTTTCTAAGTTAAATACACATATAATTATATATGTTGATAATTAGGGACCGAACAGCAGTTAGGTATATAAAATTGTGTGTAGTTAAAAAGTTCATAAAGTTTAAAATTTGTAATACATGTATGGTGCAGTCTTGGAACATTGAATATTTGGTCAAATGTTTGCCATGTTGGCGCGTGAGTTTGACTCAAAAACAAAACTCTGTTATTTTATTGAAGATACTTTGATTTTTAATTATATAGACATTGTAAAATGACATTTATGACTTGAAAATATGATATTTCAACAAATACATTTTTATTCAGATAGTCCTCCGTATGTTGGCACCGTTGCAAACAAACTAAAACAAAATAAGATCTCACTTTGAAGGGAGGCATACTTTCTTTGGCTATTTTTGAGACTTTGATGGTATTGTTGATTGAAGACCTGTGTAGCATTTTTTGTTTTAAAATAAATCGTAATTATATTTAATTTTTGCAAAATTAACTTGCAATTTATAATAAGTGGATTACAAAAACTGAAACACAAGCGACCATGAAGGAGCATCATGTGATGTCATAATTCAATAAACTAAATGTCTTTAATGTGAGTGCAACCAGGGCGTCAATTACCGTTACAATACTAAAGTTTATTAATACGTGACTTTACCGCCCGAAAATTAATGAATATGATGAAATATGTTTTGAGTTTTGGAGAAAATAGTAAAACAGTCAAGTAGCCCATTAGGATTATTAGACTATTTCACTTACCAATTTCAACTCTACTCCTTTTTTGTGTAGAATTTTTGTCTTTTAACTGTTTACTGGCTGTTTTACTTTCTTCATTGTCTTTTAATTTCAAAACTCTTGCTACTTCCTTACGTAATGTGTCCTTCACATCATCAGACAGATCCACACCACTGTCATAATGCTTGACATATTTAGTGATAGGCTCATCATCGCTACTATCACATGAGGAGTCATCTGTTGTTTCACTGCAGTCTGGTTGAATATGTTCCTTTTTAAAGAAACTTTGCCACTTTTTTATGAGATCATCGGCGATTTTCTAAAGAGAAATGTTTAAAAATCTATTATATTTGATCAATTTTGCATTCAGAATAAATATCAATCAATTTTGCATCACAAAGGCTAGTCAAAATGTGGGTGGCATACCCAATAAATCTCAATGTTTAAGGGGAAGGGTTTAGGGCCCAGTTACTCACTGAACCCAAGCCCTCAAGTTCCAGAGATCTTACAATCCAACCCATAAAAATAACTCACAAATTTCAAAGGCTTGGGTATTCTTATCATATAGTGTTGCGGATGGGTCTCCAGCATTTCACACTTGGGACATAGGTCATAATCTATGCAGGTGACGCACTTGTATCTGAAGCCGAGAATTATGTTGTTGCAACTGTTGCACATTATGTCGTGGTGTTTAATCTTGTCCAATCTACCTGCAAGTATGTTTATTATTATTTTAAAACTTAAGTGTTTAATCGACATAATATTGTAAATAAATTATTATGTATGTACTTTTTAAAATAAAAGTAATTATTAACTGTATTTTTTTTTTAATTTAAGTCACTTAAAATATTACAGGACAGCCAGCTCTTTAATACAATGGTGTTATTCAATTGAAGGATTAACCATATAACCAGTTGGTGTGCGACATATGTACTACATATAATCAACTGTTGAGCACGATCAAATGAGTGAAAAAGAAACATCTGATGCATTACTTTAATAGGGAGTATAAAATAGCTCTTTGATTGTCAGCCATTATTAAAATTGTGAAATAATTTAGTAAGACTCATTCCGGCAACATTTCAGAAAAAAAAATCGTATAGACTGTTGCCTTTTGTACCAGCTAATATAATGGCCTCTTGACATTAGTCGATAGAGCCTACATATAGAGAGCGGATTACTTCTGTAGCTCATTTACATTACCAATGTCAATGAATTAGTGACAATTAATATAGGCCCACAGAACTCACTACCTATATAGGCAAACTGATGGTCACTCCAGTCTTGTAAAGTCAATGATGAAATCCTTAGATATCCATGCAGTCACTCAATTGTCACTATATACCTACCTTCATTATTCGATCCTGGTAAATACAGAGTTGGTACAGCATCAGGGCATAAGTGTTTATTCTTAAAACACGATGGAGCGAAATGACGAGAACAAAATCTGTGTGTTGATTTCAAATAAGGTTTCTCCAAAAGATCATCTCTGCCACCGGCTTTTAACCATTCTTTTTGGCTGAAAACAATTATGTTAAATTATTTCTCCAGTGTTCCAAGTTACACTTCATACTTACTGTATATAATGTTATAGGTATGTAATAAGTGTTGCTCTAATTATTCAACATCTATATTATAAACAGGAAAATTAATATTATATTTATATTATAAACGTAACAATTGCGACTGATTTAAAAAAAACACCGGGATTCCAATACGCGGGCAACAACATCCATATATTAAATACTTTGTGACAAGGGCAAAGGATATAATTTACGCGGGCGAAGTCGCGGGAAAACATCTAGTATACTATAAACTTCGAATTTTGCAAGTGGAATATGTATATTACCTTACCGGTATCGCTCCTTTGGTAAATTATAATAATTCAAATGGCTGCTCAGTTTACTATTTCTTCCACAGTTTTGTACGCAGCAGTAATTCACCATGTTGTAATCACAATAAATCTATATTGCAATTAAGTATCTTTAGTGTTAAATTCACTTTTATGATGCTTTTATGTTTGATTTGTTGTTTATTTTTGTTGTTGTTAAGATCACAGAACACATTTACGTTACGTTAAGATTTGGATCAGATTTTCCTTTCAATGAGGAAGTATTAAAAAAAAACATTAGTTCCCGAAATCTAACTAGATGTCGCCACGATACTTTCTTGATTTCTCCATGACAACCTTTCCGGTTTTCTTTCATGTTTTAAAGTAAATTAGTTTTCCAAACTCAATAAACAACTCATATTCTATTTGTACTTTTTCGTATTTATATTGATATATAAGTTTCGAACTTTTCAAATTTCAGTTTTTTAATATGTTAGTTAATAGGAACGGAAATTAGTCTTTGGTCCATTCGTTTCCTGCAAAAATCAACTTTTGCTAGAGTCGCAATCTCGTAGAGGTGCTTTTTTGTGCTTTCGTTTTTTTTAAATACTTCCTCATTACCGTAGACAAAAATATAAAAAAAGGGGAAGCGAGGTGCACACGCCTGCACGACAGGTTACCATAATATGTCAAATTTCATTAAATCATTTATAACTCTAGGACCAATAGCTTAAGGTTTAAAATTAAGTTAAGAAATTTCATAGTTTTGTATAGCCTGACGTGTTGTTGATTGTACTATGTTTACTTTGGCTATGACGTTAAATGAAAAAGTATTTAAAAAAATTTGTTCCCGAAATCAAACTAGATGTCGCTACGGTACGTTCTTGATTACTCCTTCCGGTTTTCTTTCATGTTTAAAAGTAAATTAGTTTTCAAAACTCAATAAACATCTCATATTCTATTTGTACTTTGTCGTATTTGTATTGGTATCTAAGTTTTGAACTTTTCAAATTTAATTTTTTTATTATATTCGTTAAAAGGAACGGAAATGACTAGCTTTGGTCCATTCGTTTCCTGCAAAAATCAACTTTTGCTAGAGTCGCCATATAGTGGAGGTTCTTTTTTAGTGCTTTCGTCTTTTTTTAAATACGTCCTCATTTCGAGTCTTATCAACCAATAGTCGAATAATATCGATAGTATCGAAAATACAGAGTTAAAGGCCATGTATCCTGGAGAATCTACGAAATAACCCAACAACCAGACTCGAGACAATAACAAAAAAAAAGACTATTCAACTGTGTAAGAAAGGACTGTCCGTTACGAGTGTTGCATTGGCGCCTGAGCGCAGCGAAGGATACTTGATACCACAAAGTACTTTATTATATAGGGAAACTTGATACTGGATAGTAGAGCATAGATAATACCAAAGAGTAGTAATAATACGGGAAGATAATACATAATAGAGCATAGAGCTAGGTAACTCTCGCAAATGTGTGAGTATTGTTTTTTAAGGAGTCCTGAGTAAAGCGACGCGACGGATTCAATCTCCAGAGTGTAACGTATTGGTAGCGAATGACTTCTTTCATGTAGAGAAAGAGACTATAGATACTTCATCGAACTTTAATCACTCACTCAGTTGAGGTCAATCTGACTGTTCTTGACCAATCAATCAAACCGATAGTAATGTGATAATACTTGTAAATAGCCAAAAAAATGCGAAAGTTTTCATCCTTCCCTTTGTTGAGCAGCTTTCGGCCTGTAACATTACTTACCTGCCTATACCTACATAATAAGACATTAATAAAATATAATTTTAATAAATGGACTCTTATAGTAATATAAATGATATGGTTTTGTAAATGTCGTTACTTCTATTAGAGCGAAAATTAGAGCTTATTAATTTGTTGCTCGTTATTCTAATCAGCTAAAAGACGTCCACCAGTGGAAGGGAAAAAATGTTGGGCGAATCAAGTTTAATTAAATAAACATATTTAGATTTTTACTTTGGTACACACAGTAAATTGGTGACCCAAAGACGAACGTGTAAATTAACAAATAAATTTTAAGCATTGGCACACTTTTTGGTAGCTAATATCGATACTAATAATAAAGCTGAAGAGTTTATTTGTTTGAATTTTGAACGCTATAATCTCAGGAACTACTGAAACGTATTGAATTATTCTTTTGTTCAATAGTCCATTTATCGAGAAAGGCTATTTAGCCTACTATATAACATCACGTAGCTATATAACATCACGTTACGGCTTATAGGAGGGAACAACGAAAAATATTGCAAAAACGGGAGAATATTTTACTTTTTTTAAAGCTTTTCTTGCGTGAGCTGCGTAAGGGGTAAAAGCTGCGCAAAAATCATGTATTTCAAAATTGATCCCTCTTAGAGGTTTAAATTTTTCGAAGAATATAATTTAATCGGGAATTGTTAATCAGGCAAAAATAAAAGATACAATTACCAGTTTTCGCTAGATGACGCTAATGTATTATTAAAACGTTTTGATTTCTTTAATGTTTTTGTCGTCTTTATTCTTTTCCTATTTTTATCAAATAAAGTTGCTTTCATTTTTAATTTAGCGGTATTATACTCAACAAGGAACCCTTATAGTTTCGTCATGTCCGTCTGTCTGTCCGTAGGTCGGAAAAGTATAATTTAGCATGGAGTATACTTTAATATTAATATTAAGATATAGGGACAGAGAAAGCGACTTTGTTTTATACTATGTAGTGATAAAGCAATAGTAATCAGATATCAACAGCGGAGCTAACTTATTTATTTAATTACTGATGTACACAAAGTTACAGCTGCTATACGAACAGTATCAGACACAATCAACCTATTTGAAATCAGTGCATTGAACTGAAATATTGTTGTTTACCTACAAAATATAGCCCGTCGTTATGCATCGAATTTATAACAGGTATATTTTTAGGCCGCTAATAGTCATAGTAGGTATTATTCTTACTAAATTCGTAATGTCCAGTGCAAAAAACATTCTTTGCTTATTTGCATTCAAAGCTGAAGTACAAACAATACAATTTCTAGAAAGAAACAGTATTAGCAAAAGCGATGTCTCCTGAATTTTCGAGAACATACTAGATTTTTAAATGCGCACTGGATCAATACAACAGCTGACTTCTGACTGTTCTCAACGAAAACACACGCACACATGCACAGGTGATACAGTTATGTTACGAATTGTCGACTGTTCACGATGTTTCGAGAATTCTCTACCTATCGCTAGATGTCGCGCATACTATATAAAAGCGAGCCGGCCGGCTAACCGTCATGATACTTTGGAACAAGTTCTACGAGTGCAAACAGCTCTGCGCAATAACTGCGAACACTGCGATATTTTGGAGTATTATAAAGTGATCGACTATAATTATAGCAAAAATGTCTCTACTGCCATTTATTATGGGTTACGATCATCCTCACCGATTGATAGATCAAGATTTCGGCTTGGCGCTTACTCCGGATGATTTGTTGACGGCTGCTGTGTCCCCAATGCTGTCTCGCGACTACTTCAGGCCATGGCGTCAACTAGCTGCAGCTACTAGAGACATCGGATCTACAATTAAGTCCGATAAAGACAAATTCCAAGTCAATCTCGATGTGCAGCATTTTGCCCCGGAAGAGATTTCTGTCAAGACGGCTGACGGTTACGTTGTTATCGAAGGCAAGCATGAGGAAAAGAAAGACGATCACGGATATATCTCACGCCAATTCACGCGCCGCTATGCCTTGCCAGAAGGATGCAATCCTGAGACTGTAGAATCTAAGCTATCATCTGATGGCGTACTGACTATCGTAGCACCAAGAGTGGCTCCAGCTTTGAAGAATGAAAGGAGCATCCCGATATCTCAGACCGGACCAGTAAGGAAGGAAATCAAAGACAAGACCTCGCAAGCCAATGCAAATGGAGCCGAGTAATCACTTAGAACCCTGTGATGATAATAACTCTTGATTTGTGCTTATTTTACGTGCTTACAGCATGTGTGTATTTTTTGTAATAAGACTGAAATGCTTGTTTAAATAAATCCTCTTTTTTTTCTTTAAGTACATAGTTGTTTTATTTTATACAAAATTTAGATTAGCACGAAAAATATTTTAAAATCTAAAATTCAGATCAGAATGAATGGGAAAAATGATAAATAACCCGATGTGTTCTTGTTATTTATTAATTAATCTGTTATATTAAAATTATTCTGTTATATACAAAAATTACTAGAAAAAATCGTATTTACGTGGTAAGTTTTTTCATTATGTATTTATTGTTAGCAATATCTGGACATTTTATTAAAACTAAAATTGTCTAACTGAACATTCGTACTTACGTAGGGTTTCATACAAAACAAATGAAAATTTAGCAGCCGTGTGTCACTGACGTTCAGTAACAACATGATTCATGTTATTAAACGTTAAATTCTCTGAAGATTTTTATCTTTTTGGTAACGACTAAATAATCATAACAATCATATAACTTAGTTAATACAAATCTTAACTAAAGTTGTCTTTACGGCAGCACAATACACTGCATTATTTACATATATTTTATAATCATCACTATCACTATATATTGTTATTATCACTACATATTATAAAACAAAGACCCCCGCCGCTTCTGTCTGTCGAACTCGAAAAGTACCTACTCTACGTATTTTCATGCGGTTTTCAACAATAGATAGAGCAATTCTTGGAGAAGGTTTTAGTGTAAAGTAAGTTTAGGTTTTGTTTAAACTGAGGATATAGTTCAATATGTCGGAAAAAATAAAACCGATCGGGAGCTTTCCTCGGAACTTTTGAATTATAACAAAACAATGTGTATGGTGGAATTAATAGATCTACAAAAAAGTCCGCGATGGTATATACCATATGTCTATCTTCCAAGAATAGCCAATAATAACTATTTATTTGCGTTTACTTAAAACAGTGAAATGATGTATTATTTACGAAGCTATTTTTAATGATACGTTATGTCTTAATCGTATTCGGCGCCCGGGTTCGAAAGCCAATCATGCGCCCCCTTTTTCAAAAATTTTGTGAAAATTAATTTCTTGTTGTATAGACTGCGAGAATAAAAATTAGAAAAGCTAACAGATCACATCAATAAGTATTTTTTGTCATGTCTCTGGCATTTGTTATGTTCGCAAGTCGCACGTTTTGTGTTGTTTTGTCTTTCTAACATTATTTACTCATTTTAAAATAAAAGCTATTATCATAATTAATATTATACTCATTTATAATTTTAACACCAGTCATTTACATACACATTACATTATTATTTCAACTTTTCTAGATTTCATGTTTGCAAACTTTTCAATGATTGTGTAAAATAAGAAAGATTTCTTTTTTAACAGTATAATTGGCGTGGTGCGGCGACGCGCATTAGAAACAAACACTTTCTTTGACTTTGACCGACTTTATAAGTACTTATGTACATACATATATCGTAAATTTATAGCCACATTTGGTTCGGTAAGGTTAGTTAGGAAGATCGCACTATCACCTATATTGTAATCTTTGATCACCTAGATCAGCCACCCTCTCGAGCGCCCGGCTGGCGCCCCTCGCTCTTATGGCTAAGACGCCCCTGTATGCATGTAATGTGGATCAAAATTGCCCTTTACATTGCCCTTTATATAAAAAAAAAATATATAAGAAACTAATGAGTTATCGAAAAATAAAAATCGACGGGCGAGAAATTAAATAAATAGATGAATAAAAATGAATCGCTCAAATGTATGTTCGCGCGCATAGCTTCCGAATTCCAGTTCCGACTGAATGAAATTGGATGATTCTATTTTTTGTGTTCCACGATTCGTGATACGATTTGTATATAAGACTTTAAAAAAAAATGGGTGTAAGGTGGTACGTAGTTGGCCGGGTCATCTAGTGTAATAATAATAATTTAACTAAGTTTATCTAAAAACAGCTAGATATCAAAACAATTCTGAGAATACAAAAATATTTATTTTATCAAAGTTTAAAAGCGCAGGTACTTCTACTTCGATTAGTTTTCTTTAATGGCTTACTTGTGTACTATGCATATTCCGACTATAGGCAAACATATTTTAGAGTAGCCGCGAAGCTAAAACATTTCCTGTTCATAGATAGATACATCTGTAGATAGTAACAGAAGATTTTAATAACTCGCAAAATATTGTTATTGTAGAAATGTTGCATGATACCCTTAGCTTCAGTGTGACTCACATTTTTATTAATTGTTCTTATAAAAAAGGATATAGGTAAATACTAAGATGAAGAATGCGCTGAATTTTAAGGATATCTTTGTAATTTTTTCTAACGAAAAAATTTTATGTATTCACGTTGTGACTCTGACAGAACTCTCACAAATATGATGAAGTTTTCTCATTTTGCATTATCAACCAGTTAATAGTTAGTACTTTTAGGTGCTATGATTTAATAAAAAAATACTCAAAAAATCTTGGTACTGTGAGACGGGATCCCATCGACAGGGACAAAGTGGATGTTTTAAGCATTATGTATTAAGAATATTTTCCAGTATAGCATTGTGAATGCAAAATTGATCAAATATAGTACTTTATTTGCGAATTCTAAATGTGAGAACGTTTTCAGAAATGCTTAGTGATATGGTCGAGAAAGATCAGTGATGTACAGGCGTACCCACCTCATACATATTTGTTTTATTCGAACAAGGTTTATTTATGCTAAGATTGCAATTTTAGTGTTAGTTCAAATTCATATTCTACAGATAATAAGCAAACCTACTAGTTTCTAAGAGAAATAATACACCTGTGAACTCCTACTGAATGCAGTCTCAGCGTAAATTTACTCTTACGCTAAAACTTGTGTATTAATAACACTGCGACCGTTTATCATGTCAAAACATTTTTCACTGGTACTTAAAGGTACAGGTAGGTATTATACTTTTGTAAGATACTTACATAAGTAATTAATAATGCACTCTTTGCTGGGCACAGACCTTTTCTTAGCATCTTATTAATCCATGAGCGACCCTTGCGAAAGTTGCTTAACTACCGCATCGCCGGCCAAAACGCGCTAATCACTGCACTATCCAACTCCATTTCCTATTGTAGCGTCACAAGGTATATTGTTAATTCCTGATAATAAAAGTGTTGATTCGGTAGGTTGATACATCGTCACTGTACCGATGTGAAGCCACGGCTGCCCTCTGCCACATTAGGAGCGAATGCTTTTTGTTTTAACTTTAAATATGATATGTACGTTTAAGTAAAAAATATAGAACTATAAAGTTTTCATTCATTCCCATTATTTTATCACCAACAACCTTTTGGCAATATTAGTAGGTAATTGGAACCAGAACAATATTTTCATAAAGTTGTCATTATACGTTACAAAAATACTCGATCTCAGACTATGAATGGGATCAACTAATGACGAACAGGCCATACCTTGCTACGATGGCTCAGTAAGGATTTGAGGGCCATTTAAATAAACCTATCCAATACATATGCGAAACTTTCATGCGAGTTTATTAACTGACCTAGTTATCAAAGTTTCTTAATAAGTATTGTGTTATTCCTATATATCGTCTTGCAGATAAAATTACTTTTCACCTTTTAAAGTTTTTGTAATTATTTAATTATTTTTAGTTTCGCCGTATAAAGTATAGTATAGTTTCATAAGTAAAGTTCATTTGTTAGTGGTGGGTGAAAAATATAAAAAAAGAAACTTAATAAAAAAAGAACTTATTTATTTTAATTATCTCAGTTCAGTCTTATTATTGTGACTAATAGGAAACTTAAAATGAGTCATGGTTGATATTTATCCGGCGCACTTCTCACTGTTAGACATACAAGAACCTTTTTCGGCTTCAGCTTTAGTAGAGGCATCCTTGCGGACGGGACCAGTCTTTGTTATTGGCACGACTCTCTCACCTTTATCGTCTATCTCCTTCCTGGGAGCGGTTATAGTCAGAATACCATCGCTGGAAAGCTCCGATACGATGTTTTCAGACTCCGCACCTTTAGGCAATGCGTATTTCCTCACAAACTGTCTCGACACGATGCCGTGCTCGTCTTGTTTCTCTTCATGCTTCGCTTCTATCACCACATACCCATCAGCAGTCTTCACGGTTATTTCTTCCGGCCCGAAATGTTGTACGTCTAAATTGATTTGGAATTTATCCTTGTCAGCTTTAATTGTAGAGCCTAGATCTTTTGCGAGAGCAGCCATGTGTCTCCAGGGTCGGAAGTAGTCGTGAACGATCCATGGTGTCATCATTGAAGTCAGAAAATCATCCGGTGTCAACGCCATACCAAACGCTTGGTCCACTAATCTATTATTTTTCTCCGGACACGACGAATCTTCTTCACCCAAAACTTTCCTTGTACCGATTCCGAAAAATACAATCGCCAACGCCAAAAAATACGAGAAACCTCCGAAAACTTTCATTTTCGCGTGTTCAAGTGAAAAAGCGTACAATTAACTCGTTCTCTTTGTGAGCACTTGTCTTTACGAATTGATTGAACTGCGCGCGTTTCTACGGCTTATATACCCGTTCCGACATCTAGCGGCGAGTAGAAAATTCTCGAACGTAGCTTCACTGTGTGTCGACTGACGTGTTTCACTGCACAACAACCACGTTGTTATAGTTGTGTTGTGATCCATTTGTTATCAATATGGATGCCGGCCGGTGTCCTTTCTTTGACATTTTTTACTTACAATACGATACTTTTTAATATTATTTATATAAAAGACATTAGAACTAACTACAAGTAAGAGTTTAATTTTGCATTCACTGCCTATTGAACCTCTACAAAAAAAGTTACCTTAATATTTTTTTAATTTCCTTCCAAGTTCATCATCTTACTTTATTTAATAGGATATTATGATTTATTATTTTAAAATAGATACTTTGTAAAATATAAAATATATACCAAATAGCTTGCAAATAGCCAAAGTGCAAGTCTTAGCAAGTAGCCTTAAATACCTTCCTTTGACTTTTAATTAACGTCTTATTTTGTGGTTTATTTTATATCTGAATAGTATATGTTGTTCTTTTTACAGATAGATGATCATTATATGTTTAAATAATGTTGGCTATGAGATGAGATAGGTGTAGGCATGGTGTAGGTAAGTTAAACGATAAACTACCGAATACGCGTGGCGCCATCTATTATCGAGTAGGGTTTTATTTTATAAAAATTTGATTTTATTTGCTGAAAAGATGTAATACCTATCTAACGTACGAATTAAACACGTCAAATTGATTTTATTTCAATATGATCAATGTTAAATTATAATCTAGAATTTTCGAGATGTGTCTCCATGATGTAACCTAAAACAATCAAATTTCTAGAAACTTGTTGATGTTTCCAAAGACTGGAATGCTCGGTATTCACACCGCGTATTGAATTTTCTTTGCAGCCTAGGTATTGGTTGATAATGATAACTCTATCAATATCAATTTGGCATGTTGAGCAAAAAATCTTTTTAATCTTAAGCTTTATAAAAAATCGAATAATAATTGTATTGCCCAATATAAAATGATTGAATTTTCTTAAAATGGTCCATATCTTTATTTATGCGACAAAGTAACCTATGTGTAGAACCGTAGAGTTGGGTATTTCATAAAAATAACTAGCTAGTTTCCCGTGACTTCTCCCGTATTAAGGTGATGACAAAGTTTTGTCTGTCTGTCAGGTAGATTATTGAAGAATATGATACATGTACCTATTTTTATTTTTTGCATAATCAATAAATTACAGCGATACATTGAATTAAAATTCAAAATGTCAAAGCTATGGCGTAGTGAGCTCCCACTCCTCAACTTTAAGGCCTGATATGTATTTTTTTGATAAATTGAAGCAAAAAAAAAATAGAAAAATATGTACCTTATATTTCTCTATTGTCTGGTCGACGGACTAGTATGATGTAGCTTCCCTTTTCCGAAGATTACCCCCTACGAAGTTCGAAACTGTCTCATGATAATGTTAGTACTATAGATGTTATGACTTGCTTTAGATTATATAACTACATATAAAACTGAAGCTTTAAGACAATAGCAGCCTAAATAGAATAAAACATCAAAAATACTTTAAGGCACTGTATTTAATTATTTTTCGATTTATCAATAATTTTTAAATTTAAAATATTCAAATTTGGTAGGGTATTCTACAAGTGATTCCCTTTTCCTTCTGATTTATTTATTCTCTTCTTTTTTATTATCATAACTAAGTCATATTTTTAAAATTGATCCATTCAAAAATTATTCGAGTAGAAAATATAAATCTTGAAACATTCTTTTTGGTTAAGTTTGTAAAATTCGAACTTACAGTTTCTGCCATACTTGGTCATTGAAGCTCTTGAAGACAATAAATTGATTAATTAGCCGTAACAATTCCCACAGCAAGTTTTGCCAGTCAGGTCATCTACGCTTCAACCTGTCCTCTTCAGGGCAGGGTAGTTGTAGAGCCCTGGTTTAAGGTTCAAGATGCATTTTCCCTGCATTACCCAAGAGGGAGGCGCTGCCAGACCGACGTCACAATGTATTATTGTTTCAAGCGCCATGAAACTTGATCAAATAGCGAAGAAAAATAATTAAATATTGGGCAGGATGTCGGTTAATACATTTTGCTCGTGAGCCTTCGATATATGATGGTCAATTAAAACGCAGATATATTTTCTAAATAATGGTATATTTTCAAAAATATTGTATTACACGACCTGCATTATCTATTTACAAATTTAAAAAAAAACAATAAAATTAAATTTTCACTTTCATCAAAGCTTAGATACAAATTAAATTAAACATAATTATAGGAGGCCTGCAAATTGCTGTACTTACGAATAATATTTACAAAACAAATACAAAACTTATAAATTCCACATTTTAGAGATATTTTCAGGTTTTTTTTGTAAATAAAATCTTATTTCAACATTTTTTTAACATGCGGAAAAATAGAAATTAATTCAATTTTTAATTACCAACGATACACAGTATTTCGTTTTCAATGAGACGTTTATATCAATTCATTAAATAATCGTACATTATTCTCTTGAATATGACGTTAAATTACTTGGGATATAATTAACACTGTTCCAAAACCACAATTTTCCATAGAACACATAACATATGAGTAAAGCGACATTTAGGTAGGTGCTATTTCGTGTGAATTGTTATACTTACAAAAAGCGTACATCCTACTACAATAATATGCATTTCGAGTGACACCGGCTAGATTTCAAGTAGAACTTAAATGCTGTTAAATTAATTTAAAAAAAATTGGAATGCGTAAAAATTAGGCCGTGATCTATTAATGTATTCTTTTTAATGCTTTTTAATTTGTAATATAATTTTGAATTATAAAGATTAGGATTAATTAGTTTTGTGTGTTAGTTCATAATGCTATTAATGTTGAAATAATATGATTCGATTATAAGCCTTGTTATTACAGAACCTTACATTAATTTTCTTATTCATCCTGAAATCCAGCAGATGTATGTTAACTGAGCTTGTTTGTTGACAACATTCACATCTAAGCTTATACTGGGAAATATTAACAACTAAATCACAATGACAAAAAAAAAGAAGTTTCAGGATATATTTTTTAAATCTTTATAACACGTTTAACTTTTTATTCTTCAATATTAAAAATGATTATTTAAAAGTCAATGAACATGTAAGTTACAAGAAGTAACTTATGGGAATTCCCAGTACTAACTTAGATGTATTAAATATTGCAAAAAGCGAAACGAAAGATTATTTTCATTTATTTAGGATAAAAATAAATAGATTCTAATTTGATCCTAGGCCAATATTACAACTTGCAAGAAAGTAAGTCAATAAAGGATAAAAGTATAACTCTTGACTTCTCATCGCATATTTATTATACAAAAAGTACGTTAATAATTTAATAAGTCATTTATTTGCGATATTTGATAAGCTCTGTTCCAAAAATCCATTTATTTACTATCTTTTGAGTGCTACAGTGGCCTAGGAATCAAATCTATGATTAAACACAGACACACAGCAGTACATCAAATTACCACAATATAAAATCTTCGAAGTTGATTTTGAAGTCTAGACTCAATGAATTAAGGTTTAACATCAAGTGGAAGAACTAGACAGTTTTGTATAACCAGACATGCTGTCGACTGTACTAATCACGAAAATATATGTATTAAATTTCGAACCCCGAACATTTGTTTTCTGTACTTGATATGGGTAGGATCTCTGGGTCGTCACAGCCGTAATGAAGTAATGTTTGAGAGTTTAAAACAGAATAATTACCAAAATCAAAGTTTTCTCGTATAATTCTTTCGCCTCGCTTCGTACAATGAGGGCCAATGCAGACGACGGATCTCACAGACGAAACGCTGTTCTGGACCTCTCTTTTTTTCTACTTGGTCAAAAAGAGAGGTCGATACAGCTTCACACGGAAAATCCCACGTCATCACAGGCTCTTACAGTTGTTTATTCTAACTTACTATCTATTTTCAATTAAACAAAGTCATAACATCCCTACGTTTTCTATATAGTTACAAAAAGCTAAAATAAAAAGCACATAATCAGTCACTCCGCCCTCCCCGACTTGCACGCGAAGCCAATGCTTAATCAAACTCAATAAAACACTATCAAAGAGACCATGGAAAATGTTATTTTGTGCGCGTTAGATTAGAAGCTTTATTATTTTGTAAATAAAAAGTTAACTAACTAATCGATACAGAAAACTATAATATTTTTATGTATTCAACAAATTGTTACTCAAATACAAAAATTTTAACTTCTTTGGTAATATTCTACATTACAAATATAAGTCCAAATATTGTTGACAGATTGACTCTATCTGCCGGGCTATGCTATTTCTTGTATTGATATTATGTAAATGTTCATATTAGTACACACAAGTTTCTGCAATCAATTTTAAATTCTAAAGTGCAAGATTTAAGGTTCGAAACTTATTGCAGAAAATTTATCAGATTCGAATAACGCCATTGATTGTACAGTAATCGGTACTCAAATAGAACTTTGTTTGTCCTTTACACTACGTGACAAACCAAAGTAAAGTCTCAAACAAGATAAAGTTTCAGGAGATCAAATGTAAAATAACCTTCAAAACTACATTGTGCGTAAGTGTTAATCCATAAGCTCTTATTTCCAGCTCTCAGAGGATGAATAAACGCTTCTTGTAGCTAAGTCGGTGACTCTATATACACTAATAATATGAACACGCCCTTACGTAATTTGTGATATTTATTTAAATATTATTGGGCGCTTTTGTTTAAGTTTTTTGATAAATAAACTAAAATTTTAAAGCCATATAGCCCCATTTAGCTTTCCCATTAATATATTAGGAAAATTTCAGTTCATTTGTGCAATTCATATAGAATAATTTAGATGATAAATGTTGAATAAGCAGTTTCGCAGCTTTGGAACTTAATACACAACCGATTTGCGATAGAGTTCAAATTTAAAATATGTTAATATTAAATACTCTCTGAAAGAAGGAATTAAATGAGGGAAGAGGACAAAATCGTCAGTGGTAATCGCTTTCCGTTACTACTATGTCAGGCAAAACTCAATACTAAAACGTGTGTCACTACGGTTCCCATAATGCCTGCGAATGAGGACATAGAGTGCCATGAACTTGCAGAGTAACGTCACGAGAAGATATTTTTGAGAATGAATTTGGAAAATTTAATCAAAGTATTTGTTTCCTTTTTTTTTATTCCAGCCGGGTCCAGAACTGATGGTGTTGATGTTACTTTAACTTTGCTTTGAATTATGAGCCAAATAAGTATAGGACTACAACTTCAGGGTGTAAGGTAAGCAAAATTGAACATATATTTTTTTTTTTATAAATCATGCATTTTTGTAGCAATATAATCAATTACGGCATACTGATATTTGTAATTAAACCCGAAGTCATAAAATCGCGATGCGTTTCAAGTAGTCGATGTGAACGTTGCGACATAAAATGTCATCTTCATATTTAGTAATAAAGAAAAAGCCAAAATGTCAATTGAGAAAATATATTTTAAAAATTCTTGATTAAGTTATGTCGATACTAATAATAAAACTAATAATATATGTATGAAGTTCAACGAATCTAAAAAATAGTGATCTTAATATATTTGCTGCCTGTAATTAAATGACAGCTAATCCCGATCCGATCCAAAACCCGATCCTATTCTTATTTGGCTGACATAATACGATAAAGTATTTTTTTTTTTTGTAAAACAAAATGTATAATAAAACATGGGATCGACGTGCAAGTCCGCATAATTTCGCCACTATAATGGCACCATAAATTACCACAGGCCGTGGCACTCGCAATGTGATGTTCGTTTTGTATAAATTGAATTAATATAAATAATAATCATACAAAAATACTTGGTGAAAAACAAACTGTCTCAGTTGCCAAAAATTTTACTATTTGTGGTACAATTCTTTGAAGTATGAAAAGTGTCAAGAAGCACTTATTAAACTCGGTTTAATTAGTTGTTTTTTATTTGTATGCAACTGTAGATGACCAGGGGCTGGGGGTTTATGAGAAATTTTCACCCCGTTATAATATATTTAATTATAAATATGCACCCGTGATCGTACTCAAAACTAAAACTACCGCCATGGACAAATACTCGGGTGTGTGTAGTTAATTAAATAACTTAAAACAAGGTATTAAGACTTCATATAAAATCATCCGTATTTTGGAACATTCAACACACCCGGCCAGCTGCTTTATGTCCATCCAATCAGAAAAGTTTGCCAGTTCTTTTCCTTTTTCAAGAATTTTTCTACGATAAAAATAAGATAGCACTGTGAATACGATATTCACTAAAAATAAACATTAAATAAAAAAAAATCAGGTACACAATATTTATAAAATATCAAAACTATTACAGTATTAACCTGGAACCGATCCAGATACTTTAAAGAGATAGACATCAAACTTTCTCGAGCCCAATGGAGCAGTCTTTCAATAACAGTATTTATTATTTTATTACTACATTGTATTATTTTATTCACTGATGATGTTAAAAAACTTAGTTAATTAACATGAATTCGTTAGTTTTACCGCCTTACACTTACACGATGGCGTTAATGTAATAAATTTGTCAATTTTATTACAAAAATGTCCACATTTATTTAAAGAAAAATGTTTATATTTTTGATTAAATTGAAACGTATCTCGACTTAAACGAAATTTTTTTAATTAAGACAAAATTGATTTATTTCTGTAATCTGTGTTCCTACTTAAATACAAATGATATCGTGAATAAAAGTATATGAACACTTTCATTACTGAAAAGAATCTTTAAATTACAACATTAACGCTATCTATTAACAGCCGGAAACAATAAAATCGTGACGTTATATCTCAACTAATAAATATCAGTAAGGTAACCAAATGAAAAGAACGCAATATTTAATATATCAAAACGAACACCGCAATACCACATGAATGAATATAACCATTCTCTCTCGTTCTCAATATCAACAGAGTGTATATTTTTATTTAGCTCATACAAAATCTAGTTACATTAACTTACTGACTACACATATATACGTTAAACAGTCGTATATGGGCAAGACAACATAAGTCTTGCTTTTTACATTTAATTACGAAAAATAATAATAATAATCAATAATATTAATAATAGTAAATACATCAAAAAATGTTGCCATAAGGGCCGGTGCACACTGAGACTCCAATATCGATTCTTCCCATTCGCTCCAATATAAAAAAAGCTTACATATTTACAAAGTACAGAACTGCTTTCTTTTTTTTTTCAATGCAGCTTGCGCACCTTTATTAAAAATTGTGCTAATAGTAAGGTATTCTTTTGTTATTTGGCCTTAACTTCTTTTTTAAAAAAGGTCTTTTTAAAAAACCCCCTATAATTAAATATAAAAAAAGTCTTATACAATGACTCGTTATAAAATAATCTAAGTTGGATACAAATGCATAATTATATGGCCTCTTCCGTTATCAAAATAAATATTATGTAGATTTTTTATTTTTTTAATTAACCTCTTTCCTCGCAATGATATTTTTTTATCATTTAACCCTCTCTTTGGACACGATTTCATTTTGGTATATTTTAATACCAAATACTAATAATAAATGTCTAATATTATATTATATTATAACAAGACAGATCTATTCATAGATTCACAAATTAAACGATGGATTTTTTATTTTGCACATAATAAAATACATGTTTCAGTTTTATTAATCCATCAGAAAACTTGTGTTGGGAAAGGTAGGAAATAATTAAACATATACAAAATATAGCCATATCACATGTTTCATAGAAATAGGTATCTATTTTTTTATTTGAGCCTACTGAAACATTAATTGTATTGTGTATCAACTAGTTTATTTTCAAAACACACCAAGAATTATTGGTGTTTGGGCATTAAGTCTAATTTTGTACATAAAACTTAAATAAATACATATGTACCGAAACTTTGCAGTTTTATCACTAGTAAATTTGAATGTGCGTATTGATAAAATCACAAGAGATCAAATATAAAAATATTTTTTTCTAGACAAACCTGTTCGTAAAGGTAAACTATTTTGATATATCATTTTTTGATTTGGTGATAGGAGGTAAAATAACAATCAGAAATTTGTAGGTCTCATAATTTAAATACAATTTTATAATAACTGCAATACAGATATAGTTTATTTTTTAATTATTTTAATTAGGGTTTGGAATACTTTTGTCCTTGTTGCATCCGCTATAAATTACTATGTTATGATATCAAACGGCCAAACAAAAGTAAGATTAGTCTTGTTCTGTTGATTTTGAAGTGATATGGTTTTTAAGTTGTATAGGTTTAATTCTTGCCACCGTGTAAATATGAAAAGCGTAGCTACATCTGGCGTATAACATAGCCATTGAAATCATCAAAGCTATATATAATAAGCAATCGCGGATTCATTAACCTATCTAAATACTATAGAAAACAATAAAGAATTCAGACGTTCTCACTTTAAAGAAGTACTTATTTAAAAAAATAATTAACGATACATAAGAAATGATATATTTAATTGATACATCTAGAATTAAATTCACGAGAAACGGCAACATAAGGAAATAATAATAACTAAAATCATCTAAGATATATTTGTATATACTCTGAAAGTAGTGTTTAATATTCAAAAAGTTCTTTATGGTCATTATTTTATCTATGCTCAATACTTCTATTTCTAGATTAGATAAAGTACGTAGCAAACATGTATTTTGACGAAATCTTGGGAAAATAAGATGTTTGTTTACTCATCAGTGACAAAAAACAAACTTGGATATTTAAGATCCCTAATTTGTAAAAACGACTACCCTAACTGAAAGCATTCAAAAGTAATCATTTTTAACTGTTAAATAAAATTGGTAACTCACGCCGCGGTACTTGTTTACATACATTTGCTCAACATTTAATGGGGATAACATTATCACTCAAATAATATATACTCTTGATTCCTGTACAGTATTTGAGTGATTATGTTACCCGTGTATCCGCAATCCGCGTAGCTATACTATACTGTTATATAACAACCACAAACCCCTAACCCTTAAGTGAAGACCCTTTTATCAACATTTTCTCCGTTACTCTCAAGAATATTTATGTTAAATATAATATGACGTAACTTAGCGTGACGTCATATTTTATATTTAATGACGTCATAGTATATTTCATAAGTGCCAATTTTAATTAATAGCTCTCGGTATCCAAACGATTATTAGGCGTAAATTCTCTGATTCTTGTACAGTGTTATTAAATTATTTCGGGACATTCACACATTTTGAGCACTATTTAAAAGTGAACATTTGCAAATATATTTTTTTAAGTCGTTTTTTCATGTTATCTCATATTTCATTTCATAGCTCTGAAATTAGGAAGAAAACCGTACGTAGAGGTGTACTAAGAAATGTATAACCAGTACGTTGCAAATCTAAAATGAGATCAGTGAATAAGAATGTGAATAAATTTTCAAATCTTATTAATTCCTTACACCCAATGTTGTTAACTTCTGCATTGACGACTTTGATGTACCAGGAATCACGCAAAGACAACCTGTCTCGTTATTACTCGCGATATTCAATCGTGAACGTAATGTCACTCAGCAACTGTTTCGTTGGCTTTACTTTTTTACTGATAAACTTTTCGCATGATTGATAGATATTGCTGATTGATCTTGTTACTAAATTCAGAGCTGTTAATTACACATATGACAGTTCAGTTTCTAGCAATACACGTTAATATGGGGCATTTTAGCCGAACATTGATTATTATTTAAAAGCACACGGCTCTAGAAATGTTTTTGTAAAGGTGTATTAATTCATAATGATTTTATCTTAAACATATGATACTATCAATACAGTTTCCACATGTTTTTTTTTATAATACCACCGAACGAATCTTATATTTTAACTGATAATCTTTGAGAGACAATCATTTTAAATTAACCGAATACTTTATTTATTTAGTCAAGTTTTTGTTCATAAGAAAATAAATGATTACATTTTAAATATACGAAATTCCTATTCCGAACTAATGTTTCCGACAACCATTTTATATCATAAACAAATATTAAAGTTTATGATATAAATAGATTTATGTCATTCGCTTTTAAAACATATAAACCGAATGACATGAATATTTTATTAAATGCTTTGTCTACCAAATTTTGTCTTTCAATGTAAGGATTGTCGAGACAATTGAGAAGGAGTATTAATCAATTTATCCCTAGTTTACATCCTAGTTTAAGATCGATACATTAGCTACAAGTTTAAGGTCATTCACAGCTAAATTTTTCTGTAGACTGTAGCCTATGTTTTAATATATAGTCAAATGAGACAATTTTGCGTCCAGTTTAACTGTCCTCGAGCAAATTGTGAAGCTCAGCATAATTCAATATGGCACGGTGTAGGAATTCATATTGTAACTGGAAATAGAAAAAACTCATATAATAATAACTTAGATTTAAAGTAGATGAGAGCTGCCTTAAATTGTGGTTATTTTAAAAGGTCAATATTAATTTTTCTCTCAATATAGTGGAACACTCAGAATGCGTATAGAATGTAGCTAGTAAGAAAACAAATAGTATGGCACGCACAGAGGCTAAATTTCAAATCACAGCAAACATCATCCAATCAGAATAATTCCAAGTACCCGCGTCTTCGCCTGAGTAAATTATAGCCTACGTCACTCGCGAACATTGTTACTTTCCGTAGGTGAGAGAATATTTATAATCAGATCAGTATTTCCGAAGATTAACGCTTACAAACAAAACCTCTCTATAATACTAGTATAGATAATACTCACGAAGGTGTCTATGGTTCTCGCCCGCTGTGAGCGCACTTTACGCGCCACGCTGTTCACATCGACGCGTCGTTCTACGCGTAACTGACAGATCAGTATGCATAGAGCCACAAATAAAGCCGACCGCTCCGTGCCCAAGCTGCGGATCAAACAATACGACACAACCGTAATGAACCTGGACATAAAAAAGGTTGCGAAACTTTTTTTTTGTGTTGAAGCCCTCCAAAATATTATAAATAAACCGGCAAAATGCGAGTCGGACTCGCGCGATTGTTGTATGGGAGCTATTTATTTTACCCTAATATTCTATCCTTCTTTAATATACGAATTTATTAATTCAATAGAATGGTACAGTGCTCGATGAAGTTACTACGAAAATGGTTTTAAGACTACCTACGCCTCAAACATGTTTTTTTTTTCCTAAATGCAAATATGAGCTTTCTCGGTTCGAGAGCTAATAAATATATAAGTCAGGACCATTTGGTTATAACACTATTGGTTGGTAGTTGCACAAAAAAATTAATTGTCCCCAAGTCTGTACTTAAGTAAGTAGTCTGAGACAGCACGTTTATTACTTATGATCTAAAAAGTTGCTAGCAATAACTCTAGTCGCAGTATAACGTTGCAGAATGCCTCGATGTTAGTAGTCTATAAGTTATAGTTGTGTAGATGGAGTAACCATACTCTGCTTTTGACTTAATCACTCAAAGGCAAAAAAAAATCTATTTAGTCCGTCAGTCAGATAATAAAAAAAATATTAGATATGTATATTCATATCATCATACTCATATTCTACTTGTAATTTTTCGTATTTGTATTGATATCTAAGTTTTTAGCTTTCAAATTTGAGTTGTTTAATATGTTAGTAGTTAGGAAAGACAGTAATTTCCGTTCCTTTAGAACGGAAATTAAATTAGTTTCCTGCAAAAATTCACATTTGCTAGAGTCACCATCTACTGGAGGTGCTTTTTAGTGCTTTCGTTATTTTTTTTAAATACTTCCTCAATGACAGGTTACGCATAAAATAAAAAATACCTGTTTAATTTTAAATAATAATTTTTCGAAAAATTTAGTAATGAACAAACAGATAAGTCATCATGCTTACTAAACCTGGTTAGTAACAGACAGGTACTCACTGGCAATGCACGAGCATGGGTGGGGCGTGGGCGTGATGTGAGCGCGCGGCGTCCGCTAGTTCAGCAACGCCCCGCGTCACCTCGGGCACGTGGCCCGGAGCCGTCGGCCAGCCCTGGTACTGCAACTGGCGTACTGATATCGTGTCGCCGTTCTAAATGTACATAAACTTTAATGAGGCGGGAGGAAACTTGTACGTAAAGAAAATTGCATCCATAAAGTTTGTAATAAAAAAATAGTAGTTTATGCAACTGTCATATAAGAGGTATGAAAACACGAGTCTCTTTATAATAGATTGACTCGAGTGTTTTAATACCTAAGTTATATGCAGTTTCGTACACTACTTTTAATTTAACTCATAGGAAAAATTGAAATTAAACAAAGTAGGTAGGTTACAAGGAAGTAATTTATATGTGCGCCATTTTTTTCACAGTTCGAACTGCGTATGCGTGCGCCTTTTTTTTTCATATACTTTAATGAGTTTTATGATACAGTTGGCGGTACTGTAATGAGTTTTATTATTAATTTTATGTATTTGCATTTATAAAGTGCATATGTATAGAATCGTCTTTGAATTCTTAATTCGATTTTTTCGATTTGAGTGTAGATAACATATATTTTTCGAAACATGTTGGATGTTAAAAATTATAAATAAATTAAAAAGTGTCGCATAGACGATTTTTACCATTTAATGAATATTCAAATGGCCAATGTCGCTTTTGTTGGATAGCTTCTATCACCTGTTTCAATTTGTCTATAGATCTTATATAGAGATCCTGTATTTAGAGAACTTACTGAATGTAGTATCGTACCATAATCAATAAACGTAGTATAACGTGTGGGAGTTATACTACGTTTATTGACCGATTTTAATTTAAGTTTAGTTTTTATAATAAATTTATTGATGTAAATAGATAGAGTAGTTTCTAAGTTTATCTAATACAGACACAAAGTATAATATAAAATTTATTTTCTTTAAACAAATTGTACAGAAAATAATATTAACGACATTCAAAATGCGTTACAAACTAGGTATTGAATATGGTAACACAACTTAATTCATCCGCCTTTCTCCATTCAACTTGGAGAAATATAAATAAATCAATATAGCGAAAGGTAGATCTCGCAGGGCGATTCCAACTAAATTTAGAAGCACAAAAGTGTATACAGCAAATACTTGGAAAATAAACGCTGTGTCAAGGGGCAGTAGGAAGGTAACAAAATTATCCCAGAACAACGCGGGACACTTACGACTAGCGGCTTATTACCCTGGAATATCGAAGAAACTAAGAGTAATTCCAAACAGACCTTATTATTGGTGACACGGAACTGACGTCGCGTGTAGTAAGGGCACGAATCGCTCTCCTCGTATTGTACGTCGATGTGATCGTACTGCGTTGTACCGTCGTCCCAATACCGAGGACATTTGCCCTCGCCGATCTGAAAATACAAATACTTGTTACAGTGGCAAACTAAGGGTTTGAATACGGAGACTTCTTTATAGGACTGTATTTTTTTCCCCAAGTGAATCAATGCTCGATCGATAGCTATTATATGGTTGTCAATTTGGACAATGACGGCACATTTAAATATCACTAGTAAACAAAGCCGTAACTATACCGTTTGAGGTCCGTGGCAAATTCATCAGATATTCAATTTTTTTACTAATTGCGTAGTAATAAATGTCAAGAGTAATGAGTCTCCTCTGACCGGGGGCCCCTTGGCATTTTGCCTACTTGCCACCCTGTAGTTACGCCACTGCTAGTAGATGACTATTTTTTTTTAAAAGTAGGATGCAAAAAGAAATACTTATACCCAATATTAGGTATAAAGCTTGAGTAAAAACAGAAATTCTATTTAATCCATCAGTCAGATGATAATAGAAAAATATCAGATACATATATTGATTGCTTCAATTTAACAAAAAAATATTTGGACAATAGGCATTAAAGTTGAGTGGAGGCTCGCTACGTTACAACTATGTAGAAAATGTGCAAAGGTGTGATGTCATGCGACATATCAACTCAATGTATTGCCGTAATTTATTTATTACACGAAAAATAAAAAATACGCGTTTAATGATCTTCAATAATCTACTGCCAGAAAGAAAAGAAAATATCATACTTATCAGAATTCTTTTTTTACAATATTTTCACCAACCGGTTTTCGTTTTTTTTTTCTTTTGAGACGCGGTATTTTAAAAGTACTTCATATGTTAATCAATCTTAAGTTGATATCAAAGATGTTATGCGATAGATCTGAAAATAATATATCATACATTTATATACAAACATACCTCGCTGAGCATCACTATGGTAGAGACATTGTGTTCAGAGACCATTCGCCAAAAGTCCGCTATCGTGGTAGGCAGAGGATCTTGTGTGATGATGAACCCTTCAGAATTGTCGTATGCTGGGAAACAGTAATGTATTTGTAATGCTTATAATCATATAAGCCTAAGTATGTCCACTCAGGCACAGGCTTTCACTATGGACGGAATTAAGTCAAATTAGTTGGTAATTTCGGAGCCCAGCTACTGCAGACAAACGCGCAAACAGTCATACATAATAATTAAAAAAGAAAAAAGATGGGAGTGGACGACAAACCAGCCGCGGATCTACGCGTTTTCCTAAACGGGACAGATAGCACGAGTGCGCGCTAGCCCAGTGCAGATTGGTGGGTGTTAACGAATGCATAAGTCCATTGTACTAACTTTTCTACTTAGGCAAAAGGGAAACCTATTCCGATCGCTGCTAATTAACTAATAAGCAGTCCCACCGCATGTATCTTTGAACTTGCATCGCTTTATATTGTTCGAATCGTTCTTTTGAATTTGTTAAAATCAAATTCGTAGATTATCTATGCAACAAAGGCAGAGTCAGGTCCTGCATCCGGTGCATCATAAATTATCCAGAAATGGAATAATATTAGTGTTTCGAAAACAGACAAAATCTTATTTTCGTAGAAACAGAGTAGGTATTATTACCTTCTATAAATGATGCGTTAATATAAGTGGAGAAGTCTCGTCCAGGTAGAGGGGTCAATATAACCCTGTTTCTGTCGTAAGGCAAACAATCGCCGCTTCGATTCTTGGCTCGTACTTCCTCACTGGCCCCGGCCGCGCACGACTTCACCGGCTCCGCTACAGGGTTGTTTATCATTTTCTGTGAATATTATTAGACATCATATACATTTTTCAGATCCAAAGACTTCTATGTTTACTAAACGGGTTATGCGGTACTAAAGAACCGGTCTACGGAAAACGTTTGTTGTATGGGAGCCCCTTAAGTCATTATTTAATTCTATTTTTAGTGTGATTATCGATAATACTACCAGTAAAAAATAGTAATATGTATTTATTTTTGTTTACTGTTTACACCTGTATTTACGCGGTCATTAAAGCCGCTACTACTTTATAATTGGGTTATATTATTTACCTCAAACTCGTGCTCCATGAGACACTTGTCATCACCTTCGGGCGTATTCCTCAGTCGGTCGATGGAGGCCTTCAGTCGGGATGCGGGAATCTCCGTGTCGCCGTAGTGAGCGTACTCAACCAACGCCCGGTACACGAACACGTATTGTTTCTGTTCAATACTTAATGTTTTAGAACCGAAACCATTTTATTTTATTGTTAGAGGTAAGGTAGAGGTACAGAATATAAATGGTACATTATCATCGGCCTATCGAAGATTATATCGGAATATTTTGTGTATTAAAAATTGATTTTTAACCGCAATAACAATTCAAAAAATGATCCATAAAACTTCATAAAGATAGTGAAAGGTCGTGAGTTCGAGTCCCACAGGGTTACCTGGATTTTTTAAACACTACTTGGTTTTAAGCATTGGCCGTCTAAAGCAAATTGACTGCAAATGAAAAATGGCAAAAGAAAAAAGTCAAATTGAGACATGTTGTCTTATTTTGGTCAGATAAATTGTAACAGGAACACTACAAACAAATCTATATGAATAATTATCGTCGCTTACCAGTGACTGTACGAGGAAATTCCTTTGACGGCGCAGTTCAGCAACTGTGTTGAACACGGACACCTGCCCGGTGGCCTTCAGTTGTTCCAGCAGACAGTCCAGCGCGACCAGTGTGCCGGTGCGGCCCACGCCCGCCGAACAGTGGACCACCACTGGACCGACCACGTTGGACCAAGCCTCGTTCACGCGCTGTACACAATACCAATGTTATAACATTACCTTTGATTAAACAAAGTAACTTACTCTATTTCTGAACATGGATATAATGTTTGATAAACTATATAAAATGAAGGGAGCTGGGGATGAAACAAGTTAAAAGCTTAAAGTTTTATGGCTGGAAAAGGTTAATATTAAAACTCATTTTTATCTATTGCCCTCCACCATCCCCGTAGCTAATCAATACCGCCTATTTACTGTGATGAAAAGCATTTAATAGATAAATACATATTATTAGATAGACAAGGTAGCGAAAGATAAGTCGCAAACCGGCACAATAACTAATATTTATATTAAAAATAGCTCCCGGCAAACCTTGTTCTGCTCTATTTCTCTAACTCGTTATATTTTCTTCGTGATGAAATGCAATCTATAATCAATTTGAAGGCATACCAAAGTTTATCATACCGCTCCTTTGTTTTACATTGATTGATATCAAATGTTCCATAGCTGCATAGAATTGTTTGGAATAAGAAATTTTTATTTTTACTATTTACCACTATACATGTTTTTTCTCTCAATAAGTCTTTTATTCACATTTCTTTACACGCAACAAAAAAGAAATCAACCAAATCGATTTAGCCGTTCTGGAGTTTTGCGCTTAGCAACACATTTAGCGATTCATTTCCTTTATATGGATAAACATATATATTCAAATTTTGTATCTTAAATAGCATGATTATGTTATTATCTCAAAATTAAAAATCGAGATTATTTGTCACGTAACTTGAAACCTGCTATGGTGTGACGTCACCCCGGCAACATCTGTCAGATAAGTCTTAAAAAAATGCTAATAACAATTTAGTGTACGTATGGGAGTGATGTCATGAATTTTCGACTGACCTTGATGAATTTTAGTATGGAGTGTGGATGTTCTGGCGCCGCGAAATCTTTCCACATGAGGAAATGGTACTGCCTCACGATACGAGTCTCGCACGCGTCCTTGCCCTCCCTGGGCGATGTGGGCGCGCTACATTCCGATGCATCCTTGCATTCTGGCAAACAAAATATAAAGGCCGCTAACGAATCAGGTATGGATATGTTTAGAGCTGATGGAAGTCAACTCTCGTAGTATGTAAGTATAAAATATTATAGGTTTTATAATGTGTTTCTGGATATACCTAATATGGATGCAGACGAAAAAAAAAAGAATTTCTAGTATGTATGTATTTCATTGTTACTATTGAAATAATAAATAATTGTTACTTATAAAAGTGTTACTATTTAAAGATAACTTATTATGTTTATAATATTGCTTAAACTAATTATGAAAAATGAAATATTTTATGCTCGTTGTCACGTGACCGCAAACAGCGCGAGATGTCATGCCCTTCTTACTCATATCAGAACTTATAGAATTCAACCTTATGTATCTATAATATATAAAACTAATACTAATATATATATATATATATATATATAGAACGATAATCGGTTCAGAGTGCCGTAACGTCATGGTTACGACATGACTGAAGTGGCATTTTCGCGGGAAATTTTAAAATTTAAGTTTAGATTTTATCTTATTATATGAATGACATATTTTTAGATATATTTCATGCAGTGGCGTACCGTGAGTGTCTGTCGCCCGGGGCGGAACACAATTTTGCTGCCCCTCTTAATTTACACATTATACAGATTAGATTTTGACTGCATGGTTGGTCGAGTGGTTTAGTTATCGCCATGCCTACGGATCGAGTGTTGTGTTTCGATTCCAACAAAGGACAATTTTTCGTGGGATTTACAAATAATTGTTCTCAGTCTGGGTGTACTTTGACCCTCGAAACACAGGACCTGTATCCTAAAATACGGGCTTGTCTTTTAAAAAACAACAAATGATATAAAATAAAAAAATGAACTAAATAACTGAAATAAAACTTTCTTTAAATTGTCAAAGCATCACGTACTTTCTTAGAGGGACGTAATAAACAATATTTAACTTAATATATATGCAATAAAAGTAATTCTTGGTGATTATAAGTCAAACAATCCAATCACAAAATAAAACACGGGGAATCCCCTGTCAGTCAATATAGATGGTGTAGCCGTTCGTTACAAAATATCATTTTAAGAAAGAGTATTCTCCGAATTCGTCATAGAATAAGTAATTAAAAATACCATGCTCTTTAATTTGGTCAAATCAATTCAAAATTATTTATTCAGCCTAGGCTGTTATAAGCACTTGTGAAAATGGGTCCGAATTTATAGTTGTAAAAAAATATATTTTATTGTTTACTGTCAAATTTTGCCGCAACCTAAAAGTCCCCCCCCCCCTCTACACTACGCCCACCCCAGGTTACGTCACTGATTTCATGTATATCTATAAAAAAAATTGTCTACATCGATATTGGGAGGCAAATTTGCTCTGTAAAATCATGCTGTTTATCCAACAATTAATGTTGTATGTTTTAACTTTCACTATTTTTAATGCAAGATAATAAAAAAAGGAGTCAGATCCATAAAAATTACATACCATACTCTTTTTCAGTGTTAATTTCAACAAGAAATAAGTTATCGTAAATACGATTATAATTTTTGTCATTCTACTTTCTATTTTCCTTATATCATATCATTGTAATAAATTATGAAAATTAGTTTGTTTTACCACCATTCCTTTTGGCAACACCATTGTTCTCAACGATGGGTTGTCCTTCAGAATTGGTCGGTTGTTTGACGATCTTCAACTCTCTCACTATATAATCAGAGTACCTAGAACAAGGGGATAAATTAATAACTTTAATACAGAAACGAAGTAAAATATGTAATGCGTTGTAAAAGAGAAGCAATTTTGTTACAAGTACACAATCAACTTTACCAGTTACCGATTAGTTTTTTTCATTAATTTCACTGGCAATTAGTGACACGCAACTAATTTGACCACGATTACCATGACGAAACTAGTGTCGCAAAAACATCTGTGCGTAATAAAGATTCAATTTTGTCGGAGCCAGTATCTAAAAGATGCTGATTTCACACCATTACAAAACAAGTTTCACATGTGGTGAAATTAATTTCGTGAAACTTATTTCATTTTGCATGAGATTAATTTCGAAAAATTTAAATTTACCTTTGGGATTACAGACGCAAATAATGATTTTTCAATAGCATAATGAACGAAACTCTAGTAGCGAACAAGTATAGATACGTGACAAAAGTATCTTCTATTGGGAGTGTCGTGATATGAGAAAGGCTCAATAGTTAATTCATCTTTACCAGTTACCGATTTACCAAAGCAAACGGATAGAAATGTTTTCTTTGTCTTTTTGGGTAAGCAAGTAAAGCGACTTTTTGATCGGCTATTTTGATCGTCAAACTCTTACTCTAAAGCCTATAAATAATAATTTGTTGTATCGACGCGGGTGGCATTTCCGCAAGGAAAAAACCTCTTAAAATAAAAATAAAATGTTCTTATGTGTAAAATTCTCACCGTTTTTCCGATACATGGTGCACAGTGATGGCGCCGAACGCTCTAGATCCTCGTACTTCATCTGGCCAGTACTTGCTACATTTGACCTTCGAATACTCCTCCAAGTTGGTCAACATCACGATCAGCTCGAGTCCATGCTCCCAGATCATCCTCCAAAAGTCATTCACGGTGGTGTCCGTTGGCCCTTGCGCGCAAATGAATAGTTTGCGTTCCTGTCAAAAAAATATAAAACTAAAGGAATTTCTATTGAAGTTTTAACTAAAGATTATTTATTTATAAGTTTTGATTTGCTTTTTAAAACCAGTAAAAAGTATATATCTCCGAAACTACTGAACCGATTGTGATAGAACTTGGGGTATTCCCTAAGTTAAAAGATGATGAATCAAACTAAAACCATTAATGGTCCTAAAATAGGGATAATGCCTGGGTTAAAAAAAAAACTATTTAGTCTGTCAGTCAGATAATAGAAAAATATTAAATTGTTATTTTTTTGTTTCAATTTAACAAGAAATGGCATAGTTAATAGCGCATTAAAGTTGAGAATGGGGGCTTGCAACGTCACAACTATGTAGAAAAAGTTCAAAGGTGATGTCATGTGACATTTTCATTGAATGAATCGCCATATTTTATTGATTACGCAACAAATACGTGTTGATTATTCTTGAATAATATACCCGACGAACCAAAAATTAACCATTAATCCTATTGTGCACTCATTTTTAGAAGCCCAAGTTGATACAAATTGATACCCTCCTTTTTTAAGTACTTGTTATGCTCATTTAAATAGTAACAAACGAAAGAAATAATTCTTGTTCGATATTTAAACATTTTTACTGTAAAGTTGCAAAACTATAATGATAAAACTTAGCATGGTAAGCAAATATAAATTATTATATATTTCCATAGTAACTCTGACTCTGATAGTAAATATCTTAAAAAATTTAACACTTCTAACATTTTATTTATTTAGCTGACCTGATTTCTTTGACTGACTGAAGTTGCAAAAGGTGATAGCAAAATAAAAATAGGTAAAATAATTCTTATAGGATAATGATGTAATCCTTAAAATTTAAAAACACACATTTACACGTACAACGAAAAACACTTGCATGCAATACCTGATTAGGCTCCGAAGGGTCCTTAGTAAGCATAGGACAGACAGACAAACACAGTTAGACATCGTACACAAAGTGGAAACGAAAATCGAGCAACACAAATAAACATATATTTTTTTGTGATATTATTTACAATACATAAGGGTGAGTGCATATGACGAACGATCCAGCGCAAACCATCGGTTGTGTATAGTCAGAACTAACAAATATTTTATACTTATGAGATTCAACCTAACCGAAACTTAATTCGCTTTTTTCATTTATTTCACTGACCATTAGTGAAAATAGTGTCGCAAAATCATCTGTGCGTAATAAAGGTTCAATTTTAGTATCTAAAAGATGCTGCCGATTTCACGCCATTACGAAACTAGTTTCAAATGTAGTGAAATTAATTTCATGAAACTTATTTCATCTTGCATGTGATTAATTTCGAAAAATGTAAATTCAGCTTTGGGGTTACAAACGCTAATGATGATTTTTCAATAGCATAATGTACGAGACTAGTAGCGAACAAGTATAGGTACGCGACAAAAGTATCTTCTATTGAGAGTGTCGTGATGTGATAAAGGCTCAATAGTCAATTCATCTTACGTGTATATTATAGTCAATTCATCTTATTATTTATACTTTTAATAACAAAGTTTTTATACAAAGTCCTAACCACATGCGGTGTTGTCATGAATAAAATAGCGTGACTTTGACAATATATTTACACTGTGATATTAACACTGAGCGTGAGCGTGCTCCTCAAGTTTAAACACAAGTAATTAAAATTTCTAAAAAACTTTCACTAACAATTTAAACTAATTAATGCCATTAAATGGTTTTAAATAGTATCACCGATACCTTCCATTATTTCTTCTTTTGATTTTTAAAGTCTATAGTGTTTTAAGACATCCATGGTAAGATTTCTCAACTAATATCGGACCCCTTACTAATAGGAGGGTTGCTAAAATACAGGGGGATTGAAATAATACTTGTAACTGTTTATTTTAATAATAAATAAATCAATAAAAAATCCGGTAGAATAAACACGTTTTTTATATTACCGCGAAAATGCTGTCCGTCATATGTATGACGTCAATCTGATGCGTACACAAAACAATGCCATCTTTTTTTTTTCAATATGGACTTGTTCCGTTATACACGGAAACAATGCCATCTAACGATCGATTACGAAATAAAAGGATATAAATAAGCTGAGAACAGCATCATCTAGGAATTTGATTTATAATTAATAGGCATATCAGTCTGACAGCTGTTGTCGCCACAGTGACATTATAAAAATCGGGTCGTGTTTCAAATGACAGAACAGACAATATGTTGGCAAAATTTCCGTGTATAATGGAATAGGTCCATATTGAAAAAAAAAACACTTTTTATTTTTAAGATATAAAAAATCGTGCGATTTTGAGATTCAATAACAGAATCTCAATGTAAATTTTAGTTATGTGCAATTTCATGACTTATTTTTCACTACTGAAACTACTATATTCTTGTTATAAATATATAAACTCACCCTATATCCCGTGACATAGTTGGCGTTGATATAGTCAGATCCAGTGATACTGTCCACCTGGGCGAGTTTCACCCGCGTCTGGTCGTACGCCTTGATGTCCGGGTAACGGTTCTTCGGTTGGTTCTCGCGAGCTTCGGACGCGTGAGTCGTCCTATCCGGGAAACACTCGGGCAGCATCTGTAACAACTTCAATTCACAGTCATAGTTTTTAATAATATATGTACTAATATTGTAAAAAGGAAAGATTTATTATTTATTTGTTTGCAACGAATAGGCTCCAAAACTACTGAACCGATTTAAGAAATTTACACCTACGGGAATCTACGTCGTATGCGGTGGACGTAGGCTGTATTTTTTCCCAAAAAAACAGCAAATAAAGCGATGAAAATGGGGGTGGTAATTTATATAAGGAATAAAAAAGTTACTATAGTAACCTTTGCCTACTATTCGATTTGTCATTATAATTATGTTCGTGTCATGATATGAATCTATATCCAAATAAACAGGGACCACGCGGGTGTAGCCGCTGGGGGAAACTAGTCTCCATATATATTTTTTTCTAGTAAAATAAACAAGAAAGTACCTCATATTTATTATTTCAAGTTTCATTTAGAATTCAGCGCCATTGTCGGTTACAATGCATTAATGTTTCTTATAATGACGTCAATCCTATATATACCTATTTTAACAGCAATATAGCGACGGTGTGGTTTAATAGGAATATTAATAAACACTTTTCATGCGTACCTCGAATTCCTTCTGGAACCCATAGTCGGAATCAGCCTGTCGCTCGGCATACGCGGCGGCCAATTCATCCTTCGGTATTGGCGGCATATCCGGCGGAGTCATCGGCATCTGCATGTGTCTACCGCCGAAGTGATCCACTACATACCTAACCGGATAAATACAAGTGTTTCAATGAAAATAATTTTTAAATTAAAATATTATATTCTTTATTACAGCGTCTTTATTCTCGAGTGTATATAAGTCAATTAGGCCCTCAAAGGCAAGCTCGTCTCATCGTAGAACTCATTCGTATTATTAGACTGAATTGAGACCAAGAGTGAGCGCCCATTATAAATAAAAGAAAAACTTATGTTAAAGTTAGACTTATTTCATGTTGATACTGATACTCTGATTATTAAAAGCACTTAAAAGTGTTTAATTCAAAATAAATAAGCCTTATGGCATATTTAAAATTGCTCAAAACATCTACTTTCTGAGTAGGTACCAGAGTACCAGGGACAAAGTGGATTTTTTAAGCATTCTTCATTAAGAATTTTTCCCAATATAGCATTGTGAATGCAAAATTGATGAAAAATAACAATATAGAGTACATTTTCTACATCGATCCGAACGAAAATCGAGACCGGTACCTCAGAGATAGCTGCACCTTGAAACGGATGCACGATCGGCAAAAACGATTTTATGTAAACTGTTTTTAAGATGGTCGAACAATAGTATAAACCGCTGTATTTTTTTTTCGTGAATTCAGTGTTACTCTCGTGAGAGAAGTAGTTCAGTATACTTAACTAATCCACTCCACAAAGTCCTGGCATATAATATTACACCTAATATTGTCATATTGTCATTTCAAATGACGTCACGTGGGAATTATTTAGACCGGGATCCAGCGAATTAGCAATTTGCGGGACTTTTACTTAATAACATATAGTTATTACAGGTTCCATCCAATAAGGTATTTGACACTATTAAAAATAAGTTGCGTATTACGGTCATCATATTAGATAGTAATCTAATAAAGTTTATTTCATAAAAATAACATTTAAAATAGCATAAAGAAAATGCAACATTTTTAGGAATTTTAATGAACGACGAAAACGCCTTGTAATTGGTTATCGTCGCAACCAATAACAGGTTCTGTTTAGCGGCATGTGACGTCATACGTAAA
This sequence comes from Diatraea saccharalis, assembly GCA_918026875.4. NCBI lineage: Eukaryota > Metazoa > Arthropoda > Insecta > Lepidoptera > Crambidae > Diatraea > Diatraea saccharalis. Next base: position 19,836,603 of record OU893339.1, read on the forward strand.
CCGGAAGCTGTCATGTCAAAACTGTGTTTATTAGAGATACGCAAAATTAGTTTTTATACATACAATTTGTAGCTCACTTTTATAAACAAAACTAGAATAGATACAAATACAAAACAAAATTTAACTTCAATTTCTCTTCTGTAATACTATTTGTTTACTTCGTAAATAAAGATAAATAGGTTATGTCCCCTTGACATATTTACCGGCATGTGACGTCACAAATACCACGTGATCAGCGCCATTACATAGAGCAGAGTATTTGCGCGATTTTTAACGATTGTTTTCATCAAAAATAGAACAGATTCTCATGAAATATATTGACAGTCTATTTATAATGTATCAAACAGCCATTTAAAATAGTTTTCAGAAAAGCGTAAATTACCCTATTATATCCCAGCAGGACAGACAACTCTATCGACATCCATCTGAGACTTGAGCATTTAAGCAGGCGAGCCATCCGTCGGGTGAACATATTATGCGTTCCCGCCTCGTCCAATAGTACCGCCACCGCAGCTTCTTATATTCCTTTTGAACTAGGTGGCACAGTTGGCAGTTTTAAAGGGTCAGTCGCTCATTGAAAAAAAATGGGGCTTCAGGTGGAGGCGGACCAATGCGCTCCGCGAAAACCACATCCCGCTGTCCCAGGGTGACTCCGCAGGGGACAATTAGCGATTGGGCCACGCTCGTCCCCTTATCTTCTGGAAGTCGACCTATTTTTAAACACAACAGCAGGGCTTCCTGGTCCCAGTCGTTGAGTTTCTGTTTCAACTCGGCGATAGTACGCTCCCCTTGTCCCAGGATCTGGGTGAAGCTGCTCGGGCGCCCCCCGTTTAGATAGATATTTCTTTCTCATATCTATCTATCAAAAGAAAATATATACCTGAACACAGCCTGGATACGGTTCATCTCCAGCGGAGCGTGCGGCGGTACTTTTCTAGATCTTCGAGCTTGCAGTGCGCAGAATACAATCATTATCAGTAGTACCACAGCTGCCACTGCGCAGGTTATCTGCAACAATTCATAAGATCATAAATACATAGAAATAAAGAGACAAGATACAACCTACATTTCAATTTGTTATAAATTTTATAGGTATTATACTATAATGATAAATCTTATGAGAAATAGAATTTGAACATTCCATTATAATATCCTCAGGCCAAAGGCAAATATATAGTACTACCTGTGGCCCTCACACTTAGACTTGGGCGTGAAAGCTAGTTAGCTACGGAGTCAATGTGTTTACACATAGTGAATTTTGCATGGACAACAATGAAATGCAGCTTTGGACATTGCACAATAAATATACAGGAAGCAATTAAAACCACTCTCCAAATTTGAGTATGTTAATCTTAACGACAAATAATGAAATACGGGTTTTTTCTTTTTATGTCGTTTAGAACAAAAATGTTGAGTTATATCGTCACCAAGTTATTTTCAAAAAACCTACATTTGTGGACGCTCTCGCTGCCCAGTACGTGCGCTTTACGCACTACGTTGCACTTACCCCTCCCTCCCTTGCCGCAATTCATTGATAGTTATAATAGCAGCTACCTAAAATGTTTTCGTTTTATCATCCTTGGGGAAATGGTAAATAAAGTTGAAACCTCTTCATACTTTTACGGGCTTAGGACCGTCAAATTGCCTAAATCCTATTAGATACCTACTATTACAATAGCTATACTGAATTATAAGTACACTGACCTGTAGAGCAATCTCTAAAGGGCTGGATGGAACAACCGCTGGTGGACTGGGAGCCGGTATCAGAGCGTTCACATACTCGCTGTATATTGGATCCAAATGAGGTTGACCAGCTAAGGAAGATGTATAAGATTGATTTTGTTTGACGATTGCATTAATATTAAATTATTATTATTATACGCATTAAATTCAGTTATCGCTTCTATTTGTGTAAATTATATGTACGTCATTGAGAAAGGGACGGGTAGCCGTTCTAGTTTTGTTTTTGGTAATGCCAACCTAGAACATTCTAGATATGATATCGGCTCCTATAAATACACGATGGACTACTCGTCTCGGCATTTTTTGTGATCAAGCAAGAGCAAATACAAGCGATACTCAAAGCGATGACGTAAAGTGACCGTAGGAAAGTGAAATAGTAAAGTTGAAGTCTGTATTTTATTAACGATTATTTTTGTAATTTTAAATTGTTAATTAAATTCGGATTGTAAATATAAATGACGTAAATTTTTTTATCCCGAAATCGAGGTCGTAACAAAACTATAGGAATTAGGGGTGTAGACAACTTTTTATATTAATAATTTAATTGATATAGATGTAATATATACAAAAAATACAATTGATATAAAAAGTTAAAATAGTATATATAAACACTAACAGAAAAAAATAGTTTATTTTACTTATTTTCGTTTACTATCTACACCCATATTATAATATTCTCCAACTTACGTATTAACTCAACAAAGAGTGTATAGTTGGACATGGAGTTGAGCTGACCATCATTGACTTTTATTTCAATATCCTTCATTTTGTCCTCTTCGTTTGTATTGTTTCTCATCATTGGATTGCTGAAATAGTCCCTATAAAATGATAAAAACCGCTCTTACTCACCAGATCATAGTTATTTTTGATATATTCTAATATTATATATATTAAATAGGATATACATGTTTTTTCCTCTTTGATACTTCGCAATATTTATTACTAATTTTATTTATCACACAACCTATCTATCTTTTCTTCGGTCTTCTTTGTCTTATGGATACTTAGAAACTGGTGGCATAGCAGCAAATTTACAATTTTTTTATAACATCGATCATCTCAATCTTACAACCGCAAGCCGCTGGCACGAGGTGTTTTGCCCGGCGGCAATACTAAGGCATATGGCATAGACATGTGTGTAGCAGTCATTACGTTTCCGTTCTCATTATAAGATATAATGCATTTCATGATTTGTCACTCATGAAATGAATCATAGGTATATTTACAATATAATTCTCACTACACAAAGGGCGGATCCCGCTTTCAAATTAGGGACCACAAATCAGATTCAGTCAGGACCGAGCATTTTATTAAATCCACTCATTGGCATTATAAAAATATGTGATGAAAATTAACGACTGGCTGAATAGGATCACAATCCTCATGACTCACCCCTGGTTCCGTCATTGCATTACACTAGTCTAGGCCTGAACACAGGCATAATTTATCACAAATCAGATATAGTTCCGATCATTCACCTCTCCAAAGATCTGCGAGTCTTCTCTGGTTCTATAGGATCAGCTGTGGAGTCATCCAATAAATCATCTTCCGTTGTAGTGGGTACCGTGGTTGTGCTAGTTGTGGTTGAAGTTGTGGTGATGAGATAATCAGGGGCATTGTTCCGTGGCCGTAGCAAACAGCGGCGGCACGCCTTGCTCTTGAGTGTGGGATCTTCCTTATCGAATATGGAGTTACCGTCACCCATTATCAGTTCAGAGTCAGATGGGAATTTATCACTGGAACATGATATGTGAACGAATTAGTTAAGCATAAAGTGTCATTGTAAAATGTAACTTAAAATGACTTAAATCATCGACTTTTTTTATAATGTGTGATAAAAGGGGATCGGACAACTTTAAAAAAACTGTTTTTAATTAATCAAAAAGGATGTTTATTCTCACAAAAAATATTATTTTATTCATCAGTGTTTATGACACAGAAACAGAAATATGAGCAGTAGACATTAACAGAGCCTTTATGACATTCATTGCATATGGAACTTAAAAATTCTAACTTTGTCACATGGAGATTGTTCACAATCAAACTTTAAAACAGATACTTAACATCTATCTATAATTTCTAACTTTGTGTCTTTGTTTATTTGTAAGTGGTCATAAAATTTCTTTCACCTATTGGAACCTATGCGGGCGGAAAACTATTAGTTCTATATATTTCGACCACCGATAATTTAAAGCAGTGTAAAAAGTTACTTACTTGGAAAATATGTCCGTTATGTAACCGCCTAACGTCGGTTGTGGACGGTTATGCGCGTCATCATAATCTATGACACTCATGTCTTTGGGTGGAGGTAGATTCTTCCAGTCGACGTTAGGTAACATTCGCACCATATGTACTCTGTTAAACAATATAATGTTAATATAAGATGCAGCGATCGAGTGGAGGATTTCTGGAGGCTATAAAATGATAGAATTCAAAAGAAGTTTCTTGTATAATTAAACAGCTTAAGATAAGTATTGTTACTCATTTTTTATAAGTTTAAGTCAGTTCTATTTTTATAATTATTATTGGTGATACTTATATGGTCAAACTGAGAACCTTTTTTGAAGTCTGTTAAAAAATCTATGAAAATTTATATTGTGACTTTTAAACTATATTAAGAACACTAATACAATTACCTGTAGCAGCAAATACGACCGTTTCTCTCCGTTATTCTCGGCAGATACATTTTGAACATGTATTTGTTATTTTCTAGAATCTGCAAAAAATATATAAAAAGTTTTTAAATTAAATTCAAATTAAACACTGTATGTATAGCCACAAAATTTGGTCCGCCATATGCATGACGTCATATTGGTAAATTAAATACATGAACAGACTATATTATTTCATAGATAAAAAGATATCGACGAGACTATACCATCAAACAATTTGTTAAAAAATATATATACAAATTAAAAAAGAACACCTTCTGGTGATCTCAATGACATCATCAACTCTTTTAATGTCCTCATTGCAACAGAGCGATTCGATAAAAATTCCGAACTGAGTGAATTCAAATTCAGGTTCGGATTTTTACGGAATTGCAGGGCGAGGCTCGGACCATCCTTAAGGATGGTAAAGAAGGATGGGCCATAATGCTCCATGCTGGCCCAATGCAGATTGGAGCGTTTTAACGACTGCATATGCAGCCAGGCCCAAACGCTTAACATGTTTTGAAGCACGGAATAGCTCGAGATCATATTTTTTTGGGTAACCCACTCGGGGAATGACCCTTGCGAAAGTTGTTTAGCAACAATGATGGTGGCTCGCGACGCTTATCCACGACGCCAAAGAGCTACTCTTCCTCTAGCTAGCGATCTGTTATCAAATAATTTGGTAGCTTTCTAAGACTGATCTGACGGATGCATAAAATACAATACACATATATGACAGCGAAATTATTTTTGCCAATTTGACGTCACAGCATGGCGGTTAGATTTATTGACTTTTTTTTTGTAACAAGACCGTTGATGACGCTGTTCTTGTTTGATGACTATTGTAACATTGCGTCGTACCACACCCTTTATTTTGTCTTAGGATTTTGCATCGAAACTTTTTGTCTTTGATTGAAAACATAATTTCATTTTTATTATTCATTTTTCGTAGTTTGAAATTTTAATGCTCTTTCTGAATATCAATTCTTGAAAACTTTTGTACTAGTAGATACATAACATTAGATTTAATAAAAAAAAAAATTAAGTAATCTTTTAAAGTCAAATTAACAGATAAAGTGTATATGTTATAAAATTTTTAATGCAATAAATAAGAAATATATTTAAAAGGTACGCAATTGTTTTATTAAGTACCTAAAAATCATTATAATTTTATAAATCCATACAAACTGTTTTATATTCTTTTCTTTTGTGGTTACAGTTTTTTTAATTTATATTATAAATCGTACTCATCGAGCCCAGTCAGCAGTTTCATTTTCTGCCAAAACCAAAACACTGAATCCTATACTACGTCATGAATATGTCGGACAGTTTTGTGCGGGTATTTAAAGCTTAAAGTTTTGAATAAATTTTAGGGTATGAAAACATTTTTATTTTTACGAAATATATTTGTTATGGATTATTTAGCTTAAAATAAACACTTAAAAGTATTTTTACAATAAGAGAAGTAAACTAATAATAATAATAATAGAATAAATGTACCTTTCTCCAGCGTGGTCTAGGTGGCGCATCGGGCGCATGAGGCGGTGTTTCACAGTGCCGGGTTTCCTCCTCGCCCCGTCTTCTAGTACGAGTCATTGCACTCAGACGAACTGTGTAATTGCTGTTCGGTTGTAAGTCGTCGAATCTGCACAATGGTAAATAATATCAACCTATTAATTTCCGATTGCTGGGGCTCAGGCCTTCCCTGCAGGCGGAATCGAATGGAATGGGGAGAATGGGCCATGACCCACCACGCTGGCCCAGTGCGTGTTGGTGGGTGTTAACCACTGCAGATGCAGCCGGGCGGGACCTTAACGTGCCTTCCGAAGCACGCAGGAGCTAGAGATAATAAATATTTGGTCACCAATCTTATGACTGGCCCTTATGCTTAACCACTGTATCGCAGACCGAGTGCGCTCATTTTTTATAAGATGTAAACTTTAAACAGATTTGATGATTAATTTTTCAAGGAGTGCAGGATAATATCTGTGTTCGACTTTTTGTCACCCACCACGTGAAACCACCCCCTGCGAAAATTGCTTACCAACAATGATCTTTGGCCGCGGCGCTTATCCACTATGCTACCGAGCTACGCCTGTGTAACCGTAATTCCGTTAATTAATGTTTTCGTACCTGGCGCTCCTAGAATCGTTGGTAGTGAACCTAGACAGTGGACCCCACATGTCTTCCTTCTTGGTGCCGTAACGATCTCTATACGTGGCATTGCCTGTTAGTTCCATCTGGAAATGGAAAATAATTATCCGTCCAAATGATAAATCCTATAACATTGAGATACTAAGTATAAAGTGTCAGGCGCCATTTTTATTCTGTTCGTTACGAACAGCTTTTATGAGAATAGAAAAGCCCACCAAGTGCAAATAGGACTCGCGCACGAAGGACTCAGTATCTATAAAAACACAAAAAAAATAAGTTGTTGTGTGAGGGCCCCCATAAATATTCATTTTATTCTGTTTTTTAGTTGTTTTATCGCCAACAGAACATCCTTCATCAAACTTAAACACAATAATTAAAAGAAAATTGACCGAATTTTCAGGCCTTACTAGAGTTTTCGCGACGCATTCAATGATTAATTTCCATATAACAATACTCACCGTATACCCTTTGATCTCAGCATTAGGCTTCTCTGGTGGATCCCAAGTTATGTTCATGTATCCACCGTCGCAGTTGACGTGAACATTGCTCGGTTTCCCTGGTATACCGTCGAGGGTAGCTGCTTCCATCTTGTCTGACCACGGTCCGCATTGTTTCCGAGTAAATTCCGAACAAGCACGCACCTATAATTATTCTAACGTAAATGACCATGACAGTTTAAAACAACATATTATTATCATTTTTATAAGAAATAAAATACCGTAATCCAAATATTGATAAAATAGTACCAGATAAGCATATAATCAAAATAAACAATTGCTTAGGGCATCATATCTTGATGGGCACCAGAAAAGCACCAAAAAATGCTAGCAACAAGACTGTTTGAAGATCCGCCAGTTTCTTTACTCCACGTATCTCTTTTGATCTTCATACATATCAGGGCCCTTATTCCCTATGTCAAATTAGATTTCGCACTTGAATCTTACCATGCGAAAACCACATCAATATCATATTTTGTTCTATGTCATTATTCATTTAATTCCGCTCAGACCAAGCCGCTCCAACACAAGACTGCACGGTATCTACCAATTTGCGGCATTTTATTCAACGCTGGAACGGCCAATTAGAACGATCGACGTCATGTTTTTCTCATTGTATCCCGCGGCACGCTACAGAAAATAAAATTTGAGTTTTCACAGGCACTCCGCACAATTATTGAGTGTGGAATTTTCGACAGTTCATATCGCGTATCGTGCATTTTACGAGATTTAAATATTTCAAATGGTTTTTCTAAAATACGGTATTGATATGGTTTGGAATCAAGGAATCGATAAGTGGTCATAGCGAATCAGGGCCCTTGTATGGAATGATGTATCTCGTTGTATTAAATATGTATTTCTTCGAAATCCACGATAGTTTACTTAGGGGGAATATATAGATAAGGACTCTTTGGGGTATCAAGTAGTCATAATCCGGTACTGCGGACAACTTCACAGTTGCGCAAACGCGTGCTCGCTCAGATCGAGCTTCGCCCGTACATGAACAAGCAGTAATAAATTATAAATCAAAATAAATCTCACCCGAAAAATATAAGTGCTGTGGGGATCCAACTGGCCAAACATATACGGTAGATTCCTACTGTCACGTGGATGATATGCTTCGTGTGTTTTATTTTCATCGTTCTTCCTCGCCTCCAAATGGTAGTAATGAATTAGAGCAGCTATATCTTCTGGCGGAGGTGGCCATCCAATAGTCACAGACGTAGCCGAAAAACCATTTATAGATATCTTCGGTACAAACACCGGTTCTTTATCCAAAGTCTTCACTGTGCTCTTGCCCACATATAATCCTGTAGCTGTCCAGCCCTTAGTCTTGACTTCCAATTTCAATTGATACTCGGTAGATTTATTTAAATTATTGATAACAAAAGAAGTGTTTTTAGAACCTATCTTCTCTAACGTATAAAAGTTAAAATTCTCTGAAGGGCTTTCACGTATAAATAACGAATACATTTCGACGGGCGAATTGTAGTTGTTCACAGTCCAATTTATGTAGATCTGTGTCGTGTTTATTGGTAAAGCGTTGAACGCAACTATCTTAGGTTTGTCGTAGACGATGACGTCGATCTCTCCTTGTATATTCTTGTTTGTGACTTTGTCCTTTATTTCGCAGACATAAGTGCCATTCTCCTCTGCCGTTATATGAAGGTCGAATGTTCCGTTTACTTGTTTCAGTCCGACTGGGATTGCGGGGCGCAACTGCGTTCCTACATCTTTCACATCTTGTTCCGAAAGTTTCACATCTTTCTTATACCATCCAATATTGGAGATGTTCCATGGGTCATAAACTAAAGGTAGTTAAAAGATGATTTATTATTTTAGACCAGTTAAACTACAAAATTATCAGCATAGTTATTCATAAAAAAATATTACATAACAAAAAAAATTGTCGTTTTGGAAATTACAGAGAAAATATCCACCAACAAAATCAATTTATCTAATATAAATACATTGTTAATAGAAAAAAACAACAAAATGTAAATAATTCGAATCCATTATCTATATCTCGAATCTTTAATCTATAACTCGAAAGCGCATGTGACAAGATATTTACCTTCGAAGAGGCAATACAGCTTGACGTGAGAATCGCCTGATACTGACACGTTCAGTCTCAAGGGCCCGGTGGTTTTATTCACTAGGCGACCAGGGAACGTCAAATCCAGTGTTACACTTTTATTCTCCACCTTCAAAATGAATTCACTTAATAATACTGTAGTGTAGAGCATGCATACCTTATTTATGTAGATATTAGACGTTTTTAATTTAGACATGAAATTAAAAACCAAGTACATTTGAGTGAGTTCATCATCAGTCTATCAATATCCCCACTACTGGGGGCACAAGCCTTCCCTATAAACGGAATTTAATCGAGTAAGGGTCCAACGACGGATTCGATCAAGCATGGAAGAGTTCCGAGGTAATCCATTTTTGGTCACCCATCATATGACCGGCTCTTACGAAAGTTAATAACACAAGTCCTTTTAACACAGTTCTTGTTACTAGATTAGAAACATAGCTACCACCGATGATTTTGTAAAGGAGATATTGCACTAATAATAATGGGATGTGATTATAAATGATTCAGGTGGTAACCCGCAAAGCATATTACACACAGTGAGATTAATTTAATTATAGTGTTTATTGAAAAAGAACTGTAAGGTAAAAATAAAAAAAAAAAGATTTAAAAAAAATTGTAAGCTGACCTTGTCACCGATTTTAGCGAGACACATATAATTGCCGGCATCTGCCTGAGTGACGTTGCCGACTGACAATCGAAGGGTCTTCCTTTTCTTAGTGTTGCCATCACGATCTTTATCTGGTAGCTTGATCTCTTCTACTGTCAATTTCGTTCTGTTATGTGAAGAAAAAAACATCATTATTTCTTATAAGAGTATTTTATTAGCTTCACACCGAGCGATACCACTTACCGCGAGAACTCGAGATCCAAGATCGACCGTATGGATGTCACAAACAACATTTGCGATAGGTTGAATCAATTTTATAGTGTACACTAATGTTTGTTTAAATTTTATAATGGTGAATTTACTGCCGCATGCGGCTCTGTCGAAAGTTGCGGATCTCAAGTTTCATTTATAAAAAAGAATAATGGCACTTTGTTCCTGGCACTCTGAGATGGAGTCAAAAATCACAGATTTGACTCTATCTCAGAGTGCTAGGAACAAAGTGGAATTTCTAAGGATTTTTCAGTATAGTCTTGTATATGCAAAATTTATCAAATATAATAAGAATATTTTTTTGAAATCCTTTAATAGATCAATAGTTTAGTATATATAGATAGATACTCTAATGTGATTGAGATATACTGAATACTCTAATTGAATGGGCTCTGAAATTAAATTATGCTGCGTAAATTATGGCATGGGCCATAAATTTCGATCGAAAGCGCAAATTAATTTATAATATAAAAAATTGTGAAATTTTGTAAATTGTAGCTTTTAGCCGTTTCGTCTCATAAGGTTGCAGATCCCTTCACTATAACATATTTTGAATTTAACTTTCAAAACATTTAGGTTTAAAATTCTTGTTGCCATTAAGTTAATTTTATATTTTGAGTATAATGAGTTAACAAGAATTATATATACAGTTGCTGGACCATATTAAGTCCAAGCATTCTTATCTAATTGTTGTATTTTAGCTGGGACCTTATTGTAGAAGCGAACGCAAAAGACTCCTGAATGAATAATTAACTTTTTGCACATACTAATGACATACTTATTATATAAATTTTAAACCTTAGTGTATAAAAGAGATTACATATTGTTTTTTTACAACATATAATAATTCAAATCAAACCAAAATTATTTATTTAGTCTAGTCTGTTACATGCACTTGTGAAAGTCGAGAGCTAAATTGTTTGTGTCATAAAATTTCCTATTAATATAATTTCTTTGTATCAACATATGTCAAATTTTGGAGAGATCCAATGAGAGTTTACTTATAATTTTGAAAATGCATAGATGTTTAGTTTCGCATTGAGTTTATTGTAAATTAGAGATCCGTAGAGTCCGAGTGTTGAAACTTAAATTGGCTACTACAATTATTTGAATTTACTTTTAAAATAAATTGAGTAACAGTAGAAGAGGAATTCAAAGATTGTGTAATTAAGACGAATTTCGGTAAATAAATTTTCATATACTGTAACAACTTCAAAATCGAATTTTTTTTTTTATCATGAATATTTAAATTAAAATTAGTATAATGGATTTTTCTCATCCAATTCAATGTTTACGATGGTCCACGTCATTTTAACTTTATCTTTACTATTTTTTATAATTGCATTTAAATAATTACATTTGGATAAACAACATTATATCAAATTGTTTAAAAAACAAGATTTTTTAAACAATTTGAAATAATTTTGTACATTTCCTAAGTCTTCGCTTGTGTTATAATTACGTTCATCATATAGTTCATAGAGCCTTTTTCTGCTTTTATATTCAGGTGTTAATTTCAGGTGTAACCCACACACTAAAAGTTATAGGATAACAGTAATTTTTTTTTGGGACAATTTTTTTATTATATTTTGTATTTATAGATTATTTTATGATAATGAACCTCAATAAGTCTGAAGATTGGAACGGCAAGCCACACTATGCTTAAAATTTAACTATTCACAAAAACCACATAAAATGCAAATCTAAGGACGTGACGTAATTTGTGGGTTAAACAAAAGGGCGAAAAGTATCATAAATAACAATTATATTCATACTCACAAATAAATAAAACAGATAACTGACCCTTGTAAACTGTTAAAAATCAAGTAAATCATTAGAATGATTTGGCACTCTGATTTTTTTCCCGTGCTTTTTCTAGACAGTTTTATAACTAATTTACCCACAAATGACATCACGCGCTCTACTCCTTTATTCTGTAGCTCTAAGGACAACCTAAATAAATTGTGCAGTTCTGTGGGCAAGCGGATATACGAATATGTAATTTCGGCACACTGGAATTGTTCACTTTTTAGAGTTTGTCATACAAAAGAAGTCACTTGGTTTATAATATTTTTGCTCTTATTGCAATAAGGAATAAGAGTTATGCCATGGGACTTCTTTCATGAGACAGATTTTATGGTGATTACGACTTTAAGGTATCAGTTTTGATAGCGAATAGGCTTGCTGACTGGAGTAATTTTTCGTTTATTGATTTAAAAATAGCAAAATTATTCGGCAAATAATCTTTAAACTATACGCACTTTTTACAATAATGGAAATAGTTTCAGTGCAACTAATAATTTCTTTAGTTCAATTTATTATTAATTACAGCATTGACATTTACTAATAATGATATACTATTATTTACTTGTGGTGTGCAGTTCTCTTTGCTTTTAATTTTTACTTATTTAAGAATAATCAGTAAGTATTTACCGATTTGATTCACCAATTGGTACTCCTTGCCAGGTCCACTGAATGTCGGCTGTTTCTGGGGAGACACTGCAATTGAAGTTTGCATCGCTACCAATCTCACCTTTCGCTGTTACTTCTATTTCCAAATTCTCTTCAGCTGTAAAATAAAAGGTATATATCTAAGAAATAAGTAAGAATTTGTTGTTTTCTTTACCATAATATTTATTTTATATTGAAGCTTGAACCTAATTTCCTGATTGACTTAAGAAATCTACACTTCAGCTTATCACTTAAATTAAAAAGTAATAATAAAATTATGATTCAGTAACTAAGTTACTGAAATTCTGCTAGGAACCTGGGATTTTGAAATTAAAGAACCAGAACTAGTTTTCTATTGGAAATGTTATAACATAAAGAACAAAATTATAAAAAATAGGTCAGTCAATTAACTGGACTCCCTAAAATATTTAAAATTGCTCATAGTTAACACACATATTTGTAGTTAAGTACAAATAATTAATTGAGTTAAAGTCATAAATTATGCAAATATTTTTAACAAATAAACAAGAATTTGAATGAAGTTAGAACTATCTTAAGAATACTACTAATAGCTAATGATGTTCATTCAAATTCTTGTTTATATTTGTTACAAATATTTGTTTATGTTATAAATTTAACTCAACTAATTACTTCTACTAGATTAAAGATGTGAGTGTAAGAAACAATGTTGCTTGTATAAATTGTATCTGGAAACAAAAAGACTTCTTGATAATTAAAAATAACATTTGGGATATCAGAGAATTGAAAATACCCCACAGATAAGCTTTAGAAATCTTTTTGGGAGTGTGGCTTTTTAATGCATTCATCTAATATTTAATTTACACAACTTAATATCTTCAGCACTATAACCTTTTTACAACAAGTAATAAATCAACTGAGGTTTTCCTTGTTTTATTTATATAACAGGAAAAAGACATTGACATAATAATACAAAAAGAATACACTGGATATAAAAATTCAAGTTGCATAGTTTCAAAATAAATTTCTCATAAAAACGTCATGCTATTTGTTAAGAACTTCAAATATGAGTGTTGTCATTTAGCCTGTTTATATTCTAGATCCGACTCATCATACAATAAATCTTTGCTGTACTGTAACCATATTGGGTATAATAAAAGTGATAAGTTATTGATAAAATAACATTATAAATAGAAAGACAAAGAAATAAATCATAAAAAAATTCTTAGCGGTAAAGTCAAGAATACAAAACATGACAATGAAATATTAGATGTACAAGTACACCTGTATCAGGAACAGTCAAAAGACAATTTCCATGATAAAATTTATCTATTATTTACCATCAAATCCAGATTCCACTCTAAAAATGATAATAAAACAAAATATAACAACAATCATATCAGACTAAAAACAGACTGATCCCAGCTAAGCAGTAAAGTTTGTAACTATATAAATTGTTCAGACTGAAATTTTACAGGAAACGTTAATTGGAAAAACACGATAGTCAAAAATATTACTGTAAGCTAAACTTATACGGCCTGATATGAACTCGTACAACCAGGTCCGTTTGTTAAAAATATAATAAACATCAGGCTAATAATACTCACCGAAAACTGGATAACACAACGCAATAAACGCAAAATATAGACCAAATGTCGCCGAACACTTCCCGATGGAGTGGCCCATTGTCATGGCGGAAATAACAGCTTTTTACAAACAATACATGTGATATTGGGGTAACAAACACATTACATAGTTCTTATATTATTTTTCGATTCATACACAGCGCGTTAGTAATGATAGCTTCTAAAATTTATAACAAAAATCAAATAATGACGCCCGACAGAAGCCGAACAAACAATTTCACTGAAGAGAACTGTGTTTTCATATTAGAAAATTAAAGTACCCTATTTAATGGTAGATATTTTCCCCCATGAAATATAAAAATGAAAACTTTTCGTATTGATAGAATACTTATCGAAAGAACTATTAATATACCTAGAATAGCTTAATTTATTAATCGAATTAAAAAAGGAGATTTAAGAAACCTCCTTAGTTTAGGTGGATAGATGTAATCGAGCTGAGCGAACTGAGCGAGATATCAGGTACAGAAGTCTTTTTCTAATAGGGTGACAATAACATTTTCATTCCGTAAGACTTTTCTTATAGTACTTTGTGGGTGGTTTACACATATTTATTAAACAGTTTTCCTGTGACTTTTTATAACAATTAAGGTTTTATACATTTTTATTTCCCTGTCCGTCAGGTAGAATATTGAAAAATATGAAATATATTTTTTAGTTCTTTTTTACGTTTTTTAATCAATAAATTACGGTGTTCTAGTCCATTTCTTGTTAAATGGAAGCAAAAAAAATTTTCTATTATCTAACGGTCGGTCTAAATATAATTTCGTTTTTATTACCCAGGGATAAAATATTCAGTACATTATTCGCTACTTTCGCTGTCAGAGTTACTAGAGTTACTTGATTGGTCCCCTAATCTCTCATAATATGTCAATAATAAGGAAGTATTAAAAAAAATTGTTCTCGAAATCAAACTAGACGTCGCAACGGTATCTTTGTTGATTTCTCTATGACAACCTTTCCGGTCTTTTTTTAAGTTTAAAAGTAAATTACTATTGAAAACTCAATAAATAACTCATAATCTATTTTTATTTTTGCTTATTTGTATTGATATTTAAGTTTCGATTTTTTCAAATATTAGTTTTCTAATATGTTACTTAAAAGGAACAGAAATGCCTGTTTTTGGTCAATAAGAAAGTATTTAAAAAAAAATAAAAAAACTACAAAAATTTATGGCACTAGATGGCAGCACAAATTGTTGGATCTAAACATCAATTCATGACGTTAAACCAAAGAGAATAGAATTGTTAATGTTGTTATGGATCTGATAACTCGGATTAATATCGAGTTGAAATTTAATTACTTCGAGATATGGAAACGCAACTCGTTTAATGCAAAGTAATCTTTGAATAGATTTCTTTTTTACTTGTATAGAGGAAAATAAAAACTAACATAATGGAAGTGAGCACAGAGGTTTTTTTAATATTTATGGAAATCAAATAAATTAATGTTGTGATATACTTAATTAAAAGTGGCATTTAGCTACGGTATACAATAATATTACCGGCAAATATTGTTTATAAATAAAATACTTATGCCAGTATAGTAGGTCTAGGAAATTTTCATTATAATATTTAACAAAAGTTCTGAAAACAATACCCACTAGGTTCGTTGGTTTTATTGCTATTAGTTGTTTGTTGAGCTTACAAAAACAAGACTACATCAAGTCTCAATAATATTTTTATATTATGTATGGGGATTATTAATCAGCAACAAAAGTCATAAAAACGATAATTATAATGAAAAATCCGTTTATTATCTAGGTATATACTGACCCGATATGTATAAAATATTAATAACATGACTTCTGGCTAAAATGACGTTTGTGCAAAGTGTAACGTGCAAATAACTTGTGCTTTCGAAATTAAAATTTTAAAAAACTATGATCATTTATTAAATCATATATTCATAATTAAATAATCTTAATAAACATTCAGCAATCAACAAAAAATGTCTGTTCTAAACGAACAGCAAGGTTATAACTTTAAATTTCTAAATCACAAAGACACTGTAACGTTGTTCTATTTAATGATAAAACAGTAAATTAATGTTTACGTGTCTCCGTATTAATTATGAATTGTTTATCATTATTTACAAACTGCAAATAAATTAAAATAAATAATAATCTTAAAACTATGTTAATTTTTAATGAAAACTTAATAACTACTAAAGAATAAATAATTATACGTTAAAAAAAAATAATACTTAAAACCTAACTATATACAAATTAAATATTTACAAACAAACAGATCGCACGCAGATGTAATATATATATACAGCGATGTTGGCGCGGGCGCGGGTAGCATAAAAAACGATAACAAGTCGACCGCGCGGCGGCCGGCGGCGGCCAGCCGCTCGTGCCTGTTGCGAGCGACACTTACAAATGAATCTTGTTTGAAAACAGCTGTGTAACGCTTTTCAAAATATAAAGTCTGTTCGATTTTTACTAAGTCTTCGACTGACGATTCTTATTTTAAATAAATATATAAAAAAAAAAGTTTAAATAAATATAAGAAACACTTAGAAGTGTAGTGAAAAAATATAATCCCGTACTGGGAACTCCGTACGGATTAAGAAAATCACGCCAACTTTACTTATACTGGGAATTGATATTTGAGAATTGGAGAAGTGCCTTATGGAAACCAGAAATTGAAGCCCGGCGCACCGTAGAATTCACAGGAGTACAGGGAAGTTCTATCGAGTGATCTACCATCAGACCTCTAAGAAACCTACCCACGACCCTAGGGACCTTGACCTCGATTTTACTTATCGCAAATAAATATTCTTTCTTATATATCGTTCTTTTTTTTTATTTTTATCACTTAATAAGAAAAGAACGTGTCAGTGGCGCCCACGCTTAAATTAAAGGTTTCGAGGCTGCTTTTGGTGGATTACTTTTACTTATAGTTTTTTTTTATTCTTTAATTACTGGTGTTGGGGGTGAACAGTTTTTTTTGTTAAACGATCGTAGTGATTTGAGTTGTGTGCTACGAAACAGTTAATAGTATTCACTTTAAAAATTGTGTTTTATTTTGGTCTTACATAAAGGGAATTGTTCAGTTTGTATGGGCACTTTGGCTTTGAGTGGACATTATCTACAGTTATAAAAAACATTATTTTTTAATATTTCATATCTTAAGGAAGTTACCTATTGTAATATTTTCATGGGAAAGTTTAACATTGTATATATATAAGCATGAGAAGTATTCCATAAACGATGTAACGAAAAAGTTATTTTTTTGTAAAATACTTTAATTACCTTATCATCACATTAATTTATTTATGTTAGAAATAAGAAACAGAGATGTCTAAATAAAGAAATTGTAGATTTACACATATTTACCTTTAATTTGACAATACAATTCTACAAGCAAAAGACAGTACTTCTAAATACACATATTTATAAGAATAGACTTTACATAATCACTTAATAAATAAATTACACTGCTCATACAGATTCTCTTCAGCTGGAGGCTGGCATTTGGGCAGTCAAAAAAACAGCTACATTTATATAAGTTGGCCACATGGCGTCCTAATCTTTGAATTTTCCACGGCGTCTCCTGATGTATGCTCTCCCTCAAACAAGACTATTCTCCTGATTTGTGCTCACCCTCGAGCACAACTCTTCGGCTTGGAGCGGCTGTAGACTCACATTTACGTCTGCGCCTATTAACCGAAAGGACTATTTAAAACACCTATTCAGTACATTTGCACATAACTACTTAATGATAAATTAACATTAAATATTGAACAACTAGTTAATAGTAGCAGTATTAATAGTATATCATCCTGATGAAAGATGTAGCTTCCCAAAGCAAAAGAATTTTTTAAATCAATTTAATTTTAACTGAAGGAACTCCTGTTTAGACAAACCTTCAAAAGTGCACAATGTCTTCAGTCATTCCTTCAATATTGTTAAAATCCATTGTAAGATTTCTTTTTTACAAATGATGCAAAATCTTGTATAAGTTCTGTAGTAAATGTATGAATAGTTTGCATGATAGACAACCATTCAGCCCAATTATTATAATATGAATGAATTACACAGTCTACTGGTTTTTGGTACATAAAAGTTAAAATCAACAATTTTACCTGAAGCCATCTTGGAACTGTCAGTTGCTGTGGTGAGTCTCAATCTCAACCCGGAACAAAACATAATGATTGTGAATCAGATGCTCTTTTAAAATTCTCTATCTCTAACTGTCTCTATCTGCTCGCTGCCAACATGGATGTGAGAGATGAAGATCAGTTCTATGCACCTAAAAGAGTATAATATATAATTAAATTATTTGTCAACAAAATATTACTTAAACGATATGGTTACGATTAATTATAGTAATCATAATAAATAAAAATAACTATAATCCTACCTGTCGTGGGGATATCCAATCAATAATTTCATTTCTAATGTGTGTTTCTTTGTCGGATATTGTTTGCAGTAGATGTGATCTAGTACGTAGTATAGATCTTTCACAATTTATACAAAGCTGCCGACGATATTCACGTAGGAGACCATTACACGATTTAAAAACATTCATTAAACCAAACAATTTTGAATTACCAATTCTATCTTTCTACATGGATTTACCAAAAACAAAACGTTAAACGATATGAATACGTTATTTAAGAAATTATTTAATATAAACAATCATTTTAATAAGAATTATCACTCATACGTATTTGTTGACAAAGTGAAATGGTGCTGCCATATAAAAAACATTAATCGATTAGAAAGTAATCGATTGTTAGTGTAAAATAATTTATATCTAACCGAAAAGGACTATTTGTCATGTTTTTAATATATTTGATGCATGATTTTGCAAAAGATCACCTACTGTATATGCATTAATATATATATACTTTAATTACTTTCATTTGTATTAAAGTTAAACCTTATCGATTAATCGATTCTATTAGTAATAGTACTTCAATAACATTTATTGATATGGAAACACTGTGAAACATGTTAACAAAACACATCCGAATCCAAAAAATACTTTTAATAATAATATTTTTAATGTTTAGTTTCCCATGACGAGAGTATAAAAAATATATTTTTCAGTTTTAATAATATTTTACTGTTTACATAGTTTTTACTAATTAGCTTGTCCACCAAAAGCCAAAATTGAACAATTCCCTTTATGTTAGAATTACTTTTGTATTTGAACAAGGTGTAAAGCACTCAACTCAAATATTGCTTTATTTTGTAATTTTTTTTTGTGTGTGTTTTAACTTATTATCTTTCTCTATTAATATATTATTACTGCGTGCTACATCGTTCTAGAGCAAAACTGATTATTGTGACAGAACGGATTTAACTGCTTTGGCTAATTGTGCTTTTTTTATAATTGTATTTTGTTATTTGCACAACCTACCCGCAAACAGCGATTAAAATATTATATTTATTTTCCTAAATAAGAATAAATATGGCATACCCCATAAAATTTTTACTTTTACAAAAGTCTGAACTTCAGTATGAAGTACTAATTAGAGGTGGAGAAACAGAGCTTACTGTGGTCGAATTGAGACGGCAGGTATGTAAACTAACACAACTGTATCCATCTGAAGATGTCTCAGATTCTTGCCTTGATTTTGAAAATGATATAAAGGGTATCAGGGAAACGTTGGACAAAGTTAGAACAAACTTAGAACAATTACGACTTTCAGTGGATTCGGCTTTGTCTGATAGGACCTTGGCATTTCTAAATCATTTGTATCATCGTGTTCGTAGATTAGAGAAACCCACTACGCCAGAAAAATTGAAATACCTTGAAACCACTATGAAAACGCTTGATGATTTATATTCACAGTTTAAAGATTTGTCAAAACCGATTTCTCCGAAAATCGCTGATAGTGAGGAGGTTAAATGCATTACTGAGCAAAGCGGCCTCAATGTTCAGGTAACTTGTGACCGAGGCATTTTTAATGACATTAATAAGCTCAAGTATGATGGGAAGTCATGTGTCAGGGCATTTATAGAGAGATTAGAGGAAGTTCGGTTTTCCAAAAACATAACAGGGGAGAAAATGTTGGCTTCAGTTACTGACATTTTTATAGGAGATGCTTTGCATTGGTTTCGAGGAATAAGAGCTAGTGTTACTTCCTGGGAAAATTTACTTGTATTACTAAGAGATGATTTTGATATCGCGGATTACGATTACCGTATGATCGATGAAATACGCAGTCGAAGTCAAGGGGAGACAGAGAATATTGTCATATACTTAGCAATAATGCAAGGTATGTTTAGTAGGTTAAGCAAATCTTTGTCAGAGTCTGAAAAATTGGATATTATACTTCACAATATTCGTCCTTGCTACTCAAGTGTATTAGCTCATTGTTCCGATATTACAACAATAGAGAAATTACGTGAAATATGCCGTAATTATGAGAAATTTAAAACAAGATCTGATAATTTCAAAGAACCGCCATCTATGAGTTTAAAAACACTTGCTCCTGAATTTGCATATCAGAATCCCTTAAAAACTCAAAACAAAAATTACAATTGTATCAATTATAAGCAAAACTCAACAAGTCTCAATCCTAGATTGTACGCTGTCGTTGATTCTAAAATAGTTACAGACTCTACTGAAGTTTGTGACATAGGTAACTCAAAGGTGTTTTGCCATCGTTGTCGAGTGGATACCCATAGCATGAAGGATTGTAAGGCTGACCGAATAATCTTTTGCTTCAGATGTGGTAAAAAAGGAGTTCGTACTCCCGAGTGTAATAATTGTAATATAAAGAAATCCTTACCTAGCTCAAAAAAACGAATAACTAAAAATTGCAGCTTGGCAGCAAATCCGACTAATGATTTTGTTTGGAAGGATTGGTTGCAATTTTTAAGGAATTTTTTTTCTTCTTATAAGACTGCCTCTATTCTTAATAGTAAACCTTGTAATGATCCACGGCCTTACGTGAAGGTCTGTATTGAAGGTGTCCCTAATTTTGAAATGTACGGTTTACTTGATTCGGGATCAGCTATAAGTGTTATTGGAAGTGATTTTTATAAATTTTTACTTTCACGAGATTTCAAGTTACACATCGATAATTATATTTCGGCTACTGCTGCAGGAGGTCAGGTGCTTAAATCTAATGGTTATATGCTACTTCCTCTTTTATTTAATGGACAAACAAGTGTTATTAAAGCTCATGTTATTCCGGAAGTTGACTCAAAACTTTTACTGGGTATAGATTTCTGGAAAATATTTAAAATATTCCCTAATCACGTTAATAACATAGCACTTCTTGATAATAGTTCTCCGTGTATTCAAAAAATAGATACAAGTTCTGATCTACTTTTGCATACATATGAGAATTTAAGTGAAGGCGAACGGTTGTTAGCTGATGATGAAATCAGACAATTTAAGGAAATATCTTATGAAGAGAAGGGTTTGGGAAGAACTCACTTGATTACTCATACTATAGACACTGGAGATAGCAAACCGATTCGCCAAAGGTACTACCGATTATCTCCAGAAAAACAAAAACTTATTGTAGATCAGGTTGATGAGATGCTTTCTCTCGATGTTATAGAACCGTCTGAGAGTCCATGGCTTTCACCAGTCTTAGTTGTAGGCAAGAAGGATGGTAAACCACGACTTTGTTTGGATAGCAGGAAACTGAACTCAGTAACTAAAAAGGATGCTTACTGCCTACCATATGTTTCTGAAATACTAGACAATCTTAAGGACGCTAGGTATTTATCCAGTCTAGATTTATCTAAATCATTCTGGCAGGTGCCTATTAGGGAGGAGGATCGAGAAAAGACTGCATTTTACGTTCCCAGTAGGGGCACTTTTCAGTTCAAAGTCACCGCCTTTGGCTTAACTAACGCACCCGCAACACAACAACGTCTTGTAGATACTCTCTTTGGACCGGAATTTGAACTGAAGGTGTTTGTATTTGTTGATGACGTCATCATTATTAGTCAAACATTTGACGAACATGTAGCACTCCTTAATCGGGTTTTCGTTAAATTGAAGGATGCAAATTTGACTATAAATTTAAGTAAATGTCATTTCTTTCGTAGTCAACTGCGGTACTTAGGGTATATAGTTGATGCACAAGGGCTGCGTACAGATCCAGAAAAGGTGGAGGCTATGCTAAAGTACCCCACGCCTACAAATAGGAAAGAAGTAAAACGCTTCCTAGGCACAGCCTCGTGGTATAGGAGATTCATACCAAATTTTAGTACGATAGCTGGTCCCTTGAATAAGCTTACGTCTACAAAAAAAAAGTCGCCACCATTTCATTGGTCAGATGAAGCTGATCAGGCCTTTCTTGAACTAAAGTCTTTATTAGTTAAGGCCCCAATTCTAGCTTGTCCAAACTTTGATCATCCTTTTGAGGTGCATACAGATGCCAGCAATTTTGGTATAGGTGCAATGCTCTCACAAACAATTAACGGTACAGAGCATCCAATCGCCTTTATGAGTAGATCCCTTACGGATGCTGAAAAGAATTATAGTGTAACTGAGAGGGAAACGTTGGCAGTTCTTATTGCACTTGAACACTGGCGTTGCTACCTCGAAAATGGGAAAACCTTCACGGTATTCACCGACCATTCTGCTATAAAATGGTTTTTATCTATATCGAATCCAACAGGACGCCTGGCCAGATGGGGAATCCGGCTTTCAACTTTTGATTTCGTTGTAAGGCACCGTCGTGGCAAGGATAATGTTATACCTGATTCTTTATCTCGATCGTTGCCACTCTCATTGATTTCGGCTGAGCCTACTACTAGTGATTCGTGGTATTTAAATATATACAATAGTTGCAAGGAATCCTCTTCTAGTTGTCCTAACTATCGTATAGAAAATGGTAAGCTTTACAGGTACATGAGAAATAAAATTTTTCTTACTACCGAGTTTCACTGGAAGGAAGTGATTCCAAAAGAAAATCGGAAAGTTGTTCTTAGAGCTAATCACGATAATCCCACGTCTGGTCACTTTGGAATTTTTAAAACTTTCAAAAGAGTGAGCTTAAATTACTTTTGGCCTAATATGCATTCAGACGTGGTGAACTTTGTGGCTGGCTGTGAGACATGCCAAGCTTATAAGATATCTACTCAGGGCACGTTAGGTACAATGGGTAGACCCAAGGAATGTTACCGACCCTTCCAGACAATATCGATCGACTTAGTCGGGCCTTTGCCACCTTCTAGAAAACAACACTGTTATCTGTTTGTTGTGACGTGCTGCTTTTCAAAATATTGTTTGATGTTTCCACTTCGGAGAGCTACTGCTGAATTGGTCAAACTTCACCTTGAAAATCATGTTTTTCTCGTACATGGCATTCCACAAACCATTATATTGGACAACGGTGTCCAATTCACAAGTCATAAACTTGACGATCTCTTCAAGGAATATAAGATACCTAATATTCATTTTACCCCGAAGTATACCCCACAAGTAAATACTGTAGAAAGATATAATAAAACAATAATGACTGCAGTGTCGACATTTGTAAATGATGACCACCGTTCTTGGGATGTTAACCTTTCTAAAATTCAGTTTGCTATAAATAACTCTATTAATGAGAGCACTGGTTATACACCTTCATTTTTGGTTCATGGAAGAGAATTAGTGACATGTGGATCACATTACATCGATAATGATGTTCCAAACGAAATAGTATTCCTACCTCGCGAGATATATGCTGAAAATTTGGGATATCTTCGGAAGTTTTTTGATAAAGTTCAAATCTCACTATGGAGGGCTCACAAAAAGAACTCACAACGATACGATCTTCGTCGGAAAGAGGCAGAATTTGAGGAGGGTGATATAGTGTGGAAGCGTACCTATTTTCAAAGTGACAAAGATGCACATTTGACTAAGAAATTGACACCTAAATATGTGAAATGTAAAATTAAACAAAAACGTTCTCCGTTGGTTTATGTGCTAGAAGACATGGCTGGTAATGACCTGGGAGCCTGGCACATTAAAGATCTGAAACTTTAGAGCGATTTTCTTTTGTGGATTTTTCTAATCAAGGCGGGAAAAATCCTTCTCTGGAAGGGGGATACTGTAACGTTGTTCTATTTAATGATAAAACAGTAAATTAATGTTTACGTGTCTCCGTATTAATTATGAATTGTTTATCATTATTTACAAACTGCAAATAAATTAAAATAAATAATAATCTTAAAACTATGTTAATTTTTAATGAAAACTTAATAACTACTAAAGAATAAATAATTATACGTTAAAAAAAAATAATACTTAAAACCTAACTATATACAAATTAAATATTTACAAACAAACAGATCGCACGCAGATGTAATATATATATACAGCGATGTTGGCGCGGGCGCGGGTAGCATAAAAAACGATAACAAGTCGACCGCGCGGCGGCCGGCGGCGGCCAGCCGCTCGTGCCTGTTGCGAGCGACACTTACAAATGAATCTTGTTTGAAAACAGCTGTGTAACGCTTTTCAAAATATAAAGTCTGTTCGATTTTTACTAAGTCTTCGACTGACGATTCTTATTTTAAATAAATATATAAAAAAAAAAGTTTAAATAAATATAAGAAACACTTAGAAGTGTAGTGAAAAAATATAATCCCGGACTGGGAACTCCGTACGGATTAAGAAAATCACGCCAACTTTACTTATACTGGGAATTGATATTTGAGAATTGGAGAAGTGCCTTATGGAAACCAGAAATTGAAGCCCGGCGCACCGTAGAATTCACAGGAGTACAGGGAAGTTCTATCGAGTGATCTACCATCAGACCTCTAAGAAACCTACCCACGACCCTAGGGACCTTGACCTCGATTTTACTTATCGCAAATAAATATTCTTTCTTATATATCGTTCTTTTTTTTTATTTTTATCACTTAATAAGAAAAGAACGTGTCAACACGTACAGTTATTATACTATAGCTACTGATCTTGCATGTCGACGGTGAACGTCAAGCCATGTGTTAAGTTAATTCGTATGGTGGGTAAGTGTTTTTTGGTTCTTACAATAATATTGTTAATAATAGATTGATTTCCTAGTCAACCTACTCTAGATATCAGTTTTATTAAAATATATTATTTACTAAGTGCCTACAGTAGTCATGCTCTCTTAATATCTCTGCGGCGGTGTCGTATGCAAAGTGTAACGTACAAATGTGTAGTTATTAATAGGTCGCTACGTTACCTGAAATATAGTAGTATAGTTGAAATTAAAAAAGCAGCCCTTGCTGAGATTCTTGCCGATGTTTGTCAGTACAAAATCTCCCGCCTTAGTTTTGCGAACCATTGGCAAAGTTTTCGACTGTCCCAAGTACTATGTAACAACCTAGACTGAATTGATTTTGATATTTATATAGATATAATTCGTTTTGTGGATAATATCATTTGTGTTATGTATGTTTATGTAATCTATTATTGATATATTTTTATACAGTTCTTATGTAGGGATATCAATAGCATAATGTACATGTCAATATTTGTGATGTCTGTCGCCACTTTAAGTTTTGTACTTTTACTGATTGACCGATAGAGAATGCCTCTTTGGCATTAAGCCCGCTTTTTGTCTATTTCACTAGGCAATTAAGATTAATTAAATAAATAAATAAGATTAAATCAATATATCATATTTCACAAGATAATTAAACTTTAATGTCGATAAAATAATAATTACATTTTTAGCGGGAGATCTCGTACTGACAACAATCGGCAAGAAACTCAGTAAGGGCTGTTTTTTTAATTTCAACTATACTATATTTGAGGGAACGTAATGACCTCACGCACACGACACCACCGCAGAGATTTTTATAGAGCATGATTACTCTAGGTACTCAGGAAATAATATATTTCAATAAAACTGATTTCTAGAGTAGGTTGTGTAGGAAGTCAATCTATTATTATTATTAACAATATTATTGTAAGAACCAAAAAGCACATAACCACCGTACCAATTAACTTAACACTTGGCTCGACATTCGCTGTCGACATGCAAGAGCAGTAGCAATAGTATAATAACTGTACGTGTCTTTGTGATTTTGAAATTTAAAGTTATACACTTGTTGTTCGTTTAGAACAGACGTTTCTTGTTGATTGCTGAATGTTTATTAAGATGATTTAATTATGAATATAAGATTTAATAAATGATCACAGTTTTTTAAAGTCATAATTTTGAAATCACAAATTATTTGCACGTTACACTTTGCACAAATATATACTTATCGGGTAAGTATATAGATAATAAACGGATTTTTTATTATAATAGGGTATTTGACACTATCAAAAATAAGTTGCATTTTGTGGTCATCCTGATAGATAATAATCTAATAAAGCTTATTTCTTAACATCTGCAGAAAAAACATGTTTAGATTTAGTAAAATAACGTAATCATTTATCTGTAAGTCGACTGTCTGTAAAATGCGAGCCCTGTCAACAGATATAAATGAGTCGTATAATGTTTATGATATAGAAAAAAAAAACAAAAAGAAAACCTTTAAATGTATCGATATGAAATAAAAAAGTTTCAATACTTTTAATGAATCCTTACCTAATTTTTATCACCCATCTTTACTCTATATAGCTACTAATCTATTGTGATTGTGAATCTATTTTCTTCTAGACTCGAAGTTTGTATGTTATTTATAGAAGTATTAGTACATTGTGGCACTACGCACCACTTGTAGCTCATTTTATAAAGAAAAGTAGAGGAAAATAAAGAACGTAAAAATACGCACTACGACTTCAATTTCTCTTCTAAATTATTATTTCAATCTATATATATAAAAATGAATCGCAAAATGTGTTGGTAAGCGCATAACTCAACAACGCCTCGACCAATTTGGCCAAATCTTTTTTAAAAATGTTCGTTGAAGTTCAAGGATGGTTTTTACGGCGAGAAAAATTAGAATTATTGCTGGAAAAACCCTAAAAATAGCCCTTTTCTTTTTCCCATACAAATGATTTGTAACTAAAACGTAGTCAATTTGAGCTTTATTGCTATGGTATAAAGTTCATATTAAATTACAAGCACTCACTGTTGTCTAAGCAATGTAGGTGTGTTCCTAACGTCAAAGATCATATCTATCAAAACAATGTGCGTGTGTGCGTTGGAGCACAGAATACATAGTTGGAGGAGTTTAATGTCGCGTTCCGAAACTCACGGTTCTGTTAAGGAGATTTTTTTTAAATACGTAGGCAAAAAAACTGCCACATTACAAATCTTTTTGACAGGACGAAGTCTGTCGGGTCAGCTAGTTTACTATAAAGACAATTACTTGCGATTTGACAATTTACTGGCCTGTGACGTCACGATCAGCGCCATTACATAGAGCAGCGTTTTTAGCGCGATTTTGGCTATTTAAATTTTAACAATTATTTTCACCAAAAATTCAAAAGATTCCAATGAAATATAATGACAGTGTGTCTATAATGTAGCAAATAACGATTTAAAATAGTTTTCAGAAAAGTGTCAAATAACCTATTATCGTTTTTATGACTTTTCTTGTTAATTAATAAATCCTTTTCATCCATTCACCATACATAATATAAAAATATTATTGAGACTTGATGTACTTTTGTTATTGTAAGTTCAACAAACAACTAATAGCAATAACACTAACTTACCTGGTTGTTATTGTTTTCAGAACTTTTGTTAAATATTATAATGAAAAAAATCTTAGACCTACTATGGCATAAGTATTTTATTTATAAAAACTATTTGGCGGTAATATTATTATATACCGTAGCTAAATGCCACTTTTAATTATATCACAGCATTAATTCAATTCATTTCTATAAATTTAAAAAAAACCTCTGTGCTCACTTCTATTATGTTATATTCAAAGATTACTTTGTATTAATTGAGTTGCGTTTGCTAGTAACTTGATCTAGTTAAATTTCAACCCGATATTAATCCGAGTTATCAGATCCATAACAACACTTACAATTCTATTCTCTTTGGTTTAAAGTCATGAATTGACGTTTAGATCCAACAATTTATGCTGCTATCTAGTGACATAAATTTTGTAGTTTCTTTATTTTTTTTAAAATACTTCCTCATTGGCGTGCAAAAAACTATTGATATGGTTTATCCCCTTGAAAAGACTAAAATTCAATAAAATTGATTTTTAGAGGTAACTTTTATTTTATAGAAAATATAAATAATATATGTCCTGGCAAATACTATATTTGAAGTTTAAATTTAAACCGCTATATTGATGTTTAGGTTTAAAAACAATGCTCATATATTTTCTTTAACAGGATTGTTTTCATTAGTATGCTTAAATTTTTAAGATGTTATGATTTCCTAATAAAAAAAGAGTTCATTAGGACTTTATATCTTTGTTTACAAGTCGGTCTGTGTCCACCATATTGGAATTATAATAAAATCAGGTTTTTACAATGATCATCTCGGCTAACAGTTTCATTCGATATCCGTGTTATAAGAGTGTAAAGATAACGAGTAGATCATCTTCGGTGGTCCGCCATATTGCTTTTAGAATGAAGAAATTTTATTTTTCTTCTTAGCCAACCATTTGATATTCATATCATGAAAGTGTACAATTTTTTTCGGTACACTCTCATGATTGATATAATATGAAGCGGCTTTTAGGGCACCCTCATATAAGATTTAAAATAATATCACTTAGCTAACTGTGCTGTGCCTAGACCAAATAAACATAGTTTCAGCATCAACCGATTGAGGATAGCTTTAAAATGCAGTTGCAAAATTTGTCGAGATATATTGCGATATAATTAAAACACTTACTGCTTTTCCCAATGGAATCTGTTTATACTTATGTAGCAATGAAACAAAATCGGGAATTTGTATTGGAGAGTAATTTTATGCACTTATAATATAAACTACTTTTATTTCTAGGTCTTCTAATATAAATGATGAAAAGACGAAATGATAAAAGACAGCGAACGATTATTTTCTCGAATTGGTATATTGAAGAAAGTTTCAGTGTTACAGTATTTTACTAATTGATTTTATAGATATGTCGCAGCCAAGTACAACCAATCAAATGGGCGACTAGCCCTTTAATTGAATGGCGCCATTCAATTTTATTGAAGCCCGATTAGTCGGCTGATTATACCACTTGGCTGCGACAGATATATCTACATTACTCGTTTTTTCATTTATCATAAGGGGTAAAATTTTTGACAGCTGGTAATACAGAGTTGTACAGAGTCAATTTCACATTTTTCCGTTCATTCTGTCGCTCGCACATATTCTGTCATTGCTTAATTTAAAGTTTAATCGTAGATATGAAGGAGACAATCACACTAAGCCTATTTATATTATATAATATAAATGTTATTTGGAAAGCTACGTCTGTTGTATAGGATTGCTTCTCAAGTTATTAAACTCATTGGGAAGAAATGAATGTTGCAAATTTTTGAGATTTATTCTATATGTGCATAAGTACTAAAATAAAACGTTTATTTTAGTACTTATGCACATATAGAATAAATCTCAAAAATTTGCAACATTCATTTCTATTTACTAAAATAAAACGTTTATTTTAGTAAATAGTGTATACTTTGATTAGTACTGATCCCATAATTTTTAAAAGAAGCAATGATGATTATGATCAGAAAATGTGTTTTGATTTCTTTTATTATGCGGAGTTTTTACAGATTTTATACAGATTTTAGCAGTTCCTACTAATATATTTCATAACATAGTTAATAATGCTTTTAAGGCATCTGGCAACACTGATAAATGGCAACATTATTTGTTTATTGACAAGTCGGATGACAGACGGCGGGGTCTATCTTTCAATGGCTCGCGAAACAATTTAAACTAATTATATGACTTGATAAAGAGATTATTTCCGTTTTCGTCGTAGAACTAAGTGAAAATGTGGTTCAAGAACTGTGTTTAAAACATTTACGCACGTCGAATACGCGTGTATCGCGATCGAAAATGCATATTCAGTACTCGTTAGGAGCCATTTTTATTATATTTATTTTACGCGTTCATTGTGTAAATGCAACTAACGACAACGAAATTAAAGAAATTTATGGTAAGTTATACGTTTTACTTTCATTGTTTTATCATACAAATCAAAATTATTGAGCTTTTTGTGATTTATTGACACAGTACTAATCACGCCTAAATTGTCTATATATGTGTATCTGTCAAGCTCTTGATTTTGATGAGGCGTGTTCTAGTTTTAGGGATCGTTGTTGATTATTCAAAGGCCCGGTGTATCGTATTAGCTGTGAATAATATCTGTAATCCACCAATTGGAAATAGCTCTATAGCTTCCAAAAAATACTAATCAACAGAAGGAAGAATGAAGGAAGTTGTCAGTAGTTAAGATTTTTATCAATATTATCATTACTAAAGAAATGCTACAACTGTGTGTTTTATAGTGTTATAATTATTTGTATGCTTTTTGGAGATTTCCTTATGCATTACTTATATGTAAACTACATCAAAACCTGTTTGTTTTGTGATGTTTATTGGATGAGTCACTATAAGTACCCTGT
The DNA here is from genome assembly GCA_918026875.4 of Diatraea saccharalis. NCBI lineage: Eukaryota > Metazoa > Arthropoda > Insecta > Lepidoptera > Crambidae > Diatraea > Diatraea saccharalis. Next base: position 19,867,153 of record OU893339.1, read on the forward strand.
ATTTCTGCAGGTTGAGTATGAACTTTGAAATTTATTTATTGATACTCCAAGATAGTAGTAGGTTTGCTTATTCTCAGTATAATAAAAATTTGGACTCATACTAGAATTGCAATTTTACCATAAATTTACTCTAATGCTAAACCATGTTTAATAATAGCACTGATAGAGATGGGTATGTTCAATTCTCAAAAGGGTAATTTAACAGTAGGACTTAGATAAGTTAAAAAAAGTATTTATTTCACAAATATAAACAACATGTATTTTGAAATACAGTACTCTAAAAATTTTAGGTTTTACCAATAAATATACTAACTAATGAATAGTTAACAGGCTAATTGATCTAAGCAACAATTATGGCGATATTGTATTATAATGATATTTCAAATCAACAAGTTTTTCTTTATTGTTAAGAGTTTGAGTGCCCGTTAAGACCCATGTAAAATTAAGTCTCAATTTAAAGGTTTGTTGATATAAGTGCGGTTTGAGAACTCTTAGATCTAACTCAAGCCATAATTTGTTCTAAAATCTGTTGGACAATTTTTGAACTTTAGAAATCTACTAAACAGTAAACTTTTAGTTGTGTTTGCTGTGTTGGTTAGCTCATTTCATAGTATACATTCTAGGTACATATTTTCTTTCATATCTTAATTGACACTTTACTCTTGAAAGGCTCATGTTTAATAATGTTAGTCATTGTTTTATTATCTGCAGATGAAATGCATAATTAAGAAGAACTTTAAGAATATTTTAGGTTTATTTGTTTATGCTCATTTTAACTTTAATAATGTATAGCTTAAGGACATGTTCTAGGGGTAGATAGCTGTGATTTAAGCATAAGGTTCATATCCCATGCTTAACAAAAACATGTTAGGTATAAGGGCTTCAATTTTCTCACTTAGATGCCTTTTTTTGTTCAGTGTACTAAATACAGTCATACATAATTAATTAAACTTTATTAATTATGTATGAATTTTCCATGTTTTGTGTGTGAGATCTCCTAGTCATTCTATATAAACAAAGAAAATAAACAAATAGACAGATCAGACAATTTTGTAAGTAACAATTGATGACAAAATATAAATAAATGTAAACACCATTGTGAGTTAAGAAGGTGCCTACACTAAAAGTGACTTATCTTTCAATCAGTTTTGTAGAGAGCAATACCTATAAGTAAACTGTGAAAACTGTAAAATTATCTCAATGGAAACAATGTAGTAGACACATACAGAGTTACTTTTGCATTTTTTATATATCATCATCATCATCAGCCGGAAGACGTCTATATTTTATATATGTGTATGTTTAATTTCGTATTCTATACAGGACATCACACAACTATGCTACATGAACGGAAAGGTCCTTTAATATTATAGATGGAACATTTTACTGAAATAAGACTTTTAATTTGAAAAACAATTTAAACTGCATTTATGGATAAATAACTACATGGTTGAACTGGGTATCAAACCCGCTACATGTGGGAAACAATTACCTTGTAGCTTTATCATATTGATTGAAAGGCTTCATCATAAGGATTATTTTATGCTATATGACATAGTGTTAGAAATAAATGGGAGACTATGAATTTTAACATCTTTAATACAAAATTTATCTAATGCTTAAAATGTGTCCCATTCTGTTGAATACAGAGTTGCACTCTTTTGATTAATTGACTCCTTGTTGATTTTTTGTAGTGGATATTTAGAATAAGACGTCAAAGTTCTGTTTGCAGCTTGTGGACACTTTTCATACTGGTTCTTGTAAACTAAAATATTTACATAAGCCCATAAAAATCTAAAGGGATTAGATCTAGGGATCTTGGCGGCCATCTTATATATCCATTTGTCCCGATCCAAAGACGAAAATGTTCATTGAGATAGTCCCTTGTTCTGCGACAGTTATGAGCTGGAGCCCCATCTTGATGAAAAGTAAGGTTTTGTTGTTCTGCAACTGGAAGATTATTTATCTCATTTCTAAAAATCCCAAGTATTTCTAAATATCTTTCCGTATTCAAATGTCCTACGAAAAAATGTACTAAGAGGACCAGGTTTTTTAAAACTCACACCAACAGTTGAACAAAAAACGCACTTGATTATTAGTCTTGCGGATTCTCCCTGGACCAAATGCGATTATTTTGTCTGTTGTACACACACAAAAGAATAAAAATTTGAAAATGAACCCATTTTTGAATTATTTCTTCTTTCGTTAGCCAGCGGCATTGATATGGACAAAATTATTACGAGTCTTTCGGCTCGGGATATGGCTCAATTTGTTGCATACAATTAATTTTGTATTTGTTATGTATGAATGTCAAATATATTTTAATTAAAATACCAACAGGTTATCTTGTTAAAGAATAAGATTAATATATGTGGGTAGTTAGTTCACTTGGCACTTTTCTGTCTTGTTATTGTGCAGGCTACATAGCTTAATAAATGGAATTACTTAATTTCGTGTTTTAATGGACATAATAGTATTAAAAATTATAAAATTCATGGTCTGCCTTTTATTTCTGACACTATGTTAAGCATAAAATAACACTTATAATAAAGCCTTTCGATCGGTACGATAAAGTTACATGTTTCTTTTTCTCGTGTAGCGGGTTCGACTCCCGGTTTAAGCATGTAATTATTTAAAAAGCTATTAATGCAGTTTAAATTGTTTTTAAAAATAAAACAATGTCTTCTTTCTGTAAAATGTTCCACCTATAAATGCATAGTCGTGGGACGCCCTGTATAGTCAAATTCATGCCATTGATTTTGAAGCATCTGTTTGTTCTGATAAGGTTAAAATTGATCAAAGTAATTTGAAATATGCAAGAACCTAATGTGTCTGTTGACTACTTGTGTTCTGGCAGTGACTCAATATAATGAATATGACCTTTTATGTCTCTGCAATAAATAATATAAAGACCAAATATTTGATTGTTTATTTTTTTACATTGAATAGGCTCTTAAACTACTGGACCATTTTGAAAATTTCTTTCAACTATGGATAGCTGCATCATATGCGGCTGACATAGGCTATGACAATATTTTTGTTACCAAGACAAGAAACATAATCGACATTGATCTAACTGAACTCTATTTTAAACGTAGGATGCCACATATCTATGAGAAGCTTGTCGTTTTCCGCCGGAGTTCTAAGTAAGACAAAGATTAACAATAGTGATAGATTTCTGATAAGGTGGCGGCAGACTGGCAGGACAGTGTTAATTAAAGGTCGATGATCCCAATCATGTATTTGGAATAAGATTTTCGATTATCAATTGTTATTTATATGCATATTCAAATATTGTTTTTAGTAAAATTATTTTTATTAATGACTAGCTGTTTTCCCGCGACTCACCCGCTTAATTTATAACCTATGTCAATTGCGCACGATATAGCTTCACCTTGATGTAAGACTTTTCTTTAGCGGATCAGTACTTCTTAAGATTACCCACTACAAATATAGTTGGAAACTTTACCTCTTTATATTATTTATTACTATAGAGACTGGACAGCAAAACAATATACACTGATAACAATTTTTTCCTGTATTTCTTGTAAATGCTTTCGCCAGCTTTTGAATTTCATCGCTTGAAGCGACATCGGGTAGATTTTATGTTGTGTAGCATGAATTAACGTCCATGGTCAAGTTTGCAAAACTTCGATTCATGCCAGCTGCAGGTTTGATTGTGTAGGGGAATCTATGTACCCGTGCCCGTGTAGCATGACAAACTCGAGAGTATTGAAAAACGCACGTGAGCGAGACCAAGAGTGATATATTGTATGGGCATGTCATTCTCGATTCTCAACATGTTTCTCGAGTCTCTCGAGTTCATCACGATACATAATATACAACGAAGAACTTAGTATGAGAGCTGTATTATCATTATCAACTTAATAACGTCCCCTCTGCTAGAGCACGGGCCTATGGATGATATTGGCCATGAGCCACCTGGAAGGCCCAATGTGCATTGGTGGATGTTAAAGAGTACAGAATAGTGTATATTATTCTATTATATTCTCGAATAGTGTATATTAATAACATTTTGTTGTAACCTTTTTAAAAAAAAACAACCACTTTTTTTTTTTCGTGATCTATCCATCAAAACCCTGTAATGTCTTATGAAATCCTCTTATGAAACCAAGGGGCCAATAGTCTAATTTTAAAATCTAATGGATTTATCTTTCAATTTCACACTTGAAAGATATTCACGATCTTCACGTTACAACTATTGGACACGTGATAGCGATTGCAATAGCGCCTTATTTTGAAATATATAATGAACGCTAGCGTTAATTTAACATTTATTTGGGATTGTTTAAGGCAAGCATATTAGACGCAAATATCTCCAAAAGTCAGAATAGAATGAAATGATGAAAGAAATGTCAAGCAAGAGTTGTATGCTAACTGCAGTCTGAACGGGTTTATTATGTTTCTTGACCATTCGAATCATCATTTGTGTTAAAAGCCACTGCGTCAAAATCTATCAAAATAGCTGTACCTTTTATATTAGAAAATAAGTCCACATGGCTTGTATAGAGAACCCTGATAATTTCTTTATACTGAATCATCATCGTAAACAAAAAAAGAGAGTCGTGACTTTGTTTCGGCGGCTGTTGACCCGATAACAGTATTGTACTATGTTGCGTAACAAGTTTATTGTTTTAGCGCCAATTACGTTTGCGGTTGTAATTACAAGTACGCTTTCGACAATGGCCCGCTTAGCACAATGGATAACCTCTGTGTTGAATTTTCATCGGTTTCAGTGGCAGTTACTAAGCGATTGTCAACCTTATGATTGTATGGGATTATAGATGGGAATGGTGTAATGCGTTTTCCAGTATTCACTTAATAAATGGTACAAGTGTTAAAATATTTTATAAAAAAAAACTATTATTATGAGACCCAATTTAATTAAGTTAAATTTAAGAAGTAACCTTAACTGTAATGTTTAGGATTCTGTATATTTAAGACACTATTGAGTCGAGTCTTTTGAACTGTCACATCTGATTTACTCCTAAACTAATGGACCGATTGATTTGTAAGATACATCTGATGTGGCTCATTGATGTACCTGCGTAGAGGGCTAAGTTTCTACGCGCGGCAAAATTAAAGTATCAGGCCATCGGCAGATTTACCAATATCCACGCGTCTTGCTACCACGGTGTTAGTTAATGAAAAGGACACATATTGCATTGTATTTTATACTTTGTGGCTATAGAAACAAAGCTCAGTATAAATTTTTATCATACGATCTGTCATTATCGTAATTGGTAGATCTGTAGAGCGATTCCCTAACTCTCTCGCTATAACTCTAGCCATAGCTATAAAACGTGTTAATGATTTTATCAATGAAATAAATTGACCAAATCAAGAACAAATTCTCATCTTTATCGAAAATTTAAATACATATTTGTAAATATATTTCTTTCGGCCGTTTGGGTGGTTTGCCTGAACATTGATGAAAATACGCTCTGTAGTGGCGAATAAGTAACAAATGTTTGAAAAATTCGTCAGTCCTGTTAGGCTCTGGGTAGCTCAGTGGTAAGAGCACCAATTGATATATAAGAGCCTGGATTGAGAAAGGTCATGGGTTCGAGTTCCATCTCAGAGTGGAAGGGACAAAGTGGATTTTTAAATATTTTTCAGTATAGCATTGTGAATACAAAATTGATTAGATATAATAAAAAAAAGTGTAGAAAAATTGGTACCGCCAGCAGTAATACAGAGTTCTCAATTTTCTCTTAATTTAAATTTACCTGAAAAATGTATTTGTTAAGATTTTATTTCTATAATGCCAGTTTAGAAGACGTCATAAGACATTTGTGTAGTGTATTTGAATAGGATACAATTACTAATAGTTTAAAGGGTGGTGAATATCTTTTTGGCCAAAGTGACTAGGTAGTTGAATGGGGCCTATGCAATGTGGCTAGAGCACCCTGATTTAGTATACAAGAGTTGTATTTACCCTCCAAAAACAAAAAAAAAAAAGGTTAATTGCAATTAGTCCAAATTAATATTATACAGAGAATAAGCAAACCTATACTACCTTCTATTAAAGAGTAAGTATAAAAAATTATAGAGTAAATATTAATAAAGTTGAACATGAATTTTGACTAATATTAAGTGCAGTCTCAGCGTAAATTTACTTCAATGCTAAACCATGTTTATTAATAACACTGAAAGTCCATAAAAATCCCGGCAGCCATTATACAGATAATAATAATAATCTCTGTTGATACCTAAGTCAATATTTATGTGATGTCTTATACGTATATTATTAAGATAATAAAGTAAATTTTAATATCGGTGATCTGATATTTCAGTCATAATAACAAGTGGCTCGTTAGCAAATAAGTCTTTGTAAGATAAACCTTATTTTTAATATTCATAATTTGTCTCAGATGTGTAATGTTTTTGATGACGTCATAAAATTATATAGGTTCTACTGTATTGCATTTTGTTTACTTGTCAAAATTATTGACTGTATGTTTTTTCATGTTTTCCAGTACCGTCCGCACCACAAAACCTCACAGCTACCCTCGTGACCGCTGCTGAAATACATTTATCTTGGGCCCCGCCACTGACTTTCACCTTGCACACAATTCCTATACCAGAGAAGGTACAGACTACGAAGCCTGATCAAGAATTCGCCGTCCTCCCAAAGAAAAAAGTGGAACACCAATCTGACGAGCCTGTCAACGACCTTATAAGTCCTCTAGACTTGTCCGAAAACCCTGACAAGCTCAAAGACTTGGAGTACGCAACATATAATTGGTACAAAAATGATAAAAAGTACAACGACGAATATTCTACTTCAGATATGATGATGGACTCATATAGGAGTAAAAGAGAATCTCGTTCCCATAGGCACAGGAAAAGGAGGCAAGATAATGGAACAGACGCAAGGAGTTTGCATATTGAGAACGGTGATATAGAAACTCATCAAGCTTTTGAAATGGGCAACTCCATAGAGGTTGTGAAAAAGTCTTTTACTCCAATACGTGCGCATAAAAATATTACTCTAGTCGCATACGTTTTATATTACGAGCAGGGTGTGCCAAGGTTCGACATGACGACAGTATATGGGGTGCAGAACTCCACAGATGTTAAGAACAAGAACGTGTTTTCGAGCGATCTCGGCATGGAGGAGTACTCGAGGTCGACTAAGAACCTGACTTTGTTGAATAATTCGGGCAAAGTCACCAAAGTGGTTGCGTTTCGATTGAAGAACTTAAGTAAGTATGAGTATTTGTTATATGTTTTATTATTATTACAGTTTGTGATCAATTTCATCATACCATAATGTTGTTCTTGTCGGGCTTCGATCCGCACACCGTACCATAACGTTTGCCTTTGGACGCGCGCCATAGACGTGTACTAAGAGTTAACTCGCATTCCGTATTTGGCAATTACACGTGGCGTGAATGGCTATTACTCGTTATGGTTTTTTGATATTATAAGTAGTTGTTTTTTTTAAAGTATTCGTAAAATAGTACGTGTTGTCACTGCTGCCTTCTGCAGAATATCATTGGAGCTAGCCTCGCTTACTGCATATACTGAGAATAAGCCACCTTGGCAACCACACCATGACATATTTTGATTGTATTGTAGTTCCTGCTATTATTTTCCTTTATATTTCATTTCTCTGTCAAATTTGTAAACGTTCCGTAAAATTTGTGATGTCAAATAACAAACCTATTCAATTCTTTCACGAAGAGTAAAACACATTCTGATCTACAATGTTACATCAAAGATCTGTGCCTTTAACACAAAATTATAGAGTAGGAATTGATTTCTATTATGTCCGATCGAACTTGATGATGTTACGTCCTTAGGGTACGGTACCTATTGAGAGCGTGATTTATTGTGTTACTATTTTCAGAGCCGTTCACGCCTTACAAGATCTGGGTGCGAGCTTTCTACAACTTCTCGCTGGATGGTGTATCATCGTCCGACCTGCTTGAGAGGTTAAGTAACAAATCTGAACCTGTGTACGTGCTGACGGACGTGATGCCCCCCTCACCGCCTAAGATTCTCAACTTAACCTGCGATATATTCAAACGTAAGTAAAGGAGACCGGAGGTCTTTAGTCTAATTTTCAAATCTATCGCAATCCCTTGCAGTTAAACATTTGAAAGATATTCACGAACTTCACTCTACAAGTATTTGTCATGTGCTAGTAATAAATTGCGATTGTGACGTTTTTTGAATGGACGATATCGTTAATTTCACAGTGGAATTGTCTAAGACAAGGGTTAGACACAAATATTACTTTAAATTCAAATCACTAAGCTTTTATTAAGTTTCTTGATCAATAAATTTATCATTCGTTCCGAAAAAGAATTAAAAATTAGACAATTAGGTCACAGATGTTCCGGATCTAAGATGTTTAGGAACCGACGAGCCTACCGCGTACACTAAGGTACAACTGATGTGGTTCACTGATGAACTTCCGCAGAAGTCTTAGAAACGCGGCAAATATTGGCCAATCAGAATGATTAATAGGGCGATTCACCCATATCCATGAGCCTGACCCCCCGTTGAGAGTTATTGGCAAATGATGCGTTGTATTCTATTTTACATTTTATGGTTATTAAAACAGTCACCATATATTCTCAACGAAGATTCACCATACGCCATATTACATGGAACGTACTGTAACTACACTTACATTATAATATTTGGTCAATTTTGCATTAAGAATGCTATACTGAATCCTAAATCTACTATAATATCCTAATCTACTATACTAAATCCGCCCGGACTGTGAAAGGTCATGGGTTCAAATCCCATCTCAGAGTGCCAGGGACAAAGTGGATTTTTTAAGCATTTTTCATTAAGAATATTTTACACTTACATTGATTTCCGTGACATAATATTGAATATACAGTGTATCTAACAATACAATATTGAACATAGAGTCTTATGTCTAGGTAACTGATCTAATTATGCGGTATCTTGCTAGACAGAACATTGATACAAAACTAAATTACGTATTTCAAGAAGAGGAAAAATTTCGAAATAATCCTTAATTTATTAAGAGGCGACGAAAATTGTACAAAATTGGGTAGTTAATTTTTGTTTCCAACCATATTTTGTTTCCGAATTTGAGCTTATATAATAACACGTAGCATCTCAGGTTTTACAAAACTATCAAATTTCTTCAAATGATTTTATACTTTAATATATTGAGGGTAGAGTTGTGGTGGCACATGGTGGTAATCTGACGTTCTGAGATGTGTATATCCTTCACTGTCCCATATAAAATAAAAATTTATATTCTGAACAGGTACACTGTACCTGCAGTGGCGGCAGCCAGTAGAGTTCAATAACTCATTGGATCAGTACGTGGTCACATTGAGGAAGATACCCGAGCAGCAGCCACGGACGCGTCTCACGCTGCCCACTAACAAGAACGATATAGAGACAACCATTAGTGTGGTGAGTTATAACTGCTTTGTTGTAATAGTAAGTAAATCAGCAGTCGTACCGTCGTGACTTCACTTTGGTTGGAATTCAATCAAAATGTACTCAATTTTCAGTACGGTATGGAATGTTAAGTGTATTTGATTCCACTTGATCCATTGAACGTACACACTCAGTATTATTAATAAACAAGCTTTAGTGTTGGAGTAAATTTACGTTGAGACTGCACTTAGTATTAGTCAAAATTTATATTATTAAATAGAGACTCAGCAAAGGTTAAACTATACGAGTACATACGAGTAAGAGGGTACGAGGTTCCACGGGCGTATTATTTACTCCTAGAAGGTAGTAGGTTTGCTTATTCTCTGTATAAAATGAATTTTAAGTAATACTAAAATTGCGATTTTAGCGTAAATTGACTTTGACGCTAAACTTCGTTTATTAATAGTACTGACTGTGTTTAACAATACGGTATTGTAATACCTGTATGCATAGAAAAAACTGTTTTTTTTTTTTAGTTTTGAGCCATATAATGATGTAAAGATCGTTAATCTCTCACATCCTATTGACCTTATATTATGTTTTTACTACAAATAACTAAATTAATTTATTAATTTCCAGGAGGTTGAGTTGTGGAACGACACTCAATACGAAGTGAAGATTTACGCTGTGACGCAATCTGTCGCTCGGCCTTATGTGCTCGTCAATGGGTCCGAATCTCCATCTGAGGTAAACACGACTTTGCGCATTACCCTACAAAAGGTCTTCATGTTTAAATTCAAAGTCAAAATAATAATTTATTAAAATAGAATTCTTAAAAGTACTCTTGAATCATCCAACATTTTTCTCTACAAGAAGAACGTTCACAAAACTATGTTATTACCAGATCAATATATTAGTTTAAAATTCATTCATTTACATTATTTAAGTTGATGATCCAAGAGCACAACCTTGTATTATCAATTTACATTACATCTCAACTCAATCGGTGCGAAACCCTAAAATTGTATTTTAATATGTTTTGTAGTCTAGCCGCTCTATAATTAATCCTTTGTATAGTAGCTCGGTGCCGTAGTGGATATGCGCCGCGGCACGCGATCGTAGTCGTTAAGCAACTTTCGCAAGGGTCGGTCACAGGATAGGTGACCAAAAAATTATTATCCCGAGCTATTCCGTGCTTCGGAAGGCACGTTAAGCCGTTGGTTCCGCCTGCATTTGTAGTCGTTAATACCCGCCAATCCGCATTGGGCCAGCGTGGAGGGTCAAGGCCCATGCTCCTTAACCATCCATGAGGATAGCCTGAGCCCCTGTAGTGGGGACGAAATAAAGGGCTGATGATGATGATAATGATTATTAATAAATAAGATCGGTTTTCGTGTACAGAAAGTGTCAAGTGAATGGTGCGCGGCCCATTCAGAAGCGATGTCACCTGGCGACGTTCCGCCTGCATCGGCCGGTATTCACACTGCAGCGCTCTTAGCAACGGCTACTATAGTGCTGTTAGCAGCTGTGGGACTCATCATTGTTTATTGGAGGTATAGTTAAATACATGTAAATAAATATCAGACAACATCAGATACTGTTTAATTTGTGTTTGTATTTATTAAACTTCTATATTTGCAACAGCAGATTTTACTGTCAACTTTTATATACATCAAGAACAATATTATATATCTAATTCTATACATATGTCTACTTCTACAACAATCCGTGTTTTGTTCACATACATTACTCAGATTTCAAGATGAGTAGTCGTATTATATTAGACGACAGGAAGGAGCTCGATGGCGCAGCGGTAAGAGGGGGTCGCTCATAGGATGGGACCAAAAAAAAAAAATATCTCGAACTCTTCCGTGCTTCGGAAGGCATGTATTTAACAGTCGTTTACAGTTATCACTGGTCAGTAAGCACTGGTCCCGCGTCATGGTCCATTCTCGCGATTCGATTCCATTTATATGTGTGTGCACCGGCAGTGGGGAAATTAAAAGGCTGGTGATGATGATGAGACTACAAAGGGAGCACAACAATCAGACCAGAAACAATAGAAAACTTCGTTTTCTACATTGTATTCTGCAATAATTAAAAATTGTGTAAACACCGAAATATAATTTTTCCTTACAGATGTCGATCTCGTCTTAGTAAATGTGTAAGCGCCGTTTATAACTATTTGGAGGAAGGCGGCGAAAGAGCGGCGAGAGCTCCACTCAATTCTTACAAGAAACCTGGTGAGTTAAATATCTGTTATTATTTATTTCAAATTAATATGACGCTCAAACAAACTAAACGAATTTTAAAAGCTGTTCGTTTTCTTAAATTTGTCCATTATAAATAAATAAAAAAAAGTATTTCTTATTTCGTACAGATGTAACGCGACAAATAAATAATAATACGTTTATTGTAAATGCAAAAAAAAAATATAGAAAATAATTCACCTTATACTTTATAATGTTTAATAGGTATATTTTCATCAGAAAAAAGAGTCTTCTTAATAAAATTTTGATATATTGAACTCATATGTGTTTGTGCAGTGGTGAACTGTTCGCCGCTGCATTCGTGTGCGTCGGGCGGCGGCGGCGGCGGCGGCGACGTAGAGCAGGTGCCGGCGCGGCCGCCGCGCATGTGCGGCCCACACCATCCCGCTGTCACTGCGCAACACTACCCCGCGCACGTGGCAGCACTCCACGCCGACGGCGACATCGGTTTCAGGTACACGTGCGCACACTGTACACACGGTTACGCTACACTACTCAGTGCACGAGGCCGCGCTCCACGCCGACGGCGACATCGGCTTCAGGTACACGTGCGCACACTGTACACACGGTCACGGTACACTATTCGGTACATTTTGTCAAATTTATTTTGGTAATTTCTTGTTTATTTATTTATTTATTTATGTACATGGATGACCAACAGTTAAAAATTACATAATAAAAATCTTAGCTAAAAACAGACAGCCACTTACAGGTCGTCACAGATAGACATAGTATAAAAAAAAGAAAAAAGAGAAGAAAGACCGCTTACAATCATAACAATGATAGACTATGCTGCTTCCACTATACTTAAATCTATAACACTATGGATTTTCAAAAAATAGGTTACTTATAATGCGTCTAATTGACGCTAGTGTTAAAAAGGTCGACGTTTATTCGCTTCGATAATTCATTAAATCTATTGCACGCACGCCACAGAAAGGAATTCTGCCGAAATTTTGAAGAAGCTGGGGGTAAATATTATAAAGGATTGAACCTGAGTTGTTTTTGTGGGGCCCTAAGAGCGATCTTTGACAGGAGTTCAGGACAATCGACAGCACCACAAGCAATTTTGATGAGAAAAGCCAGATCAGAGATGTCACGTCGATTTTCTAAAGGGAGCAAGTGATGTTTCTTACAAATTTCCTCATAACGATTTGAATTATAGCTTTGTTTCGTACTAGATAGATATTTTATAAATCTTATTTGTATTTTCTCTAATCGCGATATGTAAGTCTGGTATCCAGGGTTCCAGACCTGCGAAGCGTACTCCAGGTGACTACGGACGAATGTGCAATAAAGAATTTTTTGGGTTTTAGTCTGTGTGAAGTCTTTGGTTGTTTCTCGTTATTCCGATTTTCCATGTTAATTTTTACTAATGCCAGCCAACTAGACCGTAGAGACACACGGTCTCACTACACTTCCCTAAGATTAAAAATAATGGACAATTTTGCTAGATATTCTGGATCATGTCACCATAAAACTATCACTTACATAAGCAAAATTTAAAAAAAGTAATTACTACATTAGAAAATGTAACTCTTTACCCGAAGAATACAATTCTTTTCATCTGATTGTCAATTGTTTTCACATTGTAGCGTTATTTAAAAGTTGGGTGATCAAAATAAAATAATTTAACTTCGGGGAATTTACGTTGCATGATTTTTATGATTTTAAGTGTACTGTGCTCAGCAGAGGCTTCGATCTGCTTTTAGTGAAAATGCAGCATGCAAGACGATTGTTTGTAGCTGGTTTGAAGAATTCAAACGGTCGTATCAAATCTTTGCGTGCGCTTCGAAACAGAGGCATATATACGAGGGTCAAACTGAAAGTTCTTAGAAAATCAAAAACTGATTACATTAGCCAGTTATTAGTTTTATTATATCTTTTCAAAATATTGTCCATTCACGTCAATACACCGCTGCATGCGATGGAACCACTAGGAAAAGCACTTTGCCCACTTGTCCTTAGGGGTCTCTTCAATGGCATCGCGATACGCAGCCACCGCTTCTTCAGCATTCATAAACCGCTTTCCTTTAAGTTTTTCTTTAATTTTTGGAAATAAATAAAAATCACAAGGCGCGAGGTCGGGGCTATACGGCGGGTGACCCAGTAATTCAACGTTTGATGTCGCCAAATAGTCGATCGTTCGCTTGGCGGTGTGCGACGAGGCGTTGTCGTGGTGAAGGAGGATCCTACTGCGAGGTCGTTTCTCTCGAACTTTTTCCAAGACAAGTGGCAAACAATTGGTAGTGTACCATTCTGCAGAAACTGTTTTTTGATCCTCTAACACAATTGTTGCAAAATGACCTATCCTTCCAAAGAACGAGGCCACCATTTTTTTTCCCGCACTTCGATCTCTCTTCACTTTAGTTGGCAACTCCTCGAAAGGAAACACCCACTGAGCAGATTGTCTTTTGGTTTTAGGATCATAACAGTAAATCCAGCTTTCGTCACCTGTTAGTATGTCGAACACAGCATTTGAGTCACCTCCGTTAAATCTTTCAATCATTTTACGACACCAATCCACACGATGGAGTTTTTGAGCCTCAGTCAAATTATGAGGTATCCACCGGGCGCAAAGCTTCCTGACCGCTAAATGTTCGTGGAGGATTTTGTGCACTTGACTCATACCGATGCCTAAGCTTGTCCGAATCTGTTGATAGGTCACTCTTTTGTCAGTCTCTATCATACGCCGCACAACACAGATGTTATCTTCAGTCGTCGCCGTAGAAGGCCGTCCCTCACGTAAATCATCAGTGAGATTAGTGCGACCACGTTTAAACTCATTAAACCAGTTGTAAACAGTCGCACGAGATGGGGCTTCATCGTGAAAGGCCAATCGTAGTCTATCATAACTTTCTTGTTGACTTAAATGACATCGAAAGTCATAAAAAATCATTGCACGAAAATTTTCTCGTGTTAAATTCATGATGACGTGACACAGACAATTTTCAATTTGCCGCCAAATCGTAAAACAAATGACAAATGAATGAAATATATACTCAGTAATATTGGCAAAGAGTTATATTTTCAAATTTTAGAATAATTTTTTTATTATATTGTTTATAAGTGGCCAGTTCTAAGAACTTTCAGTTTGACCCTCGTATGACCAACCATGAGATCCGGCCCTCTTTGGACATAGGCATGAGTAAAACATTAAACATTTAGGTGTGAGAAAGCTGAGTTCTCAATGAATCCCACACAACAGGGTATTCTACTCTGTTTGAAGTAGTATTTGTAACTGTTAATTTTAATTCAAACAGCCATAAAACAAATATTTCAGAACAATAAACATGTTTCAAAATTAAATCAAAATTTAAACTTTTTAAAAACAAGAACAATACCATCTAACGGTCGATTATGAAACTAAAAGATATAAATAAGCTAAGAACAGTGCCATCTAAGAATTTGATTAATAATAAAGAGGCATAGCTTTATGATCTGACAGCTGTCGCCACAGCGACATTACACAATGGCGGATTGTGTTTTAAATCACGTGACACAGAGACAAAAAATCACGACTTTTAATTTTAAGATCATAAGATTATCATGCGATTTTAAGACTTAAAATCAGAATCTCTACTTTTATTACAATGTAAATATTAGTTTTTGTGCAATTTTGTGACTTATTTTTCATTACCGGAATTACCCTAATAGGTTGTACCCTAATAAACTGATTCTCAAAAAATGGACCGCATCACTTGGTGCCATGTTATGCTTGCCAGACACAACGAAATTCAAATTTGATGTGTGACATAGTAACTGGTGATGAAACGTGGATTTATAGTTATTATCCATAAACAAAGCGAGATGAGCCGTAGTCAACCGAAGTGGCTCGAGTGAAAAGTGCATTTTTTTTAATAGAACTGAATACGTGGCTACTCGTGCCTTAGAAAATCATCGTAGAGAAGTGACTTGTACACAACCATTTGTTTAACAGTTTTACCAATCAGTAAACGGTGTCGAAGAGTATGAAAAACATGTATCTGACATCAGTACAGAAAAGTGGGACAAATGGTTCAAATTTGCTTCTGTTGTATGAAAAAGTGCATTGATGCAAAGGGAGAATATTTTGGGGATCAATAAAATAATTTTTGACGATAAATATCGTTTTTTTAGTGTGTCCCACGTAATATAATCAATTTCTTGTTTTAATTATGTATATTTTAAGGAAAGAGAAGCATTAATCTTAAAAGTTATCGAAATTATGTATTTTTTATGGTTAAATTAATTATATATTCAAAATTTTTCAACTTTTTCTAATTGTTTTTTTAACAACTCTATTTTTAAAAGAAGATGTTGTGTTTCTAATTGATGTAATTCGTCTTTGTGTTCCAGTTCTTTTTCTAAAATTTTTCTCTGTATTAATTTCTGCCCCAGCTCCTCTGTTAAAATGTTTTTCTGGATTTTTGCAATTTCAATCTTCTCTTCGGGTAATTTATCATATGGTCTTTTTTGTTTTGCTTTACCTACAATAACAAAATATATTATTTGTAGGAAATAAATGTTACTAATGTCAGGGATTCTACATATTTCAAACTTATGAATATATAGACTTGGAAAATGTAACCAAATTCCGTTTACAGAGAAAAAAATTATTAGCTCTATTATTAATTATTGCAATCAAGCATCACTTATATTTATTCTAGGTAAATTATTATTAGCACATACCTACAAAGTACATTTTTAAAACAACTTACCCAAAACAGGATGATTTTTACTTTTTTGAGCTGTCGGATTCCACTCCTCATTTGGAACATTTAGTTTTTTGGGCCTTGTAGTATCAGATACATCTTAAAAAAAATTGTAATAGGAGATTTAATAAGAAGTTACTAAGTACCAATATGTATTCTAGAAACTATTTTTAATCCTTTTAAAATTATAAATGTGTTACTAATTACTATGAGTACAATTAAAATGCAAACGTTGTGTACAGTCTTTCATTGCACATTTTTATGCAGGAATTTTTTCACGACTTATGATTTTTAGGTCAAGCGTCAGAAACGTAAATTTCTTTACTTTTTATTTTACTTAGAGTGATCACTGTCAACTAACATCGAGAAAATACCCATCTGCAATATTCAAATAAAATCAAATCAAAATCATCTATTCTAACTGGGTTGTTACAAGCACTCGTGAAAGTTGAAACTCAATGCCATCGATTCTTAAACTAAACTAAAAAATGGAGGTTCGCAATTTAACACGTGTTGTATGTATTGTCCGCGATTATCTCGTGTTTGGCTAAACCGATTTTGACGCGATTTTCGCAGAAATATTGTTAGTGTTAACTATAAAAATATAAATATCACTAAAAATTTAAAAAAATTAGAACTGACTTTAAACTTAAAAAAGTGAAAAAGAATATTTATCTCAAAAGCGACTTATTCAAAGAAAATGCTATTGAAATGAAAAAATAAATAAAAGAAAATACTATTAATAAAAGAATTTCTGTCCAAATCACAATAAACTATAACTCTAACATCTACAATGAACTCCAAACGTCTACTGTATGGTGTTCGTGGTCAATCAAGCGGACCTCGTACTTGTTTATATGCACAAATAAAACGTAAATGAAAATAATATTAATAAATTGTAATTATAGTATCTGATGTTGAAATGTCTTGGAGTAAATAATATTTCAATTAAGAGTTCAAAGAAAAATAATGAATGGCGCTTACTTTGCAAAACTAAGTCCGAATCAAAGTAATCATTTCCCTCAACAGGGACAAGAATCATATCCTTCACTTTTTGTTCCGCGGGCGTAAGCACTGGAGATGTGCTCGTATGGCTACCACTTTTATATCGTTCAGCTCTCATTATAGCATATTTTTTCCTGGTGTCTCTCTTAATGGCCTCATACTTTAGTTTGAGGTGTCTATGATCGCGGTACACAGAACTTGATGAACTGTTAAAGGCTTTCTCTATGTCTTTCCAAGCTTTTTCCTTCACTCGCCAAGTAGCAGCGTCACTTTTTTTGCTTTCGATAATATTTTTCTTTCCTTCTGCGAGCGACACGAGAAGGTCCGTCTCTTCCTGACTGAAATTCACGCTTCTTTCGCGTTTTTCTTGTTTTTCCATGATAAAGCAAAATATAATAACGTTGTTCTTAAGTATGAAACAAATTGTTAAAGACTGTTATTAAATAAGTATAGTTTGTTTCTAAACGTCTAAACGCAAAATGGCGACGTGACCGAATGTGACAGTTAAATTTATCTACCGATTATTTTATCAGGAAGTTTGTTGATGAAATTGGAAAAAATATCAGTATCTTTTATATGTTAGATAGCGTTATCTGTCAGGTAACTATCTGAAACATTATCAGCAAGTGGTGAAACTGGTCCTTAGTCTGATAACACACGTTAACATGATATTAAAATTAAAATCGTCGTACAATATCAAGTAAATAACGCACAATTTCACACCGTTTAGAAGTGTACTTCAAAATCGAAAAGTATTTACAACTACTGAGACGACCAAGTTCTATTTATTCGCTTACGCGCACGTTTATATTTCGAGTGTCGAATAGTACTGTAATAAGTAGGTAATTAAAAATTTGTGTTTAAACGAACGCCATACTAATTGCGCGTACTCATACCATTTCACCGTACTTTCTTTCACTTACTTTCTTCTTACCATAGTTTTACTTTCTTTTTCTATAATTTTATTAGTATAAAGAGACTTGGTGTAAAAATAAGTTTAAGAACTTTGTTATTGCAGTAAATAAATAAAACATTTGCATTATAATTGTCTACAATTGACTTTTATTATAATTCTGTATAATCCCGGTATATTATTGGTTAATGACCGTTGCTTTTGAAATTAAATTTTTGACCTGCTGTATATTGAAAGTCTACCAATGTGCGACGAGAGCGATATTAGAAGCAAAGCGATTGTAAGCACCGTGAATGATATAGACGAATTATCGGTCGTGACCGGAGTAAGAAGTTGGTGTGCTTTATTTTGCTAACGTAACAGAAAAAAAGTCACATACTTTTTTCTGTGAATCAATTCTCTAATTATGAACTCAATTGGCGTTAATTTGAATGATCAACCAGTTTTAGCAACTGGTTGATCATTACACCATTTTATAAATCTTTATGTTGTATTTTTGAATATTTTTTTTGTCTGACGTTTCGGTTTAAGCGGCGAATTCACTAGACAGGCACGCCCGCGGGCAAAGCTGCCGAGTATGTCTGTCGTTCACAACACACTACACAGACTCGTCAGTTAGTGTTCGACGCGCTAAGCGACTGGTTGTGTTATCAGTGCATATTACAATGGCTACGAAACGGGGAAAATTAGTTGCTGCGGCATTAATTCTATTTGACGAAAAGAAAAAGAAAAGAGTTTGGTGTAAAGAATGGTACAAAAACAGAAATAAGTTTAGCCATATAAATTTACTTAGAGAATTAGAAACTGATGAAGCAGGTGACTTAAACAATTACATGCGCATGGATATTTATAAAATCTTCCCAAAATTTTTTATTTTCATTAAAACTCATTTTGTTTCACGTCGTCGACGTCCGTAACGCTTGCTGTCCGGCTCAGGTCTGAGCAGTCGGCCCGCTGTGAGCATTCACCTACAGACTTGTCTGTGCCCGCGCAGACAAAATGAGATCTCACGGACGGGCGACGGGCAGTCTGGCAGACTGCCTGTGACGGACCTACACTAGGCAGACATGACACAGACCTATAGTAACGAGTTCTGGCTGTCTGCAGGCTTACCCGCGGGCATGCCTGTATAAGTGAATTCCCCGCTTTATGACAATCTGTTAAGTGTGTTGACCATAACCGGTCAAGCACATAACCAAAAACTTAACAGATTATTGTAATATTATTGTTTTATGGTGTTTCTAAATAAATTATATCATTAAATACAGTCCATTTTTATTACTTCACATCCGTAGTTATCATTATTAATCATGCTAATTAATAAAAAAATCTTTATAACTGTAATACAATGGAACTGTCAGGTGTTTTAGTTTCAATAAAAGTTGATTTTGTATGATTGTTATTTGTTAGCTCAATGGTTCTTGACTCTTTGACAAATACTTGACAAATTTATATCTTGCCTTTGATCACTCACTTAGTTATTATTACATAGTTTGTGCTATATATATGCAAATAAAACACGCATTAAATGCTTCAGCTTTCTAATTCTCATATGTAAAATTCACGGTACACTAATTTTATTAAATTTGGATTATTTCATGCACAGACAGTTTTATATACAATGAAATTTTATTGTTGATTTGTTTTTTTCTTGTAACAGTAAAGAATACGAGATAGTGGTAGCCAGGTCAGCGGCACTAGGACACACCAGTCATCACAGTCACCGACCAGAGAATAGACTGAAGAACCGTTATTTGAATATTACTGCGTGTGAGTATGATCACTATGATCAAAAACCAAACTGTTTACTCTCGAACCTGCCTTTCAAAACAGTTGAAAATATATTTTTTATAAACCTTTAGCTCGAAGGCAAAAAGAATGCACAACGCGTTCGTTCAGTGGTGCGGTATTTTAAGCAAGTTTCATGTGGACCGGTCATAGGATGGGCGACTATAAATTTAGTATCACGAATTTCTATGTGATTCGGAAAGCATAAACTATTCGTCCCGGCTGCATCTGCAGTCGTTAACGTCCTCCGATTTGCACTGGGCTCGCTGGTGGGTTATGGCCCGTTCTTCCTGTTCGATTTGATTTGATTCCATCTATAGGGAAGGTCTGTGCCCTGGCAGTGTGGACATTAACAGTGTATTACATACTAAACAAATGCCATCTGTTCCAAGGGCAGTTGAAATCCTTCAAATATTATATGAGCGTTTAAAGAAAACTACGTATCGCTATACATGCACATATGAAAATTTAGTATTGTGTTTGGTTGTGCTATAAGTTGCTGACCCTACCCCGTACAACAATAGGTTCGCAAAAATAAGTACGCCATTTATAGTGGTTTAATCACTACAATAATAATGGCGGATTACCAGATGATCTGTTTCCGCGACCAAACATCGTGTTTCGCCCATCTTTTAAATAAAATTGGTAGAGTTTATCTGAGTTGTGCTGCGTTGCGCTCCGTCATGTCGCGTCTCGTTGCAAATGCGCATTAATTAAGACGCCTTAGGATAGCGGCACATATCGTTTTATTTGAACGCTCACATAGTACTATGCGTCATGGTTCGTTTTTCGTTTACCCTAATGGTCCATTTAATCCATGCCAATAGCCGTACCCAGTCCAGTAAGTCAGTCCAGTATAATTTCAATTAATAGGAAATCGTTCTATTTTATCGGTATGGCTTGAAAATTGTCTCATATACATGAGGCCAATCTGGTACTGGATTGGCCTGATGTAAATAGGTCATGTTCTTTTCTAAGAACATATAATTATATAGATATTGTGTGTTGTGTGTGCGTATAGACGACCACTCGCGCGTGTGTGTGTCGGCGGGGGGCCGATGCGGGGCAGCGGGGTGCGTGGGGGCGGGGCGCGGGGCCGGCGCATGCGACTACGTTAACGCTAACTTCATAGACGGGATACTGCCCGCGCTAGACGCGCCTGCGCTGCGCCGTATCAGGCGGAAGATCGAGCGCTGCAAGCGACCGCAACGGTCAGTCATCATTATTTATTTTGAGTTGATTTAAAGTCTTTCAGTACAAAATTTCTTGGAAAGTTTTCGGTGATTTTTGTTATGTCTAGCACTCATGTAATTGGTCGAATTACGATTTTTTTTTGTGTTTTAGCATATTTTTGATGATTGTAATTTTCTTCCAATATTCATTTTCCAGAACGCAGTTCAGAATATCTTAAAAGTAATGAATAGAGTTCTGAGAACGTTTTCATGTAACTAGAACAGATACCTGCCCTTACTGTCTCGTTTCAAAAATCCACCTTATATAATTCAAATTAAAACTCAACTGAAATTAGAGTTTAAAATAAATCATACAAATTTGATATAGTGTAGACTTGAAGTGCTGCTGTGTGTACATCAATTAAGTTTCATTTACAGGCAACCTTCAATGAAACCCGCAAAACCCCCGCCCAATTTAGCAGAAGGCATAGAGTCTGCCTTTTTAAATATAGAATTCTCCGGTATTGTTGAGTCGGACGAACAGAACGAGGACTCTGACAGCGATCATAGTGACGATGACTGTGAGTTGGACGACGTTTATGTTGACATAGGTGAGTTATAATTATATTTCTCGTTACATTAATAACTCGTACGAATTAGCACGATACCTGTAATCCTAATTGTATTTGTCTTTAAAACCAAAAACCCGAAAAAAAAAAACGAATTGTACTTATAACATTATAAAAAATAAACTGATACCCGAATCCCTCGTAGTCACATGAATTTGAAAATCTTATGTCTAGTTTTTTCTTATTGATTCAAAAAAACTTGCGTATTTAAAAAAAAATGCTGTTGGTAAAGTGAGTAAACTTAACGTAATTTTCGCATCAAAATTTAATAAAATATATAGACATAACGTTCAGTAGCTATCAAGCAATCCCTGCCCAATTGTAAAAATATCAATTTTTATATTGACACTGATAGCTTAATAATGTGGCAATGTAAAATTGGAAATTGACTTAGGCGTCGGACAGGTTAATAATTGTCATTTCATACTATTCAATATAAAGAATATTGTTTTACTTGCCACATTCTTTTTTTCGGTCATGGTATTATACGATTCAGCTTACAAACTTTTCCCGTTAATTGTCAGACGGTGTGCCAACTAGAGTGAAATTGGAATGGCTGGTATGGAAACGACGCTATATAGCAACCCAGGGTCCAACCCCGGCGACTTTGGACGCTTTCTGGCGTATGATATGGCAACACCGAGTACACACTATAGTCATGATCACTAATCTCGTTGAACGAGGCAGGGTAAGATCTCTTTTTAAAGGTTATTTAAGTGAGAAAATTTAACTATAATTGATATAGGTACATATCGACGCTGGAAAGCAAACACGTAGTAACCCGCAAAACCAAAATTGTTCTTTAGAGCAGAAAAACTTTAATTTTTTTCCATAAATAATTCCTATAAAAGTCCATGGTAACAAATTAGGTGTTCCTTAGTCAATTTATACGGAAAGAAGATATTTTTTCTTGGAAAAATATAAAGATTTTCCATTCTAAATATCCAATTTCGTTTTGCAGGTTACTACGTGTTTGCTTTCCAGCGTCGATATATGCTTACGGCTGTCAAAAGAAGTCATTAGATTGTCTGGTCCTTACGCGGCTTCTACATAATTTCACTTTCACGTTGTACTTCATTTTTTTATTTGTTTATCCGACATTCTTTTCACATGTCCGAATAGAACATGATGTGGACTTGTCCATTCTGTCACATTTTTTTTTATATTGAAAGTAAACATTGTGCATTTACTTTAATCTTTGTCCTTGTCAGTATGACAAAAAAAAATACACAAGTTATGGAAAAGTTCGCATTAGTCCGCTCGTCTGTTCGTATTCTAAAATTTTGTTGTAAGTATCACAAATCTGATAGAAATTCCATCAAGCGTCACACGGAAGTATACGTTACTACGCAATCATCCATTGAGTGTGCAAGGTTGGATTTTATTTATATTTGTAAGTTCTTACATTGCGCAAACGATGATGTGCGACGCATCTTCCGCTAGATATGCACTATACCTAAATTTATTTTTGTATATTTATGCGATTACATGTTTGTTATATATAGCGCAAATGCGATATGTACTGGCCGGGCGGAGGACGGGGTAGCAGTACCCAACACGGCGGTGTACAGATTCGATTGCTGCACGAGGACGTACGCGCCGCATATACGGTCAGACATATGCGCGTGCGTCATGCTAGACAGGGAGATAATGATAAGGTAAACTTATAGTCATATAGCCAGTCGGTTTGCTTTTAAAACCAAGTTGCGCAATTTAATATTAGATCAGGCAGAATAATAAAAATTGCTATCTCATTTCTACTAGGCATAGTATTTATAAGTATGTATTGTATTTATTTTTATTATATTATAAAATATGTATTATGTTATATATAGTATATATGTTTGTGTTATGCTTATTTTTTATATATTATTTTTCTCTCTCAATGATTACATATGCATCTGCTTTTATCCTTTATTTAATCTCCACATCACCTAAAGGTTGACTGGCAGAGAATGCCTAAGGCGTTAAGTCCGCCTTTGTACAATTGTGCATAAAGAATTAAATAAATAAATCAGAATATTTTCATATAAAAAATGCATTTTCTTTCACTCGCGCGCAAACATTAATGCTATTGCATCTAGCCAATTTTCTTACAGTAAAGTGAATCTAAAATGTATACGATATCTATCAGTAGGCACACAGGTCAACATATGATTTTTTTTTCTATTTGGCGACCGTATTATAGTGAAATGTAAGCATCGTGCGGTAATGACAAGTGATTCCATTCCCACCTTCATTGCATTACTTAAAATGTTTTATAATTTAATGCCTTATACCCATTATTTAATTGCGTTATTATTTTATTATTACTGCCAACTATGTATAGTAAGACAATAAATTTGAATTGTAGCAAGACCCCTGTGCAGGTGTGAGTGAGACGACAATTTAATTGTTTTTACGCCTTATTATTGTTGAAATAAAGCTGATAATAAATACATTATGCTCCCTATTTATTTTTTTATTTATCTTATCATAGGAAGACTTACACCTTACAAACATAAATAATATTAAGAATAACAGAACAATAGGCTAGACATCCAGTTATAGGTCATAAGGGATACGATTAATAGTTGAAACTTACTGTAACAATAAACCTTGATTTGTTTATCATACAGAATAGCGAATCTAGTGCCAACTCTCAGGACACAGATAACGATGGTTGGCGTTCGTTAGCCCAATACCACTACACGGTGTGGCCAGATCATGGTACCCCTAGACACCCTCTAGCGGTGTTGCCATTCGTTAGAGCCGCTGCCGCCGATCCGGGGACTGTACTTGTTCACTGCAGGTAAAAATTTATATTGTATGTAGGTAAAAAATTATATTGTATTGTGTTCTGAGTGACGTATTAACGCTGCACCTTTCTTCTAGCGATGACATCACATTATTACAATAATTAATTGATTTATTTAACATACCTACTATTTTGTACTATGAATAGTCGATAAACATCTAAACTTTTTATATAAACATTTCACTTTAGCAATGTAATTTTTTTTTATAATTCTGATGGGTTAAAAATTATTTGTAAGAAATCTTTGTCTTAATTAGCGATTTTGTAATGTTAAAAAATTTTGAATAGTTACTATAGGAGACTATTAAGTTTTTACTACGTGTTATATGTAGCACGATAGGATATTCTATCACAACTCATAAAAACATTTTTATGAGTTTTTGCCCGAGATTTGAATTCTTTTTTTTACACATAAACAAGCAAGGTACATTCAGCTTAATTATAAAATTGTTTTGGTGTTTTTAGCGCCGGCGTTGGTAGAACGGGTACCTACATAGTTTTAGACGCACAATTGAATCAATTACAACTCACCGGCACTCTTTCTCCGCTCGGGTTTTTGTGCCGTGCGCGTACGCAACGCAACCACCTCGTACAAACCGAAGAACAATATGTTTTCGTCCACGACGCTCTATTAGAACACGTCCGATCAGGAAACACTGAAGTAGAATTCCCTAAAGCTAGAGAGTATCTAGTCAAACTGTTGCAACCGATTACAGATGACGAATTAGCCGTTTTAGACTTAAACGCCAATAAGAATAAGAGCGTTAATGACTTGACAAACGGTATAGAGAATGGTGAAACGTCGAGCATCAAATCTGTTAAGTCAAACTTAGCGGAATGCAGTGAAAGAGAAGAAGTTGTGGAGAATGGCAGTCAAATGTCGATAAAAACGTGTGATCTGAACAGCGAGCAGAGTAAATCGCAGTGTTCAGTGAGAGACGTCACAGATGATTCTGATACTAAAGATGTTACGGTTAACGGTGATGAGATGGAGGGCGTTTATGATCTTGCACCTCGATCTACAGATACGTATAGTAAAAAGATGATGGCTTATAATAACATGAGTGAACAGGAAAAGGAGGAAATGAGAAGGTTAGTTATTTTGTTAATAGTAAATTTTTAATTACAGTTTAAAAAAAGTAACTGGAAAGAGCAGCAGATGTTCTACTGAATATATGTATAGTTATATATTTAAAAACAAATATGCAATTTTAAATATGTTTTGCGATGGTTTACGGTAACATTGTGATATTTTCTTGATTGTAATTTTTTTTTGTACATAAACAATAAATAAAGTTTTGGAATTGTCTACTTTCATCTAGTTAAAAATTTAGTAGACTCGGCCTTTTGTCTTTTCTATTTAGAAGAAGAAAAATTTGAAATTTGAAAGATTTGATTCTTTGTTTGATTGCATCGAATAGGATCCGATTTTACTGAACCGATTTTAAAAAAAAATTCACCTACCGGTAACTACATGAGATGGGGTTGGGTTACACACGCGAAGTCGCAGCTAGTTATTAATACGTTTGTTTCATTTGTAGAGTGAATCGTGCTGAAAATTTTGCGTTACTCGAAAGAATGCGTTCGCTAGCAAACAGACATCACACATATCAGGGACCACCACCAGTGAATCTACTCGAGAAACAATTTTTGGTAAGAATTATCAATTAATAGCACAACGTTTCCTTTCTTCTCAATTATCTTCAATATTTTTCCTAACATCAACTTCTCTCAAATTAAAAAGGTCGTTAATTACGACATGTCTACCACGTACCTTACTTACATTCATTCTAATGACTATGAAAGTTTAAAATAACATATAAGTCTCATCTCGCAAATGTTTTGAAATAGTTAAATGATGTGTGTCACTTTTAGTGTTTAAAAGTCTTGCTATGAAATACCGTTGCTGAGATGGATGTATTGTTATGTTATTTTTTTAATTTATTATTTGTTAAATAAATAAAATCAAAAAAGTTTTTGTTTTAATGTTGCATTTTACATATCTTGGATAAATAAGCATAATTGACTACTTTAGTGTTGTGTAAAATAAGTATGTTAAAACTTTCGTATGATGATATTAAGCCACTATCAGATTTAGCTTTTTTCAAAAAGTGTTATTAAATAAAAGGAAAACATATTTTATGCATTAATTTTAATTTGTCCTGTAAAAACAATCAGTCACGTGATATTCCAAGCCGCGATATCACATTTCAATAAATATGAGTACTGGTTGCACTCGTAGTAGACAAACACGTTGCCGTTTCGTTTGGTTTAAAGAAATTGACGTAATACGATGCTATATCAAGACCATCTGCGTTTCGGGTCTTGTAATCGACAGATAATAAATCGGAAGGTAATTAAAAAACAATTACCACTTTAAAATTTATTTTAAAACAAAAAATTCTACATAGTTTCTCATACTTGCTTGTAGTTTATCTACTATTGTTATGTTAGTTTTATTTCTCTTTTTTTTTGTACAATAAAGAGTACAATAGTAGTTTTCAAAATATTTTTTAATTTATTGTTATAAATGTCAAGTAGCCAATTGAAGAAAACTTAATAGAATATAATATTACTTTTGTGTATTAGAGTATTTTCTTGGCAGCTAATAACTCGTTCTTGCGTGGAGCCTAGTGTATGCGCTCGAGCACCTCACAATGTAGAGAAGAATCGGCCTGGCGGCATTTTGCCCTCGGATTCTGCCAGAGTGATGCTAGTGCCCAAACCGGGAGTCGAAGGTAAGTTCGTTACATTTTTCAGTAAAAATCAAACACTATTCTATTAGAGAAGCTGTGCGGTATTGTAAAATTACAGTGTTGTATCGTTTCGTTTATTATATAGTTTATTGCGAGTGAACTAGCTCAGAGCTTGATATGCAGTGAATATTGTAATCGACATACTAACATATATACACCCGGTTTCTCAATTAAGAATTCAAAGTTAAGTACGTCTTAAACTGTACTTTAACATCACTTAAACAGGTCTTTGTTACTAATTTTAGTTTTTTTCAAATGATCAGTTGATTGCAGTTTGATAATGCTATGATTTTTTTACTTGTGAAACGTAAAACACCTATAACTTAAGTTATTGAGAAAAATCAGTTGAGTTTTTGTATTTTCTCAATTCTGAAACCGGCTTATAATTACTAATATGGTGGATGCAATGTTGAGTCTGTAAAAAAAGTAGAGTCTGTAACTCTGCCGTGCAAAGGAAAACAGTAAAGTTTGGCTGACGAAAGAACTCCCGCTACATAACTCTTAAAGGATATCGCCGAAAATGGCCCCAATACCATTAAATATTAATACTTCAATAATAATTATTGGAATCAAATATTTATTTGACACGAACAAGCTGCGATCCAAAATTAATATTTAAAAGTACTTTAACAGTAACATTTTTATTTGCAAATATTCACATTTAATATACTTAAATTCTATTGAGTCAGATGGATGTAATTTACACGTCAGATCAAGAAGATTATTTATTTTTATTAGATAACCTTTAAATCATCGAACACAAAAACATTAAATTAAATTGACCGAAAATAAACTTAAATTTACTAAAAGCGCCATCTCTTGGTGAATTTCCAACTAAAACATAAGGACATAAAAACTGAATATTATAAAAACTAAATTCATTAACTGTTGATAATTCACTCTTGTTTATTCAGAAAGATTGATATTCATACGACATATCCTAAAAACTACTTTGTTTCTATTACATTACCTTTATATTTCTCGTAAAAATATTAAAATCATGTCATTTATGTATTTAAGGCGCCATCTTTTGATGTAAACCATAAAAAAGCTATAGGTTTTTGTAATTTTAAGCTTATCAATAGGTATATTATTTAACTATAAGAATGATTTATTTGTCTATTGATTGACTTAGAAACTTTTACAAATCACAACGAAAAGCCGACTTTCTTAAAGTTGAGTTTTTTTGCTTCGACAATATAGACATCAATATCATATCATGTACGTAGAGTGCCATCTCTTGGTAGTTTTCCAAACTAATTATAACCTCAAAATGAATTCAAGTTATTATGTTTCTCTTACATTACCTTTATATTTCTCGTAACAATATTAACATCATGTCATTAATGTATTTAAGGCGCCATCTTTTGATGTAAACCAATAAAAAGCTATAGGTTTTTTAATTTTAAGCTTATCAATAGGTATATTATTTAACTATTAGAATGATTTATTTGTCTATTGATTGACTTAGAAACTTTTACAAATCACAACGAAGAACCGACTTTCTTAAAGTTGAGTTTTTTTGCTACGACAATATAGACATCAATATCATATCATGTACTTAGAGTGCCATCTCTTGGTGGTTTTCCAAACAAATTATAACCTCAAAATGAATTCTATTTTGCGTGATAATAAGTTCTAAAACTCGGTCGCGGTATAATAAATACATAGTAGGGGAGTATACTTGGTCCTACCCTCTTTCTTATTTATATTAATGGTCTTCTCCAATTAAAATTTCCTCAGAGCAAAATTGTATCATATGCTGATGACACTTGTTTACTTTTATATGAACAGAATTGGAAATCACTTTTCAATAATGCACAGAGTGCACTAAACAAGGTAGGTGGATGGCTTATAGAAAACAAGTTGTCGATCAATACAAATAAAACCAAGTATATCCAATTTTCCATTAGAGATGCCATAGCCACTTCTAGCGACCACTCAATTGTATATTACAACTGTCAATCTAATTTAGCGGATTGTAGTTGTGGTTTCATTGAAAAGGTTAATTGGAATACGTAATATCACATATCTTGGAGTAAAAATAGATAAAAATCTAAATTTTCGGGAACACATTGAAGCACTTTGTTCTAAATCTAGGCGTCTGATTTTTATCTTCAAAACACTCAGACATATACTTCAGCCTTTTCAACTTAAGCGTGTTTATTATGCTCTTTGTCAATCTATTTTCACTTATTGCATTTTGAGTTGGGGTAGAGCATCCAAGAGTATACTGAAGAGATTAGAGACTACTCAGAGAGCGATTTTGAAAGTTGCAACTTTCAAGCCTTTCCTGTTTCCAACGATAGAACTGTATCAGTTTTGTGAGGTACTTACAATTAGGCAGTTGTTTGTGTTACAAATTATTTTAAAACAACACTCTATTCTAACCTATAATCCGCAAATTGAAACGGTTCGAAGGAAGCGCACGGTGTGTAGGTGGAGGGAGGGATGTGACACTGCGTTTGGGGGTAGATTCTTCGGTTATTTGGGTCCATTTGTTTACAATAAGGTGAATAAAATATTAAACATCTATCCCTTAACTAAAATAGAATGCAAAAGAAAAGTATCAAACTGGCTACAGATACTTTCATACGAGGAAACCGAGAACTTCATGACTTCGGTGCTATGACGTTAGTAACTTATATAATTTTATCTATTATCTTTCACACTAACACACACTCACATACACACATGCATGAACACACTTTCAGTTTTTATTTCAACTCAAAATTAAGTTATATATTTACAGCTCATATTGTCATATAAGGAAATTAATTGTGAATTCTATGGGTTCTATGGGGATTTTTAGGGCGCTGTACGCTGGAATACAGGATGTCTTTTCCTACTTCGGCAACAGAGGAGTAATTTAAGTTGTTACCTATTTTTGTAAATTAACTGAGTTAAGTTAAGTTAACTAAGTTAACTAAGTTAAACATAATAAACATAATGTATTTATAACGCCCGGGTACTTAAATAATAATAAATGCAACAGTATAAAACTTTGATTTACCAATATACATTTTTTTAAGATTGTTGACATACGCAACATAGTTATTTTATTATGTTGATAGTTGATTAAATCGTCTAATCATTATTATTAAAGAAACAATTGTAGAAAAATTGTAGAAAACACTTACGTCAATAATCAATAGTGAGAATTAGTTAGTGACACACAATAAAATAAGTATTTTCCTATATTTTTTTGGCTTTGGGGCCACCAATGTATGGACGTTGAGCAATGTCCTTTATTTACTTCCAAGAATAATATTTTCATCTTTAATTAATTTACAACAACATAATGTTGATGTTGTTGTAAACACCGAAAGTGAGTCTTTAAACACGTGTTAAATAAAAATGTACTGAAATCCTTTACTGCACATGTGCTTAAAAGTATTTTTTTATTTTTTTTTGGCCGAGCACCAAAGAAATTTAAAAAAATTGATGAAAATATGTCAAACTTTAGAGACAAAAGTATTTCAAGGAGCCTAGAACGAATATTTTCAAATAAAAATGTATGACACGAAAACATGTTCAAATATCACGTTTAATTTTAACAAATAATTTTTACCTTTAATACATACTTAGTTTTATTAACCTATATATTTGTTTTATTTCCTCGCAAAAAGCCTTGAAAAATGTTGTAAGAAACTTGAGCGTAAAAGGTAAAACCTTACTTTCCGTACTCATATCTTAAATAACTATTATGTAACTGACCGTTAATCTTCTACTCTGTGCATCTGTTTTATGTATATATCAGAATGAAATCATGAATATAACAGACAGCGCGGGTATAATTTTTTTTAAAAAGAACATGTCTTTTATTTGTCCGAAATATTTGTTTTATAGCTTTCTTAAATTAAAATAAACATTTACAAGTATTATTTCAAACAGAGAAGAATACCCCTATTGCCGTGCGGGACGGGGTCTAAAGCGATAATTTCTTTGTTATACTTAAAGAATTGCGAGTTTACAAATATCCCATGTTTCTTACTGAAACAGGTAGTGAATACGTGAACGCGTCTTGGGTATGCGGCAGGCGACGTATGCGCGAGTACGCTGTGGCGCAACACCCGCGTCCGTCCGCCGCGCCAGATCTATGGCGACTACTGTGGGACCACACCGCGCAACTCGTATTATCACTTAGTGACACCAATGATCCGGTGAGTTATCTTATTACCGCTGAAATAGATGTTGGCCCGCGACTTAGCTAGTAATTGGCCACTTGACTGTTTTGGGAAAAGTATTTTAAAACTTCAGAAAACCACGTCACGTGATGTTTCGAGTCGTGTCGTCACATTTCAATAAACATGAGTACTGGTTGCACTCGTAACAAAGACGTTTGAATTTGTTGAAATGTGACGTCACATGTTGCTGTGTCATGGTCGCTCACGTTTCGGTTCTTATAATATATAAATATATTATAAATCGTAAGTTAATTTTACAGATATAAAATATACTTAATAATTTAAGTACTCTAAAATAATAAATACTACATATTTCATAATTTGATGTTAGATCTATTATTAAGTAGCTTATGTATGATGTAGTTTCCCGTAGGTGAAACAAGTTTGAAAACGGCCCAGTAGTTTCGGATCCTATTCAATGCAAATAAACAATTGAATCTTTTCCCTTCACGATATTAGTAAGTGTAGACTGGCTGATCTCACGAAATTATTGTCTTCTTATTTTTTGGATTTTGGTTTTGAATTATTTATACGTACAATAAAGTTAATAATTGCATAGCAAAATTCCTTTTTACCAAGGTGACCTAAACATAGATAGATGTTCGTATTAATAGTTAGTCATATATCACAAATACACTAACAGCCATGCATTTTCAAATAAATAATAAGTATGTATATTTGATTTGATTTTAACTACACGCGAGTTGGTTTCTTGACGAATAATGTTAATGTTATGCCTTGATTTCTATAGGAATGCGAAATATTCTGGCCGACTGAAGAGGAAAGAGAGCTGTTCGTAGCCAATTTTAGGGCGAGTTTCGTTTCGAAAGACACGTACGTCGCGTACCGAAAAGCGGACCGGAAAACGCCGGCTGAGTCCCCCGTCGCAACGGACACGAACGGTTACCGGCGGCAAGAAAGCAGTGACTGCGCCGATGACGAGCGATTAATACCGGAAAACGGATCACCTATCACAGAAAATGAGCCCGCGTACCGGTTCGATAGAACGGAGCTACGTTTAGAAAGGCTCAGTGCCGGCAACAGGGATCTGTCAGCTAGGAAATCAATAGCGAATGGCGATCTATTCTCGTCTCTATCTGAGAGCAAGAAGAACGGTCCTAAATCGCCGAGGAGTCCTTCGAAAATGTCCCTTAAAAACTTCAAGTTGAGTTCACCTACTAAGTTCAAGTTTCCCGATTGGGGCTCTAGAGTTGCTGGTTCACCTCCAGATGTAGCACCTCCCCCACCACCTGTGATACCTTCGTTGACGGTAGAAGAGGAGGCGGAGCTACGAAGACCATGTTATTTCTTCGAAAAAACAGATTCCGTTCCAGAGAGTATACCATCAGATCGCGTTATTGAAGTGACGAATGTTAGCGTGCATTCTTTGCAAGATGATTATCAGTTGAGTGTGAAATTTATCAAGTGCACCGGCTGGTTGGACGGTGATACTACGGATTACACGGCTGGCAATCCTGATACGAATGATTTAATAAGGGCAGTAAAAGAGGCACAAAGCGAGAGCGAGAGAGAATCGGCTATAGATAAACTGATAGAGCCGTATAGAGATTCGTTCGCGTTGATAGAGTTCGTCGCCGGATGTCAGATGGAGTACAAAAATGGGCCGGTCGTCGTTGTTGACAAGTAAGTGTTTATTTTATCAAGTTATGTAAAAAAAAAATGTGTTTTCCAGTTGTAGTTTTTCACATGATAAATCTTGGATTTTGTACCCCCAAAATAGTAGAACTATGTTATGACATAGTTCTGCTATTTTTTTATCAAAGGCAAGATGAAATTGTGAATGACTTTTAGGGCCAAACTAAATTTTTGATAATTTTCTTTTCCGTTCCTTTCAGACGATTGTTTCCGATGCCTATTGTTTTTCTTGAAGTACTGTAACTATTGAGTAGCTCGGTGACGTAGTGGATAAGCGGTGCAAACTGTAATTGTTGTTCTTAAGCAACTTTCGCAAGGGTCGCTCACGGGATGGGTGGCTAAAAATATTAATATCTCGAGTTACTGCATGCTTCGGAAGGCACGTAAAGCCGTCGATCCCGGGTGCATTTGCAGTCGTTAATACCCTTCAATCCGCATTGTGTCCCCTGCAGTAGAGAAGTAAAAGTGCTGATGATAATGACTGTACCCAATGATATTATATAAAAAGAGGCAGATATGTCATAAGCGCGCGCATAGTGAAGCCTCGAATAGGTGCCAATTGGCAAATCTTGCAATAAGTCCGTCTCTTTCACTTACCCGCTGGCTGGATGTTTCGTCTTTTTCGTTCGTTTTATACGTGCAACTTGTCAATGTGTGCAGCGTGGCACAGATATCACCGCAAATTAGTATCTTACGTAACGTATATTTGTTTAATATATCATTGACTGTAAACATATACTATTTAAATTATGCGCTTCGGCTATATTCGTCAAGCTTCGGCAATCCTAATGTATTTTAAAGATATCTATATAGAGTTGTTATTACATAATTAATCATTTCGCTTAAATTTAGATTAGGTCAGCCAATTTAAAAATAAAAGAATACTGTGTTTCTTGCCATCAGCTGATACCAAAATGAAAACCCCAGATTAAAGAAAATCGAATTAAGATAAATCGGTTGTACTAACTAAATAAGTTTCTGACACCAGTAAGTAGAACAGTTTTTTTTAATAAAACAAAATTCATCAATTAATATAAATTTATCAATTAATCACAATTTGATATGACTTCTATACCCGACATTTCAAACTCAGAATCATTACTGTCGCTGCTGGAACCAATGTTTTAGTACCTATATTCAAATATATATATATATATATATATATATATGGTAATTTGGCGTATTACAGCTCTATACAATTCTTAATAGTGAAATATTGTGTGCTGTCACTTCCATCGCAGTCGAGGTACTGACTAGTTTTGGCGGCTAAAACGACGATCACACATTGGTTTCTTGATCGGTTAAAGTCGTAAACACGAAATATACTGAGGCGTATAATTGAAATAGTATATGTGTACCTATTATCTACCTACTTAGTTTTCATTCGTGTCATCGTTAGATACGGCGGTTGGAAGGCGATGAGCTTCTGCACGTTAAGCGCGGCATGCGGCGGCGCTCGCGATCCCGACGCGAACGATCCGTACGCGGAATTCCGACCGCATACAGACGACGCCGCCTCGTTGTACACGTGCAGTGCACTAGCAGCGCACGCGCGCTGCGACGCTGGACAGCCGCCGCACACGCACGGCGCGCTGCTGGCGTCGTACTGCGCGCTGGCCGGCTACGGTCCTCTACTCAGGCATCGGCACAGGTTACGTATCTGTCAATTCTATATCAGTAGCTGTCATCTATATAATAAGATAAATAAAATGAATGATATATATTCTCTCACACTGCATAAATGTAAGTTACGGCTTCGAAGTTGGCTTCAAAAATTGAGCTTCATGTATACAGAGGTAATTCTAAATTCTCAATAATTAAAAAATATTTTTTTTTGTTTTTGTTTATAACTGTTTTTCTTTTTTTTCTTTTTGATGAAATAAATTTATTTATCTGTGTAATATCATTATAAATAATAGTTGTTTAAAAAAATACCGTGGTTTTGAAATTCTATAAGAAATAAAATGTCTGTCATATTTGTGTGCCTTGGGTGGGGGCGCTGACAGCTGTTACACAGTTCATACTAAAACAGCTGTCACCTAAATTCTCTTATCCTATTTGGTTGGCGCAATAAGAATAGAAAAAACTGATCTATTCTTTTTGCGCCAACCAAATAGGATAAGAGAATTTTGTAATATGGAATTGTCAATCATTATTATTTTTTATTATTCATTCACACCGATAATTAAAGATATGTTACATTTATATCATTTATGTTATATTTATAATATTTAAAAAATAAAATTTAACATGCGACTCCATTCTAACCCAGTTCTGGAGCTCAGTTTTCGCCTAGAGTATTATCACAGAATATACTCTGTGGTATTATGTTCCTTGGTACCCATGGTTTGGCTATTGTTTTAGTATGGGAGGCTTTTATCTACATACGAAGCTTTTTTAAGAAACTTCAAAATAGTGTTTACTTGTTTAATGCATTTTCCACAGCAAAGAATTCGTTTAACCCCATATGTTAAAGGTTAAACGAATTCTTGTTAAATTATCATGTAGATGTTTTCTTGAGAATTCTCCTAAAATTATAGCCTATATCACCCGCGTAGAATGTAGCTTCCTGTCGGTGAAAGTTTCGGAGTATGTGTAAATGTAAAATGGTAAACTTTTAGCTAAATAAAAAAAAGAACAATCAAATCATCCATCTTTATAATATTTGTGTTGATGCCATGAAATAGTTACGTGAAGATATTCATTAAAATGTTTTGTAATACACAGTCGTATACAACTTTGCTTTTAATTTCAGGTACTCTAGTGCATCGCATCAAGTGTCGAGGTAATAATACCGGTTGTAATCATTCAATGTTACCGGTATGCATCTATTGAATGTCTGTTGGCTGTAGTTGTGTTGTTGCAGTCGTATTTTGACTGTATTTGTATTATACAGTACTAGACATTTTTTTGTTACACTCAGACCAATAGTACTTGGAATAACGCTCCGGGTAAAGGCGGCTATAGAAATGCACGATTGGACGATATATACTCGTCATCTTTATGTGAACTACGAGTAAGCGGGTGACGCCACTTTGTAACGCATACATTGAACTTCATCAATTCATGAATTTGTCTTTTTTAAAGCGTGACAGAGGATAAAATTATCTTTTTTTTGCACGACGATATTTAATGCTAATGGTTAGAACTAACAATGATATATTAACAGTATTCTACCTTTGTAAGTGTAAGAATGCAAGTTATTTCAAAATACTATTCATATAATATACCTCTGTGTTACAAAAACAAATTCGTATTCGGCTGTTTTAAGTGATGTGTGACATATTTGAGTTTCACAAATCACTTACATATCCTCAACTGTGGGTTTGCCCGCTCGATAAACACCTTGTGGAAAAGAATGTGTATTCATTCACAGATTTATTAAGTTTAACGTATTATTATGTTTTTTTTTTTAAATGAGATCGTTATTAATCTTCGACACAATAATATGCTTGTACAATTTAATATGGCATTTATTATTTCATAGACTTCTTTTTTTTATTATAGAATAACTTTAAATTATAATCTCGGAAGCAACTGTAATGCTCAAATGTATTAAAAATATTACAATAATTTTAGCTGAAAAATTATAAATTATTTTTGTGTAAGGCTTCGTCTCTTATGAAATAAGATGTGGTTGTGTGCATTATGAATATTTACATTGTAATTATGGGGTTATTAACATCAGAAATGTGGTATTTTATAGC
Source organism: Diatraea saccharalis (assembly GCA_918026875.4). NCBI lineage: Eukaryota > Metazoa > Arthropoda > Insecta > Lepidoptera > Crambidae > Diatraea > Diatraea saccharalis. Next base: position 19,904,129 of record OU893339.1, read on the forward strand.
ATTTTTTTCGAAGGTAGTTTATTCATTGAATAATTACTTGCTTCATCATTTTATAGTGAGCCATGGGGGAATTATAACAACTATATAAAATTCTCACTAGGAAAATATTTAGTGAAAATTTTAACGTGATTCAAGAGATTCATATAAACTTAGTTAAAACATCAGGCCTACTCATCTTCATTATATTCATAGCCAAAGAGATCAGCGGTTGACTCTAGGCTGGATAATTGACTGATTAAAAATACACTTCATTATGGAATAAATTTGATTATGGTTCTCAACTGGTTTGCCATGAAACAAGGGTTGTCACTCTTTTCATTAATATATTACTATAAAGGTAATAAAAATGGGACAGTCTTATTAATAAATAATAAGTTTATTTATCTCTGAATGATAATATTTTTTTTTATATATTAAGTTTTGAAAAAAAAAGAAAAGGCATTCCTATATTGTAAAATATAAAGTATAAGTAAGTATTACCTAAAATAAAAAATAAAAACAAAGTATGAGTGGCAACCCTGAATGAAATCTTGTTTCATTTCAAGGTTGAAATAACTATTTAAAAAGATCGATGCTTTAGTTTACCGAAAGGTGAGAATCGTATGAACAAGTACTCTGTGGTATCATCACTAGTTATCAATTAAATATATTACTTGTAGATAAATACCTTATACATAGCTAATATTTCAACGATAATAGAATCCAGTGCAATAGCGTTTGGAATAGACACGCAAGAAATAGATTATATTTTTTAAATACTTTTTTTTCATAGCCAAGTTTTCTGTGGTATGGATATTAATATATAGTTATAAAGTCGACGACGACTCTTTCATTGTAATTTAAATATACATGGATATGTATAATGTGTATCATACCACCAGAATTATGGATATAAGTCTTAAAGACGTTAAGAAAATATAATTTATTACTTCACATGAGGAAAACTATGTCTCTTACTTTGTGTAGAACAAGTTATATTTTCGAATGTCGATGGGCGGTAATTGTAATTCCTATTAAATCAAGTTTATGGTCCAGTATTTTTATTGTAATGATGTAATTTAGTGTATTATAAATATTATGTAAATGTGAAGACTGCTTATTAGTGGTTCGTCAATTAGGAGAGGATCGGGTTATGTTTGAAAAGCTTTGGTATAGTTCTTGACATACCGTCTAAAAAATTTACTACAGTAAAAACTTTCTTCGCTTTTATTAAATGACATAATTTATCAAGAATTATACCACAGTATATTGGCAGCAACTTTTGGTCTTATACAATTTAACAAGCGCTTAGAATTTACTTGGTATATAATTTTCTTTAGGACAAACTTAGAACAAAAGCTGTTTGCCAAAGGTGTCGATTAAAACTCAAAGCAGATTGAGAATATTAAAATAATTGAAGTGGTTGTGACCGAAAATGTTCTAACCTTATTGGAATAGTTTAAACGTAATTTGATGGAAAGGAGGTTTCATTAAAAAAAGGTTATTTTTTATTAATTAATTGTGAAATTTCTCGACAATATGTTTTTCGAGTTTTGATCGACAATATGAGAAATGTATAGGTAGATGATGATAATAAGTTTGAAAGGAAAGATCACGGCGACGGGCGACGTTTGCGTGAGAGTTTAGTGCCATTGAAGCCTTAAGTAAACGCAGTTAGATTCAATTTTGAATTTTTCATGCTAGTTTAATATTTTATCAGTAACCGAGTAGTCATTTGTTTTAGAAAATATGATTACACTGCAAACCATATTTGTTATGAAATAATGCCAATTGATATGTTGACAATTACAGTGATTAAATTCAGTGATGGTCATAAGGTTGAAATTCCAATAAATTATCATAAAGACGACCACGGCCAGTTATTGAAATTATACCTTGTATCAACTAGTGATATTGAAATGTCGGCTTTAGTTTGGTGTTGCTCGTGTGTATATTTACACGATTTTTTCTTATTTGGCGGGTGTGATTTTTCTGCCTTCTGAAATATAATTTGTTAATTTACATCGTAATTCGCATTGACAAAATGCTTTTGCCAAAACGTGATGTGACCTTTTAAGTCTATAGTTTCCATTTTTAAAATAACAGTTCCCAGAAAATTATAATCCCAAAAATATGTGATTTTACGATTTTCTAATTTTCCTTGTGTAAACCTCGTGTAAGTCTTCTTGTAGAGTGCTTTATAATAAAATATATTGAGCTGACCTTAAAGTTTTATTAGAACAGTTAGTTCCAAGGGACTATGTATTTAATCGGTACGGATTTCTAAAATGGTATACACCGCAGCACTTCAGGTTACCATAACACAACTTTCAACAATAAATTATGAATTAGTAAGTCTAAATAGGTGGTCAGAAGCCCTGCTCTAGCGGGGGCTAACCAGTAAGGGAGACTAAGAAAAATTGTCTCCCTCCGAGCTTGTTTTTGGTAACTCGGGGACAGCGGTGCAAGCAATGTAGGTTGGACTTTGTTTATATATGCAGACGCTGTGGGATTTGTTAGCATTAGACTTATCTTTGTGATCGGCATCATGTAAATGAATGTCGATTTTTTTGTAGAGTTCGTCTTGATTTTGTGAATTGAACCTTTCGTTTTATTTTACTTCAACCGATATTTTCGTATGGCTGTGCAAATCGCAAGAAACTTAATCATTAACATATTAAAGTTTAAAATTATTCGAAGTATTCGTCTGTTTTGTGTTAGCTGACGTGCTGTGTATTTAATAACGAAATATAAGTTTTGTCGTAATTGTTTAATCAGTGCGAATATAAGTTAACCGGTCACAATTTAGATAGATAAATTCGCAAACTGCCCGCCGCACGCCGATTACCAAAGATGCAATGTAAGTTATGGTCGTAGGATTGTGGAGCTGCTGGGTATCGCAAATGTATTCGCGTATTAGACTAAGCAATTAATATTTAAAGTTTGTATTTAAAAAAGTCTTGTTTATTTCTGACGAAATAATGTTAAGAATTGATATTATGTACTTGTGTGGCGTGGGCAATATTTTCTTTTTTATATATTTCAGGATTTTAACAACTTTAAAAAAGGTTGTAGTACACACATATTCGAGTCGACATCATCGGCAAATCCGCTAGGTACTTGCGTCTCATAATATGAGATTTGTTGGACGTGGATGTATTTTTTGATATATCTTCGTCTTTATTCATTTTGAAATTATCGGCGCTGTCAATGATAATCGTATGATGTCCATTTATTTTATTTCAGATATATTTCTTATGTGTTTTGGTTACTAAAAGCTGTTATTCGCGTGCCTGTGTGCCATGAAAATTAACAATATAAAATTGGGTCGTGAACCGGAAACGTCTCCTAATTTTGCGCAAGAACGTGAAACCTTTTCTTGTAGAATTCTGTTTTTCTGCATTTTTCTATTGGCTCCAAAAAACTCCAAATAAGAATATAAAATATTACCTGACAGTAGGCTGTATGCTAGATCCCTTTGCCTTAAGTAAAATAATATGAGAAGAACCCTGTAGATATGGTTAATACCGAAGCTGATTCCGAGTATGCGTATTTAATTACTATTACTAACAAAGGAATGAAGAACTGTATGGTATTGCACAAACTGCCCGCGTCAGACGATTGCCTTAAACTTTTCCGTATTATAATCGAACCAGAAATATATGTAATTTTAATTAATTAAGGACTAATTTTGACTCAATATGTGTACATTTAAACTATGTCGGAATTTCGTTCGTTTTATATTCGTTATTCGTTTTTCTAATTGTTTTATTTATGAATTATATTTATTCTTTCTTTGAGGTATATAAAAATAGATACTACTTTTGTGCATACAATGGTGTCAATTCTGTTGTATCATTAAATTAAAAAAAACTAACATTAACTTAGTTTTTATCATTATTTCATAGCGTAATAATCAAAGAAATATCAAAGTAAAAATATGTAAGTTTATTTTATTATATATGCAATTTTCACTATTCAAGATGCATTTTGACAGGGCTTGATCTAAATTTAGTATAGTTTGTGCAACAGAATTGGTGCCATTGTCTAAATTAGAATCGGCATATGGTCATTTAATCATAAAATGCGAAGTTGTGGCTTCATTTATTTAAAAAATATAAGATTTTTATTATTTCGCTAATGTTAAATAATTTAGTGTACTAAAAATGTATAAATAAACTGTTTATTTGTTAAACTGGTTTGTAATAATTGAACGTCCGTATAAAGTAATAACAGAATATGATGTGACATGGTTCAATATTATTTTGAAAGTTTCATTCGTTATACTGTATTATTCAATAATTTGAGTTATCATTACATAAATGAGGCTCCAATTTCATACAGCAACGTGTTTAGGCTACGTTTACAGTTAAAACGCAACAAATATCGAAACGTGACAATTGTTGGCCAATCAGAATGATTTAAGTAGTGCGCCATTAAGTGATCCGCATTCTTAAACCTTTTAAGGGTCGGTAAATATCTGACGGAAGATGCGTTGTCTCTTTGCACACTCGACTCGGTTGAGGCGTGTGTGCAAGGTTTTAGTTCGCATACTGCCATGAGACACCTTACGAATCTCCCGCCAGATTAATTCCGACTTTACGATAGTAACCTCGTGCGTTTTATTTTACTCCTTATAATTATTAAAACAAGAATGATTATTAATTTTAATCATACGCTCAGTCTTTATCAATTGGTCAGTCTGGTCTGTGTAACCGAATATTTACTCTGTATTTGTTGAGTTTTACTGTACATAACCTTAACGATTTCCCTGTTTTGTATTATTTTTTAAAGAAGAAGTAATGGAAGCTTTTGAATTGAAATATCTTGATAGATCTGGAGCGAAAAGAATTTAATACATAGAGAATTGTCGGAACGAATGCACAATTTTTAATAAGAAAATTTACGCATGACTTATCTTACTTGTTAATAATAAAAATCTGAGGAAGATTCGCTGTATATTATTAAGTACAATGAGTTTATTGGTTTCAGGACATTTAATGCTATAATTAGTTCACATTTTAATATTTATGCAAAATATAAATGTTTTATTGTGCCTCGATTCGTATAACAAGGTACAGCTTTACTGCATTTTCATAGGTTGAAATCGAGTGTAACATTTGAGTCGCAATGGCGTCGTAATAAGTGCCATATTTGTTTAGCAGATGTTACGCTCGCCATTTAATTACACGTAGTGGTGTGTTTTTATTAATAATGTTTGTAAATTCCATTCTTCTGTATCTAAGTAAGACTATAAAATGTAATTTTGAACGACTCGAAATGATGCTAGTTGTAATAAATGTTCCATGTTTGTATGTACGCCTGAAAGAAAGTGTTGCTGTAGCTTGTAAGGTGTAAAAATGTTGCCAGGTTTTTAATAACTATAATAAAAAATAATAATAGTGATTTACCATTACGTACCTATTATACCGCCTTATGTACACAGCGGCTGCACGTCAGTACAATATGTCAAATTTCTTTAGTCTATTTTAAACTCTACCCTGAAAACATTAAGATTTAGAATTTAGTAGAGAAATTTGACAGATTTATATAACCTGACATGCTGTTGACTGTACATGATTGTGCCAATTTTTTAATATTTCCCTACCCGGTATTACGCATTCCAGATGTTTTTTTTTTCCGAGAAGCATAATTATGTCGCCAGTGTTGGTTAGAATAACATTTAAAACTAACTGATATAAATTCTTAACTTTTGTATTTATTAGACCCTAGAGCTTCATCGAAAGAGAAAACTCCAAATGAGCTGTACATTTCTAAATTTCTCTACACAACTGAATCTGTATATATGCGGTATAGTCACGGACAAAAATATGTGTAAATATAATATTTGTTGTCTTTGCAATATGAAACTCGTTTATATCTTATCGGACTTCCACACAAAATGAGGTTACCAACTTTTATTACAAGAAATAGAATATAACTGATTTCAAAGGTAGATATATAAAAAACTATTGATTTTATTAAAACCATTATTTATTTATCCATTTATCAGCGTGGAGGGTCATGGCCCATTCTCCTTAACCATCCATAAGGAAGGCCTGAGCCCCTGCAGTGGGGACGTAAAAGGGCTGGTGATGATGATTATTTATTTGAATAAAAAACAAATTTTTTGGTTACAATAAATACCTATATTTTTGCTCCCTATATGATTATATGTCCACTGATGAATAAGAATGTTCATTTGTCGATAGAATAACAAAATTGTGGACATTTTCATCATTACTATTGATGTCCTCACCGCTGGGGCACACGCTTTATTTTTGGATAGAATCGAATGTTCAAAAGAGGCCATGACTGGCTACATGGGACCAGAGCGGATTAGGGGGTGGTGAGTACTTTTGCAAATGACGGCATAAACAGTTTTAAGATGATTTTTAAGTCAAACTCGCTCTGGTTGCATTTAGTTTTATTTTAGCACTATAACACGTCTTTTAGGGATGAACATAATATGGCGATATAAGTTTTTCTTCTCGTTTGTAATAAATAAATCTTGTTAGGTTATAAAGTATCTAACAATATCGATCCACCTATACTGCTTTGTAATATTGTGATTTTTTTGTTAATTGTTGACAGTATTTGACTATCAGTTATATCTTTATTCCTTTTTTGTCTTGAAACTTGGTTAATAATACTCAAAAGTGAAGGATAAGGTTTCAAATTTTATCTAAGATTATCCAAAAATTATGTCACATTTAAGGCAGGGGTCATTAGTAGAATGTTTCATTTGGATAGACTCGCTTTGATATAAGGGTGAAGAATAGTGCAAATTGTATGATGTAATTAATGGATGATCCATTACACAACTCTCATTTTTTAATGTTGAAAGCGTTTAGCTATGTAATCGCAGCCAATAATAAGACTTTGTTGATTCGTCATTTGTGACATTTTAACTTCAATACAATACTCGTTTTAATATCACGTTTCGAGAAATGTTTTAAAAAGTTTCTCTTCGTATCCGGTTTATTTAATGAAAGGCTAATTTCTCAGAACGCCTATTTACAAAGAAACCCGACTCTAAAACTCTTCCGTCGCTCACATAACACAAAGTTAACATTTCTGGGAAAACTTGATTGAATGTGCTATGAACTTTTCAAAAGGAATAATTAATACAATAGAAGATAAAAAAGGAACGAAACATTCTGTTTCAATAAACATTGCAATGAGGAAACATTAAAAAAGGCAGCTACAAAAATAAATGTCACAAGATGGCGTTTCTATTTTGAAGTATACTGGACCGGGTGTCAATTCTAGACCGGGAGAGCGACCGATTAGTTGTTAAAAAATATATTTTTAACAAGATTATTTGTTTTAATTTTATTACACACATAAGAAAATCGTAATGCATTTTATAGATAATTTGATAAACAGTTTGAACAGTTAGTAGCGATATCTAGTTACATTTCTTAAACTACTTTTTTAAGACGATCGAACGTGAACCTAAAGTTCAAAAAAAAAATTAAACTAAATTAATTCAAATTTTTATGTGAAACTGAAAAACTGTAGTAAATGAAAATTCAATTTGTATGATAATATTCCTAATTTTATTTCAAAGAAACTAATGTCCAGTCTTCTTTAAAATAATCTACTACAGACATAAGATATAATTAGCGCACAAATTGTAATATTTTGTTCGTTAATGTGAATTATAGACTCATTCTTTTCTTTCTTTTTACGAAAGATGAATTAAATCACGTTACTGCACTACGGTAAATAAATTGTTAAGATGCAACCACATAATATTCGGTCAATTTTTAGCAATATTTCCTTTCTATTAGCAATATTATTCGAATCATTCAAAGCAACAAAATAAGTTTTTGATTCACTTTTTTTGGGGTTCCGTAGTAATTTATATTAACCCTTGTAAAGCACTGTATGTGGATGTTAGATGCAACTGCCCGTGATGGTTTTAAAGGTAATTTTCATTCAATTTTATGTTTAGACGTGATTGTCCGTTATATAAAAAACTTTATTAATATAAAAAAAAGCAGATTTTTCAATACTTCGAATGTCACTGAAATTGTAACAAACTGTTTGGTCAGTTGCGTAATTATTTTTTAATGTTTACAACATATGTAGATAAAGTCGTTTTTCGTTTGTACATCACACCGACTATGTAAATCTTACTGAACTATATTTATTTTTATGTAACCGCCTGTATAATTTCAAATGTAAAAATATACTTGTAAGAAATCTATTGATTGTTTTATTTATGACACATTTATACCTGTAGATATTATTCTGTCTCAACGGCAAAAACCCTTACGAAGATCAAATAACTGAATTTGTTTAAGATATTGTTTCTGTCACCGTCTTGGATTTTTAAATGAATTCTATCTATTCAATTTCTGAAGAATCAAGAAAAAATGTTTTATAATAATTATCTAAACGTCGCTTGTAGTGGGATAAGGAATACTGTTATCGGCTACTTGACAGTTGGGTATAACAAGAAACTGAAATATATTAGTAATGGTAACCTAAAAGTAAACAATAACTGATGAAGTATTATTGAAATAAATTGTAAGTAGGTATATTTTATTTTTGCAATTAGCTTTATAATCTTTGTTTGACAGTACAGCCACGACAGAGCAGAGCAAACTAGTCGTTTAGCCAATGTAATGGTACGTTGATGGTACCTATTTAAATACGTCATCTTCTGTCCCTGACTGATTGCAGACTTAAGCCAGCGCAGGATGACTTATCTTGGTTTTAACTATCCAAGTATTCTGACATCTAATTTCAATGTGTTGAAAAAAAATATAGCTAAGAGATATATTTTATAAATTTTCTTTTCATAATGCTTTTAAAAATAGTATTAAAAAAATGGAATCCTTACACATTTTATCATATTTACACATGTGCCTATTACAAGTAGTATATAGATAAGGCAGATGACCCGGTTGTGGCCATTTGGGGCTTAAAAGCATTATAACTAAGGCATAGAGAAATATATTATTTTATGATGTACGTGTACGGTATTTAAAATAGTGAATATTGGTAACACTGATACCGCTAACGGCTTTGATGTATTAAACTTAAAAGTCATGCATAAAGTCATTATTATTAAATTAACGCGAAATCGTTATCATCTTATCAAAAAGGCTAAGGCGAGCGGAGTAATAATTTTTTTTAATTGCTTATTTTTTTGGATATTTATGTTAATACAACATAGATAATACATTACCTAAATGGAACTTAAAATTATTTTGTTGTCATGTGTTTGTGAAGTAAGGTTATGAACAGGTGGTCATTAATGGCATCAAAATTATGAAATTCCCTATCTTCAGTCACATGACTGGCCAAAAGCGGTATACCATCGAAACCCCACTTTAGAACATTAATATTTTATTGTGACGTTTTTTATTTGCGTATGTGTTTGGATAATAAGTTCTGTTTCTTTTACTCTCATTTTTGCAGTTGCAATAACATATCTCCACTACAATCAAATAATAATAAAATAGATGTCGTGAAAAAAAAATTTTGCAACTAGGCTTTTTAAAAAATGGATACTATAATTATTATTCAATGTTATTTTTTTTTAAACTTTTTTTAAATACATAACCTTTATTGCTAGTAATAAATAAGTAAGCAATTAGATGATAGTATTAAAATTTTTATCAAGATTAGTCATTATATGATGCACATGCCTACCTATGCATATGTAAGTTAAATTCAAGTGAAGTAAATAAAAAAGAACTAGTTGTCAAATATGGAATTTACCAATAAATTGTGGTTGGTAACAGAAACTATAAATAAAGAAAGCCTCAAAGTCGACAAAATCCTTAAATTGGCTAAAATCGGGTCACCTGCCCTATAAAAATGAATCGCTGAAATGTATTAACGTGCACAATTTCCGAACGACTGCACCAAATCGGATAATTGTTTTTTTATTTGCTCTTTATTGTTAGGAAAAGGTTTGTTTAAAAGATAAATTTGTGAAAATTCCTCAGTTGCGACTGGTGAAATATTTTTTTAAAATATCCTACTAAACTCATTGTTTAGAGTATTGGGGAAAAAAATCTTGCTGTTCCTATCAATTGGAGTAACGATCGGAGGACTGGAAATAACTCTGAATAAATATTGATATGAAATCTGAAGTTCGTTCAATCATTATAAGTATGTATAAACCTTTGTCATCGGTAAAAACAGGCTCATGCACTCACAGCAGGATAAGAACTGCTTCGTAGAAGTTGAGTTAAGAGACCCACTCCTTTTTTGGAAAATACACATTCAGGTGGTAGGGGACGTGTGGAAATCTCTATCCACACGGATCCCAAACTATTGTTATAACCCAAATGAACTGAACGCCATACGTGTACCCTCTCTTTTGGGAGAGGGGCCTGGGATCCAGCAGGTAGTGGTCCACACTGAGCCCCCATTCTGGCCAAAGGCCACCCCACAGCAGAAGAGTTTCGTTTGCATCAGATGGTTCCATCCTTTAGTTGCTTGGAAGAATTTTACTTTTTAACTTTTTATTTATTTGTTTATAAATGGTACACAAACAGATCATAATCAATAGAGAAATCTACAATAGTTATTTAAGATATGAGTGCGGAAAGTAAGGTTTTACGAATAAGGGCCAAATTGACACGAATTCTAAAAACCTTTTACGCTCAAGTTTCTTACAACATTTTTCAATGCTTTTTGCGAGGAAATAAAACAAATATATAGGTTAATAAAATTAAGTATGTATTGAAGGTAAAAATTATTTGTTAAAATTAAACGTGATATTTGAACATGTTTTCGTGTCAAACATTTTTATTTGAAATATTCGTTCTAGACTCCTTGAAATACTTTTGCCTCTAAAGTTTGACATAATTTCATAATTTTTTTTAAATTTCTTTGGTGCTCGGCCAAAAAGCACATGTGCATTGTGCAGTAAAGGATTTCAGTACATTTTAATTTAACACGTGTTTAAAGATTCACTTTCGGTGTTTACAATGGATTAAAAAAATAGCGCTTTATGAGCAACTGCATTGAAAACATATTTAAAGTATGATCTAAAAATAGTGCACTATTGTGAGAATTTGTTATTGAAAATGTCGACGGTCGCATCATCACGATTCAATTCTTTATATGTACGACACATTCTGACGATCGAGATATATAAAGACACTTTTTTTTAATGCTTGGGTTGAAAATGTGTTAGGTTAATGTGACTTATGCTTGGTATTAACGTGGACTGAGGAAAGTAACCCAGGCGAATCAATAAGCGAATGCACTATTTTATGTAGACAGAGGAGGTCATATCTATTGATCTTTAGGCGACAAGGCCGCCAATTGTGATATAACTTCGTCATATTTTTAAAAATTAGTATATAAAAATTGTGTAATGTTAACAATAAAGAATTTTCTATGATATTCTAAAAATCTACATAAGTCTATGGTGTTATCATATATGCACGGAACTCTCAGTAGACGAGTTAGCTTCGCATTTGTCATTTTTTATTCAACAATATCTCCACTTTAAGGACGTCAGGTGGGACAAAATCAATACCTTCCCTTATAAAAATACGGAGGTCTCTAAACTAGGTTCCGAGGCCGTGTGCGATTTGGGTACACTAGTAACCCTAGTCACCAACATATAAAAAATAAATAGTATTTACCTATCTGATTCCAGAGGAACCGGAGATAAACTAAGACAAATTCGTTGTTTACTTGTCTAAGTTTTTTATAGCTTCTTTTCTAATATATTTTGATGTTTATTTACTTTTTATTTTATATTTGACGTTTGTACTTATTAACGACAGGTAATTTTGTAGATTTTGAAGATATCAGTTTGAAGATTATTTCTCCAGTAGTACCCACATCACTCTTGTTGAAAACGAATAAATGAACTTATTAAAAGTAATTTTGATTCATACATTTTTTTTCTACGTTAGGTGGTAGAAAGCGAAAGGAACTTACCAACTTTTAACGGAAGTAACGAAATTTACATAGGTTATCTATCTAAACCGTCGTATAATCAAAATCTAATGTATAATCATTTTTTTACCCCCTTTAATTAAGAGTATAGTAATTGAAATAAAACAAAAGTAAGAAACAAACACACTTTTCTTGATTTATAAAATTCCTAAATATCACCTAATCTATCTTTCGTAAAGACGATGACGAATAATCGGAATCATTAGCTATGTAATCAAAATAGAAAAGTCCTTTGCTGTCTGAGGAGCACAACTAATCTGTGACTTGAGTTTGATTTGTCAGTTTATGTTTATACTTAAAAACATCAGTTTAGACAGAAGTGTGGCTTATTTTATTTCTTGTGTATTTTAACACTGACTTGAAAAATTACTTTGTCAGTAAGTCCATACAGGGCCTCCAAAAGCTCGGGGCCCCCCACGCACGGGGCCCGTAGCATTTGCTACGTGAGTAATCCTGTACCCAGTGCCAATTTTAGCACTACCGACGGACGCCCTGGGCGTAAGAATCATGTCCACTTTCCACGCATTAACCTGACCTGTCTTGTTGTTTGTTTTTAAAGGACGTGTATACCCACGATTAGTAATTATTTAAAGTAGTTTTTGAATAGAAATTCATAATATGTAAATAATATTTTGAGATAACTGTGAAGCTATTTTAAAAATTAATGCTTAAGTCAAATCTTTTTATAGTTTGATTCGTAAATATAGAAATAAATCTGAATGTAATTGTTAATGTGCTCTTTTTTACCTTATGATGAAAGACTATTTTTCCACCCCGTTCCTGGCGCTCCGAGAGAGGACTCGAACACACTACCTTTTGCAACCTAAACATTGATGAAACTACGCTCTGTACTAGTGAAATGTAACAAGTGCTTGAAAAATTCGTCAGTGCTGTAGGTCATGGGTAGCTGGGTAGCTGGGTAGCAGTGGTTGGAGCGGTCGCCCGGATTGCGAAAGGGTGTGGGCACGAGTACTGTCTCAGAGTGCCAGGGGCGGGGTGGATTTTTAAGCATTTTTTATTGAAAATATTTTCAGTATAGCATTGTGATTGCAAAGTTGATTAAATATAATGGCCAGGTACTGATAAAGTGGAAGATTATTTTATGCAAGGAAAAATATTATCAGCTATTTCATAGTGTTGGCGATAGTACGTATTACAACTTAGTATAGAACACGCCGAATTTTCCCGGATTCAGTGTTGTTCAGTATACTTCACTCATACACCTCATGTACCTAGTCCTGGTACATAATAATCTTTCACAATAAATATTTCTCCATCTACTACGCACGATTCATATAAATATTTTTCGTTTTCGTAATTAAAAAAAAAGTACAAATAATCGCCTTTAGACAACACACTTGTATTTGATTGTAAAATATCAATTGAAGTTTTAGCGTTTGTCAAATCAGATTTCGTCAAAAAAAAAATCATAATGCTTTTTTACTCATAATTGACAGATATTAAAATCTAAAATTGCACCATGTGAAAATAAAAAATCTTGCATTAATATTATTTCTTGACTCGTATTCTATACAATATAAAAATCATGAACAAATAATACATGTTCGAGAATAATCTTTAAATTAAAATAACTACGAGATTCACGTTTTTTACCACACGGCACAAGTTCTTGATAAAATTCATGCACGACAGTGTCCGAAACAACGGAAAGCGAGACGCACCGGTATCAATTAGAGAGATCAAATCTTTTCCGCATCACGACACTTTAATAAATGATTCGAACTCACGTTTGTGCTGGATGGCGTTGAATTGTGGTGGCCATTTGCTTCCAGCATTCACATCAGACATCTTTGCTCATTTGTTTTTATTCGGTGATGTCTTCACTTGGTCTGAAATTATACTGGCGGGGCATCTTTTGAACGGGAGGGAGGATTTTATGAGGGGCAAAAGATGGAGAAGTAATTGTTCTAGTGGGTGAATTGATATTGAAGGTCGCTGATCTCCTTGTCCCCCTTGTGTGCTAGAGGAAGAAAGAACATCTTTGATATTTGTTAATTTCACAGGTAAATTAATGTCCGCTTCTTCATCTCCTCTATTGTGAATTTTTTCTAATTGTTACATCACGTCCTTCAACTGTTGCCTATTTGAATACAATTGTGATCCTAAACGCCTCCACCGTCTAAAGATGGGATCAGAATTAGCTCAGGGTTGCCCAATAAAATCCTGGGTGTAATTCTTCAAACTCTCGATTAAATAGAAAATAAGATACATCAAATCAAATCATTTATAAGTAAATTCTAAGATATTGCCTCTATGTCGGTCTCGATCAGAAAGAAAGATTATCATCCAGCAAAACACGAACACGCGAATTCGAACTCGGAAAAAGTAATAATTCAAAATGTAAGCGGCCAGCATAGGACCATAAATCGTTCGGAGAGTAAACCCTATAGTAATGTGCACGGACGTTACAGTACATATTCGCTGTATTGTACATATTAGCTGGAATGGATCACAATAAAAAATAAATAATTAGCCATTTTCCTGCGATTTCGCCTGCATGAATTATAGTCTATGTTACCCGCACTTGAACTACCTTCCCGGTGAAAGAATTTTTAAAATATGTCCAGTAGTTTCAGAGCCTATTATATACAAACAAACAGAAAACTAATCTTTCCGCTTTATAATATAGGTTACTATTTTTGCGACTCTTCTCGCGTATATGTTACCCGCTTATGATGTAGCTCCTCGTCGTAGCAAACAATGAAATTTTTCTTTCTTATTTTATAGAAAACGACCAAGAGTAAGTCGGATTTACAACAGGTTTCCTTGTAATCTAAGTATAAGTGAAAATTTATGTATTTGGTGTAAAAATGTAGGCTAAGAAGATTTAGAACAAAAAAAAGAAGAAGAAAGAAATGTCAAATTTTCCCATTTTCTATTATTTCAATATTATTTAGCTATCTTGTTAGTATAAAGATATTCCCAAGCTAATCTCACACGATAGGGTTTGCAAAGTATTTATTTATTTGATTTTCTAAACGGCTTCTTTTTCAATGCCAACAAACCTAGGAAAGGTTTATAATATTAATATAGATATACTCGTATATCCTTCTTTGAGTCACTAACTTACCTATTTGTATTTTGTAATACAGCGACAAGAACTGTCACAAAAGTTGCTATTGTAATACTTTCACGCCATAACTTAAGTTATAAAGTATTTCTATTATGAAATAATCTATATTAATAGGTATTATATAAACAGAAGGTTTGATTGTTTCATTGCATTGAACAGGTTCCGAAACTATTAGACTGATTTTCAAAATTATTTCACCTAGCGGAAACTACATCAAATGTTGGCGAAATCGTGGAATAGGAAATAGAAATAAATACAAATAAACGTTTATATTAAGGAAATGTGCATTTGTGTCTTCACGCTAAAATGACTAGATGTATTTCGATGATTGCTCTCATGTGTAAACTCATTTTTTGCGACCGACTTATCCTTTAGCCCACATTCTTTTCACGCCTATATAATTTTAGCCAAATATACGCTTTCCCTACCCTTCAACGGTCCGCCCACATTTATTCCGCTAAGTTGGAGGGGTAAAGTCTCGACGTGATTTTTATTGAGTTACCTTTTACCGTGACTTCTCTTGAAATATTTTATATTTTAATGCATCAAAAACCATTACGAATAGTGTAGGATATGTTGTGTTGTATTAGGTTGGGGACAAAGTATTTTCGCATATAGTATGCATAAACTTGTAATCAAATCTTTCTGGTATAGTTAGAAATATTTGATTACGTATTCGTGCTAAAAACTGTGGTACAGCCATTTTGCTGGTTAAAAAGATTAAATTTATAAGAGATTTATAATTTCGAATTTGAATTAAGAAAATATGTGATTTTCATTTGTTTTTGTTACTGTGAAAATGAACGAATCTAATAAAATAAATTCGATACTTTTACTTGATATTGGCAAAATGAACAAATCGTGCCTGATATATTATAAAAAAATATACATTTTTAAATTTTATTACAAAAAAAGGCAAAAATGTAACAAAAAATTTGTGACGTTTATAGACCTAGTGCAGTTTCTGTAAGATATAAATTTGGTTTAAGCGTTGTCAGTCCGGAAATTTTGATGTCAAAGATGCCATTTATGAAAAAGTGGAGCAAGATCGGCAAGTAAGTAGTAACGACGTAGCTGAAAAACAGGGGATTGACCTCAAAACAGTTTTAGCGGATTTGAAAAAGTTTTGGTGCAAAAGCTGGATACACGAAAAAGTTAGGTATTTGGGTACTTCACGAGTTCACTGAAAAAAAACCTAATGAACCGTGGATTCATTTGTGATTCTTTATTACGGCGTAATGAAACAGAACATTTATGAAGAAAATGATAACTGGTGATGAATAGTGGATCACGAATGTCAAGAACGTACGAAAAAGGTCATGGTCAAAGGTCGGTCAGGCTTTACAGACTGTGGCGAAACCCGGGTTAACTCGCAACAAGGTGATTCTGTGTGTATGGTTGGATTGCTCCCGCCTGGCAGGACCATCTATTCTGAAATCTACTGCGAATTACTGATTACATTAAAGTAAGAAGTTGAGAAAAAGCAGCCAGAAGAATCAATAGAAGGGCTTATTCAATGTAAACAGAAAATGTATTTATACGAAAACAAATTATATTTGCTATGTACATTTGTTAAAGATATTAAAATATACACACAAACAGATTTGTGTTAACCTATATATTTAGAATCACGGGTTGGTCACGCATATCTTGGGGATTTTTTTAGTTTTACGACAAGATGTTTCGGATGAAAGTTATGATAAAACTTCGAAGCATCTTTATTACCTAATGCGAGGATTTGGGAGCGTTCAGATTCAGCCATACCGTACCTTACATAGTTGTCTTAAGAACTATCTTGAGTGTTATTAAATTGTTTTGGTGTTCAAAATGTGGGCCTCTGTGCCAAGGGTATTCTCAAAACTTTTCGGTAAGGCACCTGCTGCTCTAGCTCCATTACTGAAGATTATGGTCATCAATACTGTTACTAAAGTTGATGCTAAAAATAACTATATTTAGACAATTCACATAGGGCACAAGTAGCAATTTTTTGAAACTAATTTTGAAGATATGACTCTATTTTACTAATTGTGACTATTTACTAATTGTCTCAAATTTAAAAATAATCATGTAGCATTTCAATATCAAATAGCGAAAAGACGAATTATTTTTCCGAATTAAATATTATTAAGTTTTCAAAGTAGTTTATTATAAAATCTGCAGAATAGAAATTGAAGGAATTATGATAAAAATAAGCTATGTCACTGGAATTTGTTAAAAAATGTAGCAGTAAAATTTGTGCCATAAGTGAGAACATAAAAATTAATTAAGGCCTATAGAGAATAAACTTAATTATATCCCAGTTTTGCGTTTCAGAAGTTTCAAATGTTTGGAAGTTTAACATTTTGAACAAAAAATAGTTACAAAGGAATTCCTTTTTTGTTTTAAAAAGCCTTATGTTATTTCAAAATAAGGCAAAAAGTAATGCATTGCTCGAAAACACGATTTTTATTAAAATTCATGTTGAATTTTCAAGAATTGAGATAAGCACAAAATCTCAATTGATTACTCACAATAACTGAAGTTTTTACGATTTATATAGCAAAAAGTCCTAGTTTTATCAAATTGCTATCAACTGATCATGAAATATTATAAACCAGTAATGAAAACTTGTTTGATTGAAATTTAAAATGGCTTAAGCACGGTTTGAGACGTGCTTAACTTCAAATTCTCAATTCAGCAACCGGATGTAATTCAGGCTTGAAGTGGAGGGTAAGATGAGCTTAATTCCAAAATTTTAGATTTATCGGTGTAGTTTTACGTTGATTGACTGGACGATTCGATAAAGTGATCGATAAGTGACTTAAGAGGAAGTATTTAAAAAAAAATAGTTTGCGAAATGAAACTAGATGGCGCGACGGTACTTTCTTGATTTTTCCATGACAACCTTTCCGGTTTTTTTTCATGTATAAAACACAGGACACTTTGACCCAGGTCAAACACCACAACAGTGTCATAAAGCAAAACTTACCAATAAAATGGTAATGGTACTGTTTGGTATATACTGTTTGGTGCAATAACGGCAGATGTCTATTGTACCGAACTCTGAACAATGTTGGCAAAATTAGCAGTAAAACGATCGCCCCATGACAACGCGAGACCTTATACAGCACGAGAAACCGTTTTGACCCTTCAGGAACTGCAGTTAGAAGGCATTTGTCATAAAATAAGTACGGTCCTTGCTCCGACCTAGCTTCAACGGACTACCATTTTTTTCGTTATTTGGACAATTATCTACGTGACAAGACGTTTTCTTCCCAGGAGGCAGTACAAAATGCTTTCACACATTTTGTGCAGTCTAGATCCTCAGAGTTTTAACGCAAAGGCATAAATGACCTTCCTATTAGACGGAACTATTTTGATTAAATAAATTTGTTAAAAATTAAAAAATTAACAATTTAGATTTTCAGTACAAATTGGTAATTTCATACTTTAACTCCTATTATGTTAGTTAAAAGGAGCGGAATGATTATCTTGCAAAAATCAACTTTTGCTAGAGTCGCCATCTAGTGAGGTGCTTTTTAGTGCTCTCTCTCTTTTCTTATAGTACTTCCTCATTAGGTATAGATTTTTTAAGTCATTTAGTATCAGTTTCTATTAAAAGATCTTTTATTGTATCGTATTTCCCCTAACTATGCAGTGACTCGCCGGTGGCTCGCGAACGACTATTGAGTGAGCCCTAATGGGCGAATCGTCACTGTATATGGCATTTTTGTTTATTAAAATAACCAAGAGGTGGGTCCCAAAATAGGAAAGTTTTGTTGAAGGGTCAGTCAGTGCAACTTTTGAAATCACTGTCTTATAAGATTAACACTAATCCAAAAATTAGACAATTTTTTAAATTTGGTTATTTTAAGTACCGATTATGTTATTTTAAGGCGTACATCAGAGCTTGCGAGTTCCTTATCCTAGATTTCATAATCAATCTATCTATCTACTCAATTGCTACTCGGAAGGCTACTCGTCTGTCTCGCTAAAACTTGAGAACGGCTGGGTCGATTTAGCTGATTTTGGTTTCAAAATGTTTTTCGTAGTACAAGGAAGGTTTAAACGGCGAGAGGTGATACGAAGTACACCGAGTCGTCTAGTTTGAGATATTATTTATTAAATACGTTGGAACCTACACTTTAACTATATGACTTATATGAATAGGAACCTGTTACAAAGTTAGCATATTGATAGCTGTAATGTTTAGAATGCTTTCCAATGGAAAGCATTTTACGACTTCCCCCGTGTAAATTTATAGCCTTTGTCAACCGCGTATGATGTATTTTTGTGTAGGTGAAAGATTTTTTAGTAGGTTTGGACCCCGTTCTATGAAAACAAATAAATAGCTGTTATTCCGCGACTTCCCACGCGTAAATTATAGTCTATATGTCAACCCCGTATAATTTAGCTACCCACAGGAGAAAGAATTTTTAAAATTTATCCAGTAGTTTCGAAGCTTATTTGATGCAAATAAAAAAACAATCAAATCTCCCCTCTTTCTAATATTTCTAATATTAATATTTAGTGCTCTCTAAAACATCGTTGTGTATATTAATAAATAAGATTAGGTAATTTTAACCAAAATTAAGTCTAAGTACAATATAATATAATCTTAGGGTGTATAAAAAGTTCAGCAAAATTGTTGAAATTGAAAAAATATGATTTGCTAGGCGTTTATAAGTACCTACTTATTAAAATTTATATAAGTATCTAGGTATTAAAACTGTTTTAGTCATGAACTTCTGTTCGACCGCCAGCCGCCCTTAATTTCGTCTCTTAAGGTAATTTGCCTCTCACAAAGATCGGGCCCTGGATATCTACTTTATAAAGGTAAGTCGATTAATTCTTTAGCAATATTAATTTATGTACGTATTTTTATACCAACGTGTCAGTTATATAATTTATATATATGTCTGTTACTGGTAATCTGTATAATTCAGGTATAGGGAATATATATTTGATGCAAATAAAAAATGTTTGCTCTATATTAGTATAGATTTGCAGACAAACATCATATACACAAAGACGTTATTAAACAATCAATTCCCGATAGGGTCAATATAAATGGACTTTTCTATATTGACTCTGGAGTGGGTGTTGTACTTCCTGCGTTGTTTCATATATCTATAATGTAAGTACTTAAGTTTTTAATCTGGAATCTAAGCAAGGTATATGATATATATATGTTACAGCTAAAGTAATGAATCGATATAATCAAAGTTATTAAGTATAATATTTAGATATTATCTATAATTTTGTCTCTCTATCTAGCTTGTATGTACGACTATATATAATATCTGATTTTAAGTACCTAGTTATTGTGAATAATCTCCACATAAAGGCATGAATCGTTATCGTATTATATACACAGTTTAGTCATTATGCATAATATCTAGCAATTATATATAATCATGAATTAATCAGATTGGTTATAACATAATAATATTTAATTATTATATAGTTGTGTCCATATCTCCACATCGCTGGAAGCTTAGAGCCTTACATACGTCTTAAGCTGCATAGAAGACTTTTTTTCCCACAGGCATCCAGAGCTATTGGACGGTGCCCCACTATCTTTGGGCCCCCCAGTCCCGGCTAGATCAGAAACTGGTCACCAATTTTATTGAGTGAATTCTGAGTGAATCCGATATAAAAGAAGATATGTCACTTGTATCTTTGTCTTGCTATGTATCAATAAATCCTTTACGTATGCCTTCTAAAGTCGAAAATTTGCAAGCGTTCTCAATAGCTGGTAGTAATGGGACACTTTTGAAAATGTTATCGATGTTTCTGTTGAACTTCGATATATATAACTTTATATAGATGAGTATTTCTTTCTTTCCGTTTTTTTTTTTCAATATAATAATTGTGCTGCCCACATGATTTATCTTTTATATATGTACCGTTTTTGTAGCAATTGACAATGAATGTGCAAGAATAAAGTAATTGTAATTTATATCTTCATTCGGGGTCGTATCAGACGTTCGGGGTCAAAGTGGATAAATCTGTCCATTTACAAACAAAAAGTTATTAATATCACAAAGAAAATATTTACAAACGTCAAATGCCAGCGTAATCGACATCGCATCGTCAATGGGCCCCGCGCCCCTTAACCGATCGATGTCGCGCATGCGCCCCGCACGTCCCAGTATTGAATGAGCCCATTCATAGCGCAACTGGTGCCTTTAGAATGAACCGTACACTCTATAATACAGCCGCATTTACATCTGTATACTACTCGAAGGCGTGGGCCGACGACGTTCCAAATTTGAAATTAGTTTTTCGATTGGCTGGCCGACCGTTCCATTTTTTTTTTCTAATTTGATTGATAGGCCCTTGATTACCGTTCTGGCACGAGTTTTGGAATTTTAGAACGTCGACACTGTTAAACTTATTTAATTATGAGACCGTTTCAATTCTATTGTTCCTCATTTAATTTATTCATTTGAATTTAAGAGATGAAAGTTCTGTGGTCCAATTGTAAAATTTTAAAATCTACCAATGGCGCCATTCAATTTAAGAGCGTAATAGCCGAGTCAGTTATAATATAGTATGTACTAATCCAATATCCAATCATTGGTTAAAAATATTATTTGAAAAGATAATTAATCTCAACACTTTTTTTTTATGATATTGAATTATATACATATTTGCAATCAGTAAGTTTTCTGTGTTAGAGATGTTGTCACTATCATATGTCGATAGTAGTGGAGTTACTGTGCTAGAGATTGTCGTTATTTAGAAGAAAAAGATGGGCAGAACACATTCCAATAATGCTAGGCAAGGTGAGCCAGGCCAGAGAGTGCTAGAGTGGCAAACGAGAGAGAATACTCGAGCCAGAGGACTTTCCCCATGAGATGAGATGAGATGACTAAATAACACGGTTAGCCGGGTGAAAATGGATTAAAGTAGCAGGAAGTAGGAATGCATGAAAATATCTGGAGACCTATGTCCGAAAACGGATAGCTCAAAGGCTTAGTTGATGAAGTTTTTTGTTTCCAAATTACCTTTCTATAGATATCACAAAGAAGACGCTTAAATTAATAAGTCTATCTATAATTTATTTATGATCCCAACTCAAAATACTCGTATGTACTACCGGCGGTGACGCCACAAGACAAATTTAACGCAGTTAAGGGATGTTCTGCCAGGTGCAGGGCCCGTCATTTTCAGAATTGTTAACTTTTTAATGTCATTTATGTGATATCAAAGTAGCTATATAATGTGGCATTGTAATTTTAGCGAGATCATATCACCCAAACCCCCTTCCGTAACTCTGAGGACAACCAAAATTAAATGTTCGATAACAGTTTGACAAAATTAGAACTATTGAGATTAAATAGTCGAGATTATGTGTTTTTCTCAATTCAGAAACCGGATGTTTGACACATTGGAATTGTTCACTTAATACAGTAACTAGGACTATAAGCTGTCAGCAGAGTTAGCAAATAGGCCTGCCGAACAACATCATACTTTTGAATAGCATTAAATAAAACTAAATATTAAGTACACGTATTATTTTAAATCCCTCATATAAACGACTCCACGTACTATACATAAGAAAGTCCACTTAATTCATAATGGTTACACAAACATCTGTACTTAATGATGAATTGAAGAAAATAAAGAACACAATGCGCCTGCAATAGTATTTAAAGCGGATTGTCACTTTCAAGCGTTATTCATGAGAGTGATATTATTAGTCAATATTGTAAAAGTCTATAAACAAAAAAAAACGGTTTTATTAATAAACTTTTTCGTTATTTTCGAATTTAAAATGCTGTATTGATATTTAAAAACTCGAAAAATTCGCCAGTTTGAGCTGTGAGATGGTCAGGTGGCAGAGCTCGGATGTGAATCCATAAAGTCAATAACCTGCGTAATCCAGGTGATTCTATTCTATTGAGTTATTCGAGACCTTAGCAGGACTGAAGAATTTCTCAAGTATTTATAACGTTCCCTTTTCTAATAATAACTCAGTATATATTTTTTTTTATTCGAACCTGGCCCGCCTACACATTCTAAATCTCATATGACCCTCGATTTGTTTCCCTACCAGTATTTCTATCAATGTTCAGGCAATCTATTTAAACGTGAAATATGCTCAATGGGTAGATAAAGCAGGTACCCCGCAAATATGGACCCGATGGGCGCGGCCGCCTAACTCTCTAGCTGTAACTCTAGTCATATGATACGACCTCTTAGCGAATATTAGAACGATATCTCGTTTAAATTTACTACTCTGACATGACTCTTTCATATTTTCGCTAAAACATCGCTAAGATGTCGTATTCTATGGCTAGAGTTATATTAAGAGGAGTTAAGTATTCGCTGCCACAAAATATCGCTAAAACATCGCTAGGATGTCGTATTCTATGGCTAGAGTTATATTAAGAGGAGTTAAGTATTTGCTGGGCCAGTAAAAGTCCCGAAGTGGCATTTGGTCTGTTGCCGTCAAAGCCGGATTCTGAAACATACCTCAAGCGAGAGTACTTGGCAGCAGCTTTTATTAGGCAGGTCGACCATACGTTGATGTTGCAAATTCGGGCTGGTCCTAGTGTTTCTTTAATGGAGAACCCTGATTAGCTGCTTTTCGCCTGCGTTAATGAAACAAAATGTATAGCAGGAAACAAATCGAGCCTTTGGGGCTGGCATATTTTTAAACTATTTTATGATTTCAATTTCTAGAACGTGTAGGCGGACCAGTTTAAAATATAAAAAAGTACTGAGTTATTTTTAAAAAAGCAAGTAAGCAAATTTATAAAACTTCGAGTGCAGTCTTTTTTTTTAAGAAAATATTTTTTTTTCGGTGCTATATTGGGACGGAAATGATATGGCCTGCGGGGCGTGTGCGGCCCGCGGGTGTTCAGTTTGACATGACTCTTCTAGACAGTTAATACATATTTTTTTTATTTCAGTAATTATTGCTGAATATGTATAAATAAATATTAAAAAAAATCCTTAAGCTTTGTATGAAGAGACAGGCCCTTTGCGCCGTGAGGCCGTGGGTGTTGGCCCACGCCTTCCATGTTTTAAGCTGCCTCTGTCTAACACTAGTATCTATAGTCGAGAGAAGTAATTGCTCGAAAAAATGTCAAAACTGAATCATCAGATCTCAGATATTTTTAACAAATTTATTATTATGCATTTACAGTTTTTTCTTCATTTAAAATGTTCGTCAATAGGTTAAAGATTTTTCGTTACAGACATTTAAGGAATATTATCGATTCCCCTTACCTGTTATGAAATTTTAAATGTCCAAAACTGAGTTCCTTGCCTTTACGCGTCGCTATTATGCTTATAATTTTTAGTTCGTTCTTGTCGTTACTATAATGATATTTAGCCTTCGTGTCTATTTATAACGATAAAAAGTCTATTAAGAAAATTAATTACCGAATTGTAACATATTTCACTGGTCTTTGTTGTCTTTTTTTAAAATTTTTAAACATTAATTCTTAAAATGATCGTAGAAACTTTATTGGCCATTGTTGAATTTTCTTATGTCAAACTATTGGTAAGTTTATTGACGACCTCCTTACCTGAGTGGTTCGCACGTCAGTTTCTAGGTGTAGCCATCTCTGAGGTCTCGGGATCGATTCTCGATCGGGCCAATGTAGAAAATGAACTTTTCTATATTGTCTCGGGTCTGGGTGTTGTGGTACTTTCGTTGTCTCAGATTATCCATAATACGGGAGGGGGCTTTAGCTACTTATCTTGGAATCTGGGTAACGTACGTGATGTTTTTTTTTATCACGTGGTTTCAATGATGTTATAAAAAAAAATTAAAATGTTCTTTTCTTATTTTAATTTTTTTGAAGATTTAGATTCTTTAAAAGAAAGTGAGACATTTGAATACCGACTTTCAATTGTTTTTGTTATTCAATAAGACAAAGACCCGTGTGGTCCCGGATTAGAATGTGACCTCCCCGCTCTATCCCGTGGGTGTCGTAAAAGGCGACTAAAGGGAACGTGCATTTTACCAGCGCTTTGGGCAACCCGTTCGGTGGCGGGTAAACCACCACGACAGCATTCCCAAAGAGGGTTAGTGTCAGGCAGGCGGCCGACTGTAAAAATAAGCCAAAACCTATTTGCAGCATTAAAAAAGGTAGGAATGTTGCGAGTGATAAGGTTAGGGCGTACCCCACAGGCGACGCACAGGGGCAGCACCCGGCTCCTGTGGGAATGGACAAGGGTTGTCGCATCAGAACGGGTGGGTGCGATGTAAGAAGCAAGCCTAAAGTGTCAAAGTGACAAGATTGAGGTGTGCGAGTTGAAATGTAGGTACGATGAATGGAAGAGGAAGAGAGCTAGTCGATGTTTTAAAGAGGCGAAGAATAAATAGTGTTTGCAAGAGACGAAGTGGAAGGGTACAAAAGCTAGAGAGTTAGGAGAAGGATATAAGTTTTTCTACTGTGGAAGTGATGGCAAAAAAATAGTGTGGGTGTGGTGTTAGACAGTCAGTTGAAGGAATGTGTGGTGGATGTTAAAAGAGTGAGTGATAGAATAATAGGCATAAAATTGATTGTAGACAGTGTGATTTTAAATGTAGTTAGCGTGGATGCCCTGCAATCAGGCTGTAAAGACATTGAAAAGGATAAATTTTGGGAGGATTTTGACTGTTTGATGATGAATGTGCGGGACTGTGAAGAAGTTTATGTGGGTGGGGATTTTAATGGACATGTAGGAAGAGAGAAAGATGGATATGAGAGAGTGCATGGAGGATGGGGATATGGAAGCCGAAATTTTGACGACGAGGCATTTCTTGAGGCTGCATCTGCCTTCGACCTGGCGATTACAAAAACGTGGTTTAAGAAAAGAGAGGAGCATCTCATAACATATAAAAGTGGTCACCACGCGACACAGATAGACTACTTCCTGGTAAAGCGGCGGAGTCTATGCTATGTCAAAAATTGCAGTGCTGCCAGGCGAAGCAGTAGTTGCCCAACACAGACTACTTATGATGGAGGTGCTACTAGGTGTCTCGTCGAAAAATCGCAAGGAACGGCCCCCTCCCAGGATTAGATGGCATATGATAGATGATGTAAATTTGGCTAGCGCGTTTAGAGAACAGGTTGTAGATAAAATGATAGAAATGAATGATATGGAAGGAAAATCTGTGGATGAATGTTGGAATGAAGTGGCGGATTGTATAAGGAGAGTTGCAAAAGAAGTATTTGGAGAATCGAAAGGCAAAGGTTTGATAGATAGAGATGTATGGTGGTGGAATGAACAAGTGCAAAAGAGCCTAAAAGAAAAGAAAATGGCATTTAAGGAATGGCAAGCCGTAGCCAATGTGAATGTTAGTTTGAAAGAAGAAAAAAAGGGAGTATACAAGGAATGGAAGAAGAAAGCAAAGAAGGCGGTAGCAGTTGCCAGGGCTGAGGCGCAGGAGAAGTTGTACGACTCACTGGACAGCCCAAGAGGCCAAAAGGAGCTCTACCGAATTACAAAAGAGAGAGAAAGACGATCGAGAGATATAACGCATATTAAATGTGTGAAAGATAGTTCAGGCAAGATTTTATGCAATGATGATGAAATAAAAGGAAGATGGAAGGAGTATTTTGAAAAGCTTATGAATGAAGAGAATGAATGGAATGGCATACTTCAAGAGGCACAAGTAAACAAGGGTTTAGTAAGAGACATCAGCATGGATGAGGTGATGGAAGCGGTTGGAGGAATGAAAAATGGAAAGGCCATGGGGCCAGATGGTATACCAGTTGAAGCATGGAAGGTTCTAAAACATGACGGATGTGAGTGGCTGACTTTATTCTTCAACAAGTTGTTGCATGAAGAAGTAATCCCACAAGATTGGTGCACTAGTTCGCTAGTACCCATCTTTAAAAATAAAGGGGATGTACAAGATTGCAGCAACTATAGAGGGATAAAGCTCATGTCACATAGTATGAAAGTGTGGGAGAAGGTGATAGAGAAAAGATTGCGAGAAGAGAGTGAGATTACTCAAAATCAGTTTGGGTTTATGCCAGGTCGAGGGACAATGGACGCCATCTTTGCACTCCGCCAACTGTGCGAGAAGTACAGACGTGCGCATAAGAACCTGCACATGGTGTTCATTGATCTTGAGAAAGCGTATGATAGGGTGCCTCGTGAGGTGTTGTGGTGGGCCATGAAGAAAAAATGTGTGCCGGGAAAGTATGTGGATTTAATTCGTGCCATGTACAGGCAAGCTTGTACATATGTTCGGTCATCGGCTGGCAACTCCGACCAGTTCAATGTGGCAGTAGGCTTGCACCAAGGGTCGGCTTTGAGTCCTTACCTCTTCTTGTTGATAATGGACGCACTGACGTCGGAGATACAGGAGGAGGCATCCTGGTGCATGCTGTTTGCGAATGATATCGTTCTGGTTGGAGAAGATGGACCGGAGACCCAGAGCAGACTGGAGGACTGGCGACAGAAACTGGAGAATGTTGGCCTGAAAATCAGCAGAACCAAGACAGAGTACATGTTCTGCGATTTCGGCGGTCTCTATAGTCCTGAAGCCATAGCGCTTGACAGCGCGCCTCTTCCAGTTTGCTCCAACTTTCGGTATCTCGGTTCACTTATACAATGCGATGGCGACATAGATCGGACAGTTACGCACAGAATTAACATAGGATGGATGAAATGGCGGCAGGTTACGGGAACCATTTGTGACCCCCGCATTCCCCTTAAACTGAAGGGGAAGATCTATAAGACCATGGTCAGACCTGCTGTCCTGTATGGATCAGAATGTTGGGCCATAAAAGGGATGAATGAAAGACAACTGCATGCAGCTGAGATGAGAATGTTAAGAGGAATGTGTGGTGTTACGCGAATGGACAGAGTACGAAATGAGTATATTAGAGGAAGTTTGAAAGTGGCACCGGTAACCGAAAAGTTATGTGGAAACCGGTTGTCGTGGTATGGCCATGTTATGCGAAAGGAGGAAGAAAATATTGTGAGAAAGGTTTTGAGCATGAACGTGGATGGCTATACAGGAAGAGGAAGACCAAAGAAACGATGGACGGATTGTTTGAAAGACGATATGGTGAGAAAGGAAGTTACTAGTGAGATGACGTCAGATAGGAAGATATGGAAGACCCACACAGGTCAATAACGATGAATTAGATAAGAGAGATGGTGGAAGATCCTAGTCAAACTACCCAGGAATTAGCGGCATGGTTTCATGTAACTTTACCCACAATATTGATTCATTTGCGTTAAACCAATACAATAAAAATATGAAAAATGGGTGCCTCATGATTTGACTGATCTGCAGAAAGAAACGCGTGTTGAAACTTGTGTTGCCTTGTTGAATCAGTACAGAAATTATGGAATATTGGATCGAATTGTGACATGCGATGAAAAGTGGATTCGTTATGATACCGTAAAAGAAAAATGCAATGGCTGACCCCAGGTCAAACGCCACAACAGTGTCCTAAAGCAAAACTTATCAATAAAAAGGTAATGGTAACTGTTCGGTGGTCTCAGTATGGTGTTATTTAGTATAGTTTTCTCCGATTTGGTCAAGCAATAACGGCAGATGTCTATTGAGCCGAACTCCGAACATTGTTGGCAAAACTAGTAGTAAAACAGCCCCGACTTATGAATCGATCTTCACGGTTATTGCTCCATGACAACGCGAGAACTCATACAGCACGAGAAATCGTTTTGACCCTTCAGGAGCTGCAGTTAGAAACTATTCGTCATAAAATGCTCCAACGGACTACTATTTATTTCGTGATTTAGACAATTATCTACGTGACAAGAAGTTTTCTTCTGGGGAGGCAGTACAAAATGCTTTCACATAGTTTGTGCAATCTAGATCCTTTGAGTTTTATCGCTAAGGCATAAATGACCTTCCTATTAGTTGTATAGATAATAATGGTAACTATTTTTAAATAAAAAATTAGAAAATAATCAATTTTGATTTTCAGTACAAATCGGCAATTTCATACTTTAACCCCTATTATTATAAAGAGGAATGATTTATTTGTTTGAAACGAATGGACTCCGAAGTCCCTGGACCGATTTGAAAAATTCTTTCACCTACGGGAAGCTATGTCATATGCGGTGGACGTAGGCTATATTTTCTCACGAAAAACAGCAATAAATACAGGGATGATAATGGGTGTGGAAATTTGTATGGGGAATTCAAACGTAACCATTGTTTCCAATCTAAGTTATATCCGTGTTATGATATAAATGGATATCCATATAAAATAGTTCCCTTGGTTCCGCTGGCGGAAAGTTAGTTGAAAACAATTCCTTAGGTGCTCCGTGGAGGGCTGAAATATGTGCAGAGTAGACTTTGATTTTGTTGCCGTTTGTACACGGTACACAGAAGATCTTATGGGTACTAACTGGGCGTAGAAGTTGCTAAATATCGTAGTTATAAAACTAATCACAACCATAAGGCTATGATGATTTTTATGGGAAGGAAAGAAAAAAATGACAATATTGAGGAAATAGTAAAACATTTTCCCATTATAAATTATCTAGCTTAAAATTATCTAGGTTGTCGAATATTTGTTGTCCATAAAAAATAAAATGCCCTTCGATAACATTAGGCAGAAGAAATTTTCCCAGAACGTTTCGCCAGTTTATAAAAATAAATATCGTCAGGATTTGTCGAAAAACAAAATATAATGATATATTTACGGTACAGAAATATCATAATGTATCCTTTGACGTTGTTTCCGCTCCATATGAATAAATAATGAAAGACTGATGATATGAAATGAATAATGAAAGAGTAACATCAAACTTAGACTTATTGTAAATCGATTCTAAATGCTGGGTTTACATTCAACCATGCTGCTTCTTCAGCTAGTTAGCTGCAGAAAAATCATTTCTAAATTGTATTTTTTGTATGGTTTACTTTGAAAATTTAAGGTGGTTTAGGCACAATAATGGCGATTACTCTCCATTGTATGATCTTGCATAGGCAAATCGGACGAGCTCAAACTCGACAAAATTCCATAGCTAGGCTCTATTATCAGATCAGCTCCAAAAATCATTCAGAAGCATGTATGCATACAAAATTTAAGCTCAATCGAATAGCAAGATGTGGGTTAAGTGCAAATGATTTGACCCACACTAATGGCTCAGTTGTGTAATGTGTGCAGACAGAATGAGCTAACCATTACGCCATCAAGCATCACGCTATGCTACTATTAAAATGCAATATTCCAGTAAACAAGGAGCTCCATGGTGCAGTGGTTACCGCACTTGATCCGCGATACGGTTGTTAAGCAAATTTTCCTAGTGCCGTCATGGGATGGGTGACCAAATATTTATTATTTCAAGCCGTTCTGTGCTTCAGAAGGCAAGTTTGGCCGTTGGTCCTATCTTGTCAACATCTACTAATCTGCACTGGGCTCCTATTCGATTCCAACCATGAATGGACTGATCCCCGGCAGTATATACATGAATAGGCAGGTAAGGCAATAAAAATACCAACAGCAGACATGTGGGAAGTATACTTTACTTCCCACATGTCTGCTGTGTAAACTTTACTTATATTATCCGTTTGCTGCCCACTTTAATAAATCATTTCTCTGCTCATTACGCGAGAACGAGCAGAATGTAAACACGCCTTTACTTGTATGAAAACAACGGAAATAAAACGGTACATTGGGTTAATATAGAATTATGATTTAACTGCAAGAAAAAAATATTTTTACATTTGAAAAGAGCAAATGTATCTTTGTTACTAATTGGCGTTGGCACCGTATTAATAGATAATTATTGTAATTATAGGTAATAATGAGAGGTAAAATTATTCCATATATTTTCTCTTTATGAAAATCTATGGAATAATCTTACTGGAATAATCTTACTTAAAAACTGGAAAATAGAAAACAATAAAAGAAATTTGAAACAGATCGTTAATTTTTTTTAGGACACTGGTTTTTACGTCCTGATATGCGATTCTACCCGATTTTGAATTGACTCATGTGTCCGAATTGATGTCATTTAGTGTAGAAATTCTATTGATTCCATTTTTTGTATAAAAATACAAAACACAATTGATTAATTATACGTGTCTCAGA
Source organism: Diatraea saccharalis (assembly GCA_918026875.4). NCBI lineage: Eukaryota > Metazoa > Arthropoda > Insecta > Lepidoptera > Crambidae > Diatraea > Diatraea saccharalis. The sequence continues at coordinate 19,935,161 of OU893339.1, forward strand.
TGTTCTATTCCTATGTCATTTCGAAACTCACTTATGCCACGAAACGTTATTACCAGTTCAAGACTGAGCGGATACCGCTTTTTGAAGAGACTTCAGACACCTGAGAGGATTCGAATACGGACTTGGATATTTACAGAATCGCAGGGCTCTAGGGCAATTACTGTGGAAAGTCAAAAAGTACCAAAATAGCGCTTAGACTACCAACCATTTATGACATAGATCTTGTTACTGGATCCCAAATTAATAAATATATATGTCACTATTGATTTAAGAGGAAGATATTGATAAACTTAGAAGTAGATTTGGGCTACTAAGTTTAGTGAAAACGGGCACGAATAACGTTTACTGTAACAAAGTACTTCAATATACTGAAATGTCAAGCTTTAGAACGGTCTTGCACATTTTTGTCACGATCTCTTAGACTAACAACGTTAAAACTAAATTTTGGTTATTTAGTGCAATAGAATTGCTACGATTGTATAACTGTTATGATATAAATACTTAATCCATACTTTAAACACTCACGCTTTGATAATGATTTTAAAAACGCACATGATTTTTAGGATTCCGTACCCAAAGGGTAAAACGGGGACTCTGTTACCAAGACTTCGCTATTTGTGTGTCTGTCTGTCACCAGGTTTTATATCATGAACCGGGAAAATTAGGAAGTTGTACATTTGACATGTGATGTATTTTTGTTGCCGCTTCAAGAACGGATACTGAGATCTTTCATTAAGTTTATTCTTATATTACATGTAGAAATTAATTTATTCACTTGACATTGGCAGTATTGTGTGAAATGCGCAGATAAGCCATTATTAAAAGAAGAAGAAGAACAAATACTTAAAACAAAAATAAAATAAATATTTAAGGAGGTTCTCATACAAGAAACGTGATTTTTCGTTTTCAGTCCGACTCACACTTGGCCTGTTTTTATACATTAATCAAGTTGATAAAAGTGTGAATTTGACATTCACGGCATCACGATTATATTGGTGCCGGAAGTATAAAAATTTATTAATTATTAAGTCTATATTTATATTTTAAAGTTGATATTTATATAAACGTCAGCTTAACGATTTGTCACTGTACCAAAATAAACTTGGTTCATTTTTAGACGTTTACAGTCTTATGATAAAACGTGGTGCAAAGTTAGTACTTGGTTTAATTAAACCATTGGCCGGCTAAAGCAAATTGACTTAGCTGAGGTCTCAAATAAATGATAGTTATTTGTTCACCTAATCTACTCTACCTAGGTACTCTATGGAGCAGGGTTAGTGCGTTTGGTTTGCGATGCGGAGGTTAAGCAACTATCCCAAGGGCCGATCTCAGGATGGATGGCCGTTCGTCCCTTTTGCAACTGCAGTCGTTTACACTCCACAAATAAGTTAATCGGTCTTATTATAAAACTAATGTCAGTAGCTGGCATAAAATTATCCTGCCAAAGAAGGGGGAGCGAGGTACGATGGCATGACGGTGTCCTGAGGTAAGACGGGGCTAGCCATACATATAAGTTGACATTCACGGCAATTGAAAGTTTTATTTATGATTGTGATATTTGTACTATTTTGTTCAAAAGTAGGTGTTGATCTGTATTTGTATTTTTTTTTATATTGTTGCAGTCAGTCATTTCTAAAAAAAAAATCTAAGGTTGTTTTTGGGGCAAGATAGGGCAATGGGTGTGGACTGTGGGGTATGATCGGATGTGTGAGCAATTGTGTATGTAACACTGTGTTATTAGTTTTCGGTTGGAATTATGGCGAAACATCGAAGACCTATCCCCTCTTAATATTTTACCAATACCTTCTGTTCAATGAACTAAAAAGAGGAAACAATACCGCATAGGAAAAACTCTTTATATAAAACGCGTCAATTCACACGTCTCAATTTGACCTTTATTGTCAGTTTGCTTTAGCCGGCCAATAGCTTGAACCAAATATCTACTAAGTTTGGTCCTCATTTTATAATAAGACGGAAAGTGTTGTCATTATATTATTATGTGAAGCAAAAGATATGGACACCTTTTCACGGAAATTGCGCAGACGAAGGTGTATGTGGCACATTTAAAGTTTACATTTACAGTTTATTTTTATATCCTAAAAATACATTTATTGTAAGAATATATTCTTATAATATATTCTATATGAGCCACTGTAGTGGGGACATAAATAGGTCCAGACCTTATTTTAAATTTGTTTTTTTTCAATATCATGAAAAATAATTTGGAAATTTAAAAGAAACTTTGTATAACTAAGTAGATCAATAAATTACGAGTGATCGTTACTATAACTGAGTTGAAATTTAAACATTTAAGTTGTAAAGAAATGGAATGAAAAAAAGAATAATTACGGGTGTCTATTCCGAAGTCCAGTTATTTTTAGCGACTATTGGTTCGACCCAGTAGGAATATCAATGAGTGTTGAATAGCATCTTTCGCTTATGTCAGATATGAAATGTATTATATAGGTAGATAGATAGGAGGATATATATGTCACCAGTAATCTGTATAATCCGGTATTCTATACAATAACTTGGGAATGTATAGTATCTCCAAAACGTGTAGTCAATGTACTAGTATTAAATTTCTATTCTATTACGTGGCCTACAGGTATAAATAATTTATATTTTTTAATTAAGTACGATATTAATTGTTGATTGTAAGTAATAGCACTTGTTACATTTACCCATCATTTTATAGGTAGGTCAGTTAACATTGATAACGAAAGACGGTGGAACAGTAGGTTCTCCATACAATCTCTAGGAAATCTAGGTAAGGCACCTATCTGATGGAAAATAATATTCAAAATATTTCATACATTTCCTGAACGTATTTTATTGAATATCTGATTCATATAGATTGCTTGTAATGTATAATGAGGTCGTTAATTCTCCTTGGGTTGTGATAATCTAAATATGGAAAAGTTGGTTTCACAAGTTTTTACTTTTTGTGTTAATATGGGTTAAGTACCTATTGCAAGATCTTCGAGCCGAATATACTAGCTGTTTTACCGCGACTTCGGCTTCTTAATTTCTAGTCTAGTAACTTCCAGTAGGTGAAAGAATGTTCATGATCGGATCAGTACTGCCGAAGTTTACCCCCTACAAACAAACAAAGTTAGAAACTTTACCTCTTTACAATATTAGTATAAATCATTAGTTTTTTATAAAAAAATGTTTTAAAAATGTTTTTTGATAATTAATTGTTCTAAGTTTTTAAATTTATGTACCCCAAGGAAGGACTCCTTTGGAAACATATACGGTAGAGCTGCCATCCATGAATTCGCTCTATTTCGGAGGTATTTGGGTAGCCTCCGAAGTTTTGTATATTTTTTTTAAATGTGAAAAATGGATCGGACCGTGTACCTATGTTATTGTGAAAAAAAAAGATGTATTCTCAAAACAAACACAATCACATAAATTGTGTTTGTTTTGAGAATACATCTTTTTTCTAATTATTTAATTAGCTGTTAGCATTTTTTAGGCATTCAGGTAATATCAACTCTGGAAAGCAAACACCTAGTAACCCGCAAAACTAAAATTGATCGTGGAAGCGAAATACCTATAAACTAAAAAAAAACACATTTAAATCCATGGTATCAAATAAAGAAACTATAAGTTAGTCAATTTTATTTGTGAAAACTTGTAATTGGCGTTATTGAGTTTATATAGCTTTATATTTCTTCATTAGCTGTAAGTTTTCCAAAAATTGAAAAATAAAATAAAATTAAAAATTACTGCTAGGTGTAAGAAATTGTTTAGAAAAATTAAAAAGTTTTTCTGCTCTGATTGAATTTAGATTTACGTGTTACTATTTAAGAAACCAATACGATAATAGAATAAATAGTTAGATGTTTTTGCAACGCAAATATAAGCCAGAACGATTTTCATGGGTTGTCTTTACTTGTCGATACCTGATGAGTAAAGCGGAGAATTCCTTAGAGGCAAGTCTGAAGATATGCCATCCAGACTTCGTTTAGTAGGAAAGTAGCAGTCACTACTGTCTGCAGATCAGACTTATAGTGACGAGGTCTGGCGGGTATGTTTGCAGACTTGCCCGCAGGCATGCCCGTCTAATGAATTCCCCGCTTTAGTCATCAGGTATAGTTGAAACTGCAAAAAAAATCTCTTATAGCAAATTCATGTGCTTCTGTCTGTACATTCAAGTCGCTTTTCTGACTGAACTTAAACGTAAAGAAGGGTTCGAATGCATGACGTCACATCCGGTAAGATTTAATCGACAGGAAAAATGGCCCGAGTCGAAGCGAAAGGCTTCGGTGAGGAAATGCGATGGAAGAAATGCACATTACATTGTTCTCAGTATCAGTTTTGTGAGATTTTGCCGTCTTAAATTCCGCAAGGGCCTGAGAAATATCCCGAGTGTAATTGTTAATAAGAATTTCCGTGACTAACATCAAATGTTGTAAGATAAAGGTGAAATGCTTTGTAACTTAGGTATATTTATCTATGATGAGGGTTAAATATTTTATATATAAAAAAACAAGATTAAGTAAAAAATATTTACCAGTATTGTAAAAACAAAAAACAAAATAACAAAGTAAAGATAACATTATTAAATTTGATCAATATTGCTATACAAAAGGTCATGGCTTCGAGACCTATCTCAGAGTACATGAGGTTGGTGGATTATTTAACCTTTTTTTATTAATCGAATATTTTTTAGTATAGCGTTGTGAATACAAAATTGATTCGATATAATAATTAGAACAAATTTTCATCTTAATCGAAAGTTTAAAATATTTGTAAGAATATTTCTTTCGGCTGTTTGGCAGAATTGCTTGAACATGATGAAAATGCGCTCACTGGTGGCGAAAAGCAACAAGTGCTTAAATAATTCATTTGTCCTGTAGATTTTGGGTAGCTCAGTAGTTACAGCAGTTGCCCGGATTGGAAAAGACCGTGGGTTCGAGTCCCATCTCAGAGTCCCAGGTAATCGACTGACTGGTGGATTTATAAGCATTTTTCATTAACAAGATTAAATTACTTTATAGGTGTGATCATATTCCGAGACTTCGAAATAGTGACATCTAGTTTAGAATACTTGCTTTATCGTTATCACCACTAGCTTATTAATCTTCACACTGCTGGAAAGCTCTTATCTATTGAATAAATCGAATCAAATAGGGAGAATGGACCGTGACACATCACGTTGGCCCAGCGGATGTTAATGACTGCAGATGCACTCAGAGCAACGGCTTAAAGTGCCTTCCTAAACACGGAAGAGCTTGACGTTACAAAATTTTAATCACCCATCTTAACAGCGGGCTTTGCCTTTAACTTCGCAAAACCACTTCGTCATCGAGCTCCTCAATTTTATTAGGACAATCATCCTTGAATCAAACGGATTTATGATTGGAGGATAAAAGTACTTGATTAGAGTCATGTGGATCGCAATTTCTATTAAAGGATTTGGTTAATAGAAAAAGTAACAGTGTTGGTTATGATTGGCACGTGCGCGGTCAAGGACAGGCGTCGCGTCCTGTGTCTAAAAACTATTACTGAGGGTTGGCTCCTATTTTTATTCAAACACTCATCCGCTTAGTAAAACTTACCATTTTTTGCTGTCGTAAGGGAAATGCACCTTTCGACTCGAACCAGGTCTTCCCTACACGGGTACCTACTCCGAAGAGCAGGTAAATGTGGACGGCCTACCTGGTAAAACTCGCTGCGCTCTACCTCACGTAGATTGTTGGGCCCTGTGTCCTACAAGGAGTAGAGTAGAGAGTAGAGCAGAAAGTAGAGTAGAGTAGATAGTATATTAGAGATTACAGTAGAGAGTTGAGTAGAGAGTAGATAATAGAGCTAGATAACCTTACTCTAAGTGAATTTGTGGTGTTTCAAAAAGATAAATATTTATGAAAAACACCCATTGCAAACACACAGCGCTACAAGTCTTCACACACATATTTCGATTGTTTGACGTTCATAAACTTTATCTAATACAATACTACTTTTTAATTACCACTAAGAACTTAAAAGATAATTAAGGAAGGCCCCTTAATTACGTGTGTAATCTAAATTTTATAATATTCTATTCTACTCCGAAAACGAAATTTCATAACTATTTGAAATGCTAATACGACTCTAGAGAAACGCAATTTACGATATTTAACTGTACTACGAACATTTAACTCTTATATCGAATCGAATATTTAACTATACTACGAACAACTGATGAGATTAAAGCAAGAAGTTGATAGAAAGCGGGTAGAATTAAGCAACAGAAGAGTTGTGGTTTTTCATCATGATAACGCTTGACCTCACATATCTTTTGCCATTCAGAAAAAAATAAGAGTTTAGGTGGGAGGTGTTAATGCATCTGCCGTATAGTCCTAACCTTGCTTGCTCCTTTAGATTTCCACCTACTTCAGTCTCTTTAGAATTTTTTAGGCAGTTTAGACAGTCAACAAAATGTTACCTACATACTATAGCTAAATATAAATAAACTTTATTAGAAAAGGGTTTGAATTGTCATATAAAATGCGAAAAACCTTTTTTTCCGAGCTATTATTATTGGCAGGAAGGTCAAATCACACGACCTATAAACGTATTGAGGTTTCGAGCTCGACAGCGCAGTGATTAGCGAGGTCTGTGATACGGTGGCTTAGCAGCTTTTGCAAGGGCAGACACCGGTTGGGTAAGCATAAATTTTGTTATCTCTCGCTCCTCCATGCTTCGGAAAACATGTTAGCCATTAATCCCTGATGCATCTGCTGTCGTTAACACCCACTAATCTACACTGTGCCTGCGTGGTGGGTCATGGCTCATTTTCTTGGACTTTCTTAGGGCTTGTATCTGGTTATTAATTTTTATCTCATCATTACCAGCACTTTTACGTCCCCACTGCAGGTGCTCAGGCCTTCCTTTTGAATGATTAAAGAGTCCCCCTCCCCTAGTCCTCAACTGTATAAATCATCAATCATATAAAATAAATACAAATAAAGCCGTGACAATACTTTAGTAAAAAAATATTTAAAAAAGTCTTCTTATTTTACTTATTATTTTACTTCTTATTTTCCTTATTTTACTCCAATCGCATTCGGAATTCCGGGAATCGACAGATAAAAAATTTAGTCACGTTCTGACCTAGTTTTGTTTGATCGTGCTAATAAAGCAATATTTTTTTTATATTTTGCGTAATCAATAAATAACGCCGATTCATTGAGTGGAAATGTCGCATGAAATCACCTTTGTACATTTTCTACATAGTTGTGACGAGCCCCTAATCTTCAACTTTAATGCCTATTCTAAGCTATTGTCTAAGACATTTCTTGTCAAATTGAAACAACAAAGAATATGTGTCTATTATTTGACTGACGGACTAAATGGAATTTCCTTATTTTTACCCAGGCATCCCTACATTTTAAAAGAAATTTTTTTTTTGAACTTTAGTATTTATAAAATTACCATAACACCTAGATCCAATCCTCTATCTTTTATCGAAGTTTCAGATCTGAATCGTTGCCCGTTTTAGAAAAATCTGTTGAAAAAGAAAGGAAAAAGATTGGTATGTTACCCATAAACACTTGATTGCTGAGTTATAAAACACACTTTAAAAAATAAAACGCTGTAAGTTACAACAAAGGCAAAGGGATCTTTGTCTACAGTCTAGCCTTCGGTAGGGCACTTTGGGGTAAACGCGAAAGCGGGAAAATTCTGATAATGAAATAAACAAGAAATATGTTTGTTCTATCTAAAAGTCTGATTTATTTGATAATTTTTTCAACGTTTTATTGAAAAATGCCTGATTTGGCGGTAATTCGTCATTATCGGGATTTTCTTGTTTATTGTACTACACCAAAGTAACTATTCAGTAAGCGTTGCATACCCAGTGGACGAATCATTTACCAATATTGTGAAAATCGAATTAATATTTTTTTAACTATGTATTTTTTATAAGCAATGCGCCGAATAGACTTAAATCGGGCCTAATCTGCGGTGACGAACTTCGATTGCGCTCAGCGGTCCTCTAGTGGACTCTTACTTATTTCACTAAAATTTTAAAAGTTTTAATACTACTTTGAAGTTTCGAATAAACCGAAAGATATAGGGACTGCAGAGTAATACAAACTCATGGGAACACGAACGGCGTATAAAGAGGTTAAGTGGTGTGCGAAACAGACCTTATCTTTGTTAATACTGTATTATATACTCTATTAAATTATCCATGCTTCGCTCTTAACTCCATTCTTGTCACTTGCAATTTTTTCTTCTGTTTTTAATCTTAGCTTTCGTTTTATATTGTAAAATTTATAAATATATTTCCTATTTCTTCCTCAACCCGCTGTTTTCTTTGCTGTCCTCAACAGGTTAACATTGTTAGTATAAATTTGATAGTGCTTGTACCTGATCATATCGCTGTGGACTTTTATCACAAACTAGATGACGCTGTGTAATTCGTGCCATCTTTAAACGTTTAAATTCAAACATCTAAAAACCAGAATCAGCAAAACCAGCCTAGCCGTTCTCGAGTTATAGCGAGACGAACGAATAGCAATTGATCTATACATATAAGATAGAGATATCAAGGAATTTGCCGTAAGCACTTGTTACATCCCCACCAACCCGCATTGGGCCAGCGTGGTGGGAGATGGCCCAAAACCCTTCAAAGATTAGTGGAAATCTTTGGGGGAGGCCTATGCCCAGCAGTGGGCGTCTCTCGGCTGAAGTGATTGATGATGATGATGATGACTTGTTACATATGCATTCCCACGTTTAAAATATTTCTGTAATTGACATTTGGAGATCTGGAGGATAATTAATAGTAACTAAAAATAATTAATTTAAATTCTCCACATAGATTATATCACAGCATGAAATGTAACTGAGGGATGAGGTTGCCATTAAAATAAAACAAATTGTATCATGGATCAGTTTTAATTATTCTCTATCGATTAAAACTTGGTTAGAGATAGTTTGAATAAAGTGTCAACCTACATACAAAAAAGAGATCTTTCATTATTTTAAATTATCAATAATATTTAAAATATTTCGAATAATAATTTTATTATATTATAATGAAAATCAACTCGTTAAAGTTACGAATTTCGCGAAATAATAAAGTACTTTTTGTATTAATTTTCAGAAGGTGAATAATTCATTAACATAGGCCATTGACCCTGTTAATTTATTTAGCAATATTCCATTGTTCCCATCTTGAAAGTAACCATATTAATTATGTGTGTAATTAAGTTTATATATAACTCCGGAAATTGGAGTATCCTTACAAAATATTGTATGGATATTCAATTTTTAAAAGACTTCAATAGCGCAGTAAGGTTTAGGCTAGTTTAGTTTCAGAAGTTAAGGAACTTTCGCAAAGGCTGATCGTCGGATGGGTGATTGATATTTTACTATCTTATCAGCATTGTACGGGTACAGTACAGTATCCTGCTCTCACGCAATCGCCGGGATTACGATGAGGTCATAATAGAGCATGGTCGCTCGGTACAGTACGATAAGAAGTTTTTTTAAATGAAGGTTCGAGTCCCATCTCAGAGTGCCAGGGACGAAGTGGATTTTTTAAACATTATACATCAAGAATATTTTTCAGTATAGCATTGTGAAGCAAAATTGATCAAATATAATAAATAAAGATAATTTGCTTGAAATTGAGAGAGCTTGCATTTGCTTGAAAAGAGTAGACAGAATTTTCTTATAATGATCTTCTAGTTTCTTTTTGCCACGTAAATATTTATTCTGTGATGCAATTAATTTGTTATCTATCTATAAATTTATATATGAATGTACGCGCAGTCGCGTATGTATTAAACGCTTACATAATTTGTCTTTATTAATTGATAATCATCTTGTCAAGTGCCAACCCTGATATTATCTATATTGCCTATTCACAGTGCGTGCGACACGCTCCAGGAATTCCATATTGGCGTTCTGTTGTTACGGAATTTCCTTTATTCGGTATAAACAACAAAGGCTGTATGACAGGTATCACGTGTATATACATCGAGTTTGCTACAAATATTACCAAATCACTATATGTTGACATGATTACATCACATTTCCGATATGTTCACGGGATCGAGATTGGCTGCTTTTTTCTTCTTTTTTTATTTTATATAGAGAAGTCAATTGGAAAGTGACTGCAAAGTCGCCCATTCGATGACCTGTCGTTTCAAAAGTTACCTAATAACTTACTTTCCAAAATTAGTTTCTTAATGAGTGTCAACTTTACAAAATTAATATTTCTTCTTTAGTATGTCTCAACTGAATTATGAACGGAATATGCCTCCCTTGGCATTTTCCGTTCATCTCGGTTGTCTTTGTCGTTGTGATTGTGGTCTGAAAATAAAGTAACTTCGAAATTTAAGATATTGAAAAAAATCCTGTTTTTACTATAAAATATTTTCAAGTAGAATTTCGAATGAGGAGCTAAATGGTGTTAGTGTTGTTAGCGGGGTCTGCGGTACTGTTAAGCAACTTTTGCAAAGGTCAGACATAGAATGGATGGTCAAAAAATTACTATCGCGAACTCCTTCGTACATTTGCGGTCGTTAACACCCATCAAACCACACAGGGCCCGCGTGGTGGATCAAGGCCCATTCACCCTATTTGATTTAATTCGGTTCTACCATAAGGTAAATTTGAACCCCAGCAGTGAGAAAGTTATTAAGATTGTTTCGGATTCATCCTATGACGTCTCATCCTATGTATTATTTTTTTCTTACTCATCCTATTTATGTTTCTTACTCAACGCGCAACAATTTAATTCATTTTAAATTCCTTATTCATCCCTTCAGTATTCCTAGCTCATCCTTTTTTTAAATCACCTAAAATGTAAGATTTCTGTGTACGGTCTGAACTAAAATATTATCTTCTTTTTATTTGATTTTATTCTTTTTCAAATTAACAAATCTCCTTTCATTATCGTATTACTTACTTGCTACTATGTATATTGTTTAGTCAAAAACATATAGGTAAAATGTTTAAAAAATAAGTCTAATAAATTTTTCATTGCTATTATTTATTTAGGTTCATAGTAATTAGAAATAATATTAAAGTGCTCTGCGCCCGAAGGGTAGTCAAAATTTGACTTCAATCTATTTCTGAAACGAAAATAGAACGATAAACTCTTCTATCAATTTTCCGAAAAAATATTAATCATTGTTGTGCTATCCATACTTTTTTAGTAATATTTGCTTCTGGGTGAGTAAAGAATACGTTTAGGATCAATTAAGAAAAGTATTTATAGGTTGAGTTACGAATACTACTTTGGGATGAGTAAAGAAATGGGACCAGATATTATAATAATAATAAATAATAATTTATTTGCGTTTGAATAGGGTATACAAAAGAGATGTAAAACAATTATCGCCTATTCAGCCATTAACAATAGCATGCAAAAGAAGATACTATAAGCCCTGATTAATCTACTCCAGGCTATATACATATATATATATATGCTGTCGCGCTGCCCGCCTCAGATCTTATTGTTATATGTTTCTGCTTTATAATTTTTTATTTTATTTGTGATATATTTTTACTTTATCATTACTTTGAGCCCTTTATTTATATTCCACAATCTTTTATGACGATTATTATTTCTAATCTACAACGTTTCTCTGGTTACTTAAGCATTTAAAAAATTGGGATGGTTTCATCTTCGAAAATTATTCTTATAATTATCGAAAAACAATTTTGGCATCATTATCCGTAAATGTTTGAGTAACGTATCCATTTTTCAAGCCGCCGCTATTATTGATCAATCACATTGGTTGATTGATTGGCAGATATTATATTGTATATGAAACAGTAATTTGTAAAGGCACTCGAATATGAAACCTATACTAATATTGTGAGGAGATAAACTTTACGATAGAATGGAATAAAATACAACCTCTAAAGCTAGAAAAGAACCGGTAAATAAAAAGGTTATATTTTCTATGTCGCTACATTCTTGATAGAGTGGTCGTGGTCGTCATATCAGTGTTAGTGGCACATCGAACAATCCTTCACAATTCCTACCGCACTGCTGCCTAACTTGTGCATTCGTGGAGTGGACCGTTAAGTGCAGATCTTATTTGGTCGGTCCAGCGCAAGGAAAACCTGCCGTGCGTCCTCCTGCCTTCTACTCTGGCCTGCACCACAGGACGCTCCATAGATGTATCCCCTCGCCAAAGAAAGCGAGAAAAGAGAAAGAAAGACTAAATGTTAGTTCTGAATTGAGTCCACGATATGCCAAGTATCCTCATCCTGCACCACATTTCCAGCATCTATCTTCTTCTCGCTCTCTCTTTTTGTCCAAATTTCAGCACCGTAAAGAAACATGGGAACCAATAACGCCCGAACGAGCCCATTTTTTATGGCTTTCGTGATATTCCTGTTTCTCCATATTTTCTTAATCTATGGCTAACTTCGAAATAGCCATACGCCACTTGATTTCTTCGGACACCCACCATTGTTTGTTATGAATGTTTTTTTGGCTATTTCTGGCGAATTGTTACTAGGGCTATTAACAATCATAATCTTCGTCTTGCAGTGAATTATTGTTTGCAAAGAGGATGGTGTCATCTGGATATCGCAAGTTGGAAATTTGACGTCCTTCAATTGAGCCCATCCGACCAGTCTTCAAGAGTTACTCTCATTGTGAGTTCTGTATCGATGTTAAATAGAATATGATGCATTCCTGACGAACTCCCGCCATTGGATGGAACTGACCAGACAGCACATCGTCTGTTCTTACTGAAGCTGTTCCATCCTCGTAAAATATTCTAAGCAGGTGAACCAGGCGTTTAGGCGTTCCCATAGCCAGGAGAGTATTCCATAATTCATGCCATTTCACGGAGTCAAACGCCTTTGTAAAATCGATAAATCAAATGTATATAGACTTGTTAAACACCCTGGTCTTCTCAATGTTTTGACGCACGCTAAAACGATATAAAAAAACTTAAAAATGCCAAACGTGTAAAAAAGCTGGTTCTTAGTTGTAACTCACCGCACGGGCTCAGCAATTGTTCAAAAACTGCAGATGCAGTCGAGACCGACGGCTTAACGTGTTTTTCCGAAGAACGGAGGAGCTCTATATGGTATTTTTTTTTGCAAAAATTACTTAAGCTCCTCGTCTTCTTAAAGCACGATAGATTCTCTAATTTTTAAGTGTATCTTACTTTTTAGCAATAAGGCCGCTAATTGTACTATCTTATAGTATCATGGTGTAAACAATTAAGAGTATTTCATTTATTCATTCAATCACAAAGTGGTGCGCGGCGCCGCCAGTGGTATCTATCAAGAAACGAGGATATCCAAGTTGAGCAAACAGAGTCAGCGAAGCGAGTGTGCTGAGGCAGCGGTCGGCAAACGCCATGTAGGAGTAATTATCTTGAAAAATATATAAGAATACTAAAAGATTCTGACTGTGTACTTTTGCGAAATGATGGTTCTACGTTTTATAACCTTAATGATGATACTGATTTTCGAAAATGTGTTTTTAATGTATGCAACGTTTGCTGTGTAAAGAAAAACGGTGACTTTCGGCTGGTGTGGTGGTAGTCAAAAAATGCCCTTTTGACTTTCTTATTGTGTGTGGCAGGTCTTTTCGACCTGCCCTCTATGGGTAGTATTAAACCCCTAGTCAAGGCATATTATGTATAAATGCTCGTAAAAATGCGTAGGAAACAGGACACTAAAGAGAGAGAGAGATACCTATTTTTTCTGTGCGCACGTTGGTTTGACAGCATTTCGGGCTGATTCTGGGTCCACAGTGAACGTGATAATGATAAAAGATGAATGGTATTATGTATAAAAAATCTTTAATATTAAAATAGAATACAACAACTTGAATGGTTTCATTTTATAAACTATTTGTATATATATATGTAACTTTCTTTACAAAGAGATCTCGAGTATTATGGTGTAATTGAAATTGAATACCTGCAGATTTAGCTCTTGAATGAATGAATTGCTAGCTTGAATAATTCTCGTTAAAAGGAGTATTGTCTAAGCGATAAATATCGGGCTTTTATTGTTATTGCTTATTGAATGACTATCTGTAACCCTCGGCTACGCCAATGTGGTCTGAGTGCACACTGGCCAGCTATACTGAAGTATTAAGCTATTAATTAAAAATCTACCAATAATCATCCTTTATATCATCATTATTAGCTTATCAGCGTCCTCACTGCTGGGAAATAGGCTTGCCCGGTGCTTGGAACCAAATAAGAAAAATCTACCAGTGTTTCTGTAGATAATGCGCATGTCTTTATAGAATAGTCCGGTTGCTTTTCTTTCTATTTTAGTACTCAGTAGAATTGACACGCCTTGCAAAAAATGAAAACAAAGGTTTTCTTTGAAATATAGCGATAATAAATCCTTATATTTATGTTATTTTGCTTAGATATTTGACGACTGTGCTTATTATGGACTTTCACATAAAGTCTTATGCTTTGCTTGTGCAATATTCTACGCCTGGAAGCCTACTCTAATTCACCGAAAATCGAAATATCGTTCGAAATTTCGGACGTTTCCTACCACAATTACGTTCGTTCCGAACATTCAACGAACGAAAATGTTTGATAAAATGTTTGACATATTTATTTTCTAAACCTACTCTATTTCACGAAATGACGAAACGAACATTTGAGTTTGACATCTAATTGTTCGGAATTCTTACCTCAAATTGACGAAGTAAAAAATGTTACCTTTTCATTTTCGTTAGCAATTTTTTATTTTCGAAATGGGGTCTATATTACTGTTAATCGAGTCCGCTCTCAGTGAAGAACGATTAGACCGTAGCGGAATAGTCAGCGGCTTCAAAATAGAATATTTCTTAAAATATTCTCGACACTGAGTTTGTAAGTAATTACAGACTCAGTTGTGAATTATTTCAAGAACTATGCCAGGAGATCATACCTTTACTGCGTCCACAGGCAAGATCTCATGCCATCGAGTCCACAATTAAAGTTGGTAGATATTTTATCGTAGTTCTTGTTAAAAAAAATTGCATGCCTACTATTATGCATTTCATATTTTTTTGATTCTTACAGCGTTGAATTTTTATGCCCGAGGTAGTTACCAAGGATTCGTATCTCAAAACATGGATGGGCCTATGGCCCAACAAACAGTTTCACGGTGTTAGGAGGTTAGGACTGTCCTCAATTCACCAGATAGGTATTATAAGAAAATATATTATTCCCTCAAAACCAAAATGAAAGGAATCTTGAGTACCTAAGAGTTTATTGTTTATTTTGGCTTTATGTATGAATTGTGAATAAATACCTATAGAATTATATTTCAAGTTACGGTAAAAAACGGAATTTGACATTATAAGAAATCCAATAACGCCATTCACTCCAATCGATCACGAAAATTGTCTTTGGGATCGAACATTCGTTGGTGTATACGAAAAAGATAAAGAGTGCGAAATTTCGTTTTAATTTCGTTCGTAAACGAAATTTCGTTTTCGAGAAAGCGAGTAGGCCTCCTGATCCTAATAGGAACTTGATGGTCTGCTCTGCTTGTTTTTGCTTTCTCAAATCAGCATTTTTAGATGTTTTAGTGCGTGATGCCAAATAAAATTTTGCAAATGGATATTTTTCTATCTCTTCAATTTGTAAGTATCGAACGAATTTTTGTCCACTCAGCATTTTTTTTTGCTTTATTTATTTTAACTCTGATATTTTGAATTTTAGTTGCTATTTTAAATAAAACTGTTTCGTACTATCAATACTTCATTTCAAGTTAAGTTCAACCCATATATTATTTTGTCGTCTGATGAATAATTCTCTATTAAAATATATTATTGAATAATAGGTATAAATACTACTGCCGTAAGGTTTGAGTTTCTAAAAACAACCGTTTTGTCAACCGTTGAGGAGACGTTTGATTCTAACGAAAATTGGCACTTTGTAGCTTAATAAGTTACGAACAGTTTACTAAATTGAGAAACAGGTTTCCCATACCACTAATATTTTTGAAATACCTATCCAATGATACCCCACGCGTCAGTGAAATTTTCAAAGAAATGAAGCGACTAAAATGTTTTATTACAATTATTCGGTTGGATGTTTATTTATTTTTTTTATGACGAAATATCGTTTTTTAAAGCTACCATATGTTTCAGTGAGGTAAGTAGTTAATTACTTGTATTCCCATATAAGCAGTTTTAGGGAAAGTATATTGACAGAAATACATATGCCAGCGTTGATGACTTTTAATCAACACTACCTTACTTACAAATAACAATGAAAAAGTGCAAGGTTGTGTATTGTCAAAATTGGCTCAGTGTAATTGGTGTGTCCCATTGGATCTATGGATCCGGATCACTAAACAAGCTAATCGTTAGAAACATAGAACAAAAAAAATTATAAAAAGAACAAAATGGATGTTAAATTAGTTGGCAATAATAATAATTATTGTTTGTTTTTCTAGAATTAATCCCTTCTGGGAAGAAAACATATTCCATAAAAATTTTATATGAACTCGAAAAAGTAGTTTCAGTTACCTACCTCACGTGTATTAAATGATAGTCGTGTTATATTCCAGATCGTGAAAATATCTATAAAAATAACACTTATTTTTATATTTTTGTATAGAAAAGTAATGTCAAGGCATTTTTTAAAAAGGGAAATATATTTTTAATAGCTAATTTAAATATGTATGTCTTAATAGTCTAAGAGATTGTGACAAAAATATGCAAGAGCTTTCTAAAGCTTGATATTTTACTATGTTCAATGGTATACATCACTGAGTACCCATCGTGGAAATCAGGCGCTGAAACACCTGGTGGCGATGGGGCAAAGAAAAGTACAAAAAATCTTATTAACAAACATAATAGGTGCCTTTACATAGATTAAAATTAGCGAAAAACTTATTCTTAATATAAAAATAGCAGGCTTAACTGTTCAGATTGCACAACCGTGATACGCGACGACTCAGCAGATCTCAGAAGTTGGTGTGAAAAACTCAGAAAGCTCCGAAAAAGATTTTCATGGATTTTGAAAGGTTTTACTAAGTAAATCATTAGTAGTGAAGTATAAAAATACTAAGTCAGTCATATAATGGAACAAACATAGACTCCTAGTAATTGTCAGCAAGCAAAATTGGTTTCATATCGACCTCCGCTTAGGGCACTGAGTGGTGTATACCCTTATCACTTTAATATACTGAAATATCAAGCTTTCGAAAGCTTTTTTTTGTCACGAGCTCCCCGTCTATAACATGATATTTTTTTTGTTAAGTCTCATTTTTGACACCCACATGTGTACCATAATTAGACATATTTAAAACGTTTCCCAATAAAATGTTTTTATGATCAAAGATTTCTTTCTTCCAGTTAAAAAACTAGGTTCAAAAAGAAAAATATATCGAAACTAACTTCGAAAATACATAGATATTAATAGTCAAAAAAAGGTTTATTGTTCATGATTCTTGGAACAGCTATGGTGTTGTTCTATTTTTGATTTATTCGCTAAATGTCGTCTCTTTTATTTTACCATATTCACTTTTTTATGCCTTCTATCAAGTGTAGTAAGCCACTGCACGCGTAGCATGACGAACGCGAGAACGTTTTGTTTACACTCAAATGTCACTTTTCTCGGGTGCGCCCATACGATATCTCACTCTCAACCCGAGAAACTGACAAATGAGTGTAGACAAAGTGTTTCTCGAGTCTGTCATGCTACGCGTGCTGGTAAGCGAACATTTTAGGGTTGCACCTAGGTTTTAGGCTTTGCTAGCAGGCTTTATCTCATGAACCGTGATAGTTAGACAGTTGAAATTTTCACAAACCCTGTATTCTCATGTATATCTTCAGGCTGTATCCCTTACAAGGTAGGCAGAGAGGACCGAATTTTATGTGTTTCTATAAGAACAAATGCAGACAAAGAGAATAAAATAAATATTTAAGAGGCTCATATACAACAATGGCTATTTTATTACGTTTTTTATTGATTATAAGTCTGACTCGCACTTGACCGGTTTTTATTATTTTTGTAGTGTGAAACGGTAGAATTTTAATATTTTTATGTTGGCGGCGTTACATGCAGCCGTATTTTTTAATGTTTCGTCTAGCGTTGGTTTTCTATAAATATTTACAGACATTTTAATACAAGAAATTGGTTATTAACGCCTACTTTGAATCTAATTAAGGAGAAAATTTAGGTAGAATATTATGTCGACATGAAAACGCTAACGTTTTCTCTTTTCTAAAGTACCATACTTATTCTCTATTATTAGTACACGTTGTGTTTTTTTGTTATACGACTTCACTTCGTGTTGAGTTCAACTAGTAACAATTAGCTTGGTATATATACCAGTCATCATCATTATTAGTCCATTAATGTTACCAAGTGTGAGCCCACGATCGCAGGATCAAATGAGGGGGGGGGGGATGGGTCATGACACACCACGTGGTCCTAGAACGGATTGGTGGGTGTTAACGACTGCAGATGCAACCGGGACCAACGGCTTAACGTGCCTTCCAAAACACGGAGGAGCTCGAGATAATAAGCTTTTGGAGACCCCTCCCATGCGAAAATTGGCCGATGCGAAAGTTGCTCAACTACCATACCGCAGACCGAGTGCGCTAATCACTGCGCGCAAGCTTACCGAATTTGTAAGAGTATATATGTGAATTTATAATGAAACTTTGTAAGCGCGATGCATGTCTTTCACGGTCTTCTGAGAACCATCTTGCGATGATGTGCAGTAACTTATTGTCTATCTAGACATTAATTACCATTCTAGTTAACAACACTCCTAATTCATTCACTCTAACTGCCATCCAACTTTGGAACGCACTGCCATTGAAATGCTCCAAACTTTGCATTCCAAGCTCTCACAACTATTTTATCTTGCAATCTCTAATTTTAATCTGTTATTAAACGGTATTGATGTATTTTATCTATATTAATATGATAAAGAGGATAAATATTAAATCTTCCGTCTTTTGTTTGCATTGCATTAAATAGTCTACCCATGAAACTAAAAAAAATACTGGGATGATTTTAAAAATTCTTTCACCGTCAGAGCGAGAGCCCGTGATAAAAATGTGCAAGAGTTTTCTAAAACATGCTATTGCAGTATTTTGAAACACTAATATCATTACTCAGTACCAAGTGCGGATATCAGACGCTAGAACACCTGAAAGCGACGGCGTAAAACGAACTTCTATCGATGTTTATGAATTAACTACTAATAATTTAGTAATTAATTAACTTTCAACCATTACGAAACTCTTTTTCGTAGCTCATTTTCACACCAACTTCTGTGATCTCCTGAGTCGCCGCGTTTAACGATTTTTTAATCTGAGCAGTTAAGTCTACTTTTTTATATAAGGTATAAGTTATTCGCTTATTTTAAACTACAACAAATCATCTTTAAATACGTGCTACGATTTTCTGTTGTTTTTTTTTATGTGTCTAAGCACCTGAACTCTGCATTGGGCATATTTATAATTATGCATTGTTGGCTGTTACTACATATAAGTATCTTAAAAAAATACCTCTATGGCATCATTTCAGAAATTGTTCTATAAATACATTGAATATTATGATGGGTTAGATTTAGCTGAGAGAGTCACTCCCTCTTCGAGTCGGATCAAAAGATTGTCGACGTTGGTCATAATATTTTGCAGATTATAGCCTTTTTTTATTTGATGTTCTTTATTATTATTTATTCATCGTTGATGTAATAATTTGTCGTGAATTTCAGTAGTAGATTCAATTTAATTGAATGAAATATAGATCAAAAAAGCAGCCCTTGTTAACTAGACGTTCTTCTCAGTAGAAAGGCTTGGCGACGTAGATTTGTGAACTAATGGCCATAGCTTTGTAACAGCTAGACTGAATCAATGGTATTGAATTTGAAATAGTTGGTTTATAATTGTATAATAACAATTTATTTATAAATTACATTGTTTCATTTATGTTTTTTTTCAATATGGTCAAGTTTATTTTGCTACTACTTAAGATACAAAGTTTTAGCGTCGGAAAATATGTATCGATCAATTATGTATAATTAGCTGTTTTCCCACGACTTTGTAAAACTTGGATTGAACTAATAATTGAATAAAATATTATTGAGAGTTCAACCTGTTTCAAACTGTTTATTCGTTACCAGGCACTATATAGAAGGAAGTATACAACCCAAAGACTAAAATTAACATAGATACATATTATATATGATATTATATGATTTAGTATATATTATATAATATAGTATATAGTATATGATATTATAAATTTAAATACTCTTTCCAATAGTAAATTATACCCTATGTCACCTTCATATGACGCAAATTCCCGAAGTTGAAAGAATTTTTAAAATCAGTCCAGCCTGGATAGTCTTGTAACGTAGCACTTTAGAGGGGCCCTGTTTCAATATTACGGTGGGCCAACTGAAGGATAATAATTTTGCTTACACACGTTAGGGGCCCCGTATCATTGAAATGGCTGATACGGCGTTAGATACCTTCCTGGCCCGGTTTTTCGAAGCCTATTCAATGTAAATAAACAAACAATCAAATATTTCCTATTTTATATTAGTATAAGTATATAAAGAATATTCCATTCATATTTATAAATATCAGGTAGACAACAGAAAACGACGGCAAAGTCAACAGCATGTTATACAAAATTAAAATATTTCTCCAGTTGATTTTAACCCTTAATATGCAACCGTGCCGTGACCTGACATGCAACCGTGTGTACTACAATACTCAGCCTCAAGACAATAAAGTTTATTTTCTACGTTGACCCTACCCGATATTGAACCCTGAACTTCAGAGATGGCATCATATTGAAACTAGCGAGCCTATCGGCTACGGATTCTTTTTACTACGACGAAGATTATAGTGGAGTCCGATCTTTACCTACCTTTTGGAAGGGACCAACAATAGACAGGACAGGTATTTTTAATATCACACAATAATATTATATGAGACAGCGTAACTTATTGTCCATATTATATGTCAAATAAATATAACATTTGAGTGACACTCACAATATAAAAACTGAATACTTGTGTTATATTGGGAGAGAGATAATTATGTGTAAAAGAATATTGATGAGTATTGTAATGAATATGATTGAATAAGTAAAAATACATTTATTAAAATAGTTATATTAATTCATTAGATGGGAGACCCAAAATTTACTATTGTTATTGTGTATTTGATTTTAAAATGAAAAAAATACATTTCGAATTGCATTTACAAAATACAAAATTAAGTACTTACTTAAAACCTAGGCATCTAGGTTGGGTCGTTAACTGCAGCAAATCATTCGATTTCATAGATTACCGTTTTTTGTCTCTTATTTACTTAAATAATTAGCAGCCAATATCAGTTTTACTATAAAACTAAGATTAGTAAAAACATTAAATTAAACATTGGTTTCATAGTGAAATGGTATAGGCCTCTTCGGAGGCCTGAGGTGGTAGTAGTTCTAGATTGCCAAATTTTGTCTACCAGATAAGAAAAATATATAATACTAGCTTTTGCCTGTGACTTCGTCCGCGTGGTAAAGTTACTTTAAGGCAGGATTTCTAACAAATACTTATTTATTCCTTCTATTAGGTACTGATAGGTTCAACCGAATACATTCACATCATCCATCATCCCTTATTTTATCCCCGTGGGGGTGGAATTTATCAAAATCCTATTTAAGCGGAAGTATTCATCATAGTAGCTCCAATCTTTAATTTCAGATCATCATCATCATCATCATCATCAGCCCATATTCGTCCACTGCTGGACATAGGCCTCCCCCCACAGGCGCGGTGGAGTGATAATTTGCGCAAGATGGCTGGCAGGAGCTGGATGCGAACAGCCGAAAATAGAAGTAGATGGCGTGCAATTTCAGATCAATCAGTCGAAAATCTAAGAAGATTTGTACAAACTTATTTTATCCTCTTAAGGGTGAAATTTATCAAAATCCTTTCTTAGGGGATGCCTACTTCAGTCTCAGCCCGATCGCTTTAAAATTGACAAAGTTTAATACAAACTTTCATGCTGTGCGTTGATAGATTACTATGTCAGTCAGTCACCTTTGAGTTATATATATTTACATTGCGTTTACATCCTCCCCTCCCCAGAGCATACATTTTGACTTTATTCTTTTGTTATGATTTTGGCGGATAGCTGCAGCCCATTTGGAGGCCCCCAGGAACCGGAGGCACGAGGTGGACCGCCCTCTCCTCCCTAGTCCGCCACTTCAATAATTCAAACCAAAAAGTTTTTATTTAACACACATACACAATTCACGTTTTGCAGTATATGGTCGAGGTTGCTTAATTGTAATTTTGGTTTTATGTAATTAAGTAATGAAAATCCGTAATTGGCATTTAGATATGTTAAAATTGTTTTATTATTATTTAGAAAAGAACTTACTATGGATTTTTTCTTGCAATAATAAATAAGTAAGCAAGTAAATAAATAAACATTTATATGTAGCAAAACAGCGGCATAACATGTTTGATAGTATTTTGCATTTTCTTGCTTTTTAAATGACGTTATGTTGCCCATTTTGAATTTGAGCTACACCAATATCCCAATCTCCAAGTAATAACTCGACAATTGTTAAAGTAATGATTCGTGATTGGACGAGAGCTTCTCACATGTATTTCCGCATATTCGATTTGAATCATGATTACATAATATACCTAGTTTTTCATGTTCTGTGTAATATACACTAAAATGCAGCAAAGAAAAAACGCAGAATAAAAATAATAATTATGTAATCGTTTAAAGTTACAGGCCCAGCCTTCAAATTCAATATAATTTATTCAGTCTAGGTTGTTACTCAAATTTACGGTGGGAGACCTTGTACTGAGAAGACCCGGCAAGAAACTCGGCAAGGACTACTTTTTTCTCCCTGTTTTATTTCTTACATAGAAGTCTTATTGGAAAGTGACTTTTTCACTGGCATAAATGCCTCCGAAAAAGGTGAATTCATATGTTTTACCTTAATTAGGTAATTTAAATATATTTATATATAAAATAAAATAAATTTATAGATGTTTGAAAATTACTCACAGAGTAAAATTACGACTGTTTATCTCGTTTTCATAAGTCCCACAAAATAACTAAAGTTACAATTTCAAACACCGAAACCTTTTAAATAAATTCTACCCACATCCACGCTCACGCCAAGGATTCACGGCAGAGCAAAGTGTCCGAGGGGGCGCATTCGTATTAAATGGTTTTATTTACTGAAGTATCTTATTCTTCCCACAATGGAGATGAGGCTTACTCTATATTTAGATTATTTATATAAAACCAATATGATGAAGTTTCTCATTTTTAATCGGCCATTTGGCAATTATAACTATATATCTTGGAAATGGTAATTTATATATAAACAGTAACTATGTATTATTATTTGTTAATATAATTGTAATTGTATATTTCATTTAAAAAAAAATTACTTGCGATTTATAATATGTTGATTGCAAGAACAGAAACGAGTTTTTGAAATTTTTAAAATGGATCCTGTAGTCTCGGAGCTAACAAACATATTATCTTGCCTCTTTATCATATTATTAAACATTTCAATATGCTTATAATATAAGTAATAGCTATAATATTCTCGTAATTCCGCACGCGTAAATAAAGGTTATAAAGGCTATAATTTAGGTTGTTCCATATTCATCCTATGACGTCTCATCCTATGCATTATTTTTTCTTTACTCATCCTATTTTTATTCTTCACTCAACCCACAACAATCCTATTAATATTATAAAGGCGAAAGTTTGTAAGTATGGATGTATGGATGTTTGTTACTCTTTCACGAAAAAACTACTGGACGGATTTGGATAAAACTTTACAGCAATATAGGTTATACATCAGAATAACACATAGGGTACTTTTTACTGGGAAAACTTCTCACTCCCACGGGATACCGACTTCCACGCGGACGAAGTCGCGGGCGTCCACTAGTTTATATTAATTTTGACTTCCTTACTCATCCCATCAGTGTTCTTAGCTCATTCTAATTTCAAATCACTTAAAAAATGTAAGATTTTTGTGTACGGTCTGAATAAAAGTATAAATTGTGTTTATAATTTAAAAAATATACCATATTTTTTATCATATTACTTCATAAAAATTTATTTCCTATTATGTTGTTTTTGAAAAAGAAGATAACGTAACGTTGTATACCTTGTCTTCTTTTTCAATCAGTCGGTTTTGTAAGTGATTTTTTAAAGTAGTTTCGCAGCCTATTCGATACAAATAAACAAACAATCAATTATTTTATCTTTATAATATTAGTATTATTAATATTACTCGTACAAATTAACATGACCCCTCAGAGCCTATTATTCTATTTGTCCTCGAACGAAAATTCAGAATATTTCGCATCGTTTTTATAATTTTATTGAGATCACATCAGTGAATATTGACTGTGCATTGGAAGCAGTATCAGATCCTACCTTCGTTGTATTTGTATCATAAATTACTGAAAAATGCGTTTCCTTGGTATTAGCGTTTCGAAAACAGACGAAATTTCGTTTTCGGAGAAATAGAGTAGGCCTACTAGAGTAGTAGTACTCATACGAACTAACATGACACCTGAAGGCTATAAGTTATTACTATAAATGTTTAAAAGTTGTTGTTTTATACGGGCAAATAGAAGTTTTAGGTACATATATATATAGTTGGGTGGTATGAAGGGATTTAAGGTAAGCTACTTTCATTTGACCCTTTTCAGATTTTTATTTTTATTGGATGAAACGAAGGGATTTGGGTATAATGCCATTATTTCATATAGACCCTTTGAATTGTCAAATCTAATCTTGTATCGGAATATTAGAAAGTAACAAATGGACATATAAGATTTGTCCACAAGGCGGTTCTCTCTGTTGTGAACAGTTCTGCGATTAACTCATAGCTAAAGTCATAGCGATAGCTACAAGCTGTGCTTTAATATAGCTGTGGGGACATTGATAGACTAATGGCGTAAGAATTCAAGGGAAAACAGTTAATTTTTTTTGTCAATTTTGTCTTGAGAATAATCATCATCATCATCAGCTCTTTTACGTCCCCACTGCAGGGGCTCTGGCCTTCCTTGTGGATGGTTAAGGAGGATGGGCCATGACCCTCCACGCTGGCCCAGTGCGGATTGGAGTGTTTTAACGGCTGCAAATGCAGCCGGGACCAACGGCTTAACGTGCCTTCCGAAGCACGGAGTAGCTTGAGATAATAATTTTTTGGTCACCTATCTCGTGACTGACCCTTGCGAAAGTTACTTAACGACAGCGATCGCGGGCCGCGGCGCTTATCCACTACGCCACCGAGCTACTATACTCACTACGCTGAGAGTAATACTTAATCTTTACTATGCATTCTCTTGAAAATCAGCCTCAAATTCGATGTCGAGTACAGCGTTTTCACGGCACAGAACATGTTATTGATTGAACCTATAATATGCGCTGAGAGCCCTGCCCTCGTCGAAGAGTTCGAAGCTATTTTTGTTTAAAGAACAATACATCAGCAATTTGCGCGTTTTTGAGTATGTTGCTAAAGAAATATCAAATACCATCTTTCTTATAGGAAAAATAGTCCTCCCACCAATTATTTTAAGTAATAAATGGATGGCGTTTTACTTGTTGTTGAATTATTACTAATAATAATATTTTAAATTGTTTGTTTGCATTGACTAATCCGATTTCAAAAATTATTTCACCTACAAGAAACTACGAGTACATTATACGCGGGTGACATAGGCTATAAATCACGCGAGCGAAGTCACGGAAAAACTGCTAGTTAATATACTAATAAATAATCTTCAGCTGGTACGCTGGTTGAAGGAATTAATTATCACCTCTAATAGCCTAAGAGGCGTGACAAAAAAGTGCAAAAGCTTTGTGTGTGATATCTCACATGTCAAGTCTCCTTTTTTATATTAAGATTAAGTTAACTATAACAAAGCACCTAATGTGTATCGATTGTTTCTACATTACATTGCACCTCCGCCACCAGGTGTTCCAACACCAGATCTCCGTGCTAAGCGATGTATACCATTAGTACTAGCATATAGAAAGATCAAACTTTCGAAAGCTCTTGTACATTTTTGTATTGAGCACGAGAGAGGCTCAAATAATTAGGTACTCAAATTCTCAAATTTTTATTGCAAACTAGTGTTACATAAATGTTAGAAAATAGTATTATTAGAATCAAACAATGGTCCCTGTCGCGCACAGCAACATTTTAGAGAGAGGAAGACTTCATATAAGTATAATAAAATAAAAGAACAAGGAAAATAAGTGATCTGGTAACTTAGTATTCATAATACTACAACATCAAAGACAAAATGGTAAGTTTCATAATAATTATTAGCAGTACATTAGTATAATAAACAGTATCGGTGGCGTAGTGGATAAGCGCCGTGGCCCGCATTCGTTGTCGTTAAGCAACTTTCGCAAGGGTCGGTCACGGGATGGGTGACCAAAAGATTTTAAATAAGTCAATTGGCCCCCTGAATATTTATATCTAATCTGTAAAATGAGGTAAATAATATCTTGTAATAATATTGTGGAATAAAAAAAAATTGTATTGGAATTTATAGCAATCGTTCATTGCTATGTCACAATATTGATATTTCTATAAAAGGTAATTCATCAATTTATAAAAGAAATTTGACGTGAATAGCACTTTGTGTTTATTAATAGCACTTTGTGGCGTTGATTTGGTATAATATTATTTAATAAAAACGTAGAAAGTTTGATATTTGATTGATTTATTTTGAATTTGAATAAGCTTTGTTTAAATATGGTTCGATACCCGGTCATTGAAGAAATTTATCTTTTCTATTATTATCTGGATAGTTGTGATGGAATCTGTAACACAAGATAAATGTTCGTTTAAGGAACAAACATTTAAACAAAATTGTGAAACAACTTTATCTGGCAGTTTCCATTGCTAGTCAATACCTGCTCTATATGTGGTGTAGATTTTTGAGTGTTGACAGTAAATAATCAGAAACATTGTTCAATAATATGCGCTTGCGTCGTACCCGTGATTTATTAGACCATCTACAACTATTTAAAGTATTTCGAACTGGTATCACTGATTTAAGAAAAAAAAAATACAACCATTCGATTCGATAAAAAGCTTGTCCTATATGTTTTATGCTGTTGTGGAAAGCAATACTTTTGAATTTTTTGTTAAACAGCTTCTTTTATTATATAAGTGATAAGTTTCTTAATTGATGTGTTCCAAGAAAACGTTAATAAATCCTCAGAGTTGTGTATTCAGGTAGACTATAGAAAATTGGCTAAGACATATCCGTCTTGGCTGACGTTCTTTACTTATTAAATTCGGAAAACCCCAATCAGAGGTACAATTACGGACGCCTACAAATTCTTCCTGACATCAAGAGCTTCAGAGTACGTGAGAAGGGTTCCCCTTGCGTCTGTTATTCTATCTCATTTACGCCCACAAGCGTGGATATATCTGTCTCTCACTGAAAACACCCACTCGTTTAGATACACCTAGTGCCTACAGCCCCTGATATCAGCCCACATTTCAGTCTTACCCTCGCGGCTGGAGAAAGCGGTCGCTCTCGACACAACTCGAGAAAAATTAAAAAAAAACCGACAATAATACTTCATCTCGCTTACAGCCAGCACGTACCGAAAAGCGCGCGGCTGCCATGACTTTTTGACGTTTACAGAAACAAGAAAATATTTATTAAAACAAGCGTAGGCGAAGGAGAATAATTCGTTCTTCCTATTTATTGATGACAATAATAATCGAACGCCATTGGTGTTAGACTGATATTATAAAATAGCATTTAAAGTAACGTTTTTTGGGTTGTTTTTTGTGTAATCCGAAGGTGGTCCGAAGCGAACAACAGGTCAACAGGTGAGCGATTACTCTTTGTTTTACTGACGTGATTTTTATTTTCAATTTTAGCGAGGTTGTAGGCTTCGAAGTTATTTTTCAATGTAATAAAAGGTCGTGTGTAAATTTTGTTGAATAAAATATGTTCACTTGTATTTTATGATCTCTGCGAAATTATGTTTAATATGAATATGAAATGGTATTTTAGTTTTGAATTGTTGTTTAAATCACCCTATTAAAAATGGTACTTTAACATCGAGATAAAGTGCTTGTATTAATAAAATAGAAGGAATTTTAGCAACAAGAAAGAGTTTGGTTTCCCAGAGAAAAAGAATGTTGGAAGACTAAAAAAGCCTTCATTATCCATATTTTACCTAAATAATGACACTTCAATGACGTTAAAATAATCGCATAATTCTCACTGCGATATTGATCTAACGCTAAATATTAGATATTAGTGAATAATAGCGTTGATGAATTAATGACGATAGATTTTTTTAATGTTTTTTTTTCTCTTTACTTGGGCAAATGAACAGTTGCAAAGTTTTTATTTATTCATTACTAGCTGTATATTATTTTAATTACATTGACATTAGCCGTTTACCACATATTTATCTATAACATACAATTCAAGAGTGGATGTGATTCTATGGGAATAATATAAGCTCCATATAAGAAGAAACAAATGATAAAATAAATAATTGTTGGCAAAAATCGTAAGTTGCAATCGCAAGGATAGATAGATATTTTGTGGTATAGAGGAAACTGGTGGTAGTTTACGTAGTCATGGGTAAATAAACGAATAATAACTTAATAATAACCTACTGCCTACCTACTACGGCTACCGTGAGTGCAGTGTGTCGCCACCTTTACGTACATTAAAATCAAGTAGAGGGTACATCTGAAAATTTGTTAAAAACATTATTACCGGATTACCCTCAACTTAAATCAGAAGACGATACTCGCCAGTTCTCTAGTCTCCTCGTGACCACGGCTCCTGAAACGTAGCCGAAATGTCGAGGTAAATAAAAAGTTATCAAAATAATGCACGAATAATACACCCCGAACAGATTCATTTATTAAATAAAGTTTGTATTCTTTCATATTTGTTTAACCCTATAATATACACCGCCGTGTCAACCGACTTCTCAAAAGTTTTTGATAAAATCAATCATTGTACATTTTAAAATAATACATTCAGACAACTCGGTTTAATTAATCGTTTAGGGAAGCCAATTAAAAACCCAATTACTCTTAAGATATTATACAATGCCTATGTTCGGAGCGTCTTAGAATTTTGTTCAGTGGCCTGGAGTCCACAATACATTGTTCATATAGTCCGCATCCAAATAAATCAAATTAAGTTCCTTAAAACATTAGACTATTTCACTGGTACTATGTTTAAGAACTACAAAAGAAGTGCCTCTCGGTATAATACAGATTCCTTACAAGTCAGACGCAATATTTTAGATGCATTGTTCTTGTATAAAATTATTAATAATAGGATTGATTACATCCCTTTGTTAGGTAAAATTGGATTTAACGTTACCGCGTCTCCTCACGTTCCAGAAGTACCTTTTACATTCCACTTTCAAATACTAACTACTTACACAAAAACATCATATGTAAGGCGCTCTCTTGATGACTATAACAAGAAAGTTGTATACTTATATTGACATCTTTTCTACTAATTTATAAACTTATAAGCGTATGGTGTGTGAACGGTTAGTCGATTAATATATAAATTGTTAGATTTATATGGAGATATTGTTATTGTATCATTGATGGATCGATTGACGTCATAGTCTCTATTATTATATAGGTGATATTTTATTTGTATTGTAATCTTTTTAAGCACTTAGCAACCATAAGATAGTAATTAAAGGTGATATGGGTCAATTTGTATAATTATTAATTGCATAATTTTGTTAAAGACTATTTTTATCTGAATAAATAAATAAAAATATGTTAAGCGTATACGTTTACATTTATAGTACCTATTTTTTTAAACATGAATGAAACCTAGCTAGCTAAATCGATGTATCGCCCCCCATACCAAATTTCATGAAAATCGTTGGAGTCGTTTCCGAGATTAGACTATATATATCTACTGTATAGTAGGGGAAACCCGGGCAAGATGCATAGTGTGGGTAAGACGAATACTCGATTTTATTAAAAACCTACAATAGATGGCGTTACTGGAGAAGCACGCGTCGGTGAAACAGCAACTCAGCCGCGCCATGACAGTTCAACCAAAACAATAGATGCGTGCACTTGTTGTGAAAATAATAATAAAAGTTTTTTGCTGTTTTGTTACGATTTTTGGCAAGGTATGTGTTTTGATTTTTTGTATTATGTATTAAGTGTTAACGAACAAACTCTGTTTGAGCGATTGCGTGTTTTTTGAAGTTTTATTTGTGTTTGTAACTTTTCATTCGTCGTTAGAAATTTTACAGTAGGCTAATACAACGTTTGTATATTAGTGCTTTGGGCAAGACGGATATGGGCAAAACGGATAGCTATCCGTTTTGCCCGGATAGTTCGATAGTATTTTTTTCTCGAAATTAAACACATTTATTTAAGTCCATTAGCATATAGGTATAGTAGTATGTGAGTAATTAGTTTCATTATTAGTATTAGATTAAATACATGATTATTTCGTTGTAGATGGTATATAAATACAAACGCAAAAGTGATCGAGGAGCATGGTCAGAACAATCACTTGGGAAAGCAATAAAAGCGGTAAAAGAAGCAGGGAAATCTATTAAATCTACCGCTACTGAATTCGGAATTCCATTTACAACTTTGCATCGACATGTAAAGTCAGGAAACACGGCAAAGAAATTGGGTAGATTTACAACGGTTTTTTCGCCGGAGCAAGAAAAAGAGCTAAGCGCGTACTTGAAAAAATTAGACAGCCTGTTTTTTGGCCTAACTCGTGCAGATTTCCTAAAACTGGTGTATCAATACGCAACGAAAAATAATATCGCTCATTCGTTCAAAAATGGTAAAGCAGGTGATGACTGGTTTTCTGGTTTCAAGAGTCGACACCCAGAATTTGTACTTAGATCACCGGAGCCAACATCTCTGGCAAGAACAAGAGGTTTCAACAAACCACAAGTTGAGTTTTTTTATACAAATTATTGGGATCTGGTAGAAAAATACAACCTTGATGCAACTACCATTTATAATATGGATGAGACCGGCATAAAGAGCAGTACAACTAAACCACCGAAGGTCCTGTCTATTAAAGGAAAAAAACAAGTCGGCGTCATAAGCAGTGCAGAAAGGGGTCAGTTAACTACTGTCATATGTTGCTGTAACGCAGCAGGTACATTCATACCCCCTTTCTTTATATTCGCACGCAAACGAATGCAGGAAAGACTATTAGATGGTGCCCCACCAGGCTCACAAGCCACCGTCACAGATAACGGCTGGATCCACGGTGAGGCTTTTTTAAGCTGGTTGCAATTTTTTGCCGAAAAGGTTCGCCCAAGTGAGAAGAGAAAAGTGCTACTATTGCTTGATAACCATGAATCGCACAAGTTTTATCCAGCTTTAGAATTTGCGTCAAAAAATAACATCATATTTTATCATTCGCACCACACACCACAGACCGAATGCAACCACTAGACGTGGCTGTTTATGGACCGTTAAAAAAGTATTTTGAGCAAGAGCTGAACACGTTTCAAAAAAGTCACCCAGGCAGAATCGTGAATCAGTATGACATGGCAAAACTGTTTTGTGGAGCTTACGTCAAAAGTGCTTCAGTCCAGAATGCAACAAGTGGATTTAATAAACCGGGAATTTGGCCTTATAATCCAAATGTATTTGGGGATGAAGATTTTGCTCCATCAGCTATGACTGACCGACCTATAAATGACGCATCTTATATTACTGATGCTCTGACAACAGTGACTGACCACCCTGTTAATGTCGCAACATCAAATACTACAGCCTCATCTACAATAACTAATGCCCCGTTGACAATGGATGATTTCCGTTCGAGTGACGCTTTGTCCACAACGACTGACGCTCCAACAACAAGTGGAGCTGCTCGCTATTCAAATGATCCATTGACTAATTCAAATGACTGTCCCATTGCTAGATCACCAACTTCAACACTGGAACTTACTAAAACAGAAATTATTATCGAAATAGAACCTGAGAGGTCTGCTACACCTGTCCTTGCAAGTGATATCCTGCCGAAAAGAAATCAGCTAGCTCACAAGCTGAAAACAATCCATTAAAAGTAGTGAACATAGCCTTACACCATTGCAAATCAGACCCATACCAACCATGGCTGCTCCAAAAACAAATCGCAAAAACAAGAGGCAAAAATCAGAGGTGCTGACATCTACTCTGTCAAAGAAGAGCAAGCTAAAAAATTTAAAAAAGCTAATGATAAAAAGACAAAAATAGCTGAGTTAGCAGGCCCCAGCAAAACTGCACATAAAAAAACAAAAACACCTAAGTTGGCAGGTCCTGGCAAATCTACATGCAAAAAGACTAATATAACCAATTTGGCCGGTCTAGAAAACATAAAGTAACAAAGAAGTCTAACAATCAAAATCGGAAAAATGAAACAGGTTGTTTATGTTTAGTGTGCTCAGAAGTATTTATTGAACCGCCTTCCGAAGATTGGATAGAGTGCAACCAATGCAAGAGGTGGGCACACGAGGACTGTACTTCTTATTTAGGGGTAGGCAGCTACTACTGTGACGATTGTGATGATTAAAATACCAATTGCTTTACTTATCCTTTTTGCCCTGAGGGTGTATCCGTTTTACCCGGGGGGGTCGGGCAAACGGATAATAGGCACTTTTTTTGTAACTATAAATTTATTTAGAAGTTGTTTAAGTTTTAAAGTTTTTACTAGCATTTTCCAAAGATAATTAACTAAAGTACAAATTATTAATAAAAAACTGTTGTTGATTAGAAATTTGTGTGTTTTTTCTAGCCTTTCCCTTAACATATTCGTCTTGCCCGGGCTTCAACTACATAGATATAATAATTGCTTGTTTAAAGGTATTAAATAGACAATTTATAAAGATATCCTTAAGAAAGTCAAAATTACATGCAATCAACATGTTTGACAATGGTTTGATATCGTATCTATTTGTTTTGTTTGCTTAATGTGTTTATTGATAATAATATACTTTGTTATCATCATTTCCAGATGTTTTTGGCAAAATTATCTTTTAGGAAATTTTTAATTCGCATAATTTACTGTTATAAAAAGCTTATCAATCGGTTAAACAAAAGGTATGACTAAGGTAAAAAGCGAGCAGAGCGAGCGAAGCGATCATCCCGGGCGGTCGGCGGCGCCATGTAATGAAATTATGCTTAAACATTTTACGTAAGACTCAATGCGTAAAAATAATTAGAAGAAACAAAAGTATGCCGTTTTAATATTTTATACGTATGAATAGGGAACCATAACAACATCTAGACATCATTATAAAATAAATTGTGCTTTGCCGAAAAGTCGTTTGAATCCAGAAGGTAATATTAAAATTGGAAAATGTCTTGATGATACATAAAATTTGTATCTTGTTCCAGCCTTATCAGTTAGGTGTTTTTCACGCAAGTGGTTTTATTCTAATTTTTATTACAATAATTGGTTCACACCATGAAAATTAACTTCAAAATGGTGCTTAATCGGTTTGTCATTGGTACTCCCACTCTAATTAATATTATCAGTATCACAATACATACTTTGTTGAGGTCAGTAAGACAAAATGGCTAGATTAGGTTAAGTTAGAACTGCGACTACAACAATGATTCTACCTCTTTAACTTGATTAGGGGCAATGTGTATTTTTATAATAAAATTACAAGTAAGAATCAAAATCTGAACTCTTAGTAGTCCTGTCTCATTAGTTTCATTACGTTTTTATTACTTCGCCAATTATAAGTGGTTATAGTGAATAATTTCTAGATCATCATAATCATCATCAGCCGTTTTAAATCTCCACTACAGGCCTTCCTTATTGATGGTTAAGGAGGGCGGGCCATGACCCTCCGCGTTGGCCCAATGCGGATGAGATGGTATTAATGACTGAAAATGCAGCACGGACCAATGACTTAAAGTACCTTCCGAAGCACGAAGCACGGACTGACACTTGCTTAATATCAACGGTCGCGGGCCGCAGCGCTTATCCAGTACACCACCGAACTACTCTAGATGTTATGGATTAATTTATCATATAGGTACTGTCGTCTAATAACGCCCAATGTTTCTCGCCGCTTAAGCGCTAAAAAAACTATAGCTTTAAATTTCTTTATCCCGTCCTTAAAGATCTGTCATTCTGGGACTCTTATTAAAATATATGCTAGTTAGTTTTTTAGTACTCCAGCAGTTAAAAACGGTGGGCATTATTAGGCGACAGTATTTTAGATTGGCTTTTTTACAACGAAACGAAGAATGAAGCAGACTGCGCTCTGCAACGGCAATTTATAGCGCGTAGTATCACTTTTGATATCACTGATATTACTCTATTTTTGAAACGATTCTGTTATTCTTATTAGTGTTCCCATTTTAGAAAAAAAAATTTAGTTTTATGGTTGTTGTTGTAATATTAATTTGATTAACAATGCTTCAAAAATGAAAGTGTTCGATGGCTTATAGAGTGCCATGTCAAGCACTAGCGAAAAGTTCAGCTCGGTAGATAGACTTTATGAAAAATGCTGATGTGAGGAAACAAGAACAGGCTGAGTGTCGAGTCTCTTACGAACTGCTGAATTGAAGTAACTTTCTTTACGTGCCATTAAAAGGCACGTTAAGAACCTGATAGCAGGTTCCAGGAAGTTTTATAACAGTAATTTGTTTGTATTTTCTCTCAAGAAATACTAAAAATAGACAGGTAGTTTCCATTTTATCTTCCATTGACATAATAATTTATTTAAAAATATTTTTTTTTACAAAAACTTAATCTCACTACAGCGAAATCACATTTTATAGCGATAGCTATATTATAATAGCGATGACCAAAGAAAGGGTAGATGTATGACATCGATTATAAAACAAAATATTTGTCATGTACTAATTTAAGCCCTTTCATTTGATACCCTCTACGGAATGTTAGAGGGTAATTTTTTTTTTGTTTTATGCTCTCTAGAGGGCGCTGGTGGCAATTTAATGTAATATCACATAACCTATAGCACGCGGACAACTAAGACGCTTCTAATAATACTTCATTTGTCTAGTAACGATGAGTAGTTTCGAAGTTATAAGGAAACAGATGAACGTTCTTACATACATACCGGCCAAAATCATAACCCTCCTTTTCGCTTCGCCGCCGTAAAAATAAACCAAGGGAAAAAGAAACAAGGCTATTAAGTTTGTATAAAACAATAATAAATTTTAAAGATTTAATGAATGAATAATGTTCTATTTTATCATGGGCATCTTTTACTCGATCACTAAAACAGGATTTGAATCTAACAACAAATATTATTTGAAAACGAATGATTGGCCACTTAAATAGTGTAACCAAATAATAACAAAACCTTTCTAATTTTTTTAAATCACCAAAAAACGATTGTGCAGTTGTTAGCGCATTCGGCCTTCGATCAAAGACCGGTGATGGGATGGATGACCAAAAATGTATTATCTCAAGCTCTTCCGTACTTCCAAAGGCACGACAATTGATTCTATTTAATATAGGGAAGGGAAATTAATAGACTGGTGATGATGAGATATTGGGTTAGCTAGTATAACTGCCTTCCCGCGACTACGTCCTTATACGAAACATATAGCTTATGTTCCCTGAGTATGATGAGTATAGCTTTAGAAGCTTTAAAAAAATATTGTTTCGAAGCCCATTCAATGCAAACAAACAAACAATCTAATCTTACCTCTTTATAATATTAGTTATAGACATTACATCAACGTCGCCGATGATCGAATCTGGAGCTTTAGGTGAAGTCAGAGATTGCGTTCAATTAATTTTTGACTTCGTAAATAACTTGTTATTCAAATAATTATTAATTCTCATTTGACGCTATTATCATACTTTGTCTAATTATTTTGTTACGTTTTACTTTGTGTCTTGAAATAGCCGAAAGCTTTCGTTACTCTAGAGACTTTTTTAGTACTTTTTTCAAAGAAAATGTTATCAGAAATTCGTATAACTAATGAAGGTCACCTTAAGTTCTGCGTTTTATTTTTGGATACTATACTACAATAGTCCGGTCAATGACCATTTTCCTGTTTGTTACTAAGAAAATCTGTGAACAGCAAAATTACCAGACCGTTTCGCCGTTTTTTTTGCCTTCATTGAATGGGCTTCCTTAAAGCAACAGTGATATGAATTACATTTCAATATATTTTATTCCCTTGAATAGAAAACATTCTCTTGAATCGACAATAACCTACAATACGCACTGGACCGACGTGGTGGGTTGTGGGGTTATGGCCTATTATCGTTAATAAATTCTATCCCTAAGGAAAGCCTACTCCACCAGTAGTTGATGATGAAATGTAATAATTTTTTTACGAGACAATTTTTATTGTCAATTTTTTTGACGTTTGTTTGGAAAAATCATTACTACTGTTATGGTACATATGGAATGAAAAACCTATCCTTCGTCCCATGACAAAATATCAGATCTATTGACTTTGACACATCTAGATACAAACAAAGTGAGCCGTAAACAGAAAAAATTGTTACATAAATTTTGTGCGGAAATGGGGACAGGTCATTTCTTTCATGAGAATGGGGATGATGACTAATTTTTCTTTGTTTGTCCGACAGGTAGAGTATTAAAAAATATTAAACACGTATTTTTTTATTTTTTGCGTAATCATAAAATTACGGCGTTACATTGAGTTGAAATTCTGCATGACGTCACGTTAGGATACGTTTTCTACTCAACTGTGACGTAGCGAGCCCCCACTCCTCAACTTTAATGCCTGTTATCTAAGCTATTTCTTGTTAAATTGAAGTAAAAAAATACGTATCTAATATTTTTCTATTATCTAACTGACGGACGAAATAGAATTGCATTTTTTTTACCCAGTCATTATCCCTATTGCTCTGTCTTTCTATGTCTTTTTACAGGTTCAAAAACTGCAAAGAAGCATTCCGAAATCAATAAATTCGACGTTTCAATGCTTGTTTGGAGTTTTAGGCCTGGTAAAAAGAGTTAAAGACAGAGCAATCAATAAGAAAGGGGTGACCCCATCGCATTTCCGCGCAAAATTCTCTTAACACTTTTTTTACGACTTACATTCTGTATTTGTGGATTGAATTTATTATTCACTTTCATTTCAGTTTCGCGGAATACTACTACAGTCAATGCAATATCTTTGTTTCTCTGCTTCTAATTGAATTGACATGAAGAGGGTCTTTTATTTTTAACGGGGCGGTTCAAATACTTAGGATTGCAGGATGACAGGGAGCCATATGCGTGGGTTGTGTAATTCCCGCATAATGGAGGTTCGAGAAACCTTAATATAGTCGTAATTTCAGCTCTACATCTATATGTAGAGCTTATCCACCCTTGTCTACCCTTTTACTACTATGGTATGTTTATTTCGAATTAGTTTCTTTCATTGACTACACTTTCTGGTAATTTCTATTCATTCATAGAGGTGTTTCAATTAGTATTGACCTTTTTTTGACGCTCGTGGCCGAATAGCTGGTACTTTTGTTTCACGGTATCGCCATCTCTGGTCGGGTCATCAGGGTCTCAGGTCTTGGGGTTGTGTTACTTTCTTTGTTACAGATTTGATACAAACATGATACAAGTGTTTGGGCAACTTAATTTGTTATTTATGAAATGTACGTGATCTTGTCCATCCAATATTTATGTATTATCTTTCTACCCTGTTCTTATTTATTTGGAATCGACGTAGTTTTTTTCCTTCATACATTCTTCATTGTTAGCAGTCAACCAACGTTCGCTATTCGTCTTTGCTGTGGTCTTCTCTTCGTATTCTCCCGAATCTTCGTCCAACGACGTTTAGCTGCATCAGACTTTTAATAACA
This sequence comes from Diatraea saccharalis, assembly GCA_918026875.4. NCBI lineage: Eukaryota > Metazoa > Arthropoda > Insecta > Lepidoptera > Crambidae > Diatraea > Diatraea saccharalis. Next base: position 19,972,970 of record OU893339.1, read on the forward strand.
TTTGTTTTATTAATTATCTTCATTAACATTAAACATATGTCTCAATTAAATTATGACCTAACTACTAAAGTTTTATTGATATCCTAGGTTAAAGCACTCCTAATAAATTAATTTGTAGGTACCTGATTTTTTTACGGATTTGGCAAAAAGACATGCCAAAGAGATGACACATTTCTCGATTTCCTTTAGTTTCAAGATCAGAGTGGTATAAGATATATATATTTTTACATTTGACGTTATCGGTGGTTATATTTAGCCGTGGTGTTCGTAATCCTCTTAATCCGGCTCAGTCCAAGTATGTTGATGTTACATTATAGGGAACACGTGACGCATCTATTACGTGCCCGAGTAATATCGTTGTGACGTCAATTGTAACCCTATGTTGTTTTCTAGACAGTATAAATACAACATACGAATGCAATCCCTATAAGTCGTCTGGATATGCATCATCCCCCATTTCAGTTGCTTGTTAAGGGACCGTCAGATGCATTAGAAAATAATAACGTTATCGAAAGATTCAACTTTTATAAATCTGACTATCAAAAAATTATATTAGAACTAAAACAGGTCGATTGGGATTATCAGGGTGCCATTCTGGATTGCAATGATTTGACACAGTTTTTCTATAATAAGTTGTACAGTGTTATTGAAACTTTTACTCCCAAAATGAAAAAACGTAGTTCTGGTTATCCTGTTTGGTTCTCTAGAAGTCTAATTAAGGTTCTTAAAGAGAAATCAAAATATCATCATAGATTTAACAAATATAAAAATCCCCGAGATTACGATAATTTTCTTTACTTAGATCACGAGCCAAAAAATTAGTGGATGAATGTTTCAAGATATATATAAATAAAATTGAGAAGGATTTGGTTTTAGGCTTAAAATCTTTCTGGAGATACACAAAAAACAAAAGAGTTACTAATGATATCCCTAAACATATGTATATAGATGGTCAGGTTGCTGATTGTGGTGCACAGGTTGTAAATCTATTCGCAAGGTACTTTTCTTCAGTTTATGGTCCTGATTCAAAACCTTATTATTATCCTGAATTTGAATCAACAAGTTTTTCTCTTGGCGATATACATATAAGTGAGAAACAGGTTTTAAAGCTTTTAAAGAATGTCAATTTATCTAAAGGAGCGGGGCCTGATGGAATTCCTCCGATCTTTATTAGATTTTGCTCTGAAGCCTTAGCAAAACCATTAACTCTATTATACAACATGTCATTAAGGAGTGGTACGTGTCCATCTTCATGGAAAGTAGCTAATGTGACTCCAATACATAAGTCAGGTGACAAAGGTGATATTACAAACTATCGTCCTGTTTGTGTACTTAGCTGGTTTGCCAAATTCCTTGAAAGTATAGTTTATGACCACCTCTATAACCATATTAGACATGCCTTAAGTCCTTTGCAGCATGGATTTGTATCAGGTCGATCAACGGTTTCAAATTTATTAGTTTATACAACATTTCTCTGCCATTCATTTAATAGTAAGACTCAGGTTGACTCAGTCTACGTTGATTTCTCTAAAGCATTTGACCGCGTCAATCATCACATTCTATTAAATAAATTATATCACATAGGTATTCATGGTAGTCTTCATCGATGGTTTACTTCATATCTCTTGAAACGTTCACAGCTTATAACACTTAATGGTTATGATTCGGTGCCGTATATGGCATCATCTGGTATTCCCCAGGGATCTAATTTGGGTCCCCTATTATTCCTGATATTTATCAATGACTTGTTAAATGAATTTGATAGTAATTGTTTGGCTTATGCAGATGATATTAAAATTTTTAGACAAATTAAAAGCATTAATGATTGCATGTCTTTACAAAATGACATTGATATATTGCTACTTTGGTGTAATAAAAATTGTATGTCTCTCAATAATAATAAATGTCAAATAATCAGTTTCACAAAAAATAAGCATAGCATTGTGCACGAATATGAGATGAATGGAATAGTCTTGGATCGAGTAAATCTTGTCCGTGATTTGGGTGTGTGGTTCGATTCAGATTTATCTTTTACACAACACTATAATTTTATTTGTAACAAAGCCAGCAGAATGCTTGCTTTTGTAGTGAGACAATCCAAGCAATTTAAAAACCCAAGCTCTTTAATATTACTCTACACGTCCTTAGTCAGAAGTATATTAGAATATTGCTCTAGTGTTTGGTCACCAATGTATAACAACCACATCAATAGAATAGAAGCTGTTCAACGCCGTTTTTTGAGAAGTCTTTGTGTTAGGTTTGGTCTGAGACGTAGATTACAGGATTATGACGATCGGCTTAAGCATTTTTCATTGGTCAGCTTGGAAAAGCGCAGATGGGTAATTGATTTGACTATCTTACATAAAATAGTAAATGGTGAATATTGTGACCAACTCCTAAACCAGGTTAATTTTAAAGTACCTAATAAATCAGTAAGAGTTCCTAAATTGTTTAGTGTATCAGGTACCAATAATAATGTCTCAAAACATGCACCGCTCTCACGTATGTGTCATGCATATAATAATTTATGTTCTTTCGGAGATGAATTTGATGTATTTAATTGTAGTTTACATTCCTTCAAAGTTTCACTATTGTGTGATAGTACTTAATTTATTAGTATAGTAGTGGTACCTATTATGTTATTTAAAGTTTTCATGTTGTGTTTTCAAAACACAAATTAGAATCTTAGTGCTGAAATAATTTCTTTGCTTTTTTTTTTTGTATAAATGCTGTGTACAATTATTATTGGAATATAGATTTATAAAGTAACCGGTAGATGTTAAGTATAATGTACAATTTATGTTCTGTTATTGTACCTCAAACAATAAAAATAAAATAAAATAAAAATATCCATTTCAAAACTTAAATAGTATGTAGTTATACTTGTACAAGCCGGTACCCGCAGATTTATCCTACAGAGGAAAACAAATAATATTTGTGTATCATATATGATACATTGTAAATCAAGTAGTTTTAACAGTTGCACAATCAAAACATATAATAGATACCAACGTAACTGTAAACCAGTTCAATTTGATTCATTTAACTGACTCAAAATTAAAAGGCTTATCTTACGCAACAATTGCCGTTTTCTCTTGTGTCATTGTCAATTTGATTTAGACGGCCAATGGTATAACCAAGTACTAACTTTGGTCTTCATTTTATAATAAGATTGTAAAGTTTGTGATTATATTCTAAGTTATATCCTTAAAAAATAAAATCTTTTTAATAATCCAACATTAGAGGTGACATAGTTTAGTAATGACAGATTTTCCCTAATAATACCCACTCAGTATTTCTAATTAAATCCATTTAGCCTTTTATAAGTTAAAGCCTTACTTTTGACTTTGACTTTGCAGTAGAATGGGATTGTCCTATTAAAAACAGCAATGTGAAGGGAAAATTTACATTTTCGTTGCTAAGGCGTTTTTATTATAATTTTGCCTATTCGGAGGAGAGGCTAAGATTAAGGCAGTCTTTGAACTTATCTTATAAAAAGTTCCTTAAAAGAGGTGATGTAAGAAAAAATATTTGTGAATGCAATAAATTATCTCTTCATTAGATAAATAAATATCGCAACTGGTATTTATTTATTTAATGTTATAAATCGCGGCGCTATAGTTTTTGTATGTTCATATACTGTATCACAGAACTAAATTTGTACCATATAGCCTAGAGGAACTACATATACTTTGCTGACAGTGTCTGCATACTAGGGTTATATATTTACACTTTTGGCGTATTTAATTTACACTGGTTAATGGAACCTCACTGGACAATAAAACAGTGGCCAACTAGTGAAAGAGGGCCGTACGCGAATGTCATCGATTAATGTAAATACGTCATATGTTCTGATTGGAATTGGTATCCGAGACTCAACTTCAATAGAATTTTTTCGGATACCATTGTCCTAATTAGATGTGTACCTCTTTTACAGCGCCTGCTTAATAAAACTTAGCTCCCTAGGCAAAACACTGGATTGACGTCCATATATAAATAACAACAAAATAAAAGACTATCGTCGGTACACCGATTAAAGAGTGTAATTTTGACAATGAAAAAAAATATATATTTGGGATTGTTTAGGTACTTTTGAATACCGCGGACATAGATTGATAAGTGCATTTTTTAAGTTCAAATATTTAGATCAAATATTATATTTTTTATAACATAATGTTAATAAATACGAGCGCCCTAGGCAATAAGGGCGTTTAAAACGGACGTCACTAGAGGCACTAGTGTAGAGTGAGGTCTTCAAAATGTCGAATATTATACTTTGTAGGTGAGCTAAGCGCTTTATTTTCAACTTTGGTATTATATTGGGATTCCTGAGATTCATTACAGCAATTATGGAAAAGGGAGCTAAGAAAATAAAGAATAAGAATAAGAGGTGTAAAATAAGCCCTCATTGTCTAGGGTGCCTATATTGACGGGCCAGACCTGCTCTTGTAAACTATAAAAGTTAAATAATATAAAAACTTCAACAACAACGAGAAGTTTTTCTCCCATATCTTCACGTCCACTTCATTCATACAAGAATCAACATGCGTTCCTACAGTAGTTACATATATACAGTTATGACGTCATACTAAGCGTTGATCGAATGGTCTATATTTTTCGGGTCGATCCGATAAGCGAGCAGTTCTATTGAAGTCGCATGTCGCTTGCATATGCAAGAATAGAATTTTGTTGTATTTTTATTTGTTCTGGTATGCAGAATAATATTCTGTATACCAGAACAAATAACAACAAAATTCAAAAATATGAATGTAAAATCGAAAATCATATCAAAAATATGAATGTAAAATAGAGTTCGTGATTTCTGGTGTACCTCTCAAAGGAAGCTCGGTGGCGTAGTGGATAAGCGCCGCGGCCCGCGATCGTTATCGTTAAGCGATTTTCGCAAGGGTCGGTCACAGGATGGGTGACCAAAAAATTATTATCTCGAGCTAAAATTATTAGTGCTTCGGAAGGCACGTTAAGCCGTTGGTCCCGGCAGCATTTGCAGTCGTTAATACCCTCCAATCCGCATTGGGCCAGCGTGGAGGGTCATGGCCCATCCTCCTTTACCATCCATAAGGAAGGCCTGAGCCCCTGCAGTGGGGACGTAAAAGGGCTGGTGATGATGTGATGATTCCGAATTCAAATCAGGAAAATTTGTGATTTTCATTTGTTTTTTACTGTCAAAATGAGTGAATACTAAACCAGACAAGTTACAAAAGAATTGCTCGCTAATTTTGTGAAATTTGCACAGCCGCCATTTCGACCACCATTTGCAAGACTTACGCCCGGTTTCTGAATTAAGAATTTGAAGTTGAGCACGTCTCAAACCGTGCTTAAGCCATTTTAAACGTCAATTAAACAGGTTTTCATTACTGATTTATAATTTTTTAATGATCAGTTGATCGCAATTTAATAAAACTAGGACTTTTTGCCATATGAAACGTAAAAAACTTAAGTTATTGAGAATAATCAGTTGAGATTTTGTGCTTTTCTCAATTCAGAAACCGGCCATTAGTATTGTCAGATCTAATGAGTTGCTTACTTGATTTTCGACAAATGGCCGGGAGCTTTGTGTTGTTTATCCAGATCACATGGGCTATGACCGTACATTATTATAAATCAAGTAGGTGATGTTTATTCTGATTGTGCACTAACATTGCAATTAAATATTATATAGAAATTCTGGACTACGGATAAATGAAAAAAGAAATGACTCTATATATTTTTTTAAATACAATTTTTTACCCAATCTTCTGATCTTTTAAACGTCTGGCAATGCTGCTGCACTGTGATACAATTTTACTTCTGGTGTACTTAGCACTATAGTCGTAGGATATTACATCTTAGTGAATATTATGACGATATTTCGTTTCATTCTGTTAAAGTATGACATATCTTTTGGTGGATAAATTTGGGATAAATTATTAAGTTGGTAACACTGCTGTCAAATCCTTATTTTTCATTTTTTATCGTTCGTTCTTCGTTATTAAGTTGTGTTAAGATGCCAAAGTAGTAAAACGGAATAGTCTAAATAGTTATAATATCGCTAAGATCCAATCCAATGACGAGAGTTTTAAGTAGAAGAGTCAGACGGTCGCTCAGCTTAACTTATTTAACTAGACAAGTATACAAGAAGTCTTTGCCTTCATTTAATTGAAATTCCAACTATGGCGTTTCCTAGATATTGAATAAGTTTAACTGACGTTTATCAAATATAATAAAATACCCGGGCCCTCTTTATTGTACGTCGAAATATCTATCATTACTTAAAGTTAATTAAATTATACAATATTTCCAAGAACAAAAGCCTTATTTAAAGCTATCAAATAGAATATTATTAATATTGCTGTATTTGGTCGAGGTTGTTTAATTTTTTTTTATGTATTTAAATAATAAAAATCCGTAATTGTCATGTTAAAATTGTTCTACTATTATTTAGATAAGATCTTGCTGTGGATTTTTTCTTGAAATAAATAAATTACCATTTCCATGAAACGATAGAAATTATACTCGAAATTATTCTATAAACGAAAGATATTAATATAATTTTAAAGAGTATGAAATATATATTTTTTAATACGTGTAAATAATTTGGAATGACCTTACGATGAAATTGAATATAGTCTGTTATTAAAATGATAGTAAATATTTATAGTATCTAGGCGTTAGGTGAAAATCGACGCTGCAGTTAAAAGTAATTTTATTTTTGACGTCATGATGGTGTTATAGCGAACTACATCGCGATGTTAAAATGTTTCTGTCATTTTATATAGATATAAAATCTGATTTAAAATATAAGTTTTCTTTCTACGAATATGAATGTCTATTCATCTCCCAACGGTTCCTGGGACTTTCTACTGGATGAAAAAAATATAGAAGATTGGAATCTATCTAATTTATTTTCCATTTCTTTGAGACCGATAATCATCGACCACCCTTTTAATACTCTTATCAAAATTAATTTAGTTAATCATTTTTGTAATATCGTTATTTTAACATATAATATTTTTTATTACTAAAATGTATCTTTTAATAAGGCCATTTATTTTATCTATTACTTAAATTATTTTCATATTGTTTGACTGAGAGGGGATGCTATGTACGCCATAATTGTTGCGTATATTAGATATTGTTTTAATTTTGACAGTGTTATGTGGCAGTATTAAATAAATAAATGCAATTATGTCGTACCTGATCTTGGACACGCTACACTGAAAAGTCAAATTCAAATATAATATTGTAAGTAATAAGTAATTTTAGGTGCAATTCTTGAGTCGTATTTGTTGTAATGTAAATGGTGTGTTCAATAAATGTTTCATTCAATCAATCTTTAGAACGTGGCAGATGGAGCCAGTAGTTCATTTATAATATTCGTAGAGGTTAAACGCTCACGTTAAAATCACTGACTTTCAACTGGTTTTTACAAAGAAATAATGTCTATAGCTATAAAAAATACACATGCTGGAAAAAGCGTGGCTAGAAACCGTTCTTGCGGCGCAATTCACCATTCTTTATCGTTATCTATCTCATTGCCTAGTGCAATCTGATGGAATGGCTCGTGAACCACCAAACGGGTCCTGTGGGTGTGTAGTCGACGGTTTAACGTGCCTCTCAAAGCATGGAGAAGCGTGAGACAGTGAATTTACGAGCATTCATCCTATGACTGGCCGAATTTGTTTAACCTCCGCATCAAAGAATGAATACTAGCCACTGTGTATCTCGAGCATCTCCCAAGTAACGATAAATATTTTAAATTCACATATCACGCAAAAATCATTTGAATCGAAAAAAGGTGTAACAGCTTTAATTTCACGACTTCCAGTTTCAGCACATTGTAATTATTTTTTGTGTAGTATTTGTTGACAACCAATATGGAATTTGTGATTTTAATTTAGCCACCACTCCAGCAACATGAGGCACATTTGAGTAACAAATATTGTATTCATCATCAGATTCACAAAAGACATTCATTGGAGGTTAAACGCGTCATTAAACCTTAATAGACGTTTGTGCAACTGACCGTAAGATAAATATTAATAAAATAAGGCGATATTCTTCATTATCTAAATGGGAAATAATAATAATTTTTTTCTCTCTTTAATTTCAAAGGAAAAGGATTAATCTAACTGGATATGATATAATGTTTTTATCAAGGCGGCATAAACAATTAGAAAACACCTTGATCTCATATTACGTTTTAACTAGAACCGATTTCTTGTGGGTGTTATTTGGCTCCTTAGAATTAATAATATATATACGTTCATATTATACTCTGATTTTTAATTAGACGAACAGAACTGATATTTAGTGGGTGGCAGCTTTATCTTAAAAAAAATATTTGGTTCATTTCGCGTATTTAAACCATTTTGGCGAAATTGAGACCATTTTTTCAGTTTTTTTTTTTCTATCGAATTGTATTGCGACTTGTGGAAATTCGCCAAAAAATGTTTATACGACCCAAACATTTTTCGCCAAAATGTCTTCCAAAAGATTGTCAAAAACCGAATGTATATTTTTAGTTTTGAGACGATGTTACTGCCATATTTATAAAAAAAATATTTCGATTGGTTTTAAAATGTGGACATATTTTCATCATGAATGGACATAGCCTGTAAAGTTTAAATTTTTGACGATTTTGTTGGGGGGTTCTTACCCCGTTTTACGTCTTAAAAAACCAGTTTAAGGTTCTTACCTTAAACTGGTTTTTTAAGACGTAAATCCAAGCTAACTTTGAAACTATGTAAATGAAATAGACATGATTTAGTTATTTAGCCTTTTTCATGACCAGATACTAAGAATTTACTCTTTAGAACATTCTTAATGTAAAATGCTTAAAAACTCCCTGGCACTCTGAGATGGGATTCGAACCCATGACCTTTTGCAATCCAGGTGACTGCTCTAACCACTGAGCTACCCAGGACAGCTACAAGCATTTATTACTTTTTCGCTACTATAGAGCGTATTTTCATCAATGTTCAGGCAATCCACTCAAACAGCCGAAATAAATATTTTTACATGTATTTAAACTTACGATAAAGATGAAAATTTGTTCTAATTATTATATTTGATCAATTTTGGATTCACGATGCCATATTGGATTTTTTTTAATAAAAAATGCTTAATAAATCCACTATATAATCTTAATTAATATTAAGATAGTTCGCTACTTGGAAGATCACTTATAATTCACGATCGGTAGTACGGTTTTAGGCCAAACCGGTCGAAAGGTGATCTTCTTGCATACTTGTTACATCGCTGTGGTGAGGCTAGGACGGCCATGGTAGACGTTGGCTATCAGTCTGGACATTGACAAAACCATTGTTAGGGTCTAGCATAAAGGCTTTCTCGCTAAATTTCCTTTTTAGGGACTCCCTGGCCAACTCTATGCTTGGATCACCGGCTTCCTGTCAGAGCAAAGAATACGTATCCTGGTGGATAGTTGGGGTTCGCTATTTAAGCCAATGAATGCCGGGGTCCACAAAATTTAGTACTTTCACCCACATTGTTCCTTCTGCATATCAATGATATGTTATGTACGTGTGCATATCAATGTACCTTTAGGCCTCATTTATTGCTATGCAGACGATAGAACTGTGCATGGCACCTACAGCAGTAAACCCTCAAGTGGCTTGGCACCAACGATGAGGAATCGTGAGAATCTTTTCATGGAATTCAATCGCTGTTTGGACTGCATTTTAAAATGGGTTGGGTTCAACGCCAAGAAAACACAAGTATGCGCTCTGTCGTCTAAGACCTCCCCCCCTTTCTCCTCTCTTCTCACTTTTCTGGGAACTAGCCTCACGATACAAAATAGTCTCAACATCCTGGGCAGCGAACACAACCCAAAAGACCAAATCGAAAGCATTATAGTTGCTGCCTCTCGCAGACCCGGAATATTAAACAGAGTCCGCTGGTTTTACGCCCGAGCAACGGTGCTTGCTATATAAAAACCAGGTAAGTTCTAGTATGGAGTACTTTTCGCATCTTTGGGATGACTCCGCAAAGTATCTGTTGGATGCCCTGGACAGGCTGCAGCGGCGAGCAGTACGCATCATAGACGATGAGGTGCTAACCAACAATCTTGAGCCACGGCAAATGAGGCGTGATATTGCCTCTCTCAGTGTGTTCCATCGTCTCTATCATGGAGAATGTTCTGAAGAATTATTCAACGTCATCTCCCCCCCCTCCTCCTTTCGTAAAATTAAATATAAACTTGGGTCCATCAAAAGAGGTGTGAAAAGGCTCTGTAACGGGCCGGCAAGATAGTGGTGGCTACCGGGAGTAGTTTCAACTTCTGACAGCTACGACTATTATTAGACTGTAATATTACTTCCCATCAGGTATATTAAGTCACTTTGTCGTGCACTTTGAGCTGATTCCTTCACAACTCCCATATTACATTTTAGTTTACCTTATAATTAGATAAAATATGGTGATTAATTTAAAACGGTAGAGCTTTTTAAGATTAATACTGAAGTTTATGACTTTAAAATACTGTTAATATCTTTTTAGTCAATCTTTAACTTCGACGTGACTATATTTTTACTAGTAAGATAAATATAACCCAATGGAGACATTAAGAAATGCTGTCATAGGTATTTAAATAAATTCATGAATCACTTGAAAGAGTTATGTTACAAAACTAAAAACTAAATGAAAAAAAGGTGAACGAGCTGTCAGTTTAATCCATTTAATTAAAATCAGAGTGTCGAAAGGTTTTCTTTTTAATTTATTAATATTGAAAAGAAATATAGTTTAAAAGATCATCATTATCATCTGTTTATTTAAGACAAATATTATAGGTATGTAATACCAAGCCGTAGAATCCTCGAGGCGATAAGCAATATGTTACCTTTCACGTTCTAGCAATTGGCGGTTCTAAGCGACAGAAAAAGAGAGGGCAACTGAATGGCGATACCGTTCCCATGTAGCAAAATTCTTAATGTCTCTTATGGGACTCAGGTCTTTCCCATGGATGGAATCAAATTGGGAGAATGAGTTATCATCATCATGAGCTCTTTTACGTTCATACTATAGGGTCTCAGGCCTTCCTTTTGGATGGTTAAGGAGGGTGGGTCATGACCCTACACGCTGGCTTAATGCGGCTTGGAGGGTATTAACGACTTCAAATGCAGCCGGTTATTTTTTTAGCTCGAAATATTTGTTTGACTAACTCTTGGGAAAGTTAGTTTACAACAACGATCGACATCTAGCTACTCGCGGAGCTACATGTGTTATATTATAACCCATGTAGTTCCAGTTTAGATTGGTGAGTGTTAAAGATGCAGCCGAGAGCAAAGATTATTGTGCACTCTGGAGCAAGAAGGCGCTCAATAAAGTTTTGGTTTTAAGATGGGCTTAAAACCGGTCATTGCGATAGTGTGGCGTTACTCGACATATAACTAGACTGTAGAGGGTTCTTTACAGTATACTCCCACGTGATGATTCAACATTTCCAGGGATCTATTTAGAGGGATTGGCGTGGAAGGGTTAAAGGTCGTTATTTTAATTAAAGAACAAAATTTGTAAATGGGTTTTTGATTATTTTAAATAAGATTTTCAAAGCAACAGTTGGTTTTTTTTAAGCAGATCATTAGAGTAATAACTGAAAATAAAATACTTTTTAAATGATCTAGTTAATGAGGTACTGTTAAAATTTGGATAACTTATTTTTGTCTAGAGAATGGGTCTGGGTTTCTTTTGCACTTTAGTATTTTTTTATTAGATTAAGGATCTTAAATTGAGTTCAAAGAAACGTATTTGACGATACCTATACTAATATAAGAATGAGGAATGATTTCATTGTTTATTTGTTTGATGGAATAGGTTCCTAAAATACGGGAGCATTTTTAAAAATTCTTTCACCTATGAGAAGCATCATCATTAGATAACATAGGCTACAAATTTGGTTATAATTAACGTGGGCGAAGTCGTGGAATAATAATTATATGTTTATTGCGTATAAGATTAACAAAGTATTCTTATACGGTGTTCATTTTGTAAAACGATCTCATTCAAATATTAACTTGGAGTTAGATAAATATTAAATGTACACAAATTAGGCAAATTAACTTGAAACGACTCTTATTACTTCGCAAGAATGTCGGAACACAAGCTTAGAATGTTTAATTTTAATAAACAAATTGATAGACCTGGAGATTTTCATTATTGTATATATCTTTAAGACTTTATCTGTAATTAGAACAAGTAAAAAGAAAAAAGAAACAATTATTAAAAAAAAAAAGTTTTTTGGTGCGAATAAGAAAAAAGAAACAATTATTTTTTAAAACAAGTTTTTTGGTGTATTGTATTGTACAACTTAAGCCCTTTCATTTGATACGCATATAAGGTGGGTTGTTCAGAAATATGTTCGCCGCCATTTTGGTTTTATAATAATGATAATTCTCAGAAAATTCCAAAATGTTGGTCCGGGGGCCTTAATTCTGAACAGCACGAATTAATTATCAATGTAAGATATTTATTATATCGAACACTACCTACACTCCTTATTTCCATAATAATAGTATGTAGGTATTATTGTTGATAACATTTTTTGCTTAATTTATTATTATGTCGATGTCATACGTTCACTGCAGTCGCTTTTATCATAATGCTTCTATGAAAAACCCGACTGTTACATTTGACGTCGGAATTATGCTGATGACGTCATGGGAATTTTTAAAAGTGTCGTACGGCGGGTGCATGGGTGCTGATATATGGACGTTCACCTTCATCAGATTTGTGGTTTGTTGACAACTGCAGACGCAGCCGGGACTAACAGCTTAATGATCCTTTCGAAGCACGAGAGAGTTCGAGATTGTAAATTTTTGGTTACCCATTTTATGACTGTCCATTACGTAAATAGCTTAACTATCGTATCACAGACCGAAAGTACTTACCACAGCGCTATATCTCCTTTTTAATTTTAGTATAATGCCTGAAAATACATTAGGGCGATTTATTAATAAATTTAAAAGTTATAATTATGAGGAATATAGCTTGACGAGTTTATTTTACGGATCTTTGCGTGGGCTTAATAGCCTTCGCTTTGTGTTAGGCTTACCTTTTTATATATATTTCTATTAATGGAATTGAATGAATTATTCGTTCAAATTATACAAATATCAATCATATCTCTGCTTATATATAAATTGCTTGATTCTACTTTTATTTTATAAAAAATTAAAAAAAAAAACTAGCCGTGGGACAGGATATTTGCGATTGTACTGTCACTTTGTGTCTCTCGCATTATACTAAAATATTAAAGGTCACGCTGAATACACAAAGAAGCGGTACATCTAGCTCCCAAAGCGCTAAAACTCCAGCACCGAACAAATTCTTGGAATGAACCTACTTTCAAAAGCAAACAATTAGCAAAGGATCTCTAAATCGTTCTCGTTGCGACTCTCTGGTATAGAAGTCTTAAATATAAGTGGCGAAGTTGAGTGCTTGCGTACCGACACCATCCCTAATAAATTATTTGAGAACATAATTCTGGGGAGGGTTCGCAAATTTATACTGATGCATGGCATAAGTTTAATCGACCACTTAATTCAAGCAGCACTCCGAATGAAATTAGGGGTTGTATAATTTGTTTATTTGCTATCATTTGTAATAAGATTTTTAGGTGGGTCAAAGGATTTTAGGTGATCGTCTATCACAATGGAAGGCGCCAAAGGAGGCGAAAGAATTAAATTTTAGAATTATTTATATGAAAATATATTAACCACCGAACACATTTACGTGTCGAATCTTCTAATACCATCTGTCATTCATTTGCGAGGTATAAAGAAAATTAGTTTTAACCACGCAGACTAAACTCTGGTTCTGTTAGATGCAATCATAATTAATCAGAATTAGTTTTCACAAGAATAACAGATTAATCAAAACAAGAATACAGAATTACTATATGCCAATTAAAATATATAATTACTAGAAAATTATACAAAATTTTAAACATTTTAAAATGCAACTATAAATTTTCCTTGGATCTAAATGTTAGTATCATGCATGCGGTATATTGTATGTACAAAAAGAGAAAAATTTTAATTTATCAAATTTTTAGATGAATTTTCAAACAAAATTGCTGCACCGGCAGATACCAAAATTTTTAAGGTATATAGGTATCGTAACAAGCGTATGTGCCACACTTAGTTTGCAAATAAACTTTTGACTTTGACTTTGAGCAACATGTAAGTAGATATTCCGTTCTGAATAGAGAATATAAAAATTACGAGAGTCCTAAACATCCCTTGTCACTTATAAGGTGACAGAGGTTGTACTTGAAGCGTATTCCGACGGTAAACAAGTGAAGAAAATGGATATAAAACCATTACTTTTTACAGTTGCAGGTTGTCAATATAGAATTATAAATGTAAATTTTATCAAATACTAGTTCACCAGCGGCTTCCCCCGCGTGGTCCTGTATTAAATATACACATAAGCATTCCTCTTGAATAACTATGTATGTCGATGAAAACCGCATGTAAAAAGATCTCGCGTACAGAAATCAGAAAGAAATTATACTATATTATAGTATATAAAGAATGAGTCATAGATAATGAGATATTCAAAAAAATAACTAAATGGCGGCCACGAACATCCAGCAGAAAAAAAGGAAGAACAAAGGCTAGATGCTCCGATGATATTGTTCTAACAGCCGGCAAATGGATGCGTGAGATAACCTGCAGATCAGGCTAGAACTAGTTTGGGGAGGCATATGTCCATACTGTATAGACAATTGCTGGTGGAGAAAAAGATACAATACATAATAACATAGAAGTGAAAACAGAAAACATAAAGACCTAGACGCAGCTATAATATAAAGTCCATTGCTGATCATAGGGAATAGTAGCTCGGTGGCGTAGTGGATAAGCGCCGCGACCCATGGTCGTTGTTGTTAAACAGCTTTCGCAAGGGTCGGTCACGGGATTGGTGACCCAAAAATATTATCTCGAGCTATTCCATGCTTCGGAAGGCACGTTAAACGTGGATAATCAAGGCTCATATTCCTTAATAAGCCATAAGGAAGAAAAGATGCAGTGGAGACGTAAAAAGGCTGATGATGATCAATACAGAATAACGGAAATAACTTCACTGACTAGAAAGAGTAACAGAAAATAATATAGATATATTATAATATAATATATAACTACCATAGTTTAATGAAAAATGCTTAAAAAGCCACATTGTTCATGGCACTCTGAGACGGTGGTTTAAGCAGTTGCCTGGGTTGCGAAAGGTCATGGGTTCGAGACCCATTTTAAAGTGCCCGCATATATTTCAGTTAAGCATTGTAAGTACAATATTAATGAAATATTATTACCATAGTTTTTAAGCTTACAAACTAACACAACTTATTATCTTATGTGCGCAGTGTTTTGATAATAACTTTAACTTAAAACTTTAAGCATTATGTTAGTAAGTATTCAGTAAGTGTAAAACAGTTATTGGGCTAGTTGTGTAGCATACAACATAATTAATATTTCATATTTAGCATAATCTTTAAAATCCCATGATTTTACTAGTGTTATGGCTTTAAAAGTAGTCTAGTCCTATTGCACGTTATATATGTTCTAATGATTTAATTATCAAACTAACCATTCAATTAATAGGCTAGCCGTCCGATTGACCGGCTGTTTTAATCAATAAGTTTCGATATGTATACTGTTTAAAAATTCTTGGATAGTGAGGCGGTGGTGATGTAACTCCAAATAAATTATGTTAGATTTTTAAAGTTTTTATTCACCACTCACATGTGTAAAAAGTAATAAAATATAAGCACAAAAGTACAGACAATGCTATAGAATAAAGAAGGCGAACGTGAGCAAAAAAGAAATATGAAACTATTTCAGGTTGACATCTAATATGAACAATAAATTTGAATTAAAACAACGCGTGCTACATGCATCTCAATAATAATAATCTGTGGACGCGACTCTCGTATTTCGCGGGCTACCTCACGCATGCGCGAGCCGCGACGCCACGCCGCGCGGTCTCACGCCTGCGCAGTAACCGCGTCCCGAGCTAGTGCGAGCGCCAAAATTATATACAAAGAAACTAGATGCGTTTGTCCTTGTGTAACACAATCAAACAATTACATTAAATATTATTTCTTAAATTTAACATGTTAAACAATTTTATATATTATGTTATTTGGTATTTGTACATATAGTTTAATTAAATATAATATTTTTTTATAATGTTTACTTTGACAAATATTTTACTTTATGTATATATATTTATTTATATGTAGGTACACTACATCACCCCCTTCCAGAGACCGTCCTACGGGCGATAATAATCTGGAAATTGAATACGACGACCTGATTTAGTAATTTTAGGAATGTTATCAGTGACAGGTAAGTCATCAGCATCACATACTTTATGTGTAGACGAATGAGAGTGATTGTGTGAGTATGAGTTGTTTGAGATATGAGGTGTAAGTGTTTTAGTATCTGGATCACGCAGTATGTATGCCGGTTTTAATCTGTCAATTGAGACAGTCACTGGTTTACCACTTATTGCAATTTTAAAAACTTTGTCACCTCGTGTTAGGACTTCGTGAGGTCCGGTATATGCTGGTTTAAAAGAGCCAGCCCCTGCGTCATCGCGAAGGAAGACATGAGAAGCAGTGGTCAAGTCTTTGAATATGAATGGAGAGCGTGAACGACCATGACGCGAAGCTGGAGACGGTTGCAAGTTTTTAGTGAACATGTGAAGACGTCCTACATAATCTGTCATGTCGATTGTGTTATCTGTACCTGGTTGAAAAAAATCTCCTGGCAGACGTAGTGGTTCTCCATATAGCAATTCAGCAGAAGATGACTTTAAATCTTCTTTATAGGTGCTACGAATACCTAATAAGACAAGAGGAAGAGACTCTACCCAACTGCTGCCAGTGTGGCAGGTTATTGCAGCTTTAAGTTGCCTGTGAAACCTTTCCACTAACCCGTTGCACGACGGATGATAGGCAGTGGTACGCTTATGTTGGAAGCCGGCAATATCAGATAGGTGCTTGAACAATGCCGATTCGAATTGTCTCCCGCGATCTGTAACAATCTGTGTTGGACAGCCGAAGCGAGAAATCCATCCACTTAAAAGAGACCTCGCTACAGTTTCCGCTGTAATGTCGGATAATGGTATTGCCTCAGGCCATCGTGTAAAACGGTCAATGGCGGTAAGACAATACCTAAATCCATGCGAAATGGGTAATGGTCCTATTAAGTCTATGTGTATGTGCTTGAATCTAGCGGAAGGCAGCACAAAGTTTCCAATAGGCGATGAAACATGTCGAGTGACTTTGGACCGTTGACAAGCCATACAAGAACGAACCCAATTTTTGCAGTCTCTACGAATCCCTGGCCAAACAAAACGATCAGAAACTAATTTGACAGTAGATCTCGTACCTGGGTGACTAAGCGAATGTAGGCTCTCAAACACATGGCGACGTAAATCTTTTACAACAAATGGACGTTTAGTATCACCTCTTACATCGCAAAATAATTCAAGATCAGTTCCAGGCAGTTTCACTTTTTCAAGGCGCATAGATGTATCGGAGTTTAAAAATGATTTTAATTCGTCATCTGAACTTTGCATGATGGCTAGCTTTTCTATGTCAACAGGTTTTACTATTTCATCAACGCGTGAAAGAGTATCAGCTACTAAGTTGTTTTTGCCAGCAATATGCCTTATGTCGGTGCAAAATTGAGATATAAAATCTAAGTGGCGGAACTGTCTGGGCGAACAATTAGCTTTATGGGAATGAAATGCAAATGTAAGGGGTTTGTGATCTGTGTATATCACAAAATCGCGAGCTTCTAACATATGCCGAAAGTGTTTGATAGCCTCGTATATGGCTAATAACTCCCGGTCGTATGGAGAGTATTTGGTCTGAGATGGGGACAACTTACGGGAAAAGAATCCCAGTGGCTGCCAGACGTCATCTTTGGACTGTTGTAAAACGGCTCCGATAGCAGTTTCTGATGCGTCCGTGACTAAGGCCAATTTTTCCTTACAATCAGGATGCACCAGCATAGCAGCTCGACAAAGATCTTCTTTACACTCTTCAAAAGCTTCCAGTTCGTGGGCAGATAAATTTACAGGGTGAGAACCTTTTACCGAGCCAACCAGAAGAGCGTTCAACGGTGCTTGATGTTGAGCAGCTTGTGGAATAAACCTGCGATAAAAATTCACCATACCGAGGAATCTGCGTAATTCCCGAACTGTTTTTGGAGCGGGAAAGTTCCTAATAGCCGTAACCTTTTCTGAAGGTGGTTTGACGCCCTCAGCCGAAACATGATAGCCTAGAAACGTGACTTCAGATGCTCCAAATGTACATTTTGCAGTATTAATGACCATGCCATACTCGTTTAATCTGCCAAACACCTGATTAAGATGATCTTCATGAGTTTTCTGATCGACAGAAAAGACCAAAATATCGTCAATATACGGATAAACGAAATCTAAGCCCCGCAGCACTTCGTCGACGAACCGTTGAAACGTTTGTCCGGCGTTACGAAGTCCGAACGTCATGTACGGGAACTCGTATAGGCCGAACGGCGTCGTGATTGCAGTTTTCGGTACGTCGCTGGGATTAATCGGGACCTGGTTATAGGCCTTCACAAGGTCAATGGTGGAAAATACAGTGCAGCCAGAAAGATTATAGTCAAAGTCCTGTATATGACGTATAGAGTACCTGTCGGGAATAGTTCTCGCATTCAGCATCCGGTAGTCTCCACAGGGACGCCAGCCGTCATCCTTTTTCGGTGCTAGATGTAGAGGAGATGACCATGGAGACTCTGATGGTCGACAGGTACCAATCTGTAACATGGCCTCAAATTCGGCCTTAGCAATTTTAAGCCGATCAGGTGCTAATCGACGTGGTGAGCAAGATACAGGTGGTCCAGGTGTTGTGCGTATGTGATGTACAGTGTTATGTTTTACTGAAGCATGTAAGCCAGAAGGACGAGTAATGTTGGGATATTCAGCTAGTATGCGATGATAAACAGTGTCACCAGACATTACTTTCACAGAAAAAATATCAAAATTTTTGGCAAGCAAAGCCGAGGTACTAAGCGTAGTATTAGCATCTATTAGGCGTTGATTACGCACATCTACAACTAAATTATAATAAGATAAAAAATCAACACCTATTATCGCTCGTGTTACGTCTGCGACAATAAATCGCCAAGCATAGTCACGGCGCAAGCCAATATTTAAAACAAAATGAGCGTACCCGTATGTATGAATCGTTGAACCGTTAGCGGCGCATAATTCATAATTGGTTTTGTGACGATGCTTGCTGATTAATTTTTTGGGGAAAACACAAATGTCGCTACCTGTATCAACTAAAAATTGTATTTTAGTACGACTGTCTGTTACAAATAAGCGACCGGAGTTTGGACAGGCGTCGGTCGCCATTACGATCTGCCCTACACTTTTCCCGAATAATCACAAGGTTTCACGCACTTAGTAGCCTTATCACTGAATTTACAATGATACCAACACACAGGAAATTTTTTATAGTTGGACTGTGACCGTCGGTGATGTGAATTTTCACGGGAACGATCGTTAGGGGTAAATCTTCGTCGTTGTCGCGACATCCTTTCTACTTTCTTGTTCAAAAATTGTATCTGTCGTGTGAGCTCGGCGATTTGGTTGGACGTATCGGTAGAACTTCCAGGTGTCACCGATGCTGCTGCTACTTGTGGGCTTGGTGGGACGATGTCATGGATTTTATCTGCCAGCTCCGCGACTTCCTCCAGGGATGCTTTCACTTGAGATGCTATTATTGACTGCGTACTACTTGGCAGGCGGCTGGTCCAAATTGTCTTTAGAAATTCCTCAGGAATCTCTGGCCCTGCGAGGTGTTGAAGGTGACGTAGGAACTGTGACGGTTTCCTGTCGCCCAGCTCTTCGTGTATGAGTAATTGTTTCACCTTCTTTTCCCTCGATGCGGACAGACGTTTAATAAGCTCCGTCTTTAACCGCTCGTAATTGTACGGTGATGGTGGTGCCGATATTATGTCTTCAACTTCCGATGCGTAGACAGGGTCCAATTGACTGATGGCGTAGTGGAATTTAGTAGCATCCGTGGTTATATTTGCCAGATAAAATTGGCTCTCTAGCTGTGCGAACCATAACGCCGGCTTCTCTGGATAAAATGGCGGAACCCGTACACCAACACGATGAACATCACTCGGCGGATTTGATGCTTCGCTTTGCTCCGATGTCTTCGTAGGCTCACTCATGATGTGCTCAATCGGGGTCACCAGTGAGGCGGTGGTGATGTAACTCCAAATAAATTATGTTAGATTTTTAAAGTTTTTATTCACCACTCACATGTGTAAAAAGTAATAAAATATAAGCACAAAAGTACAGACAATGCTATAGAATAAAGAAGGCGAACGTGAGCAAAAAAGAAATATGAAACTATTTCAGGTTGACATCTAATATGAACAATAAATTTGAATTAAAACAACGCGTGCTACATGCATCTCAATAATAATAATCTGTGGACGCGACTCTCGTATTTCGCGGGCTACCTCACGCATGCGCGAGCCGCGACGCCACGCCGCGCGGTCTCACGCCTGCGCAGTAACCGCGTCCCGAGCTAGTGCGAGCGCCAAAATTATATACAAAGAAACTAGATGCGTTTGTCCTTGTGTAACACAATCAAACAATTACATTAAATATTATTTCTTAAATTTAACATGTTAAACAATTTTATATATTATGTTATTTGGTATTTGTACATATAGTTTAATTAAATATAATATTTTTTTATAATGTTTACTTTGACAAATATTTTACTTTATGTATATATATTTATTTATATGTAGGTACACTACAATAGTATTAAAAGAATAGGTAGTTTTGCGTATTACATATCTTGTTTATCAAAAGAAACAGATTTCTTCATAAGTTCCTCGTGAATTTGCTCATTCAAAAAAAAAAATTTGATGACCTTAATTGAAAATTTCAATGTTACAATTTTGTGTATTGCTCACAATATAACAAAGAAAACATACTTTAGAGAAGAAAGCAGGCTGCATTTCATGGACTTCAGTTTGTGCTTACACAATACAATAATTACATAGTGAAATTAAACAAAGTTATGTCGAAAGAGTTTTTTCGAAAAGTTTTTGTTCGTTCATTTCTTTTGTTGTTATGTTATCCTCTTTCATAAAAATAATGCGTAGGTTCCTGTTACTGGCCACTTGTATAAAAGAAACGGTAAAGAAATTGCGAAATTTGAAAATGGAACTTTCTGGCGGACATGGTTTCCATGTGCGTGATTGTCATTTGTTTCGTTGTAAATGGAAAATAATAATGAATTTAAAAATGAAAGGTATCGAGCGTTTATGTTTTGTCCAAGATGTTTAGATATCTTTATATTTATTATTACTTTCACTTAAAATAATAGGTATTATCCGATTTTTGGGATAGCGTTGCCAATGATTTTTTTTAACAATAATAATAATCCTCTATGTCCCTAGCACTCTTAGATGGGACCCGAATCCACGACTTGTTACTTTTTACGCTCTGTACTAGCGAAAAAGTATCTAGTGCTTAAATAATTCGACAGTGTTAGGTCCTGGGTAGCTCAGTGGTCAGAGCAGTCGCCCAGATTGCGAAAGGTCTTGGGTTCGAGTCCCATCTAAGAGTGCCAGGGATAAAGTGGATTTTTAAACACTTTTCATTAAGAATATTTTTCAGTATAGCATTGTGAATGCAAAAGTGAGAAAATATAATAATTAGAACAAATTTTCATCTTTATCGAATATTATTCGAATATAATAATAAATAAATAAATAGTAATATTTTGACAATATGACCTAGGTATATATTTACTGTAAAATTAATGTTTCCTACAATCGGACTTTTATGAATCTTCAATTTTTAGGGTTTACTTTACCCTAAAGGGTAAAACGGGCCTTTTTCATTAGACTCCGTTGTCCTAATGTATCTAATATTACCCATGATAGTTTAGACTGTTGAAATTTTTCTCAGATGATATTTTTAATTGTCGCTATAACAACAAATACTAATAAACATAATAAAGATTTAAGATTTTTTATGAATAATTCACTGGAACTCTCCGTGCGCGAGGCCAACTCGCACTTTTGGCACGCGCCCCGTGGCACGCAGTCCTCTGACTACCCTGCAAGCGATACGGCGTGAAATAGTAAAACGGACGGTGTCTATCAACGATGCTGTCTTCTTGCTTGCATTCTGTACCTTGATCTTATTGCATGGAAAACAATATATTTTTTATAATTTTAAATTAATGTCTCACATGCCGAAATTATTTCTTGAACGTCAGTCCATTAGTTCGTGTAGATTATTCAAAAAAGTAGTTAAGGCTCCTATTACATTTTAGCTGCTTGGTTTTGGTTAATTAGTCAATTTTGGAGTTCAATTTTGACTTATTGGACTTATTGAATAGTGCAGAATAACCATTGGCATAGTTTCAAAACAAAAGTACAATTTACAAAAACTAAAGCCACTAAGTTTTTGTAAGCCGTGCTTTGCTTTTCAAATATAAAAAATAAATTTAAAATGTGCGGTGGCACTTTTTTGAGCTACAAGTCTAAACAGATGAAATAAAAAAATGTACTTTATGTCTCATATATATATATATATCAGTTTGTAAGGCCACGTAGCGAGTTTGTTTGTGTTTGTAATAAGGCTCTTAAGTATGGTCTGTTTGAGTCCATAATTCTTATGATCTCTTAAAAAGGGGACCTGCTTTTAAGATATTGTAACCCTGATGAATATTTTAATCGTTTGAGGTTTACTGAAGCGAAAAATGCTAATGAGAAAAGACCTATTTCAGAGATAGGTGCCTATTATTGAAATTAAAATTTCTCCGACGCTATCAAAGGAGACATTACGAGAAAAAGATTATAAAAGTATTTATATTTACGACAAGATTTAAGGAATACCGTTTTTATTTTTAATATACTCGGAAAACGACGGCATGCTTATTTTTTCCTGATTTGTAATTTTTCAATTTCTGTTGTAGTATTATTTCAGTTTACAATGTACTATTAAAATTGGCATTCGCTATTATCGGGGATTGTTTTGCCGCCAATCCACCTTCAACTAATGTATTTTTAATGTCAGAGTAGGACACAACGTAATATAAAGTTTACGATATTTAAAAAATCAGTTTGATAATTGGTACTCTACATTTTGACTGAGTAGTAGATTACTGAGGAGTGCTCTCCTGATTTACAAAAAATTTGGTACTTAACAATATCACATACATACATAATCTGAAGTAAAGTAAAAGCAAGCATTGACTAGCAAAATACTCTTATCATAAGAGCCATCAATTTTGTAACATAGTCACATCATTATAACATTATTAGAATAAAGAATATAACATTAATAGAATAAAGAAAATAATGATATTTTGTTTATCGCGTTGACGCGTTCATACTCGCTATGCGCTAGTGATAACTTTGTCATGTCATTTGATGACCGTCGTTTGTAAACGGCCTAAACGGTTATTCATCCGTGAATGCATTACGTCATAACATGTTTGCTATTATCCTTCATAGTGTGTTTTACTTTGACAAGCTTTTTAATATTGTACTCAATAATAATAAGAGAAGCTTATTGGAGCGGTGATTAATGCTATCAACCTGTAATTGAGAAGGCTGTAATTGAGAAGGTTAAGCAACTTTGTAAAGGCCGGTTTTTGGATAAGTGGCCAAAACTTTTAATTCCAGAAATTGAGAAGGCGTTTGTACATTTTCAAATAGACTTTAATATATACAAATTCGAGTCCATGTAGCGGGTTCCGCGTAGGGGTTACAATCTCAGGCATCTTCCTGGATTCCGGGTCCAATTCCTGGATGGTTTAATGTAGAAATGAACTTTTCTAACTTGTCACTGTTCTCTAAGTAGTTGATTCAGATTTA
The DNA here is from genome assembly GCA_918026875.4 of Diatraea saccharalis. NCBI lineage: Eukaryota > Metazoa > Arthropoda > Insecta > Lepidoptera > Crambidae > Diatraea > Diatraea saccharalis. Next base: position 19,996,906 of record OU893339.1, read on the forward strand.
TAATTCTTAAAGTTATTTAATTTGGTATCTACCAATGTATATATATGATGTAGTGAAATACTTTTTTTATTTAATTAATTCAGGATTGTAATAAAACTCTTAATACGTACAGAACTTCATTCTATAAACTAAATGTAGTCGTACTCTTACACGAAATAATAATAAATGTGTCTATTTCACTAATGTTATGTTCAATTTAAATACGTTTTTATAATAAAGGAATTATATTGTAATATTGATCACAAAATAAAAAAGAAAAGCAAAATGGAACGAAATAAAAAACTTGATTATTTTCAACTTTCAATCTCCATTGCCTTTTCATTTTCCTTCTTAAAATCAAACATAGTTTTGTTGAAGAAGAAATATTCATGTGGCTTAAAATTAATGGTAATTGATTTATATTAACGTTAAATGAAAAACAGTGAAATTTGAAATGAAACAAAAAACAGAGGACATCAATGTGAAAACAGCAAACCTACTGTTAAAACTAGTAGTAGGTAGGGTTGGTAACATCGGTGGCAGCTAAAAGTCGAGAATATTGCTTCTATATAAAGTTAATGCAGCCAGTTTGTGTTGCTTAGGTAGTAATGAGGTAGTATTAAAAAAAAGGAAACACTAAAAAAGCATCTCACTAATTGGCGACTCTAGCAAAAGTTGATTTTTGCAGGAAACGAATGGACCAAAGATAGTCATTTCCGTTCCTTTTTACTGACATATTAAAAAATTGAAATTTGCAAAGTTTCAAACTTAGATATCAATAAAAGTACGAAAAAGTATAAATAGAATATGAGTAATCTAGTTTGATATCGGGAACTAATGTTTTTTTTTAATATTTCCTCATTCTAAACGCAACAGGATTTAGCCTTTCACAAATCTACTAATGTTACATGTATAGATCAGTCAGTATTCATCAGCAACGATTGGTTTATCGTTGGATATTAAAATTTGGACATCTGATATACATTTACTCTTTGGACATCATTCGATGTTAGGTTTCGATATGTTGATATTTTTCGATATCACTGTTTCTTCGATAATATTTTTTCTGCTAGAGGTTCTTCGATATATCGTTGCATCCCTAGGTTTCTCTTAACGTGTCTTCCGAAGCACAGAGCTCGAGATAATACGTTTTTGGTCACCCATCCTATAACCGGCTATTGCGAAAGTAGCTTAACTTTCGCATACCAGATCGAAAACGCTAACCGCGCCCTTAAGCTCCTGGTACCAAAACTTATTCAAGTAAAACTAGGACATTTATATTAATGTCGAAAAGCTAAAATGCTTTTAGTAGCATTATATTATCTGGGGCTTTTAGCAACTTTTTAAGATACTCCCTTGTAAGTAGCATATACGGGAGAGGCGCCAATTTTGTTAGAAATAAAATGACTTTTAAATAATGTTTAAGGCATTTAGAGTGCTCAAAGGGGCTTTTAAAGAGGCTTTTGAAGGGGCAATTAATCATTGATCATCATAACAATTAATAGGCTTATTAATATCCCCACTGCTGGGATTAAGGCCACCACGCGGGCTTGTGCGGATTGGTGGGTGTTAACAATTAACAACGTGCCTGCCGAAAAACGTAGGAGCTCGAGATAATAAAATTTTGATCACCCATCCCATGACCAGCCGTATCGCATACCGAGCGCGCTAACTACTTCATCATCGAGCATTTGAATAGAGAGGGTTATAACAAAACAAGCAGAGTTGGTGAAAAATACATGGAAATCTGTTGTTTCGAGTTTATTGTGTTCAAATAGAAAGTCGCCATCAAAGTGTTAAATACATTTTCAAACGTGTTTTTATGTGATTTCTCTAATCAAAGGTTTGACTAAGGTTTCAAATGTTTACAATAAATAAAAAAGAAATATATTTTTCGTTCGCCGAATTCGTGACAAAATGGCTAACGGAATTCATTGAATTATATATTTTTTTTCAAAATCCTTATTTGTTTAAATCTTATAGAAGACTATTTAAAATAGTTTTAAGTGCCCGAGACGATCATGAGACCTTACAGTCTCGAGATATTCAATTCATTAGATTAGTATTAAGTGAGATGATGGCTTTGTCTATACATTAGAACCATAAGAAAAAACGGAGCATAACCCACCACGCAGGCTTAGAGCAGCTTAGTGGTGCTGGACCCGGCAATATCCTTGCCGGATCCCGGGTCCATCCCTCCCCGAAGGGTACTCGCAGCGGGTTTTACAAGGTAGGCTGACCTCGCTTAAGCCTATCCTTTTCAGGACGGATGCGGGTTCGGAGTGCCCTGGTTTAAGGTTTAGGGTGGCATTTCCCTTGCGTTACAAAAGGCTTAGCGATTAACGGTATCAGAATTCTCCTCCTCGAGTTGTATTCTTTAATATCGAGGAACGTGATTCGTCTCTGTATCAGCTTCTCTCGTATTATCATACTTCAACATCTTCTCTCTCTGGCGGTATGGAAGTCGTGAATAAGAGCGAGGATTTAGTCAGACCAACATATTGGGTGACCACGAGACTTTTCTCATTCAGTTTGCCATTCATTTTGCAATTATTATGAGTTGCTCAAGATAGTCGCCGTTTTTTCAACGTGACCGAAGTATTCGAGAACTCTACACAGGTACTTGGATCTGTCGCAGTAGTATAGTAAACGTTAGTACGAAATTAAGCATCTTTCTTGAGCACAGCTCAAAGATCATCAATGATATCAGATGCAGCCATCACTGAATCCTGAATCACACCAGTTTAGATACATGGAGTAATTTTTTGACAAGTAACAAGCTCAACTTGCTTCACATTACACAATCTAAAGACTCTTGAACACAAAATATAATAAATAATCATGTCGTTTGTTAGTTTGTAAATATTAATAATAAATGATTGAAATATAACATCAATTCCTAATGAACATCAAATCATATTTTCTTTTGCTTTCGTAATAAATATACAACATAATATATAATTAAGTTTTATTGACTGGATGAGTGGGCGTACCCTTTCTATATTTAGGTGGAGTCCGTGGATTTTCACATCAAACACTTGAAACAAATTGGTGGTCGCATCTTTCGAAGTAAATGTGTATTCTCATTTCGTTCAGCAAATAAAAGGTTTTGTTTTAATTGAAATTATGTGTTTCTTTTTCATTGCTTTTGTTCCTATATTATGTCAACCGATGAGGCCTTTTTATGATTGCGTATGTCAAAATGGAAAAGTAAATCCGTAAGTATTATAAAGCTCATCCGTGTTGTGCTGCTCTTAATGTGCACAAATATTGAGCCGTTTGTCCCGGTTGCATCTGCTGTCGTCAATAACGACCAATTCACGCTGGGCCCTCGTGGGTCATGGCCCATTCTCTCTATTCGACTCCATTTATTGCGAAAGATGCAATGGCTAGAGAGTTAACTGTTGTCACGAAGTTAAAAACTTTCAATTAAAGCACCGACAGATAAAATAGAAAATAACGAATGTAATTATAAAGACATACAGCTAGTTGCACAAACGTCCATTATACAAATTTAACATTAATTAGTGCTTAAAGGTTAACTAACCGATAAACGTACAAATAAAAATATGGATACACCAGGCATTGGTTAACACCTATTTAATACTCTTAATGAAAACTGTTTAAAATTCAAAATGCTTTGTCCCTGGCACTCTGGCATTAATAACATCTATTAAATTAGAAAATACAGTCAAATAAAACCTACATAACTAAGAATAACAGACTATTCCAATTCATCACTCAAGAGTGTTTACAATACATTAATTTTCTAACACGATGTTCCAGCCCACGCTATTTAGAAGTTCCCAAAATGAAGCAGCCGTATAACGTATGCTACCTACACGACTGTGTCAACTAATTTGCATAACGTTTATCCTGGATGGTTCCACGTTCCACGGTCTAAAGTAAATACAAAAATAGCTTAATCAACTTAGTGTAGGGTTACAATTATTTAAAACTTTTAAATACATACTTTTTTGAGGAGCTCCTTACGTAGAAGTTAGCGTGTTAGGTTTGCGCTATTAACACCGCCGGTTTAGCCACGTAGCAAAAGTAGTAAATGCTACGGGCCATGCGTGTTTGGGGACCCCGCGCTATTGGGAGCCTCGCTATGGTTCATAGCCATTTAATTAATTTTTCAAGTCAGTGTTAAATAATGCAAGCAAATGACAAATCAAAATCAAATCACAGATTAGTTGTGTTGTGTTATTCGGAAAGCAAAGGACGACTCTTCTGTTTCGGGGTGGGTCATTAAGCAACGTTAATAAGGTCATACAATGGGTGACAGAAAGTTTATTATCTCGTATTTTTCCGTGTCTCAGGAGATACGTTATTTAGTTGGTCTCAGCTGCATCTGCGTTAGTAAGTTTATTAGACCATCTTGCATGACGAAACCGAAATTCAGTGTCCTATTTAGGACAAGAAATTCAGTCGTCGAAGCTTCTGATTACACGTTCACTGATTCAGGTGCTAAGGTGTGAAACAAGTGATATACATATCGGGTAAAAATTAGAGTAAAATAATAGCTCCAATATAATTGAAAACTAAAAACACTAGTATTATCCCTAACGGTTGGTTTCATACAAATTAAAAACGGAAAATGTACCAAATTGGTGGAAGATTACTTATTACTACGGCAAAAGCAAGCATGAACATTATGAGTATCTTAAGGCACTCTTATACCTTCGCTTACATTCGCATACAAATGGAATAAAAACGCGCTCGCTTGATTTCATACATTTTTAATCACAGAATACACGTAATGTATACAAAAAAATGTTCTTTCAATACTTAAGATTATATCAAAACCTATTTTTGTGTACATTTTTTATATATTTAAGATACTATGACTTTGGCGGCCAGTCACAAAAGCTCTTTTAGGTCGCAGTGACTACAGTACAATTAGATTTAAACCTTAATAATAATATTAGGGTAACGTGTTTTTGCACCTATACTTAAAGCGGTTAAATTAATCGACCGATTTCGAGTTATTATTTCGAGATAGTTTCTTGAATATATGATATTTAAGTCGAATATATAATACCGCTGATAATTAATTTAATATAAATATAATTGAGCTATAAATATAACAAATAATCTTTAAAGATGATTTTTTTTTCTTAGAATATTGTTGTTATTTACGAAACTAAAAACTAGAATAACGCCTTATAAGTTTTTCTTATTCTACTTGTCGAAATAACGATAAATCGAATAAAATAACGACATTGGTGTTGTGATTTGTTAAGAATTGAAATTTAATGTAAAAGAAAGTTAAATATGTACATATGTTCATATGATGCGAGCCTTAATAAAGAAATGTCCCAACAAAAACAAAATAAGCGGCTGTTTTCCTACTGGTTGAACTGTTATTTCATATACAAATATTAATAGCATTCAAAAGCGAAAACAATCGGCTGTCCGAAAACCAATTGAAAAATGTGGCACAATAATAATACCCTTTAATATATTTTTCGACAGTAAATGCAACCTCATAATTGGTTTTAACTGGAACGTTTCTTTGTTATGTTTTCGTCAAATTAACTCCACAAAACGAGCAAAGTATATATGGATAAAGATCGTCGAAGCGTTTCAGAATTAATCGGTCAGTATCAGGGTTCCATCTGTGAATGATTTGTCCCCACTGGTTTCTGTCCGTCACATGTCTTACGACGATGTAAAATTTGAATGATCATGATGAATTGACATTTGATCGGTCCATCTAGTTCAGCTTTTTCCAAATGGGCTTAATCGGCCTGGTAAGAGACCCAGAAAAATAAATGGGGGCGTATAGAAGCTCAAGAAAAATTACCAAGAGACTTGTGTACCACCTACTGCACTCAGATTTTACTTCTTGCGGGTTATAGTAAAATTCTTGTTTGGAATGAATGTTTCATCTACGCTTATATAGCTCACAATAATTAATTTATGTTAACTTATAGTGGTTTTAACTAAGTGAAAAAATGGAGGCGCTAAAATTATTTATTAGAAAAGTTAGAATAAATAAAAGACATTAGACGAAATAAGTTTGGGAAACTTTGATATACTAGTTGGTGAGCGACCATGTGATCTTTTACCTTCGGTGCTTCTCACGTTATTAAGAGGAAATTTTTTTGTTATTAGTTTGGAAAAAATATTAAAATACTAGCTTTTGCCAGCGGTTTCACCCGTGTGGTCCCTAGGAAAATGTTTAGTGGGATAAAATGCATTCTATTATTTTTCTCAGCTAATACCCTACCTGTATACCCAATTTCATCAAAATCTGTTGAGTAGTTTCGGCGTGATTAACGGACAAACATTCACCGCGTTAGACCACCAAACAGTGACCATCACTTTTCTAGGGGTAAGTTTTCGTTTAGGGCGTTGCTTGGGTGTTGAACCAGGGCGCAACCAACTTGTTGAGCACTTAAAATTATCGAACAGGATCCATTTCTCGACCCAAGATAGTGCGGTTCAGAATTCCTTCATTTGTATGCCTGTTGAGTAATGCAAGGCACATCTCAACGAGTACTTCGCATTGGCGATCATTGAGTAGGTGGAGTACCCATTTGTCAAGCTTTTTTACCTTGCCAATTTGATTCGATGTTTTAATGCTAACGTCGAAAGCTGCTGCTAATTCAGCCGTAGATTGAATTTCGTCAGCTTCCATAATCGCCTTTAATTCGTCATTGTCGACCAAAGTTTTCGGATGACCACGACGACTACAAGCGGGCAAACCAATAACGGGTGGAGCGTTCGTTTGAAGTGTTTGCTCAGTAAACGTCGTTGATGTTGCGTGCTACTTGTGCCGCTTTGCTGACGGTAAACATACTCCATAGTTACCCGAATTTTTAACTTATCCATGACCACGGAAAATGTTCGAATGCGTAGAAAACAAAACACTAACTATTAAACAAATGACGATTGTAGAAAAAAGAGTTCCATGTTTTTTAAATAAATTTAATTTGAAATTAGAATTATCAGCCAAAAAAAATATATTTTGGTTTGAAATGGCTAGTACAGCAGATCGGCAATTTCATAGGTGAAAACCTATTATTATATATTCTCTAACACCTGGGTTTTGAATTAACAATTTAAAATTAAAGACATATCAAACCGTATTTGAACCATTTTAAATGCCTAAACAGATTTTCGTTTCTGATTTCAATTTTTAAATGATCAGTTGATAGCAGTTTGCTCAAAGTAGGAAACGCAAATTTTTCATGGATGTAACTTTTTTAAAAAATTGTTGGTAAAATTATTTTTTTAATTAATCAATTAATTTATTCTAATGTAATTTTATCATTTATTGACAGTGTTGTTTTATATCTTATACATAAAATTGCTGCAGCCTTGCAGATCTGATCTGTATGCTTATGTAACAACTTTGTAGTTTGTGGTATGCAATAAATAAATAAATATACAAAATAAATAAATACTTTAAGATTTATTATTCTCATTAATAATCGGTTGAGATTTTGTACTTTTCTCAATTTAAAAACCGGCCGTATGCCATTTTGTTAAAGTCGTGTTACGATTAAACGATGTTAACTGCTCTTACCGCGTTTTGGTGACAATCATCGAGTATTTTATTATTGGCCCGTATCGCTCGCGGCAGTAAAGCTTCATTCAGTACGTTTTATTTTACTTCCATTATTTAACTTTCCGATGAACTAAATCCGAACTGTGACAAATTATCTTGTGAGAGAAAAAAATACAATTGGGAAGTATTCGAATGTTATTTTTCTAGGTCAGTGGGGTACACAGGGTGTTCCATTACGTTAGTAAACGTCTTATACCACAGTCATACAACAGAATTTTTTTTACGTTAACCTTTGTGGCTACTGAAAGATTTCACTTTACTGTGACAAAACTGACTAGATGCATCTGTGCGAGCGTAATAGCATAATGTTCGCGCGCGAGTGAAAGAGATATGTAGTGCCGGGTCATTGTACGAAATTCTTTCTGTTCGGCGACCGTGCTATACATGAGAAGCTCGGTAGCGTAGTGGTCAGTGCGTTCGACATCATCTTTCAACATGTACAAAAGCCCCTAACATGTACATATGGTTGCACGTCATGCTACCACTATAAGTCAAAATTCAATTGATTTTGAACTATACCCACGATACGTTAAGGTTTAAAATTAAGCCGAGATCACGGCTTATGAAGTGCCTTCCTAAGCAAATTAAATAAATGAAATTATTTTTTAATTTAATTTAATAAATGTTAACTATTCCATGTTTGTATTCTGAACGCGTCCAATAGTATTGTTTTGAAAGTAGCTATAAGCTTAATTAAAAAAAAAAGAGAATAGAAACCTTAGATTTAAATGAACACCGAACCTCTAAATGGTTCCGAAACCATTTAAAGATGTTTTATTTAAATATTTTACATCTTAGAAAGAGAAATGAATTTTTACTTTCAGTATAAATTAGCATTTTACTTTTACCCCTAATACCTATTAACGAATAAGCTAATCCAATACCATCTTAAATTCGAGTGGACCTTACGTACCTATACTGCCAATGACCGATAATATTTAGTTTGTTCGAAATAGTTCAGAAACATGTCGACCTAAGTTTAGCTGATGATAGATTGGTTATTTTCGTAACTTTGACTTCAATTATTGTTTATTAATGCAATAAAGATGTGTAGGTATGTTCTTGTAAGTGTTATTCTGTAGAGTTATTGACTCTTTATTATTATGATACTTAATTATATTATTTTAAGCACCAAACTTAAATTATACCTTACATCACCCGCATGTGATATAATTTCCCGTACGTGAAAGCATTATCATGATCGGATCAGTATTTCCGAATGTTACCAGCAATAACCAAACAAGTTTATCACAATTATTTAATTGTGCACTATTATTTTGTTAAAAAATAAGACTCTCTTATATCACAATTTATGAATTCTGCATAACTTGTACAACTTTTGCTCTTAGCAAAAGTTCATGAAAGTAGTGTTTCGTGTTGAAAACCGCTCGCTACAACTTTTTAATTGCAAATCTGGTTGAAAACTACATTTAGCAAATATAAATTGGGTTAACCGAACATTTTGATTACAATATTCAAATCTGCCAAAGCCCCCGTTTTATGGAGTATCTGAGATAATGAAGGTACAGCAACACCCAGAACTCAGATAATAAAGAAAGTCCATTTACTTCTACATTGAACCGACCGGGAATCGAATGAAAAATAAAATAATATAATAAACCTAATCACCCCATGTGCCCTGAGATGGGACTCGAACCAACATTCATTTGCAATCCAGTTGACTACCCTAATTCAATAGTTAATAATTGGAATTTTGAGTTACCAAACACTCACCATCCTTGCGATTCTGTAAAAATTCAAACCCGAATTCGAATTCACTCAGGTATCCGAATTCATTTCGAAAGCGGCATCCGCTTAATCTTCAATTGGTAATATGTTTCGTGGCATAAGTGAAGCGAGTTTCGAAATGACATAGGAATAGAACATCTGAGACACGTATGAATCAATCAATTATGTTTTGTATTTTCATACAAAAATCGGAGCAATAGAATTTCTACTCTAAATGACATGAATTCTGAGAAATTTTTCAAGTACTTTCAAGAACTTTTCATTATAAGTGAGCGTATTTTCCTCAATGACCAGGCAATCCACCCAAACATCCTAAATAAGATATTTCTACAAATATTTTAAAGTTACGAATACGACGAAAATATGTTTAAAATAACATGTTTGATTAATTTTCTATTCACAATGTATCCTAATAAATGTCCTCAATGAAAAATGAAAAACAAAGTTTGTTTGTCTCGCTAAAACTCGAGAACGGCTGAGCCGATTTAGCTGATTCTGGTTTTGGAATGTTTGTCTTAGTCCAGGGAAGCTTTAAACGATGAGAGGTGACATAAAGTACACCGTGCCATCTAGTCTTTAATAAATAACCTGGGACTCTTGAATTTTAGAAGTATTTTTCATTGAAGTATTTATCAGTATAGCATTGCGAATGCGAAATTGATCTAATATAATATATCAAATAATTAAAACATTGATCAAATAATTAAAACAAATTTTCATCTTTATCAAAAGTTAAAAAAATATTTCTTTCGGCTGTTTGGGATCGCCTGAACTCACATAAGAATACGCTTTGTAGTAGCGAAAAAGTAATAAGTGCTTGAAAGATTCGTCAGTCCTGTTAGGTCCTGGGTAGCTCAGTGGTTAGAGCAATCGCCCGGATTGCGAAAGGTCATGGGTTAGAATTTCCATCTCAGAGTGCCAGGGACCAAGAGGATTTTTAAGCATTTGTCATTAAGAACTACCATTTCTTTTTATTTATAAAAAAAACGACATACTACATTATACATAGACCTATTAACGTCCCCACTGCTGGGTCTCAGGTCTTCCCTATCTATGGAATCAAATGAATTCGAATATGGAGAATGGGTCTACAGATTTCGCCCAGATCAACGGCTTAATCTATTCCGAAGCACAGAGGAGCTCGAGAGACAAATTTAAAATAAAAATACATCAATTTATTTTATTCAATTCATTTTTAGTTATCTATTTATACATTTTTTGCCACAAATCAGTATCTGTGCCAACCTAGCGATTCGGCTACAAGGCGAAAATCCGATATAACTCGATCAGACCATCCCGGATTATCCCAAGGGATGGAGCGGCGAAATTCCTGGCTGGTTGTCGTTTGAAATGCGGTCATTCGTTAAGCTATACCTATACCTCTATGCAATCAATTTAATTAGTAGTGGAATCGGAACTTACTACCTATATAGAAGTGTTGTTGGGATAGCGTTTATAAATCCTTGTTGGTACTGAGAATTGAATCAGATAAAATCTGGTGTATATTAACTTTAGAAGTAATCTAAATTCTAGGCTGGACCCAGAATTTAGATTACTTCTAAAGTTAACATATTTTAAAAGTATCGTGCTTCCTAAATATTATGTTACCATTTTAAAATGTTTTTTCTGGTTATGGTAATATACATATTATTATTTTAATTAGTAATTAGAATTCATAAATTCATATTGTATTGATCTGGAAATGGTTTTTGTAAATGTTTTACTTCGTTTAGAGCTGATGAGTTCTTGCTTGTTCTTCTTATCGGTCAAAAGACGTCTTAAACGAATGGTATGGATAAAAATATTGGACAATTCAAAAGTACCCGAAAGTAGTTTATTTGAATAAAGTTATTTTTAATTTGACTTTGAATCAGACATCTATATATAAATTACTATCATCAATGATCTACCCAGCTGGCAAACGATTATAAATATACCTGCATCATTCTTTCTTTCCCTATTGTTGGGCTACAGGCTTTCTCTATGCATGGAAACGACTCAAATAGGGGGAATGGGTTAAGGAACAGTACTGGTTAGCGTGTATTGGCCACTGCAGATGCACCCAGCCTTAACGTCTCTTCTAAAGCACGAAGGAGCTCGAGATAATAAATTTCAGTTTACCTACGCTTAAAAACTCAACCTACGCTTCAGAAACCAAAAGAACTAACAACTGCGTCATTGGGCTCCACCGTCAAAGCCTAATCACTATTATTAATTTAACGACATCTATTTTAAAGTTCGAAAAAGATCGGAAAAGTTAAATATATCTTCAGTGAAATATTTGTGACGTAACCCACCCGTTCATTCATTCTGCTGCGGTGGTTCCTTTGTGAAATGTGACAGATGTGTCCGTGAAGACGAAATGTGTATTTTTAAACTCCTCGTCTTCGTTATACGGAGTGCTACGCCTTTGCTGCTATACGGATTGGTGCATTGTACTTACAACTCAAGTTATGAGCTTTGAGCGTTTGAATTGTCTTTATCATATTTGTAATGTGTATAAAAAATATATTTTATGTTTATTAATATCATATATTTATTTTAAACCATACATTTAAAAGTAATCCAATTGTTAATCTTATATTATATCGTTAAGTTCCTATTTATTTTATCTAATGGAGACACGCATTTTTTGATCACACCAATGAATACAGTCGAGTTAATGTTAAGTAAGATATATACAAGTTTCTTCGTAGTGAACATCAGAGAACATAAGCAAATGGCTGTCAATAAAACCTCCATCAAAGACATAGGGACAGAGGATGCGATTTACGTCAACAATAATTTTTAATTAATTACTCCATAATTTAAGATTTTCCTATAGTAAAAAAATATAATTAAAAATGGTGAAATTTAGGTTAATTTCGCATTTTTTTTCTAACGTTATAAATTTATATTTGACTCTTTTTAGTGCCCTGACATTTTCAATTACAGCTAATTTGGATTTTATTTCTCTACAATTGAAAGTTTGTGATTTTGGTATACCTACACGCCCTCTTTACGTGTGACGTAATGTATAGATAGCATTAAGCTGACGTATTTAAAAAAAACCAAATATGTAAAAGCTTTTTAAGTTATGTTTTAATAGGATAACGATAAAACGATTATGCGAAACTAGCGCCATCAATGAAAATGCAATAAACTTCCTCTTCCACATGATGCGAGGCGTACACGAATCACTCCAGTACTGACTTGTTCCTATTGGACAATTAGTTAAACTCTTCTTGCAACAACATCGATGTTTCATTTGTAAAATACGATATCTGCCAATATTCTTACTGAAGAAATATACAGGCCACATAACCTTTTTATTTCTTATTCAATTAACTCCGCTTTCGATTCATACTTACGCCATAGGCGATTTTTTGTTCATGACCTTTTTCTTAGGAGGTTCCGTCTTATAAAAGATACTGTTTAAAGAAGGGCTTCATTTCTCGCCATTTAAATATCATTTTAATTGCAAATAGAGATAAGTAATGTTTATTTATGTAGTAAATAGGTACAATACTTTCTTTGCTTAATTAAAACAATAAAAAGAATGGCCCCTAATTGCAGCCATAATTGCCTTAGACTTTATTTTTATTTTATGTAAATAAAACAAACATCTAATTGAATATTAAATGAAATAGTATAATTAAAATGAAATGAAATTTAAATGAAATTATTTTTTGATCAATCGTACATAGGTACTGAAAAATATTCCGAGTGCCATCTCAGAGAGCCAGGGACAAAATGGATTGTTTAAGCATTTTCATAAAGAATATGAAATAGTATAAGTTTTAAAATGAAACTGAATTCATTTAAAGAATGAATCAAAGTTTATTTAATCATTTAATTATATCTGTATTAATAATAATATTACAAAGAGGAAAGTTTTTGTTTTAATGAAATGAGTGATGAGTACTGAGTTTATTTTACAGACAATTTATGTTTATGGATAAAATTATGGAGGTAATTAGTACACCTTCTCGTTGAACTGGGTCTAATTAGTTACCTTAAAAAGCGCCTCTCTCTACGTTTCTTTATTAAAGAGTGTAATTAGTGCCCCATGATTCAGCGTCAGCTGCTAGTTGATTGCTATTTGATCGTTCTTTGAGATTAACTCATATTTATCGTGAGAATTAGTTTGTTCGAGTTATCCATTCATTCACAATCTCAATTATAATAAAGGCTTTGCTTTAGTACTAGTTTTAAGGACTTAGTACTATATATTGGTGACTAAATTATTACTAAATCAGTATTTAGTACTTATTAAGTCGTTTTCTTCCAATACAACGTTTCGCCAAAATTTACGAGAGCTACGAGATGAGTTTCCTTCCTTGAGTTACGAGATGTAGAACTCTGTATTTGTTATTTCCCATGTTGCTACAATATGACAGACAGGACATATTTGCCCATCCTTTGAAGAACTGATTTGTTGGTCACTTTGTCACACCGTAAAATCTTCAGAATGCGACGGAACGTATTTAAGAAGGCTTCCAGTTCATTCAGCGCATTTTGTGTTAGTGTCCAAGACTCGCCCCAAACAATAGTACCTACTGAGAAATAAATTACATTGACTATACGGATTCGGAGTCCTAGAATTAGATCCCTGTTGTATAGAACTTTGCTTATTTCGAAAAAATGCGTTTCTGGTCATCTTTATACGAATACAAACATTTTGAGTGACTTCTATTTACACTCATCCGAGAGCCCAACTGTCCAAGCGCCCACAAATTTACTAATATAATTACCTAAACGAAATTCTAACAGTAGTTAACACTTTAATACAGTACAATCGTATAAATAATCTGTTAGTAACAGTACTGTAAAACTGAATGTGTTTTCTCTAATGGAATTCTCCGCAAATTAATACCCTGGACGACAGAAATTGACCAGATTTGCGAGAGCCGCGCAGAATTATGGTAAAAGCACTTTATGTGAGAGCTTTTAATCGGATGAGGTTATGTACAGGCCAAGTTGTGGTGGTCGGTTCAAAGTTTGCGCAATCAAGCACAACAAGTGGTGTTAACCGTCATTCTTAATCAAACGGAACAAAGTTGCTTAATAAAGATCTTTTAAGGTTTAAAATTGTTGATTTGTTGGAATGTATTTGAGTTGTTCCAATCGAAATGTTTTGTTTCAATAACGTTAAGTTGACTTGACTATTACTTGATTATAACAAACTGCTATCAGATATATTTATAGATTATAAATCGAAAATTAATTACACAAAAATAAAATATACTTATATACAATCTGTTTTATAATAAAAATTACTACATACTAATTGTTTACGTATAAACTGTTATGGGTATTATATTTGATCAATTAAGCATTCACAGCTAACACGGTAAATATTCTTAATGGTAAATGCTTAAAATATCCACCAACCCCAGGTACTCTCAGATGGGACTCGAACCCACGAAATATTTCTTTTGGCTGAACTTTGATGAAAATCCGCTAGCGAAAAGTAACAAGTGCTTGAAAAATTCGTCAGTCCTAGGTAGTGAAAGGTCGTGAGTTCAAGTCCCTCTCAGAATACCCAAGTTGGTGAATTTTTAAACATTTTTTGTTAAGATTATAATGGTTATTTTAAAACTGTTGAATAATTCCCTTAGTTACAAATTGATTAACATTATTACACCTTTTCCTTCTAAAGGGGCTTATAGATTTTCAGGGGTGATATTGTTATTTTTTGTATAGACATTTTTTATAATGCAGTCTTTTCATATTTCATTACAATGTTGGGTGTTACTTATTTGTTAGTTATCATAGTTAATTTTTCTATGATTGATCATGGAATGAAGACGCCCGCAAGATAGACCAATGTACTGGTATGACGATATAAAAAATCAACAGAAAAAGATGGTAGAAACGAAAAAGGAGCGTGTGATGTAGCTTCTCGTAGGTGATATAATTTTCACGATTGAATCAATATTTCTGTAGATTATTCCGTACAAATAAACATAGTTAGAACCATAACTTTAAGTAATATTAGTGTAGAATAGCGAAACAGCATTACAGCGCTAAAATATCTTGATCTCAAGAAAACAAGATAAATATCAGCAATCTTGTAAAAAACTATCGTTCCAATGTAAAGGACATCAATGCCTATGAAAGCTTAAAACAACATATTAAAACTTGTAAATTGGAGTAAGTCTTAATTTACTTTCGTGAGATCCTTTTCAATTTTCTCAACCCTTTTGAGGTTAGAGCATAAGTCAAAGATATTGCTTGAACAAATATATCCATAAAGCCGCACTAGAAAAGTTCCCCAATCTTTCATAGGAATCAAGCCATAAATTTAAGACGTCTCAATATTACTACATCGTTTTCGTGAGAGGAATTATTCGAGAGATATATTTATCAATGTCCACTTGAAATAGAATAAACTATATTAACCTAGCAAGCAACCCTTTGCGTGGGTTGAATAAAGATCGGATAATTGGTTATCCATTGAACCATTTCTTACCATAGGTCTAGTGGATTTAGAGCCAACTTACAAATTGGCAATATTTTCAGCTCAAAGAATTAGGAATAAATGTGAAATATAAAAACTCTATGGTGCAGTGGTTGGCGAATTTGTTATGCGATGTAGAGGCTAAGCAACTTTCGCAAAGGCCGGTAATAGAATGGGTGACTGAAAAAAATATATATCTCTAGCTCCTCCGTGTTTCGAAAGGTTCTTTAGGCTATTATTTCTGCAGCATCTGCAATTGTTAATGATTATTAATCATGTGGGTCATGGTCCATTCTTCCCTTTCGATTCGATTCCACCCATAGGGAAGGCATGTGGCCCAGACGTGGGTAAGCTGGTGATTGATGATGATGAGGATTATGAGAAGAAATTTCAATATTCCGTAACGAAACGGATTATATTCAGTAACTTTGCTGTCATATTTCATACATTACCTAAGCGTTTGTACGTACTCTATACATTTCCCAGGCATTATATATAATACCCATATAATGCCGCATAACACAAATTGCCAATAACATATTTATACATATTATAGTGATATTTATAGTTAAATGACCGAACAATTACTAAGGACTTATAAACTTCCAGGCAAAATTAACTTGACATTTTCCTTTAAATTTGAGTCCTTAGAGATTTTGTAGTAAAGTGGTGATAAGAAAACCTCTGAATGTATCCAACACTAATGGATTAACAAGAATAACAGCAGAGTGGTTTTAAACTATTTATAACTAGCTGTGCCCGCAACCTCGTCTGCGTGGGAAAGTATAACAGGAGAATTGTTTTTTCCTATGGTTGGGATCCAATCGAGTAGGATCAATGGGCTATAACGCACTACGCGGGCCCAATGCGAATTGATGGGTGTTAGCGACTACTGATGCAGCCAGAACTAAGGGCTTAACTTGCATTCTGAAGCACGGAGGAGCTCAAGATAATAATGTTTTGGTCATCCACCCTATGAGCGGCCCTTACGATAGATATTTTTCTATTCTTTTTACTCACTTCTCTCTCGGCTCTTGTGTCTAATCATTTTTATCATCATGTATACTCATTAAGTATACTCGTATTAGTGATACTTACGCTGTTTCAAATGTTCTTCTTTTGATTTTTAACTTTTTAAAATGCTATTTGTTTATCTGTTTATTTGTATGCGCAATCTATTATTTTTTGTTATGTTTTTCCATAAAATGCCTAAAAGAAGTCGCTGGCCAGCGCTAAGTTTGTCTTTAGTATATAATAATATAGTACATGATATTATATGGGAAAAATATATATGTATGTTCGTGTCATTTTCTTGTTGTGCAATAAAGACTTACTTAACCGCATCGTAAACCGAATGCGCTAACCTCTAATCTCAAAAAGAGGATTCTGCATCGAATTGGCTTCGAAACCACGAAACCGATTTTAATTTTTTTTTTACACATACGGGAAGCAATGTCATACTCGGGTGATACAGATTATAATTTACGCGGCTAGTTAATCAAAATCAAAATGAATAACATAAGACTACTAAGAGGAAAAAAAATGATATAACTTGAGTTGTCTTCACTCATTCGATAACGGTGTAAACCCAGTTTAGATTCATGCTGAGCCAAAGTTTCTGTACGGCGTACCCTGACCTGAAAATTTCCTACGTCTCGTCTCGCATCTTAAGAATCTCATCCTTTTAGCAGTTTTGTAGGTTTGACCGTTTTTCAAGGTATTCTTAGAATTTCTGTACCCTTTTGGCGAAAGTATCTGCTGAGATGTGAACTTAACTTTTTTTAACGTCGAGGAAATACTTCTGGCTCTGTTCCTGTTACCCGGCAAGCAACAGGGAGTAGGAATCATCTCCGTGAACCCACCCAGCCGTAGCCTAGTCATCAGGACACTCAAGTATTTGACCATTGATCTCATCGCAGATGGAGAGGCTCGGGTTCATCGAGAGCCTCTCCCAGACAGGTGAGGCCCTGCAATGCAGGCTGCCAACCACCTCCGCTAGCCTCGAAGACGTAAACCTAACCTGATAAGAATATACTATCGAAAACATTATACGTCCGTTCACTGTATTTTCTGCATTTTCGTATGGTTTGATCACGGGATGGGTGACTAAAAAGTTATTGAAGAAAAACCTGAGCTCCACTGCATGAAAGAGCTGACTATGATAAACAATATATTAGTGACTAAAATTTAATAAAGCAATTAATTTCATAGCAATTTTGGTGAACACAGTACTTCAAATTAATATAACTTTTTATTTGTGAACCGATTGAAATAAAACTTTACACTAAATGTTAACGGAAGGTTACCACAATACAATAGTGCAAATTGCATTAAAATCGGTTCAGCCGTTTCTGAGATTAACGTGCACAAAAGCACAGACAACAAATTTAAAAATCATTGTTTTGTGTTTCTATTTCGTTTATAAATGCCCCTTACAACAATTTTTACATACATCTTCAATGTACAGACATCGATCGGTTACGTTTTTATTAAAGTATATAGATAGAAGATACTGGAAAATTTGTAAACTGACCAGGAAATTCGCGAATTACATATTTGATTGGCTTGTTTAATAGTGTACCGAAAGTTCTATTAAAGAATAACGTAGAAAGTAATTTCAGTATTACAATATAACTATAATGATAATAATAATAATATTTATTTAATTACACACAGCCAAAAATACAAGAAAGAAAATTAAAAATACTATTAATTGTTACAAAACAATGGCTAACGAATTTTATAAAAAGATAAGCGTCTGTAGCAGAGCTAGTTTATTACTATACTTCGGCTTTCAGCGCTCTTCCAGCATTGTCTATATCCCTGTTAAAGATTTTGATAGTTAAACTAATTGAAAATTAGCTAAAACAATTAGATTATATATTAAAAAATAATAATATAAACTTAATATAATTAAATTTAATTAAATGAATTTAGTGGCCCCCCTTTAAGTAAAATGTTAATGAATGTGTGAGTGTGGTAGGGTGAGTTATGGTAGCTATAAGGTTTTATGGTAGCTATAAGAGTGTATAGTTATAATTGTATAAATATAATAAATAAATATTAATTTAAATATATCAAATTGATGTAAAATAAATATAGTTAACATAGGTTAAAATAATATTTAAAATGTTTTATATAGTTGTGCTTGTGTTTTGGCCAATATATGATTAAGACTCTTATGAATATCCAATAAACTTCTAAATTTAGTATCACATCAATACTTTTACCATAACTTCAGTCTCCTCATAATTGAGTTTCTGGAAATATTCATATATAGTTTTTTACACTGTACTTTATTTAGCGGATAAATGTTTAATACATCATTGAGTCTATTATATATGTAGGGACCAAATACATATACTTAGTTACAAAGTATACTATTATATATTTGGTTACACTTTGTTTTTTCTTTCTCATAGGATAATGTTTTATACACTGTCTCCGCCGCTTGACAAGCGCACGATTTTACTCCGCAAGGATTCCCTAAAACTTTCGTATGATTTTTTTTTAACTCAAGCGAAAAACAATAAGTAAGCAATAATCAAACGCCATGTGCGCTCTGATTGGACCTTTAAGTCATGTGTTACTTTTCCTAACTCTCCACATCCATTGTTCGCCTTCGTAAAAAGTAACCCTGTATTATAGGTACTTTATTTAAAAAAAAAAAATACTATGAAAACATACTATTAGGTAAAAGATTTCGGCGTACAGACATTGGGGAGCGACTTTGTTTTCTATGTATATAATAATTTTCCACATGGCTTATAGAAACGGTTCTCTCAATTGTAATCGTATACAATACATATGTAATGGGTAATTGATTAATTATGAATAATCCCAAAAATGCCCGATATGAGAGGGCAATGTGATAAAAACTATAGAAATAATCAAATAGCCCGGGAATCATTTATAATCGTCGGCACCTATCGGGATTTTTATTACAATATTATATTTTACAATTTTAATATTATAAACAAAAAACTTTAGTAAATGCTACATATGTTTTATACATAGATATTTGAAAGAGTACAATTTATATCATAGTTAATTTAAAAGTGGAAATTGTCTTATCCCTGTTACATTGACCCTGTAGGTCACGTGATAGGTAAGAAATTCCACAAGATGATTTCATAAGAGAAAATATCAATTTTGTTCACTGAAAGTTATCGTATCTGTACTTCAAACGAAAAAGATACATTGGTTCCATGATATACATTTAGTATTTTTATAATATTACCTATTCTAGGAATATTTTATATAGAAAATTGAATATTTCACTGTTCCCATCTCATATGGATCTGGAGAACATATTTTATTATCGTACGACACATATTGAACCGAGACAGTTTGGATGTACAGTCAGCATATTTGATTTTAGGCTACTTTATATCTTATGACAAATTTTCATAAACTTGACAATTATTTTATTATATGTTGTTATCATGAATAAAAGAGTTAAATACTTAATTATTACACAGCTTTTGTGATAGTTAACTATGAAATGCGAATTAAAGCCTATGTTAATTGAATCATTTGCTTAAAGCAAATAAAGAAAAACAATAAAGTCTTTTAAAAAAAAGTTGAAAGTCTGACATAAATAATTTATTTAATATGCGATATTATAATTTAATGTTGCTATTTGATTGAATCAAATAATAAGTATAAAATTAAATTAGGTAAGCAGTAGTTCAATTGCTGCTAGGGTTGCCAACTCAGTTGATCATGAATCTAGGAGGTAGAAAAGTAATGAAAATAAGTTGCATTTTTTACGCTGCAAGAAGCTTGTAGTACTTTTTAATTAGAAACAAAGTCATGTGCGATTGAAATTCGTTCACAATTATACGATATTTTTACATATTGTTTTATTCATTCGATGGAAATTTTCAATAATTTATTTATTTCTTTCAAAGTTCATTTGCTACGCCAAACAAATGTTCATACGGTGGATGCGTTTGACATAAGCTTTGATAGAATTAATGTAACCAGTTTTTTCTGCCAGTTTCTTTACATAAAAAAAAAATAACAGTGCTTCATTAATTTCTGTTATAAATAGCAATATAAACTGAAATAAACAGGAATCATATTTATAATTTGTCATCATTACGTACATTTAAAGAATCACCATATGTAAAACAGGTCCAATTATGAATTAATTTCTTCGTCCATTGTCAAAATGATAATTCCGTGATATGAGTGAATGATAATGAATAGTAGGGAGATTTTAAAATCTAATGCCATTTTACCGGGTAATTCCGGATTTCCAGGAGTGTTTTGATATTTAATCAAGAATATGGCCATGGTATGGCCGGTGTAACGGTAAAACTCTTGATTCTATAATTAATTAATATCGAATTACCAAGAATGTCAATGAATTTGTTTTACAAGGCATGTGAATTACTTGACGAACGAATGATTACATATTTTTTGTTATTTTCAATATTGTGATGGAAAGTGACCTCGTAGTTTAATGAAGATATTTTTGGATTCAATATCTCTATATGTAATAAATCGAAATCAAAGGGTTGCCCTTGTCGAGTATCTTGTCAGTTTTTATAGGTATAAGTTTTCCGTTTTAGATTTATGAACGCAAGGCATATATAACTTAGAGGTTACCTGTAACAGCCTAGACTAAATAAATTATTTTGATTTCTATAGAGTGGTTCGGAATGAAATTGTCTGACTGTACTAAATCTTAGAGGGCTATCCTCAAATTTTACTACAAGCCCGTAATATTAAGGTTTTATTACAATATTACACGAAACATAAAGTATCTGGTTAAGGATCTGATGGCAACGCACCAAAACGTTATTTTGTGATTTATTATGATATCATAGCCAAGTTTTAAGAAGACGTATGCATCAAAAATAACTATGCGTATTTTTTTTGTACAGTTAACAGCACGTCAAAATATACAAAACTGTTAAATTTCTTCACTTGATTTCAAACCTTAATATACTGGTTCTTCTTTTGTTTATAATTGACTCAATCTTGATCTCAATGAAGGACACGAATGAGTTGAGGTGGGACGAGCTTGTTAAGAAGGAACCCATTCACTCTAGGTTTAAATAGGTTTGGGTTATATGCACTCGTGTGAGCTAAATATGTAGCTCACTTTGTAGCTGAGGGCTAAGTATGTGCAACATTTTTATGATAAAAGTAATTGAAATGAATGGTGCATTTTGTGGGTAAGTTAATAGTATTTGATTTTTTTTTTGTTTATGATGAATTTTAAATTATAGATTTCTTGTCTAGGCTTTATCTTACCTCAGAACGATTTCTGAATTCATAACCATACCTTCGGAAACAAGAGCCTAATACGGATTGATGTAAGAGACAGCACATATCGTCTGAGAAAAAATAACCGGTCACCCGCCTGCGACTGGGCTTTGGGAAATTTTCTTGACCTGCGTAATCTCATACCGAACGCGCTCTCCGCCATTAAGCGCCTTTTGAATTGTATTTCATTTTGGCTAACACTAACTATAAAACCGGTTTACACGAAGATTTTTAATATTAGATTTATGAACCGATTTACTATATTATTTATTGTATCCATTCACTAAACTGAAACCCAAGTTTTGTGAAAAATTACAGGGATGAATACGTCAATCATAATCTTGTTGCGTAGGCGTAAAGTTATATTTAGCTCGACGAAGAACACGGATTACGATTTTCTCCTCGCAGATATTTCATTAGTGGCCTCTATAATATATAAATAGATATTGTAGTAATTATTACAAGTTTATTAATATTACAGGTGGGGGTTTAAGTTTTAGTGTACTGTAATAATTTTAGACGTTATTTATCGGGGTACAAAGTTATTGTTGTTGTGTATAGGGTTGTCATCTTTGGCTTTTTCCGGTCGTGACCGGCTAAATATTTATAAGTTCGGTCTGTATGGCTTTTGTCGGACTTCTTCTTAGTGTAACGTGATGCATTCTATGTCCTCAGAATGAACATAACATATGCTTTGATTAAAACAAAAAGGGAAGATACATCATACTCATAGTTGCTTTGACCAAAAAAAGCACTGATAAAATTACATATAGTACAGATGCAGGCTTTTTTTATTTAAAATATGATATAAACATTTATACACAAATACTAGAGAATCGAGAAATGGGTCGGGAGCAAAAAGTATGATATCGTATGGGCACAGGCTAGAAAACTGACATTTGGCTATAAAGAAATATAAAAAACAGTTTATTGTTATCGGTTGTACTGCAATTCTCTATTATTATGTAAAATTTAACTTAAACTCAACTAAATGTCCTTTCACCGAAATTCTATAACTCTACTCTTTTTTTGTTAGGCTTTTTATTAAAGTCGTTGTAACGTTTCTTGTAGCTAAATTATTATAACTGTCCTCTATACTAACGTGAACTTTAAGCGTTATTTATTACTTACTTTGTTTACAGTGCACTGATAATTCAGTTAATCGCCAATATATTTGAGATGGATAAACTTGAATAAAAATATCGAACAAAGAATCTGTTTTAAACTTTACCTATATATAATAAATAAAAGTTAATGTGAAATTTGCTGAAAATATTGCACAAGAATTACAGTAAATTGATTTTATTAAAAACATGTACGTATATGCTACGATGAATTTAATAGATGGTGAAATGTTATGAAATACATATTTGTCTACTCCGGGGGGCGACCATCAAACTTTGTCTTTAACGCTAGCCACAGCGATGAATATATTTATTGTTCTTAATTCATTATTGTTTACAAATGTAACCCAAGGGTGCCTGTTCTTGTATATTCTTGGTCTTACATAACAATGAGGAAGTAGTAAAAAAAAAATTAGTTCCCGAAATCAAACTAGATGTCGCTACGGTACGTTCTTGATTTCTCCATGACAACCTTTCCGGTTTTCTTTCAAGTTTAAAAGTAAATTAGTTTTCTTAACTCAATAAACAAGTCATATTCTATTTTAACTTTTTCGTATTTGTATTGATATCTAAGTTTATCTAGATATCAGGTTAGTTAAAAGGACTGTCTGTCCTTTTAACTGACCTGTCTGTCCTTTGTTTAAGGACTGTCTGCCCTTTTAACTAACCTGATATCTAGAAGGAAAGGACTGTCTTTGGTCCATTTGTTTCCTGCAAAAATCAACTTTTGCTAGAGTCGCCATCTAGTGGAGGTGCTTTTTAGTGCTTTCGTTTTTTTAAATACTTCCTCATTACGGTAAATTGATTTTATAAAAAATATGTAAATACGTATATGCTACGATGCATTATAAAATATTTGCCTACTCCGGGGAGCGACCGTCTAACTCTCTCTTTAACTCTAGCCATACCCAAGAATATATTTATTGATATTAACAATGAATATGCTTATATTCTTTAATGATGTTCTTGTTTTATTAATATACAAGAACATCATTAAAGAATATAAAAAAAAATCTTGTTTTTTTTACATATTTAACTAATGGTTTTCGTTCTTGTAGTTGAGTAAAATATTAAGTTTTGAAAAAGTCGTATTTATACGAATCTATATTAATATTTTGAAGAAGAAAGATTTTATTGATTGTTTGTTTCCTCGATTAGGCTCTGAAACTACCGGATCGATTTTTTAAATTCTTTATCAACGGGAAGCTACATCATACGGGTTTTACATAGGCTATTGTTGCGTGCGAAGTCGTAATATATACTCTTATATCTATACTAATATTATAAAGCTGAAGAGTTTGTTTGTTTGTTTGAACGCGCTAATCTCGGGAACTAATGGTTTGAATTGAAAAATTCTTTTTGTGTTAAATAGACCATTTATCGAGGAAGGCTTTAGGCTATATAACATCGCGCTGCAACTATAAGGAGCGAAGAAATAATGGCAAATGTGGAAAAAACGGGATAAATTATTCATCCTTGAGGCCTTCTGTTGTGTGCGCTGCAAAAACGGTTCAAGATACCAAAAATATATGTATAAAAAAACTATGCTATGATCAACAGCAATCGATACCCAAATAAACAGTTCCCTAGGGATAACGCGGCCGAAGCCGCTAGCGGAAAGCTATGTATAATAAATTTGTCTTAACATAAATTTGCCCGGGAAAAATATCTCATTCCCAAGAGAAAATACAAAGTTTATAAAGACATTTGAGCAGAATAAATTTAAAACAGGAAATTAGCTCAATGATGAATCTCAAAAATAAAATGTTATTAGATGGCAAGCAATTTTTTTCTTTAATGAAATGTCATATTTTAATGTATCACAAGGACATTCTATTTAAGGAACTCGAAATTTAAGACGGGCGTTTTTCACTTTGTTATAATATTTTAATAATGTAGGTGTTCATTATTACGACTTTGTCCAATATATAAGCATATAATTAAATATTCTGCTTTTATTCTTTATAAGAAGAATTAATTAACATACCTATTGTTAGTTCACATTCAATAAATCGACTTTAGTTGATTTATCGCGTAAGTTTATGTTAAACTAGTGGCCGTCAGAGACTTCGTCCACGTTTTCCATTATTTCTTTGTTCCTAACAGTTGCAGCGTGATGTTATATAGCCTAAAGCCTTCCGCGATAAATGGTCTTTTCAACACAAAAATAATTTTTCAATTCGAACTAGTAGTTCCTGAGATTAGCGCGTTCAAACAAACAAACTCTTCAGCTTTATAATATTAGTATAGATAAGAAGAATTAATTAATATACCTATTGATAGTTCACATTAAATAAATCGACTTTGGATGATTTATCGCGCAAGTTTATGAAAAATATATTATTCTGACGTTTTGGATACTCTCCAGTTTCGATTAGACTGCGTTAATGGCCATCTTTTAATAATAAAAAGTAACACTAGCTTCAAACAATACTTATTGGAGAAATTCGTAATTATGTTCATACTCGTAATTCATAATAATTTTTATTGTTTTGTCAGCTTTGTCAGCCTCTTTAGATAAGTGTTTTTATATTAATTTTTAAATTGAATTGACTTTTTTCACTTATTGTTTATTGTCTTTGCTTACCGACTGCCTTGTATTTTGTAATTTTATACGTTTTCTTAAATATATCTCTTTCTTTGCTGAATCAAATCTTTTATTATTTACAGTCCACCGTTCTTGCTATCGTTAACAATTAAAATTCATTATGAAAATATTTTTTTTCAAATAAGCTTAATAAATTATTTGTTTTCACTTTACCTTGTGATGCCTTTTCGAGAAGAACAAGCGATAAAACCTACCAGCTCTATAAGCAGTATATATAGGTTTTTTTACTTAATTATTTTAAATATTATAATACTTACTAATTATTTGTATCAATAGAAGCAGGATATATTCTCAGAATATTTACAAAATTATCAGACTGATAGATTAAAGGCTTAGTAGTTATCAGACGATAAAAAAGCGTTAATTTTTCCTGGATTAATCGACTCGCATGACCAGAAGTGGTCGGTGGCTGTCTCGCTTAACGGAAATTGCGGTAGAGTTGGTAAGGGCATAAATGTACTAAGCTATGCGGCGCTACAGCTATATAATACTTTTTTATTATTCGAGATATTTTTTCAATTAAGTTTGTGATGTAATGTTATTTAGGACTAGTAAATAAGATTAATTTTCAATTAGACTGTTTGCTTTTTTTAATGATTCAATGTACTTTTTATAAGATAGATTAAGACAGAAGATAGAAGAAGTGTTCCATGGTACTTCTCAGTACAAGTGTTACGGTAATCTCAATCGCAAGCATTTATTAGCATCATTTTTAGGGTTCAGTAATAAACGAGGAACCTTAATGATTTCGCCATGTCTGTCTGTCTGTCAGTCCGCGGTGTAGCTTAAGTATTAAATGGTACTTATCAGTACAAGTGGTACGGTCGTCTCAAATCACAAGCATTTTTTAGCATCATTTTTGGGGTTCCGAAATAAACAAGGAACCCTTATAGTTTCGCCATGTCCATCTGTCTATCCTTTCGTGGTGCAGCTCAAAAACTATTGGTACTAGAAAGTTGTAATTTGTCATGTGTATACACGTCAATTGTGCCAACAAAAAGGTAAAGAAAAATTTTGAAAAATAAATTAGGTTCCTCTCCTACATGTAAAGAGAATGAAAAATATTCTTAATGAAAATTACTTAAAAATCTATTTTGTTTCTGGCACTCTGAGATGGGATTTGAACCCATGACCTTTCGCAATTCGGGCAACGGCAAATGATATTTTTTTTTGTCTAACCTATAGTGTAGGACATCGTTAAATAGGTCTCTCGATAAACAATGGCCGTTTTTGAATTAAGTAAACCGTTTGTGACTTATTAAGCTTCAAAGAGCTAATTTTTGTTAGAGACAAATGTCCTCCTCTACCAACCAAACGGTCGTTGGTAAAATTTCAAACGTTACGGCAGTAGTACGTATATATAACGAAGTTTAAAGGAAAACTATCACATTTTAATTGACTATACGAGTTTACGAGTAATACGAGCTAACCATTTTTATTTAACTCGAAAACTTGTAACATCTCCATAGAAAACGACAAACGTGATTTTTTCAATATTTTAATATATGAATAATAGTACAGAACTCTTCGTGCGTGAGTCAGACTCATTCTTGGCCAGTTTAAATATTTTATTTTTATCGAATACCAAATTGGTATAACCGTTCTCGGTTAAATGTAACCTTTAGGTTAAAAATAAAGAATTCTTAAATGTTATTGATAAATTATTGCACAAAATTCAAAATACACCTAATTTGTTTTGTGCTACGGAAGGAAAGCTGGTATTTAAAGCACAGAGTTTTCTACCTTTACTACCAGCTGCTACGCCTTTTATGTGTAAAATTTTTTTGTGATTTATTATGAAAATAGAAATGTATTATTATTATTAATCAAAAGAAAACGCAAACATATCTGTCGGAATACATTGAAGGAGGCGAAATATAGGATTCTTAGAATTCTCTATTTGAAAAGCCGTATCGCCAAAATTCCAATGTCACCTGTCATTCATCTGCTAAATATAAATAAAACCTTTTCGTTCACCTCCTCGACTTGGTATGATCTATTGCCTGCTGGGACTGTGTGGCAATAGGGAAATTGCACATTTTTGGAAAATGTTTTTATATGATAATTTACATCGATATATAACTGTAAAAAAATACCCGGCACCGAAAAACTAAAATTTTGTACCAATAGTCATTGATGAAAATAAGTAATAGCTACGAGCAGTTTAAACACCGGAATTTTTAGCGCGCTCGTCGTGATGTCAAAGTACCTGACTAGAGATATGACACTTTAAATCAATATGGATTTTGAGTGATTGATTATTATTCAATTACCCAAATCAATTAACACCTCATCGATTTTTTAAAGTATAATAGACATTTTTAATAAATCATATTATTTACCAAATTGGTGAAATAAAAATAAAAACCTAAAACATCATTTAAATTGTAATCAGTTCTTTATTTTGCGACATGATGCATTGATGTTATTGCATCGATGCTAACTTTTTGTAACAACGACATCCCTATACGTGTACATTTTCGTCACATCCGCTCTGACAAGTAGCATGGCGTTTAAATAGTTTGAAGTTACCGCATTTATTTTGCACTCTTTAATAATTATTTTCAAGACGAAAATGAACTAATGTTGAAAAATATTTAGATAGACTTTATTCTAAAGCAATAACGATTGTAATAAAATATATTTAACCCTTTTTTGAATCAGACGCATATTCCCTATTAGACTTGGTTATTAAAGTTAACAAACGGAGATTGCGCAGTGAAGCGATAAATAGTTTCTTATCGAATCGCATCACGTGTAAGAAATCCTTTTAATGGCAGGATGAGGGCACCGGAGGTGGCATTCGATTCTTCAGCTATTTCACAATTGCGACCTTTTGTTCTCATGAAATATAGCCGATGATGAAATTAGATTAGTGAATTGTAAGACGCATTTCAAATACCTCTTGTAAAGTTATCCAGGTTGGAATTCTCTTAAATACCGTGCCGTTTCAAATTTCTTTCGCGTCTTCAATAGAATAACCATTATTGTCGCTTACAATGTCTCCCACTCAGTTCGTCAGAGAATAAGAGTTATACACAACCCAACACCCAGATCTGGGTGGTGGGTTTTAAAATTCCAGATGCAGCTAGAACCAACGAATAAAAAGTAGCCATTGAAAATTGACACTTTCAGACAGATCTTAAAAAAGTACTTACTTTATTCATGTGAATTAATAAGAGACCTCAGTAGGTGTCTTATTATATATAGGGCAGTCCCTATTCTATTGCCTGAAACCTAATTCCTATTTTAGTAATGTTAATAGGGCTCTAAGTAAACGCATTTTCTTAATAATCTAATTTTAATAAAATTTTATTAACGATTCGAACATTTTCTCTCGGGGGTAATAGAATATGCCTCATATACGAGTTTATAATATTCGCAACTCTGTTATTCATGTGATTTACATATTAAGTTCTATTTTATATTGGTTAACATATAGTTCGTGGGAGAGCCACGCTTCGGTATGAATGGGCCGGCTCGACCGGAGTGATACCACGGCCTCACAGAAAACCGACGTGAAGCAATGCTTGCGTTGTGTTTCGTCGTGTGAGTGAGGGTACCGGAGTCCCAACCCCCCCTACTCCCTTCCCTCTACCCCTCAACCCTTCCCTCCCTATGATCATATTCGTCCCTCAAAGGCCGGCAGCGCGCTTGTAGCTTCGTTGGTGTTGCAGGTGTCCATGGGCGACGGTAATCACTTACCATCAGGTGATCCGTCTGCTCGTCTGCCCCCTATCCCATAAAAAAAAGTATCTGTAGATGAAGATGTATGTTCCCGACTATAATCTTGGCGGCGCCCATGACTCACTTATTTTTACAGATATCAAAATGAATATCTTTCCCAGGAACAACAGAAATTGTTGCATTTATGATTTGTTCCCTTTTGTTTGCGCGGCATACTGACACACATCGCCCAGGTAAACAATCACTTTGATACAGTTTATTTGGGTGTATTTAGTGGGACATACAGATCCAAGTCGCTTTGTAATATCGACGGTAAAAAGGTTAATTAATCCACACAGTGAATTTTATAGGAGTGAGAGAGAGTAAGTTAAGGTTTTCTTTATCAAGAAACGCGTCTAACCTAACGAAAAATTTCAACGCGTCCATTAGGGTTGAGCTACATCAGCACGTAGCACGTTGAAATAAAGAAATGGATGAGAGCGAGACCGAAGTGAGGTATTGCAAGGGTATATTTCATTCTTGACAATTTTCTCGCCCTGTCCTTTTCTATCGCTTAGAAACGCAATTACTCACCGTTATCTATTACGTAGGTTAATCTTTAATTCCGATCTGAATACTGCTTTTAAGCGCTACGTTTTCCAATAACGTCGATAGCAGAGTTCAAATTATACTCGAAATTGGGGTCATCAATTTATATAACGTCAAGCTATTATAGACCTTATTTACCTTTCAAATTGTTTAGAATACATTGTGCGTTTCATGAGCTTGTAAAAGTTACGAAAGTTAGCTTTAAAAGTTCATGTTCCTATGAATAAATTACTATACTTTTAGGTATACGGTATGTTTATAATAATAGGGCGCTCTCTTATAAAGTACATAAAAATATTTACGTTTTACTAAAATAAATATAATTTATTAAGTTTCTTTTTCAATTTAAGTCTTCACAAGTTTTACACTTTCTCTTTTTAGCAGAAGAACATCAGTTTATTTAAGGACTTTGCCAATAAACATCTTTATTCACAAAATCTTTAAAATTTTTGGAATAAAAACACAAAGTGACTTTAAAATTTTAGTAGTTTCTTTTTTTGAAGCATGATTTCAGTAATCGGTAATTTGCATACATTTCTTTTCATAGTTGTATTCGCACTACAATCTCATTATGCATATTCGTTTCTGTATTATGTTTTTGTCTGTGAGCCTCTTCAATTTTCTTTCTTTTCACAGCTCTATAGCTATGCTTTGTCTCACTCTACTGCAATAAAAATATGTAAATTAGAGCAGCAAAGACGATAAAACGACGACACTATTCAATGTCGATTTCAAGAGTGCAAGTCCAGCCTCATCATTTCCCAACAACTTTTCTAGACGTTCTTTGAAAAGATAAACAATACAATACGGTTCTATTTATAGCAACTAAATGACAACTCATAACCATTTGTATCCACCTACGCAAGGTGCGATTGTGTCAGTTTATGAGCTATAACTTGACGACAACTTATGAAGTTCACAGTAAAACAATAAGTTTCCAACTTGTTTCTAACGTGTACTACAAGTTATAACAATGTAGTCTAGTGCCGCATAATCCGACGTGCTATATATATTACAGAACACATAATATTCTAGAATGTAACTCGGATATTAAACTCAACCGAAGCGAAGCAAAGATTAAGGTATAGTTTTATACTGTACTATGTAATATTCATTCACATGTTCCCCTTGTTATTTATAAAATACTAGCTACTCCCACGACTTCATCCGCGTAAATTACAGCTTATTTTATCCACGTATGATGTAGCTTGCTGTTGATTTTTTTTTATCGGTCCAGTATTTTCAGATCCTATTCAATGAAAACAAACAATCCAATGTTTCTCCTATTGATAGAAATGTCTTGACCACAGGATATAAGACATAATGACAACACGTAACATCATAAATGGCGCTCTCTAGAAGAAATTTATGAACTAATGATATTGTGTTAGGTGTCCAATTAATGGCTTAATTAGCTTATTTAAAACATATTTCAATACTTTCACGATATAAGAAAAAAAACTCATTTGACAATGTACACCTCATTAAACAAATAATACATTAAGGCGGAGTGTCTATGGGCCACGGCCATAGTCCATGTCCATATTGATGATGTAGGATTGTCCGTGTCTATTGTGCCAGGTAGGATAATCGTCTATATCTATGGTGACAGATTAATCGTCCATGTACTAATATATATTGACTGGAGAAATTGAAACTCAGTCTCAAATGAAATATATATAAAAAAAAAAAATTAAAAACAAGTATCATTCATATAATTAGCTGAAAATCTAAATTATTTTTTAAATATCCCGCGAAAACACCAATTTTGTAAACGCCGCGGAAACGTTATGACGTCAAAGCCCTCTGAAATTATATCTTTCTATGTTAATATAATTCTGATATGAATGAGAAGGCCTGACGTCATGAGATGAGTTTGCTGGTCACGTGACGAGTATATTTTTTTTCAAAATTAAATTAAGCTATATTATAAATATACTAAGCATAAAAGTGTGATTTTCGATAATAGTATATTAAACACTACCAGAAAAAAAAAATTTTTCGTTTACTGTCTGCACCCGTTTTGTCTATATTGAAGTATACTAAACTTTTTTACACATTGTCTGCAGGATGTGGCAGTTGCGCGCGTTTAGCGTGGTGGCGTGCGCGTGCGCCGTGGTCGCTCAACGTATAGACCAGGAGGCGTTGTTGTCGCCGCGACCGGCGCGAGTGCGCGACCGTGAGATACCCAAGGCTGATGAACCAACCTGCGATCAGCTGAAAGCTATGTGGAGGTAAAGCAGCTATGGCATTTAGAAACCGTCTAAAGATAACGCCACACATGTGTGTTTACATTAGTTTTACTGCTATTCCTTGTGTTACTTATTGCAGGGCTCGTGGAAGGGTTGATATCGGTGTCTCTGTGACCCTGGACTCTTCTGCCATTACAAATTCACGTCATTATTCATTTAAGCTTATTGGAACGTTATTTCTTAGTTTACATGCCATAAATCCAACCACATTATATAGTACACTTAACAACGTGTACTGAAAAGGCAAATAGTTTTTATTCAGTATATATAAAATTCTTGCGGTACTGAGTGACTGACTGACTGACTAACTGACTGTCTGACTGACTGACTGATTGACTGACTGACTGACAACGTACAGCCGAAACTACTGAGCGTTGAAAGTTGAAATTTGGAATGAAGATTCCTTAGGGAGTGCAGAGGAGCAGATGGAGGATTTTTGAAAATTCAACCCCGAATGGGCTAAATTAGGGGATGAGAGTTTGTATGAACCTCGTTACTACAAGTGCTAGGAGTTTCAAATATTGCATGTGGGTTCTTTTTAGGACGCAGGTACTAAGACGGGATTTTACGAAATTTGACCCCTAAGGGGGTAAATTAGGGGATGAAAGTTTTTATGGAATTTTCTCATTACTGGACTTAAAATTAGACCACGCGGGCGAAGTTGCGGGCAAAAGCTAGTTAAATATATAGTAACTTATGTGATTATGCTCGCTGTTAACCCTATGCAAATAAATCTAACAGTGAAATTCAGTTAATGTAAAACATGGAATTTCACTCCGCATCTCAATGCTGAAGGGTTAAATTGTCGGGTTTTGTATTCGCCACGAGTAGCAATTAATTAAATGTAAACAACATAGGTGTTATTTTAAATTCTATTTGAGTGAATATCTTTGTTGATAAACTTGGAAATGTAGAAAAAATATGTTTTATATTTTATTTTAGCTTTATTAATATTTAAAAAATCTTCTAAGTTCAAATATTCAATTAAATAAAAAAACTTATTTGCAATCACTTCATTGTTTTACCAGATAGGTTTAATCTAATAAAAGCTTCTTGCAAAGTTAATAAAGGTTTTATTACGTTGAAGCTCTATGATGCGACAGCACTGCGCTCATCGAAGAGTCTGCTTTAAAAAAAATATAGTTGTGTTAAAAAAAAAGTAATTAATAAAGTTTAATACTCCAATAATAGGTCATTCCAAACAAAAACAACGAGATAGGCACCATTGTTCTAAGGTGACGGCAGCAGACAAAGACAGCAAAATTTGGGTCGTCCTAAAAACCTTAATAGACCTTTTTTAAGAATCTTTTATCGTCGACGAGTGGAACATCTTAATTGGCACGAAAAAAGACATTATAAGACTCTTTTATAGACTTTCAAATCATTATCACAGCTGAGTGGTTTGATTCAATGTGTCATCACTATTTCTGAGGCTGGGTGTTGTGGTGCCTTCATTGTCTCAGCTTACTTCATAATATATGTAACTTGTATGTTGTCCAATATTTAATATCGTCATCAGCCTATTGATATTTCACTGGTGGGGCTCATACTTTCCCTGTAGAGGGAATCGAATCGAATAAGAAGAAAAGTCCATGACCCAGATGCTGGCCCAGTGCACATTGGTGAATGTTACCGACTTCAGACGCAGTTGCGACCAATGGCTTAACATCCCTTCCGAAGCACGAGGTAGTGAATTTTATAATCATAGAATGCACGCCTTTGAGAAAGTAGGCCGCAAATCGGACCCGCTTTAACGAACTCTTCTCCTATTACAAAAAAAAAGGCAATTTGCGAACGTTTTAGTTATTTTTCGTCGTTTATAATAATTATCATTCAAGTCACTAGAGTTTTTAAAACCTTTAACTAGAATATAATTTAGCTACTTCATTATTATGCGAGAGATGCTGAAGCTAGCCAGTAGGATGTGGCTTTCGAAATTAATTAAACATCGTTAAAGACCTTTCTCTAGTGATGTGAAAAAAGAGTGTTATTATTCAGGAACAGTTCGTTGAAGTAATTATGTAAATAATTTAGTTATTGTACACTAATATTATAAAACGGGAAAATGATTTTTGATTAACGTGACTTGACTATACGGCCCAGTTTCGGAGAGAGTGTCCCGTTGTCCCAAAAGATAACTATAATTTGATAATATCCACTATCTAGTTTGTAAAAACAAACCTTTAAATGCTTACTCTCTCACTTGTCTAAAATAAAATATAATTAAAATCACTTGGAGTTTATTTTACTTTTAGGGTAAGATACAATCATTATTACACGTCACATTTTAAACTATTATTAGTACAATATGGCATTTTATATCGACTTACCCTATATTATTTATATACAAAATGCCGTAGACATTTGCCTTGAAAAAATTGGTTACGTTAGTTTTAAGTGAAGAATGCTTAAAAATCATCAGTCCAGAGCGAAGATACGCTGAGATTGGACTCGAACCCGCAATCTGTCGTAATACGGGGGACTGCTCTAATAATTGAGCCACCCGAGATCCAATAGGACTGATGAATTTATCAAACACTTATTACTGTTGGATCCAGTGGAGTAGCGTGCCTAAGGGACCTTGTATTAAAATTTGTTGGAGGTCCAAATAAAGGGTTAAAAAAATTGTTTACACACGTTAGCTGTTTAGGGAATCTACCCAAACAGCCGAAAGTGGATAAAGTGTGCGTATTTTAATAGCTTCAAAGCATTTTCGCTTTCTTTGGATAGTTCTAATTAACGTCAAATTAATAATATCATTCATTCAATATCTATTAAAAAAGCGTCGATCGCTATCAAATATGTTAAATAGTTGTAGCGTAATGTTCGTGAATATGTTAAATTGAAAGGGATAAAATTTAACATATATGGCCCAGATTAAGAGATCTTAATTTACACATAAGACTTTAGAATTCATTATAAAGACCTATTTATTAAATTTATAATGCGCAAAAGTTTGATAAGCATTATAACTCGATACCAGCTCAGAAATAATCTATGTATATGTCATCTCCATCCAATATTTGCCGAACGTGACATGAGCGTATAACTTTGAGTTATTCAAATCTCTGTTCAATCCGTGTAACGAAATTTAATGAGCGTGTTATTATTATTATTCGTAATATTAAGGGGCTATGCAGTTCTATAAAAACCTGTAGTCGCTGCGATCTCAAAGATCTATGTGACTCGCCGCCAGAATCATAGAAGCTTTTTTAGGCTAGTAGCTTCCAAAGATCAAATATTCCTGACTTTTACATGATGCTTTATTACTTTTATATGATGCTTATTTGTGGATTAGTGGCACACATTCACACAAGAGAAGTTGCGGTGTTTCACACTCCTGTTGCAATATTTGAAGATGTCAGTTTCACTTTACTTTCACAAGAAATTCTATTTAATCTGCAGTGACAGATTGAAGCTCCTATAATTGTTACGTGTATTTGTTCTCTTGAGCTTCAAAAGCTCTGAAGAATGCGAGCGAATGGCTTCGATCAGAAATTAAGTGTTATTTAAGCCCGGCTAGTTGTGCCAGTATTTTTTAAATCTCTTTCAATGTCGTTTTTTAGGATTTGAATCGCAAGGTTTTTTGGAATACCGCAAAAGAGCTCTGGGACAATTTGCAATCCTTGTGCTTCAGTACTTCCTTGGTGGGAAAGAACGTCTGTTAACTGTTCTATTTTTGTTCGCAGATTCTCGAAAAGACAAGCACGGGCACCAGAAATAATGAACGAAGTGAATTCGTACCGTGATCCGTTAATGTACAACGAGTGGCCCGTCTACACTGCATTACCGCGTGCCGCACCCAGGTACAACAAATCAAAAATATTCAATTTAATCCCTACCCAATCCAATTCAATCCTATCCAATCAAAGTACGAAATAATCCAGATCAAATTAAATTGTATAATATTCAATTTCGATGCTATCGTATTAGGTCCAATCAATACATCAATACGAGCGGTCGCTGTTTTCATCGAATACTTCCTGGCAAATTTAACTAGTTTGTCGGTCCATTTTCAACCAATTTCAAAAAAGGAGAAGGTTTCTCAATTCGACCGTATACCTATATGCTTTTTTATGATTGTTCGCGGCAGGAGCGGCGTAAGGATAGGGCGCGGTTGGGCGACCGCCCAGGGGCGCCGGACCAAAAGGGGCGCCGCAGGGTGCGGCGCCCTTTTTTCTTATAAATAGAATATGAATTATTTATTAAATTTTGAAAACTAATTTACTTTTAAACATGAAAGAAAACTGGAAGGGTCAACTGTCATGGAGAAATCAAGAACGTACCGTAGCGACATCTAGTTTGATTTCGGGAACTAATGTTTTTTTTCTAATACATCCTCATTTCCCACAGACAAAGATTATATATATAGTTCCCTCGAACAAGGCCTACTGGGTCGGCGAAAAAAGACAAGAACCGTGAGGATGTTTTTTTTTTTTCAAGTTGCCTCACTTTCAGCATGAATTTAAAGGAAACTTAACAAGAAAAATATTATATTATGGTAAAACAGAACAACATACCGATTACCAATATGGTAATATTTATTAGGTAAGATGACGTACATTGGCGGGCATTATCGCTCGATCATTTAAGAAAACTTTTCGTTTGAGCATGTTTAAACGTTAAGCTGAAGCTAAAATGCTGCAATACAAACGAATGCATTGGCAGTGGAGCCTCTGGCAAGTCAGATGAAATAGCTACTCAAGAGATTGTGGATGAAAAATCCCAAAGTGAGGGAGCAAGTAGTGCTACGATTACAGATGCTGATCAGGATAAATCTGTTATTGATGTACAACAAATACATGTACTAGATGATGTTGATACTGTTGTCCCGAATATAGCGGATCCAGCTACTTGGCCACTTATTCGAAATAGCAAAATAATTGATCATATAATAAGTAGTGGCCCACTGCACACTCACTGTCACAAAGTTACAACAATTACACAAAGTTATACATAACAATTATGTGACACCCTGTTAGGGTGTTACAAGGGTAAAGAGCCTGGACCCAATTTCAATAATTAACCTGTTATTTTAACATCTTATATACTTTAAGTATTAGGGAATGTGTAGTACAGATCGCAAAAATTAATCTGTACTTACCTAATGATGTGATCCGTCAAAAATGAAACAGCTACTTATACACTATTTATATGTCTATTTTTTAAATAAAACTAATGTCACTATAGTTGGAACAAGAGCATCGTAACGTAGCGTTAAACAGTTGATTACTGTGTTTGTTTGTTTTAAAATAATCGAATAATTGTTTTAAGAGCGTCCACTCATGACTGTTGATTGTGTTCTGCTTTGTCAAAAATTAAAAGAGATAGATCTCGAGAATCCCCGATTATAGAAAAACACATTGTTTCTGTATGGTCGGTAAGTCGGGGATTTCCGAGAAATTAAACCGATTGAACACTACGTTCCATTCTAATGCTGCAATGCTGCCAACTTAACAATCTACCTAAATTTAGGGAAAATTACAAGTAAGTAGGCCGGGTCGGCGAAAAAAAAGACAAATAACTGATTTGTAGTTTGTAGTAGTAATTGAATTGCAGTTAGGGGGCGCCGAAGAAATTTCGCCCAGGGCGCTAGTAGTGCTAAAACCGGCACTGGTTCGCGGATAAACAAATCTATTTACTATTGTCTTAGTTATTTACAGATTTTAAAAAGCAGTATGACACATTAGAAAAGAGTTTATTGTAAATATTTCTCTAATAAATTGACTAGCTAATTAAAGGTTTTAAATTAGTCCTTTACTACTCAAACTTTAAAAGACAATGCACCTTCATAAGAGCTAGTACCTCATTTAAAATTATTATTTATCCGTTTAGTATTTGTTTTGTCAATTTCATAATATATTTCTTACGTTATTCGTCCACCTATATATCTTTATTCCTTTCAGATTTCGATACCAGTATCCAACAATGCCTCGTGAAGCCTATGGCCGTGTAGTGACTAAAGCCCCTCCGAATGTGGTGCGCACCCCTGATTATGACGAGGTGAGTTCAGATCTAGTTTAAAAACGAACAGAAATGTCCTAGTGTAATGGATGATAAAATTATGTAATCTACAATTTGACTATTTAGTGGCATAATGTATGAGTTAAGACTTGAAATTTATTGCAAGGAGAAATAAATAAATAAAAATGTATTTATTGGAACAAATAGTTTAACAAAAGTATAGTGTACGATAATAGTCACAGTAGTTTAAAAAGAAAACTGAAGTGCAACCATTAGCGCCCACCGCGCAGGTAGTAAATAATGTTATGTTCCCTATTCTACTATATAACTATATTCTACTATAATTGTCATTTTTAATAATTATTTGAGTTAATAGAACAAAATTATAACTTATCATAGTTAATTTTTGAGTATACATAAATATTTAATTTTAAATTTTATTTTAATTAATAGATTAATCAACTGTGTGCGTGCGTGCGTGTGTGTGTGTGTGTGTGCGTGCGTGCGTGCGTGCGTGTGTGTGTGCGTGCGTGCGTGCGTGTGTGTGTGTGTGTGTGTGTGTGTGTGTGTGTATATGTGCGCGCGTGTGTGTGTGTGTGTTTTTGGTAATTGGTATACAAAGGAAACAGAAGGTTATATTTTGTGTTAAAGTTTTATCGAAATTTACGTTTGTAATCAGCATATATTAATAAAATCAAAATGAATACTTTATCATTTAATATAAACGTGAAATGCCTGTCTATTCATTAAATTTTCATGTTTTTACCACTCATTCGAAGTTAGAACTATTGGTACATAAATTGATTAGATCTTGAAAAACTAATTTAACTAAGAAGGCGATGAAATTTGTGAGCCGATGAACCCATTGTTCATAATCTAGTTAGAACTAAGGAAATATATACCTATTAATTATAAACTGAACTTCAAATGAACTTACTGTAAACGAAAGTTCTAAGTATATTAATAACGTTAATGGGGTAACTCTAAGCACTATTGATAATAACTAATACAACAAAAGAATTAAGTCTTTATTAGGGTTCCGTGGACCGTATTTTATTGAATTTTATTTTAATTGGAACCCTTTACTAAGACTTCACTCTCTGTTCAAAGGGTATCTTTTTTGGTAAAAAAGATCCTTGCTACAAGAGTTTTTGGTTTTACGTGGGTGTACTTACGATATTTGACGTTAAAATATCTGTACCAACACAATCCATCCCTTTGTTATCCGAACCCGGCATCTTGTAGCCGTCTAATCCAATTAGCGTCACATAAGACAGATTTTCAAATTCGGAACGGAATCGGTCCTCCTTTTTATCGGTGCCGCCTTCGTTCGCTCGTTTCATTTCGTGAATTGTGAAGGTACAAAATGTTGAGTGTTAAAAAAAGAAAATGCATTATTGCGTGGTACATGTATAAAAAGCTAAAAAAATACGATAAAAAATGCAAAGACGGTATTGGGTACATTCTATGCTAACAGAAAGAGAAGATCATGGTGCATTTCATACGCTCGTTCAGAAGCAACTAATGGAAGATGATAAGAAATTTGAGATGTACTTTCATACTCCGGACATACTCCACTGCGCGCCGTATACGCGGCCAGCACCGCGCCCGGTTGCACGGCGAGCCGGCTCTAGCGCCGGCGTCCTGTGTTTAGCTTCATAGATTTTCATACACGACTGACGACCGCCTGTAGACCCGGTTTGACGCCGGGCTTAGTTCCGGCGCAAAACCGGCTCGTGGGCATGAGGCCTAAAGTTTCTATTTCACAACTCTCCGATCGAATGGCAGAGAATGCTTACTGGCAACAAATCCACAAATTGTACCTCTTATTTGTGCAATTATCATGAATATTGTTATAACACTTACCTTATTATGTACTATTAATTTATCAAATTATATTTGGGACCATCAGGCAGATACATTATTATTAGCAGCACTAACCGCGTCTCGGCCAAAAACACGTTCGAGATCAGCCTCCGTGCGGATCCGAAGACGAGGAGCGTCCGTCCCATAATACTGACGCACGAAAATACGGCCATCCCTCGTCCACACATATCGCCAGTTTAACCAGTATATACAAGTTGTAGGAGTTATAAAATGGCTGAGTTATTAGACTCATTTTTCTTATTTAAAAATAAATTATGACTCGTTAATAAAATGCAAAAATCTCGTAAAAATAAATCGACATCTAAATAAATATATCAATTGATATAAATCATAAATCGATACCTATAAATCGAATCATTGCAAATGAAATTTAATAATATACTGCCTCGTATGCCGCTCTTTTATAATATACCGCAAAACAATCCCTTTTTTATTTTTTTCTCGTTATTTTCATATAACTTCTCATCATGTTTATATGTTACGAAGTATAAAAATAGCGGTTTCTTAAGTACATATATAAACGTTTCGATGTACAAAAATAGCTCTTTCAAAAAGTTCTTAGTTATGTGAGAGTTGGAGAGTTCTTTGAGAAATCGAGCGAAACTTGTTATGAAGTTAATATTAGTTAAGTCCCTCATGTGGGTGGCATATCAATTATCCTGGATATACTTATTGATTATAAGATTTATCGGAGTATGTTTGAATTCTCGTGTAAAATTATAAATAATATAATGATAGGTTTTATACGGTGGTTTTTAAAGTTCAACAGAGATTTTCTAAAAAAGATAAGCGCACGTTGAACACGTGTTTAAAAAAAAAAACCATAACAAAATCGTATTTAAGCATTGGTTAAGGTTAAACATCCCTTAAACGTTGTTTAAACGCGCATCAAACCTCAAAATGAGTTACGTTTTTTTGGTGCGTTTTATTGAAAATTCATTAATATTAATAAAAATTTATTGGAGCTTAAAAATAAAATTGATGTGGTCGATTTAGATTACATAGAAAGCTTTCGGGACGCGTAGGTAAACCGAACGCAAATTAATCCATTTGAGCAATACATAGGATTTAAAAGAGATTACATACTTGGTGGATTGTTTGCTGACAAATTATATGAAATTATTTAAGACGATATTCCACATAATCCTCAAGATGAAATTATAGATCCACAAATAAATACAAATGGCATGTGCATGTGTGCATGGCATTTGTGTGTGTACACAGCTTGTGAACATGTGTGGCGTTGGGCTCGTCATCATGTAGTCGTTGTTCCATCTCTTCATAGTATTTCGCTATAGTTTTACTTAATCTGTCTATTTAAATGTCAGTTTAAAAATGAAATTTTGAAAAAAAAATTATAGTTTTGAATTTTTTGAACATTATTTTTAGTTTTGAAAACGTTTAGCGAATCTTTTTAGAATAACACGAGTCCGTATGCAACGTGCATATAATGGAACGTGTATGAATGAAACCCATTTGAACTAATGATTTATAGGTTGTATGTTTACTTTTTAATTAATGTCTAAATGATAGACAAAGGTGGATTTAAAGCACCTCCGTGAACTTAATTGGTGTTACTTTTCATCCCGAATCCGAACACATAATAGTATGTTTTTTCGGGTGGAATCTTTGAACTCAATTTCGAAATAGATGTCATCAACCGATTGAGCTAAAATTTTATATGGGTACACGTTTCATTTGGATAACAATGCATGATAAGGTTTGTGACGTCTAAATCTAAATCCAATATGGCGGACAATCCAAGATGGCGGGATAGTTATTTTTAATGCACTTTTAGAATATGGGTATCAAAAGAAAGGGCTCATTGAAAGATAATGTGACGTCATTCTAAATACAATATGGTGGACATGATGCAATAATTATTTTAAATCCACTTCTACAATATGGGTATCAAATGAAAGGATTTGTTGAGAGTAACTTGAAAAAGAATGTGACGTTATTATAAATCCAATGTGGCGAAATATCCAAGATAGCGGAATAGTTATTATTTTGTAATGGCATGGCAATGGTTTACGTTAGGAGATGAATGAATTCTTTTATTATGAAATGACAACGAAAAATATATTTTATTCAAATAAGCCTATTACAAGCACTTTGAACCGTCCAAGCAAAAGAAACCTGCTTTTTAATGGGTTGAAATTATGTAATGCAATGTAATCTTACGTACATATAGCAAACCGAATCCTTAAAACATTTCCCTAACGGAATAAACAAAAAAAAAAGTTAGTAGGCAAAATAATAAAACAAAAAAGAAAAGTAATATTAACGATGTGAATTGTTCCAACTGTACTCTGTGCCAAGCTATAGTCGTAATTTGTTTCAAAGCAAAGCCTTTGTAGAGTTATAAATTAATTTCTTCCTTTTGTCAATGTTAAACGGAACGCTATTTTTTATGGATTTTCATTCTATCCGCCAGTGTTTTTATCAATTACTTAGTTTGTTTTTTTTTTTAAATATGATTTAAACGTTTAAGAAATATGTAATAAACAGACTGTCATTTGCATAAACATCCATTTAATTTAAATGAAGACTATACTGTAATAAATGTTCTAAATTAAAAAATATGTATTAGTAATGTCGCTTTAAATTAATGACAACTTTAATGGACGTTTTTGCATTAATGTCGCCATCAGTTTAAAGTTCATGTGAGAAACCTCTTAAGTTACTTGCAATGAACTAAATCTTCAATAATGGCAGCATTTATATTGTACGAAGTAGACTGAATATTTTATCCTGTATAATTTGCGTTTTAGTATATATTTTCACTATTTTTAAGCTGCTTCTGAAGTTGGTTATTTGATTGAAAAAAAAAGTCACTAACAGTTAATATATTACTAGCTTTCCGTCAGCGGCTTCGCCCGCGTGGTCTTCTGGTACCTGGTACTCATAGATAAACTATTGGGTTATATTTTGGAACCAAAGCAAGGAAAGATGTTTTATAGAAAAACCTTTTATTAAAATTACAACGCAACCACATTTATTCACAAGACGCCATCTTAATCTCGAACACAGTTCTCGAAGATTCCATAGACTCCTAGAGTTAAACCATAAACTATATTTACTTTTACAGTGATGTTCGCATTGCTTTCCAACACCCTTCCTCAATGTGAACATCAT
This sequence comes from Diatraea saccharalis, assembly GCA_918026875.4. NCBI lineage: Eukaryota > Metazoa > Arthropoda > Insecta > Lepidoptera > Crambidae > Diatraea > Diatraea saccharalis. Next base: position 20,040,182 of record OU893339.1, read on the forward strand.
TCAATAAAAAAAAAACTTTATGAAAACAACATTTCTCTTAACTTAATAAAAACATTTCTACTTAAACTCTTAGTACAAATATCAGCAATCTGTTCACCGGATGGTACATACTTTAAACATACAATTTTGTTTTCAACCTTTTGTCTTACAAAATGATACTTAATATCAATATGTTTGAGTCGCTTGTGATATTCTGGGTTCTTGGCAACATGAATTGCAGACTGATTATCAATATTAATAATAAAACTTTTAGAATGAACTCCTATTTCTTTTAATAAATTAATTATCCAACAACCCTCTGCAATACCTCTTGCTAATGCAACATATTCTGATTCTGTACTTGATAAAGATATACACTGTTGCTTGTTGGACGACCAAGACACTGTATTACCAAACACTTTCATGACATACCCTGATGTAGATTTTCTATCATTTTGATCTCCTGCCCAATCAGCATCTGTATATCCTTCTAACTGTACATTTACACCATTTTTATAAATTAATTTTAATGCTAATGTTCCCTTAATATATATTAAGACTCTCTTTAATGCTTTCCATAAGCTCTCATTACCACAACTTTGGAAACGACTCAAGTAGCTCAATGCATAACATAGATCAGGACGTGTTCCCAACATAGCATACATTAGAGATCCTATTAACTGTCTGCATCTTTTAATTAATTCTTTATTTGAAGATTCTTCTTTATGTATTACTAAGCCTTGTTCTATGGGTGTTGACACAGATTTACATTCTTCCATATTATACTTCTTTAATAGATCTTTTAAGTACTGCTCTTGGTCCAATTCAATGAAATCTTTCTTCTTAGTGATATTTATGCCTAGATATTTTAGATTATTGCTCCCTAAGTCTTTCATTTCAAATTTTCTCTGCAATGCTTCTTTTAATCTGTTCATCTCTTGCTTGTTTTCACAAATTAAAATTAAATCGTCAACATATAGTAGAACATAGAACTTCTTATTCATTTTATAATATAAACAGTAATCACATTGGCTTCTTATAAACCCTTCCTCAATCATAAATTGATTAAACTTTTCATTCCAATATCTTGGAGATTTCTTTAGGCCATATAGAGAATGTTGCAATTTTAATACTTTATCATCTTCTTTCATTCCTTTTGGCTTTTGCATAAACACCTCCTCCTCTATGTTTCCATATAAAAATGCACTCTTGACATCCATCTGTTGAATATCCAGATTGTATTTACTTGCTATTGCTAATAATATACGCAGTGTAGATAATTTAACCACTGGAGAATAGATTTCTGAATGGTCAAATTTATCTTCTTGCTTAAAGCCTCTCGCAACTAGTCTTGCTTTGTAAATATTTTCATTACCTTCTTTCTTAATTTTAAAAACCCACTTAGAATCTATCAACTTCTTCCCGACTGGCAAAGTAACCTCTTGCCATGTTTCATTTTTACATAATGCTTCTAGCTCTGCTTGTATTGCTTTCAGCCATTTCTCTCTATCTTTTCCGTTAACTGCTTCTTCATAAGTCAATTCCTCCTCTTGTGCTATCATTGCTAAATCATAATCTTTAGTCCATGCTGGCCTTTTTACTTGTCTTTTGCTTCTAGAAATCGTTTCTTCATTTTTAAGAGTATCTTCTTCTGCATCTAAGAATTCTTCATCAAGGTACTCTTCCATCATGTCTATTTCACTTGATGCTACATCTTCTTCAATGTTTCTTACTTCTTCTTGCTGCTGAACTTCTTTGTGTTCTTCTATCTTAATCTCGTTATTTTCTTCTTGATTCTCTTCCTGTTCATTAATATTCTCAATTGATTCATTATTCTCTGTTACACCTTCATCCTCTACTAATGTACTGCTCGAGTTATGTTTTTTAATTTCAATGTTCTCCTTTACAAATACAATATCCCTATGAATTTCTACTTTTCTTTTGTCTGGATACCATACCCTGTATCCTTTTGTGTAATCACCATAACCCACAAAAATTCCTAATTTTCCCTTTGGGTCCCACTTCGATCTATGCTGTTTTGGTACATGTGTGCTTACAGTGGCACCAAATTCTCTTAACAATGTAATATCAAAACTCTTGTTATACAACAACTCATATGGTGTTTTATCACAAACTTTACTTTTACCTGTTCGATTTATTGTAAATACCGCTGCATTTACAGCTTCAGCCCAAAGTTCCCTACATAAACCATTCAGTCTGGTTAATTAATGTTCTCGCAGATTCTACAATTGTACGCATCTCGCGCTCAATTCTACCATTTTGCTCAGGTGTGTAACTTACTGTTAACTCATGTACTATACCTTTCTTTTTAAATAAAATCTCAACTGCTCTATTGACAAACTCTGTTCCGTTATCTGAACGAAATCGTTTTATTTTACATGTAAACTCATTTTCAAATTTCTCTATAAATTCCTCAATTTTCTCTTTAGTTTCATACTTATTCCTTATAAAATAAACAAATCTAAAGCTGCTATAGTCATCTTTCAACAATAAAAAATATGAAGAACCACCCACAGAGACTTCCTCCATTGGGCCACATAGATCCATATGTATGAGTTCACCTGGTTTAAGTGACCTACTATTACTCTGACTAAAAGGCAGCCTATGTTGTTTTCCCTGAATACATGGTAAGCACTGATCAGTCTGCCCTTCATATTTTATGCCTCTTGAATCTAAAAACTCTTTTACATACTTATAATTTTGGTGTGCAAACTTAACATGCCAATCTGTTAAAGTTAACAAAGCTACATTACTCAATTTAAATCTCATTACATACATTTTGTTACACTTGTCAGCTATTGCTGTTACTGAATCATTTTTATAAAACTTACATCCATTAGAATCTGATAACATTGTGTGACCTTTATTTACAGCTGATGCCAAAGAGAATAAGTTTACTTTTAGGTCAGGCACATACAACACATCATTTAATGTACGGAAAATATAATTAGTGCCATTGAAGGCCCAAACATTAACCTTTCCTACTCCCAACACCTCTAACTTAGTACCATCTCTTATTGTGACAAATCTCTTAATGTCTAATTTACAAAACTCTGTAAAATATTCCTTAATAAAACACATGTGGTCACTAGCACCTGAATCTAAAAAGAAAGATTTAGAGTCAAATGAATTACATTCCAGATGTCTAGTTGTATGACAAACAAAAGATTCTGAACTTGAATTCTTATTTTTCTATTTAGATTTATTTTTCTCATTTGATTTATATTTCTCATTATATCTATCTTTTTCATTTAACTTATTCTTAGCTATTTTACAATCCTTAATTAAATGACCCCTTCTTTGACAATTAAAACATTTTCTGAATCTACACTCACTTATCTTATGGCCAACTTTACCACACTCAAAACACTTAACACTTTGCCACTTATTACCCGCCACCAATGCTGAATCTTGAGACGCTTTACTGGCACTGCTGCTGACACTATTTTTACTTCGCTCCTCCTCCACCAACAATCGCCCGGTCAACTCCTGTAAGTTTTGTTTCTCCTCCGGCAAGCTCTCCGATGCAGACACAAAATGTTTATATTTATCTGGTAAAGACATCAGGATTTTTGTGATAACCATTTTCTTCGAGACTTCCTCACCTGCTACTTGAAGCTGGGTCATGCATTCCTCTATATTTGCTATACTGGCTCTTCAAAAACCAAATTGAAGAATCTCTGTTGAAGTAGGTGTACGCCCACATTTGTAGACGGTTCATATATAGTCATCAACTTCTTCCACATATCTGAACTACTGGTACAAGAAATTATATATATCTTAACTGACTCTTCAACCCTTGTTACTATTACCTCTTGGGCTTTTATTTCTCTCTCATCCCATGATTCTTGTGTTTTGTCTTCTTCCGTGGGCCTCTCTTCCTTGCCCAAAACAATATCTAAAAGCTTTTTCGATCGAAGAACAATTTGTGTTTGAAATCGCCACGCCTGCCAGTTGCGGCCGTTCAGTAGGATCGTCGTCTTATTTTCGGAATGCGACATTTTGCACACTTCTCAATCAAATGTTATAGTTTTCTCGAACCACGTTGCCACGAAGGAGTCCTTTGTTGCACCGCGACTTAATCGATCAAACTTGATTATTCTACTATATAATCGCACACTCGACTTTTCTTGTCTGGGCCCATAACCTATTGGGTTATATTTTGGAACCAAAGCAAGGAAAGATGTTTTATAGAAAAACCTTTTATTAAAATTACAACGCAACCACATTTATTCACAAGACGCCATCTTAATCTCGAACACAGTTCTCGAAGATTCCATAGACTCCTAGAGTTAAACCATAAACTATATTTACTTTTACAGTGATGTTCGCATTGCTTTCCAACATAAACTCTCCTCCCGCAAGCGCACCCCCGTCATGGTGACATCCACTTCGCAACGGGCCGTGCAGCAGAAATCGTAATATTTTAATTTCGCCATAACTTCAGAACCAAACGTCCAATTTTAATTATTCAAAGACCAAATATTATCTACATAAACTGTACTTGATAAATAATTTATTTTTATAAGGATTAATGGCATGAGTATAATAAATGCGTATGAATGTAGCCGAAAGGAAAATCAAGATTAAATAAAAAAAAGGTTGTTGTGCCTCACTCGACATAGATAGGTATAGCGTGTCTCGTATTTTTTTGTAGATATTTGTAAGATCTACAATTAATTAGAACATTTTATGGTTCTATATATTATAGTTTAGGCAGCGTACGCAAAATAAGTAACTTTTCTGGTTGATTTTTTACACCTTGTGTCCGAAAAACCCAGATATCTTACGGAACCCTATTTTTTCCAAAATAAAATATAGCCTATGTTGGCTATATTTCAGTTGGCTATAAAAAAATAGGGTGGATAATGTACTCGTGGATAATGTAGCTTTCGAATGGTGGAAGAATTTTTAAAATCGGTCCAGTAATTTTTGAGCCTATTCATTACAATTAAAATAAATTAAAACAAAAACATACAAATGAAAAAACGGATGCGACCCTGCCAGGATTCGAACCTGGAATCTATATAACAAAGTTTTCCTCTTCATGATATTGGTATAGATAATGTAATTTTTTTTGGTACAGCAACAGAACAGACAAATTACCTATAAATCGACTAGCTGACCCGACAGACGTTGAATTAAGAATATTTATTTCGAACAGTTTTTTACGTATATTAAAAAAGTTTATATTACTCATGAAAGCAACAAGGTTACATTAGAAATAATTTTATATGCTGATAAAATATTCTTAAATTTTCACATTTTCCCACACAAATTTCTTTTTTTTTTCTTTCATAAGAACCTGGGTAGCGTAGTGTATAAGCGCCACGGCCCGCGTTCGTTGTTGTTATGTAACTTTCGTAAGGGTCGGTAACGGCATGGGTGACCAAAAATATATTATCTCGAGCTACTCCGTGCTTCGGAAGGCACGTTAAGCCGTTGGTCCCGGCTGCATTTACGTTAATACCCTCTTATCTGCATTGGGCCAGCGTGGAGGGTCGTGGCCCTTCTTACCTAGCCTGAGCTCCTGTAGTGGGGGATGTAAAAGGGCTGACGATTGATGATGATTGAAGAACCTTCTCCTGACAATAAGCCGTTCACGTGTCATGGCGTGACCAAGAGAAATAGGTACACTTATTCATCTATATATACATTTATAAAGATTTCATGCAAATTAGCTTTCCATTACTGCTGTACTTACATAACATAGTACACGTGTCAATAATAAATAGCAGTTGTATTATTATATTAATTATTGGATGTGATTACGGAATACCGTTAAAACGAAGCCTAATTAAAATTAACTTTATTAACGAAGGAACAACACAGACAGACCAGAGAAAATATAGTTCTATTTTTACATTGATCCGATGGAATTCAACCCGGGAGTAGTTCCACTTTTTTGAACTAGACAGATTTAATTAATATAAAATAATAATAAAAGAACATTGTGATGTTTTTTTTTAATCGCTTTGTTTACCTTTCTTTAAAATTAAAACAAGCAATACAAATGAAAACCAAGTTTAAAATAGTTGTAAAAAAGATATCGGTAGTCTAAAATTATAATCAAGGTTAGATAAAACTGCTGTGACGTAACCAGTCTCGTATCGCTGAGTATAAACGCTTTTTTCATCAACTCATTCGACTGGCCCTGTGGCGCAACGGATAACGCGTCTGACTACGGATCAGAAGATTCCAGGTTCGAATCCTGGCAGGGTCGCATCCGTTTTTTCATTTTTATGTTTTTGTTTTAATTTTTTTTGCTAAAAAAAGCAAAAAATGCTTAATTTTTTTATTTCTTAATATTTTTGTACATAAAAATAGATTTATTTTATTAGTTAGATAAGTTAATAACAGTTTTCCTACAAATATCGACTAACAAAGAACATTATTTTATTGACATAACTAACACGCGAAGTTGTTATGTCAACTTCGGTCACCCATCCTAAAATCGACCATAGCAACAAAACAATGTTTTTGCGCATACTGCCTCGAAATATCCAACGTTTCACTTCAGTGAACACATTTGATGTAATTTAATTAGGCAATTGACCTTACATCTTGTAAATGTCGGTCATTAGGTACAAGGGACGCATCCATGAGAAAAATTGCGTAATAAATTCCGTGGAATACGCTTAGGTAATTTCACGTAAAGGGACGGCCGATATGGATTCAAACCTTGGTTAGTATAACTTTATAGTTATACAACTTTGCCCGTGTCACCCGCGTATGATGTATCTTCCTATAAAAAATAAGACGAAAATACACGTGCGCTAACAGTAGATAGTTACAAAAATCTAGTAAAGAAGCACTACTGTCTTTATGAACTTTTACATTATATCCAGTTATATAGTATGTATGATAAATATGTATGTATGTTAAGTCATGTACATTTAAGACACCATAGACTACCTAATTTAGATTTAAATTAAAATTTTCCAAACGGTAACGGTTGCCTGAAAGAAATTGCTTCTTAGCGATAAGGCCGCCGATTGTACTATTTGTTTTATATTATTGTTACCTATAATTGGTGTTTTTGTACAATAAAGAATTATTCCAATAAAGAATAATTCTATTCTTTCTGTAGGCGAAAGAATTTTGATGATTTGATTTTTTAGATTTCCGTATTTGCGAAGATAACTCTCTACAAACAAACACAGTTAGAAACTATTAGTAACGTTATAAAGAGTTACCTATTTATAATCTACTAGCTTTCCGCCACTGGTTTCGACAGCGCGGTCTCTAGGGAACTGTTTATTTGGATATAGATTCATATCTAAGGGATCTGAGGGATATAATTATAACGACAATTTGAATAGTAAACAATGGTCACTGTAGTAAGTAAACAATTAAAACGTTACCATGTTTTAATTTCCTATACGAACTTCTACACACATTTACATCCCTTTATTTGCTGTTTTGCGGCATAAAATATACCGTACGTTCACCGCATATGTAGCTTCTTCTTCTCAGAACGTTTAAAATCGGTGAAGTAATTTCGGATGTTACAAAGAAACAATCAATCAAATCTTTCCTATTTGTAATGTTAGTTATACGCTTACATGTTAACTATTAGAGTACCCTGGTTGTTTTATGGTCAGAGTGGTCGTACGGATTACGGTGTGTGGGTTCCAATCCCACGTTTGAGGTACCTTGGACTTGTTTAAGCGTTTTTCATTAAGATATCTATCAATATAGCATTGTGAAAACAAAGTTGATCAAATATATTAAGTAAATAAATAAATATCGCTTTTTTTTTAATTTGCAGATGTTTGGTATGTTGAATGTACCACATACGTCAGGCAAGATACTGCGATACCCTGGACCTTCTAGGCCACGAGGAGGACCTACCTTCATGGTGCCCCCTCAACGTGACAGGTGAGCTGAATATTGGCGTAAAATTTACTGTTCATATAGGCAAACTAGGCAACTGCCTAACGCGCTCGTATTAGGAGGACGGCATGGCATGGCAAACAGATTATGTTTGCACTAATTGAGCATCTGAAACAATGAACATATCATAACATGCAAACCCGAGACAATAAAGAAAATATAATTTTCTACATTGACCCAGAGATAGCGACACCTTGAAACCTGCTTTCACGAAAGTATATATATATCCAATTTGTTGACGACAGCCACGTGCCGAAAAATGTACAGATCGAACGACCAATCACAGCGCCTACATTAGCTGAATTATCGGGGAGCCCATTGGCTGCGTGGGCGCCGTCCGCACGGTGGGGGCGATTCCCCCACCCGGCGCGCGGGCGTAAAACGCGCTGTGATTGGTCGGCCGCCGCGCGTCATTAGTATCTAAGTTAGATGTTAAGTTTAGAATAAGGGTAGGGCCAAATTTGTAAATATTCGTAGTCAAGTCAAGTCAGTCAAGCAGTAGGTATAGTCAAGCAGTAATAAGTAGCCAGTAAGAAGAAAAATAAAACGTCTATAGAAGAAATTCGTTTTTGTTTTTTACCATCATCAACGGTTAAACAGCATCGCCTACACAATTGTTTTAATTTAGCTTAAAAACATTTTACACTTTACGCTATAATCAATATCTAACGACCTAGCCTTACAATTTTGATTTTACGGTTTATGCGCAATTGTGAATTCTGAATATGAATTAGGATAAAAGAGTTATTATGATTCAGGTTCGAAGCACTGAAGAAGCTGATCAGGCAGGAGCATGTCCGTGAACTCCAGAGGAAGTACGAGACGGAACAGAAGCAGGAGCTGAAAGATATTGCTGCCGGTCGCGGGTGAGTTGAATAAATGCTGATTAATATCTTAAAAGAATGTAGAGTTCAGAAACATCATTGAAGTGTTACTTTTTATACATATATTGCACCTGTTCCTGGTACAGGTGAAAAATCGATCAACCATCCGATGTATTAGTGTGGGTTGTGGAATAGCTTACTATTTTTTTTTTCTGTGACTTATCTTGGAAGATTAAACGTATTAGTGCTGTAGGGACACATATGCCTACATGTACATGTACAGTTTAGTTTGTAAGATGTTTATAAACAATTTGTTAGCGTCTGTAGAACAAAGACTTTTTAACTAGTCGCTAATATACGGAGTTACAGAGTGAACGTGTTTTCTTATTTAACCTTCTGATAACATAAATAGGGTCCGACACTTAATACCCTAAAGTGGTGACCGGTGTTATGAACATTACGTTTTTAGTTGTTTTGAACATTTTATTTAATTAACATTTATATCACTTTTTTTTATTTTTTTATTAAAAAGTGCAGTATAAACAATGAATCCAAAAAATGAAAGTTCTCAAGCGCGTGTTTCGGAACATAACCCCGAAGTTAAGCCAGAGACTTCATCATCTTTGGACTCCATCACCATTTCATCGAGAGTTCCTGATTTTTGGTCAGACCAACCGCGACTCTGGTTTGTCCAATTTGAGGCTGTCATCCAGTCACAGAAACTATCGGACGCCGCTAAACAAAATTTAGTGGTTACTAAATTAAGTAAGGCTGCGATTACACAGGTGAGCGATTTATTATTATCACCACCAAGTGAGCACAAGTACCAGACCCTCAAAGATAGACTACTGCATGTATTTGAGGAGTCGGAGACGAGGCAGTTCCAGAAGCTTCTTGGTGAAATGGAGCTTGGCAGTCAAAAGCCTTCGCAGCTCTTACGGCGCATGAAAGATCTAGCCCGTGGGAAAATACCAGACGCGACATTACAAATCATGTGGAATAGCCACTTGCCACCACCAGTGCAAGCTGTGTTGGCCGTTACACAGGAGACAGATATAACAAATCTGGCTATAGTGGCTGATAAGGTCATGGAGGCCACTGGGCATTCCAATATAGCTGTAGTATCAACCAGCAGCAACTCCTCAGAGCGTGAGTCAAAAGTTACATGTTCGGAGCAATCCGACCTGGCGGCGTTGGTAGCACGTCTCAGCATAGAAGTGGCGGAGTTAAAGCGCTCTCGGCAAGCGGATCGTGGTAGACCGTTCAGGGGTAGGAACTTCAGTACTGGAAAAAGATTCAGTCGGGCACCGTCACAAAGTCGAGAGAGAGAGAATTCCAGAAACCGACGAAATCCTAATTGGCTTTGTTTCTACCATTATCGGTACGGAGATAAGGCCGTAAAGTGCATTGAGCCCTGTAATTGGCGGAAGCCCAAGCCACAAGAGCCAGCGGAAAACTAAGTGCGATACGGCCGGAGGCGGAGGTTGGTATCGGGTTATCGAATAACCGCCTATGTGTTAAAGACAAAAAAAGTGGACTGAAATTCTTAATTGACACAGGTGCGAACGTTTCGGTTATTCCGGCATCGAAAAAGTGCGTTTCCGATTACAGTGCGAGTGATAAATACAAACTATATGCAGCTAACGGAACCGAGATAAAAACTTATGGTATGCGTACTTTAATTTTAGATTTTAATTTAAGGAGAGCATTTAAATGGAATTTTATCGTAGCGAATATTAAACAGCCGATAATAGGAGCGGATTTTTTAAGCCATTATCAGCTGTTAGTCGACATGAGCGCGCGCAAGTTAGTAGATCAAATTACACATTTAAATGTTCTCGCCTCTGTTGTAAGTCATAACGAATGTGAATTATCTATTAAAACTGTTTTAGGTAATAGTAATTGGCATGATTTATTGCTTTGTTACCCGGACATAACGAAATTAGTATCTTACAAAGAGACACCTAAACACTCTGTGTGTCATTATATAGAAACTACGGGCCCACCGGTATACGCTAAAGCCAGACCTCTCCCGCCTGACCGTTATAGGAAAGTTAAGGAGGAGTTTAGCCACATGTTGGAATTAGGCATTTGTAGGCCATCTAAAAGCGAATGGGCCAGTCCATTACATGTGGTACCAAAGAAAAATGGTGATATTCGGCCTTGCGGTGATTACAGAAAATTAAATGCCATAACAAAACCGGATCGCTATCCGATTCCGAGACTGCATGATTTTAAATATTTATTAGCGGGAAATAAAACTATTTTTACGCGGTTAGATTTAATTCGTTCTTATCATTTCGTACCGGTTGCCCCGGAGGATATTGAAAAAACTGCCATTATAACGCCCTTTGGACTGTTTGAATTTCCGCGCATGATCTTCGGATTACGTAACGCAGCTCAAACATTCCAGCGTTTCATGGATACCGTAGTACTACAAGGGTTAGACTTTTTATTCAGTTATATCGATGATCTTATTATCGCGAGCGAAAATGAAAGTCAACACAAAGAGCATTTAAAGGCAGTTTTCGAAAGATTTGATAAATATGGAATAACTATTAATCTATCTAAATGTGTTTTTGGTCAGCCAACACTTGAGTTTTTGGGATTTGAAGTGTCTACGGAGGGTGCGCGACCACTTCAAGATAAAGTACAGGCTATTGTAAATTTCCCGAAACCCGAGACAGTCGATCAACTACGCCGTTTTCTCGGTATGTTAAATTTTTATCGTGCACACATTCCAAACGCCGTTCAATATCAATTCGAATTGAATAAATATTTGCACAATACAAAAAAACGCGATAAAACTTTGATTGTGTGGACTGATAAGGCTGTCGAAGCATTTAAGAAGTGTAAGGAAAGCTTGCAAAGCGCCGCTACACTGTCTTATCCTTTACCAGATGCTAATTTAGCGCTGATGACCGATGCCTCGGATACTAGTGTAGGTGCTGTATTACAACAGAAAAATAACAACAATTGGCAACCATTAGGGTATTTTTCAAAAAAACTTTCACAAGCTGAAACGAAATATTCTACTTATGATAGGGAATTGTTAGCAGTATTTATGGCTATCAAATATTTTAAAAATTTAGTGGAAGGCCGTGTACTGACTATTTACACTGACCATAAGCCTCTCGTTTTTGCATTTTCAAAATTAAATAACGACAAAGAAAGCCCTAGAAGAATTCGTCAATTATCTTACATTAGTGAGTTTACCACCGATATTCGTCATATCAGCGGTGAGCAAAATGTAGTCGCAGATACACTTTCGCGGATAGAAACGATCAGTTGTCCTACATTACTCGATTTTAGAGAAATAGCTGAGCAACAACTTAGTGACGAATACCTACAGCAAGCGTTGAAAGCAACAGATAGTAAATTACAATTTAAACAAATATTATTGCCAGACTGCGAAAAATATATTTATTGCGAAATTTCATCTAACAGAATTAGACCATATTTACCAGATAAATTCAGGGAAATTGCTTTTCATTCGGTTCACGATTTAAGTCACCCCGGTGTTAAGACTACCAGAACTTTAATTAAACAACGTTTCTTTTGGCCTAATATGCTTAAGGATATAGCGAGTTGGACTAGAACCTGTTTTAGTTGCCAGAGATCAAAAATTAATAGGCATACAATAGCAGGATTAGGAGAGTTTGAGCGTGCAGACCGTTTCCAACATGTTCATATAGATATTGTAGGCCCGTTGCCTACATCGGCAGATGGACATAGATACTGCGTAACAATGATAGATCGTTGTACCGGATGGCCGGAAGCTTTTCCAGTTCACAATATTACAGCTGAAACAGTAGCCAAGGTAGTATTTGAAGGCTGGATATCTCGATTTGGAAGCCCTTCGAAGCTTACCAGCGACCAGGGTAGACAATTTGAGAGTGATCTTTTCAGTCAGCTAATGAAGTACCTAGGTATTTTTAAAATGCGAACAACACCTTATCATCCGCAGAGTAACGGCATGGTTGAGCGATGGCATCGAGCACTAAAAGTGTCACTTACGGCACGTTTAAACTGCAATAGTAACTGGGTGACCGAGCTTCCAGTCGTGTTGTTAGGCTTACGAGCCGCAACCCGCAGTGACAGTGGCGTTAGTGCAGCAGAGTTAACTTATGGTAAAACAATTCGTTTGCCAGGTGATTTTTATGAAGATTCCAAATTAAATTGCTCGGATTCGGAATATTTACAAAATCTTCGCGATTCCATTAAAAGTTTGAGACCTAAACCGTCAAGTCATGGTAATTCACGTTCGTTATTTCTGCCTAGCGAATTAAATAGTTGTAAGAGTGTATTCATAAGAAATGACGTATTTCGTAAATCTTTGCAACCTCCTTATGATGGCCCTTACGACGTTGTAAGTCGGAAAGGCAAAACTTTCGATATTAAAATAGGAGATAAGACGAAAACTATTTCAATAGAAAGATTAAAACCAGCATTTTTTATAAATAGTGATAAAGATTTTAGTTATAGTTCGAATTTTAATAAGAGTAACGATTCTAGTTTAAATAACGAGGTCACTTCCAGTAAAGCTCTACAGCCGAGAACTACGCGTAGTGGCCGCGTTATCAATACACCCGTACGTTTTACAGCATGACGTAATACATACGTACCTATAGCGTAGCTAGTCGAACGGACGAAGCATAGAGAACAACAGTATACGAAATACGAAGCAAGCGGAAGTCTTTGTAAATTAAATAATAGGTAGTTCTGTTCTCAAGATTTCAATTTCATCGATATAGCTCTAGAAATAATAACAGTGGGTACTGATTTAAACAAAGAACTTTTGTCAACCAATTTTTGTACTCAGCTTACAAGATCGCCGCGTTCCCACAATTTGTTAATGTAAATATTACTCATTTGTTAATGTAAACAAATCGATACGATACGTGAATAGTAGTGAATAAGTAGCATAGAGAATATTAGGTTTAGTGGTTGTGGAAATTATAGGTTCAATTCCATATTCAGCATGTATTTGTAGAGTATAATAAATATAATTTTAGATTGGTTAGGATTTAGATACTATTAAAAAGTAATTTTGTTTAGTAATAAGCTTTTGATAGGAAACATGTAAATTAATTTAATTTGTTTACTAATAAGTAAGAATTTGTATTCGATAAAAATTAAATGTTTTAATGACATATTATTTTATATTTACTTTAATTACTTGTCATTTATTTAAAAATTGTTTATTTTGTTTTTATTGTTCTTTATTGTACTGTTCTTTTACATTTCTTACAATATGTGATGTGTACTTTTATTTTTTATTGTAAGAGGGGGAGTACTGTAGGGACACATATGCCTACATGTACATGTACAGTTTAGTTTGTAAGATGTTTATAAACAATTTGTTAGCGTCTGTAGAACAAAGACTTTTTAACTAGTCGCTAATATACGGAGTTACAGAGTGAACGTGTTTTCTTATTTAACCTTCTGATAACATAAATAGGGTCCGACACTTAATACCCTAAAAGTGCCAAAGTTATTACAACCAAAAAGCTGAACACAGCAGCTTTTTAAATGTAAATATAAATCTCACAGTTTGTAATGCCAATTTCATATTTTCCTTCCTTATTTTGAACAATCTATTTTTGGCACAAAGAAAATAACATTTGAAATATTATACTATTCTCTATTGAAATATTATTTGAAATATTATACGTACATGAGTACCCATGGGAACATGGTTCATTTACGCGGTAGAATTACGAATCGATGATGATAATGACATAGAATGCTTGTAACAGTCTTGATTAATTAAATACATCATATAATTAAAAGATTTTTATTTCTATAATTTCACTGTTATTTTCACAAATACATATATTGAGCTCGATGGCGCAGAAATACCTGGTCATAGAATGGGTGACCAAGAATTTATTATCTCGAGTTCCTTTGTGCTTCAGAAGGCACGCTAACCCATTGGAACCCATTGGATACTTATCTAGGAATATGCGCAATGTATGTGATGTTGTCTTAATTTATTTATTTATATTTAATATTGATTGCAGTGAGGACTACGCATATGGGAACTTCGGTGAGCAAGAACCTCGTGGTCTTCAGCCGTTGCAGATGGAGTATCCTGCTGATGAGCCTTCCGCCAGGCACAACAAGTAAGTGATGATGAATTAATTTTCCATTGTAAATCATGTACGTCTCTTAGTCCATCTTCCTAAACAAAAATCTGATGCATTTACAATGAAGTGTCCTGGTGTATGCTAGATTTCTATGTGGATTGAATTTTGTGTGAAGTGTGAAAACTGCTATCATGGTGCTATCATCTATATTATTAATCTCCAAATAATATGAAAACTGTGTCTTGGTCCAGCTCTCGTAGTCTAACAAGACCATTTATTGCCTAAATTCTTGTTTTTAAAATCTATCGCGGTTACTTTCAATTTGAAAAATGAAAGATAATCACGAACTTCACGCTACAACTATTTGACACGTAATAGCGATATCGAATGCAATATATCGGTAATTTAAGGCAAGCGTTAGATGCAAATATCTTTGAAAGCTACACTCTAAAAAATGGAGGCCAACAAAGAGCGATTTTCTCTTGGTTGACATAATATTAAATAAAACAATTACTTATTTACATAAATCAATCAAAGCTGAAACATTGAACCAACTAGTTAAAGTATGGTTAAATTAAAAATTTGGTAACCCTGATTAATTCTATCAAATATATTTATCGTATCTATCATTTCTGGATTTTTTTGTGTGAATCTTAACTAGCTTAACAAAGTAACTATTGTAAAAATAATA
Source organism: Diatraea saccharalis (assembly GCA_918026875.4). Lineage (NCBI taxonomy): Eukaryota > Metazoa > Arthropoda > Insecta > Lepidoptera > Crambidae > Diatraea > Diatraea saccharalis. The sequence continues at coordinate 20,055,682 of OU893339.1, forward strand.
AAAACCAGCTTATTTAATGTATCTAACATCTTGTCAGGCTCATATGGAAACAAAATGCTTGGTCACATATATCACAATATTGTTTGATGTAACAATTTTTTTTTTAGAGTGTAATGAGAAATGTTAAACAAAAGAGTTGTAAGCTAACTGCAATCTTTCGAAGAGTTTAGCTAAATTTTCCTTATGTTTCTTGATTATACAAATTACCATTCGTTCCAAAGGCGATTGCGCCTTTTAACGCTACATAATTCCATAAATATTTGTCAAAATCGCTGTACCTTTGTAAAGAATTGCGATAAATGTTGAAATTATACAATAAGCCCACCGGTTTGTACATCGTTTCACGCGTTGTATGTAAGTTTAGTCATTCTTCATCCGATATTATTTTCACATATTCGAACAAAAGAACATACCTCTGTTAAAATTATAATAATAGTTATTATTATTATAATGTTCAGGAAATCTACCCAAACAGCCAAAAGAAATATTTTGGCAAATATTTAAACTTTCGATAAAGATGAATATGTGTTATAATTGTTATATTTGATGAATTTTGCATTCACAATGCTATACTGCTATGTGCAGTGTCAGGTTAACATCACGCGAGGACTGCCCAAACCACTTGTCGTTGTTTTTTGATCAGAAGTCCCAAATGGGATCATGTCTCTACCTACAAGATGGCAAATTATCAAACATAATGGTGCCTACATAATTTAGTTCGGAATTTCCAAATAAATTGCGAGGAAACTTTCTCCCCAACTATTATGTTTTAAAGATAGGTGATGGTTCAGTGATAAGCTCGTTCTTTCTGCTACTGTAGAGGTCAAGCACCTTTCGCAATAGTTGGTTACAAGATGGGTGACTAAAAATAAGTTTTCTAGAGCTCTTGCATTGGAAGACTCATGAGTGGGCCCGAGTGGGTTATTTGTTCTGTTGTTACAACCAGTTATAACTATTTAATTTATTCATGCTAAACTTGTGTTATTCATTATGATAATCAGCTGTCACTTATTTCTTTTTTTGTTTATAGAAAACCGCCATCCGGAAGTCGACAGGTGTCACAGTTTTCGCGCTACTCGGACGTAATGTTGCCACCATCCCGTCGCGCTTTCTACCATCCCTACTACGACTACCCAGCACCTGAGTACGTGCCATACGTTTATTGAATTACCAGCTCCACAACGGCTAATCTAACATGGAGCATTCTACCAAGGCTTTAACATTATCATTACAAAATGAGCATATCGATGGCATATCGCTTACTGCTTGGACAAATCGGTCCCTTTGCGAGCTTTGCATTAACCTCACGCAATATTTTTATATTTATAAAATGGAGGACAGACTTTTTACTATGTAGATATTTGATCTCTTTTACCCATGTATTGGAATAAACGCAGTTTTTCTATAGTTTATAAGCGTAGAGTATATTCTCTTGTCCCACTTAGGGTGATTTAAAAAAACTTCCGTGAGGAGACAATAATATTGATAATAAAAATATATATATTATACGTATATTATTAAAATGTATACAATTCGAGCAATTATTACTAACATTGCCGTCAATTCAAAATAATTAACGAATTTGACAATAATGAATAATAAAATAATTTAAAGGAACAGAAAACGAGTAATTCGTACTCGAAGAATTTTATCGACAAATTTGAAATTTATCGGACAATAAATCCTCTTATTGGTGTTTAAAATAATAATTGATGTTTAGCATTATTTAAGGATTTGGAATAAAATGTATCTTAAAATATATAATATTTAACTGTTTTATTTTACTATTAATTTGCAATAAGAATTCGGTAAAATAAGTTTAATTTTATTTACGAGGATGTGTCTGAGCCCGACAGCCTCAATTAAATCTCAACAAAACTCTAATTTTTCGACTTTCTACTGAATGTTTTCCATATTAGATATTTAAGTCTTATTATGTTAATTAGAAAAAATAATATGTTTAGTGTGTTGATATAATGTATTTCTAAGTTTATATGTACTTAATTTATGCATTCCGCTACTCTTGTTTACGCTTTGCAACAAATATATGTAATAATTTAAGCAAAAATCTATATTGTGTGTAAAATGAAGACAATAAAACAAGCAAAACAATACTTTACCTACAGAAATTGTAGCATTTCATCAACAAATATATAAATTGTTGTGATTAGAGCTAAGTGTATGGTTACATGACTGTATTATAATCCAAAAGCCTACAAGACGGCTAAGTCGATTCCGGCTGTGCACGGATGGTGATTATGAGACGTGTTGTTATTTGAATAGGGTGCAAAATGGATCGCGCATCCGGAATCTGACAGAAAATGCTTTAACTATGTTTAAATGTTTCATGTTTATTATATTAGACTAATTATGTGATTAAGTAGCGCGCAAAGCGCTTCTGTATTCATCTATTGGATTATAGGAGTAGGAAGCAGCCTACTTTGGTTGGAATATAGTGTCGCCACCTTCGTATAAACTACCTAGAAGACTAATCACTGCATATATAACTATGAATTTATTGAAACTAATAATAGCAATATTTATTTAAAAACATATTACGGATTATGAAAACAGATTGAAGCTAAAAATGGATTATAATTTTATTTACCAAAAGGTGGCAAGACAAGCAGATACGGGCTGTAATTCTAAGAAAGTTGTTACTATTTGTGTACTATATTTATTATTATATCTAATCAACTATCGACTTAATTAATATCGACATAACTATGTCGACATAACCTTACAGACTATAAAATTTGGCTTTAAAAATTATATTACACATGTATTTTGGCTTTAAGCAAGTCAATGAACTCATTAAATTTCTATTTATTGTAATGGACTAACGTTCCATCCTATATGTTACGATTAGCGAGATATCTATACATATTTTTTATTTATAAATAATTTTCTAACAATATTCGGTAGAGGTTTACAAATTATTTTAATGTCTTTAAAAATCATTGATAGATAAGTAGTTAGTCGATAAAACATTGAGTAGTGATTATTGGACGCGTATTGCAACTTAAAAATAGGTGTTTGATGTAATTGTATGGAGATTTTAATTACATGTAGTTGCGCCATAACATATCTTTGTGATTTGACAAAGAAAAGTATTAATCATATCAGTATTATGTGTAAAGTGTGCACGTTATTTCAAGTGGACGCCTATCGAATGTAAAGTTTAAAAAACTACTAACGTAGAATTGAATTTAGAAACTTGAAACACTGCAGTTGACGCCATTGCTCAAAATCCGTTGTCCTAGATTACTTCGGTCGTGTCAATCATAAAAACTACTTAATGAAAACATTCGATATCGTTGAAAATATTATAACGATAAAAAGATAAGAAATACTCGCTGTTTTTGAATAAACGTGGTGCGATCTTAATATTGACTATAATGTGACAATAAAAGTTTGATCTAAATTCTACTATTAACGTTGAGCCACAAGGTTCACGAGGATCAAACCACGTAGGTACTTTTAGATATACAGTTAACCTATCCTTTATAATTAATGTTTTAAAATGTATATTACTTGGTGTTTTTTTTGGGAAATAAAGATAATTACCTACTCCTGAGCAGAATGATCAATTTATTTGTCGCCTTTGTTGATTAAAATACTACCTATTATTTATTCCGTAATATTTTTACCTTTTTTTTTAAACTTGTAAGACTCATTTAATTAAAACGAAATTAATACATTTCAGACCCGATTTGTTACCATATCCTGAATACTTGTTTTTAGAATTTAGAAAATGACACCTAATTACGACATTTTCAGTCAAAACAAAACAAATACATTTATTCAAACTGGCATTGCACTGACAATCACTTTGAAGAAATATCCCTTAGGTTTTAGTGTTCACTTGTTTTTAGGTTTGTTCATGTCAGGGTACTCCAATTTTCCACCATTGTAATCGGTCACTGGTTTTATGAAAATAAATTAAAGAAAATCTCGGGTATTTTCGTTTATTTATTCCTAGAAGTCATGAGGTAAACAATGCTATAAATTACTTTTCCATAATTATTTACCAATCGGTTCACAATCACAAACATTTTTTCTCAAGGATATCTTCATTTACAGTTTATCTACTTATGTTGGGAGATATACACATAATGACACACTTTATTTCTCAAATTATAATCAAAATTATTATTAAAAAACACTCCTATATTGTGATAATCAATTGGGTATTACTGTATATGATCAAAGGAAAATCTGTTATCATATATGATTACTTAAATTAAAGCTAGATACGTACACTAAAATACATATAAATACGCGATTAAATTATTCATAATAATAATCAAATAGTTTGTGAAAAAGGAAACAAAAGATAGAAAATAAAAAGAGAAACGTAAAATTAGATAACAAAACAAGATAGTTAACAACCGATAATGTAAGATTTTATTGCAGATGATTTGATACAGAGTATTAGCCAATTAATACAAACTTATTGAATAAGGATTAATATGTAAAGTTGAAAAACTATCATTTTATAAAAAGAGGTGTGACTAATTTTTATGGCACGGACTATTTTATAAGCTTTCAATAAAAAAAAAATCTGTAAGATCAAATATAGAACCTCGAAGGCGTACAAGAAAATATAACAGTTTAAACTAATCGTAATTAATTAACTTTATTAAAATGAAGATAATGAGTAGATTGACGATAGGAACAACGGGATAGTTGCTTACACTACAAAAATACTGATAAAGATTAGGACATTTAAGATTTTGGTTATGAAACAAAAATGATTGATAAACAACCATTAATCTAAAACTAAATGGCTTCAGACGGTTGCCAGGAATATTACAGGAATGCAAAAGGTACTTTCAAAAGAAGGACATCGTGACTATATAATACTGTTCAGCCAAAGAGGAATTCAGTAACATAAAAATTACACTTACACATGTTTATGGCATATTTATGGCTACCTCATGAATCACAAACGTTAGCACTCAATTTTCTGTACATCCAATTTGATTTTTTATACATTTATACTTTATCAGTTTAACAATTATAATTTTACTAACATACTGCTTTATATAATAATCTAATCTTATTTACATTGTATTTTTGTTTATAAAATTGACATTTTATTAAATAAGTTTTTTATTTATTAAATATATATGATTTTGTTATCCTAATGCTTGCTTGCACTATTTTCTGATATATAGCCTATCCCATCAGAAACATTACAGTTAATTATCAATGTAAAGTATTGTCACAAGATTAAATCCTTAGGCACAATGTGGTATTCGAATCCCAAGTATTATTGCCTTCTAATTTTTAATTTCCATGAAATCTAAATTAATAATACTATTCGTAAAAATGTCTTTTCTCACGGGGAAGTAATAAATATAAATATTTCTTAACTAATTATCTAATATTGGTCGGGATTTAGGAAATACAAACACTCTCAATATAATTAACATGCACTTTCATATATTATAAGTATACCGTAATTTTAAATTCACTTTGTTCTGAAAATAACTACTTTATTAACATTCTAGATAATTTTTCAAATGAACATTTGTTTCTGTTAGTATACAAATTCAACAATATTTTGGCACTTAAATATTTTTTTGCCACTCAGTCGTCAAGATATTAAAAGTACTTAATAATAAGAAGCACACATTAATATAGTTTTTTGTACAGATGCATTACTGTGTGCACTAGAATACGATTCTAGATTTTTCATTATATATAAGACTATACAATCGAATATGATTATATTAATTACAATACTGTATCCAAGCTTAGCTCAAACCATTAAATAGATATTTGGACAAAACCTTTATCATCAGCTACAGGAACAGATTTCAATGTAATCAGTGGTTTAATTCATTATAATTATGATCATTACGAACATAAGGCACACTTGAGGGACACACATTGCAAATTGTCATGGTTCTTTTGAGCGAATTCTTTTACAGCATCGTATACTGTGAAACAGTCATCCATATAAATCTGAATCAATAAAAAATTAATTTAATATTCTTCAAATATTCCTTTTCATTGCTACAGAAAGTAATCCGTTATGCATTAGGTAATAGGTTGTAAATCGCTTTATGTGTACTTATTATAAGTCGTAACGCATTTATCATACAATTTATATTTGATAAAACGCATAACCGAAACCAAGCACTAATATCACTCGAAACACTTAATTATCCAATACATTATGTCCATTTTTCGTACATGATATATTTATTATAAATATTATATCTGAATTTCTCAGACAGTAGCACTAGTTGATGGACCGTGATTTGCTTCTTGATGTTTGTACTTATGCGAGGTCATTTGAGAAAGACCTAGAACAGCAAATCCACACTGCAAGCAGTGATAATGTGTTTGCTTCTTGCTATGAATGCATTGAGGCTCGTAACCACAACCTGAAATAAAAACAATTGAATTAAAATCAAAATTTATATTTATGATTAAATAAGCTACATTGTAATATAATAAAAGACGTCAGCGGATTCGTAAAAAAACAGTAGATCGCGTCCTGTACAAAGATATTAAGAATTTTAGTTTATGTATGTTTTTTCAATTATTCAGTAAAATAAAAAATATACCTTTGCTGGGTGGGAATTTTTCGAAGCCAGCAGCCTGAATAGAGTCTAACTTCTGATGTTGACGACGGTGTGCAACTACCTTGTTGGTGTCAGTACACACGAACTCACACTTCAGACAATGGAAATGTGACGCTTTATTTTGGCCTGTACCTGTTGAATTAGAAAATAACAAATTATGTATTGAGAGGATTATTCACTACATTTATACAATAGATATAGTTTTGTTAATAATTTACAAAATAGAAATCGCCTTTTCAATTCAAATCGTATTTGAATCCTGTCAAAAGCAATTTCATAATTAGGCATTTTGTTATCAAACTTTGGGTATCCTTATTTAAGGGATTTGATGGTGCAGTGGTTACCGTATTCAATCTGCGATACGGAAGCTAACTTTGCTCTGGTCATAGGGTAGGTGACCAAAATTTTATCAAGAAACTCTTCTGTGCTTTGGTAGCCTACTATGTACATGAAGCTGATGGTTTAGGCTTAATCTGCAGTCGTTTATGCTGTTGATTATTATGTGATTCCATTCGTAGAGAAGGTCTGTGTCCCAGCAGTAGGTTCATTAATAAGCAGATGATGATGATCAATCGAATTGATTCAAAATATTACTTACCAAAAGTAGAAGCATGAGGACATTCGGGTCTTTGGCAATAGACGTTAGCACGATATTGCTGGAAGTCTCCACCCATCAACGTGTCTAACCTGAGAACGAAACAATGTGAATATTATCAATGATATAATAATACATTTTTATTTTATTGATAAAACTTTTTTTTTACCTTTCATGTCTAGCAGTATGCTGAACAAATCTGGTTTTGTCGCAGAATGAATAACCGCAGTCTTTTCTTGTACAATGAAAATGGGTCTGATGTTCCCTGAAAAAATATGCAAAAAAGTTTTTATACACACGCAGCAGTCATTTACAAACAATTAATCGAAAAGTTATCATTTAAGATTTTTTATCATTCAATCTTGACTGAAGACGTACCTGTATCCACAATGCTGATACGCGCAATCTTCATTAAATCTGAACCTAAGATATCCGTCAGGAATCGGCTCGTCTTTCAAAACTCGCATATGAGGTCCACGTGTGGTATGTGTGCGCCTGCTAGTGAAACAGAAAATAATTTAATTTATTAGCCAAAATCAGTCAAAATTTGAACACATGGAGGATAAAGATGGGTGATCAGAAATTTATTGTCTCGATTACTATATTTTTAATTGTTATTTCGATAATTTTTACACTCACGATTTTGCAATGAGTTCAGCTTCCTTATCCATTCCCGGTGGTAGACCATGACCTTGTAACAAGCTTTGTTCAAGAAGCAGCTCTGGTGGGTATAACATCGTTGGGTAGAGAGGGAAAGGAGATCCACTGAAATAATGTGAATTAAAAGATAAATTGTTATTATAAATAGCAACTCAATATACTCGTACTATATATTTGAGCTTGAACTTTTAGTAGCTATCTGTTCAAAAATAGAATTAAATAAAGATCTCATTGAAACTGCTACGTCAATTGGGTAGACTTTATCAAGAATAGTTTTCAGGGCAGTTCAAAGTAGATTTTTTATATTTCCTTAAAAGTGTCCTTGTTTCTATTGTATTTTATAATTTTAAATCGTTGGTCCTATGGTTAAGTTACTTTTATATCAATTTATTAAATGAAGAATAATTTAACTCACCCTTGTGAAAATAAAGCAACTTGTGCAAGTCCTGGTAATCCAGCGAGTGATGCTGTATACTGCTGTTGCATTTTTAACTGATCTTGTAGACTACCTTTACGTCCACCAGCAAGGTATTGCTGTAAAAGCAAACTTTGAACTGCTTGAACCTGTAAGGATAAACAAAAAATGTCATAAGAACTGTTAAAATTATAAAAATAGGGCTTCTTTTGTTAATGATTTCATTATTATGAAGTGTAATGACATACCTGCTCAGCAGGATTAGGCTGACGCTGGCTTGGTGAAGGAGCTTGACTCGTTGAAGCAGAAGATGCTGTTGAAGGTAGTATAGAAATTTCTGGATATTCTCTTTCAAGGGTTTCTTTTGTAGCTGCCAATCCTACTGGTCCAGGATCCATAGTATTACTATGCTTCTTCACCATGTGACTGAATAATAATTTCAAATCAACATAAGCTTGACTACAGTGAGGACAATGATAATGAAGATTCATTCCGCCAGCATTTTTGTTCAATGGACATGTTTGATCATGACATGATGGTGGAATCGTTGGTCCTGACATTTTTGGCGCTTCATATTGTTTCTTTGGATCATAATCGATTCGTAATTTCATGTCCTTAGATGGCGATGCATCGTAAATACTCCTTGGGGATGGAGACGAAGTGTTGCTTCTAAGATGAGATGACGGATAAAAAGTCCCGGCAGCTTTTACTACTGGAAAGAAAAGAAAATTATATAAGTGGATTGTAATTGCATAAGTAATGGATACATATTATTGCATAATATTTAATAATATGTTATTTAAGTTTTAAAAAAATACCCACCCGAAACGTTGTCAGGCTCCCTTTCAAATTCACTTTTTATAGAAAAATTTGTTGGCGTATATGATTCTATAGGTTCTTTCATCGAGCTTACGCTATCAACAGATCCACGTTCTTTTAAAGAATAGTCTTTGGCTTCTTCGTAAGGTTTCTCTTGTTCTTCACTCTTAATAACTGGTGTGCCTCTTCCATGTTTATGAGTTGCTAATGCTGAATATTGTGTTAATATAGCAGGACAGTTGTTCCCTTGTGCGCAGTGAAAGTGAAACCTCAGTTGGTTCTTGAAACAGCTTTTTCCGCCGCAATGATCATATGAAGTAAAGAAATCGAAACCTTCCAACAAAGGACTAACGGAGTGTGATTCCCTCATATGTGTCTCCATGATTATATGAGATTCACCGGCGAAACTGCAATTGAAGCAGTGAAGATGGAGCCGTGTCATTCTTAACTGGCAATTGGGATATGACTGAATACAAGTGTCAGGACTCGTAAATACTTCAAAGTGCTGGAATTTGATACGCTGAAAGTCAAAAGAGGATAATTAGAACAAAATATAACCAATGAACTAAGTTATTTCTATATCTATTTAGATGATATTACTCAGAAATTAGAAATTAACTACTCACGGGAAACTCCTCAACAGTAGTAATTACAGAAGACTGTGATACGGGTGGGAGTTGGTTGCTTTTGGGTAACTTGAACGATGTAAAAATTGCTTGTGGAGTGACCTAAAATAAAGTATTGTAATAAATAAAATTTTCTAATGTTAATAATTTAAATATATGTACGTGTAACAAAATCACAATTTATGCTTACGTTATCCGTCCACACCTCCACAACTCTATTTTTTGGTGGTCTACCACGTTTTCTGCTAAACATCTCATCCAAGGAACTCGATGGATTGATGTGTTGTGGCGCTATTCCTGGATTAGGGCCCAGGTTTAATTGAGCTTGAAGATTGGGCGTCAGCTGAGAGCTAAGACTTGGAGCCATTTGAGCTAATTGCGCTAAGTTCGGTGGGAGATTGGCTAAACTTGGGACTTGCCCTAGTTGCGCTGCCATATTAGGATGTAACTGAGCAGAAAGTTGAGGTGTGAAGTTTGGCGCAAATCTTGCCGCTAAGTTCGGAGACATAGGGCTCAAAATAGCATGCTGTCGGTGATGTTCCAGTCTTCTGAAGGGATGTTCTTCAGAGGAGAGAATAACAGCTCCACAATTTTCCTGGAATTTCATAATAGAAATTAGTGTAAGAATCATTACTATATGTAAAAAAATCAGTAAAAATCGTTGACGTTATTGTGTAAGATAACTTACCCATGTGCAGTGATAGTGCGTGATATCTCTTATATGTTGACAAGCAGAATTTCCACATGGATTATTGCGGGTAAACGTAACAAAATAAGCTTCCGTCACTTGGTTTTGTTGCTCGTGCTCCATTACATGTTTAACCATAGTAGTGTGGCAACTGAAAACAAAAGTTGAAGTAGTAATTATCATAGAAATAACTATTTTTTTAAACAATTTAATGAATATTTATTTGCTTTACCTATGAGCCATTTTACATCCTTCAGCTAGGCAATGATAGTGCTTATTTAAAGCACTGCATTTGCTGCACTTGTCTTCGGCGTTGTTGCCACCATTGTAAGTGTCAATGTACTTGCGTGTAATTTCTTCTACTAATGCAGGATTCTAAAACACATTTCCATTAATCTTTATTTGACTACTTTTTTATATATTTTTGTTTTACCAATTGACTGGCTATCAATTATGACCATGAATTTCTAAATTGGCTGAGTTTTTATTTCTAATTCTGGGACTGGAATTTGTTCGTTAATATTTTCGATACTGTGATACAATGAAGACAATAAAACTTAAGTCGCTAGAGACGTTTTCCACTTACAAATGGATGAGAATAGTCAGGATCTAACATAGAATTTGACATGTCATCATCTCCATGAAGGTTACTGCCAGGCGAGTACATGCTCAGGTCGGCGCCTTGCTGCATAAAAGCACTCTGAATCACCGATGTTGGCAGTCTGCAAGAAAAACAACAATAATAAGTAGTTATTATTATTTACTTATACTCTGACCCATAAGAAATATATAACAGTTTTTTATTTACACATAGCTCTGTTCACGTCAATCCAATGCGACTTTAAGTTCGAGTGAAAAAAACAAAACACTGTATAACTATACAACGCTACATTTTGAATTTTCGAATAGTGTTTTATTTGATTAGCTGGTAATTAAAAAAAAATATGTTATACTCGAATGAAGAATACTAAATCAGAAGATATTATGCTCACAATTTAAATTTGATTTTGGAATCTTTTCGAATGTATTGGCCGTTTATTTACGTTAGTGGATACACTATCCCAATACCATCCTAAAAAAAAATAATATTTTAAATTAAATTCTTTTGATACGTTACCCAAAACTCATCTCCTGTTCCTTCCGTTCATGTTTTCTTTTGTGTGTGAAGATCTGACTGCTAGAGTGCAACACGTAGTTGCAGTGAGGTCTGATGCAGTGGATGTGGTTACAAGTCTTGCTGAACCGACAATCACGGTAAGGACAAGCCTCGTTCTTCATGTACTTCTTGAAACCGTCCTTGGAGAGAGCCTCGTCTTTGATGTGATAAGTTTTGTGTTTCTCTGAAGAATTTAAATTATCTTCATAAATACGGAAAATTTTGTATAGAATTCTGTATTGTTGTTTATAGTTTTTTACTTATTCGTATTTGTTATTAATACTCAGAATTAATAAAATCAGATGTTATGTCCCATACAAGTTTTTATTACCTCGTTTCTCAGAATATCGCTAATATTTATCTCCAAACAAAAAACGTGTTTTATTTACATTAATGTGCGTACAGGATATTTAGTGGTGATGCCATTTTAAAATGTCTGTTTATGATGAATGAATGAAATATGCTTTATTGTACACCAATACAGGACAAAACAATCGAATATTTATATATACTTTACTTTACTTTTAAACAACATCACATAAATTGCTCAGATTCCAAGTTGAGTAGCTAAAACCCCCGTATTATGGAGTATCTGAGACAACAAAGGTACCACAATATCCAGACCCAAGACAATATGGAAAAGTTCATTTTCTACATTGACCTGACCGGGCATCGAACCCGGGACCTCACAGATGGCAAAACCTTGAAACTGACGTGCGAACCACTCGGCTACGGAGGTGTACATCTAGCACAGAGCCATGTACCGATCATATTGATACTGTTTGGTTAAATTCATATTAAACCTAGTGATTAACATGTGAATAATTCTAAAACACTTACCCATATCGGCTTTGTTCTTAAAAGTATATGTGCATCCAGGTCTTCGACAATGGAAATGCGTCGTCCTCTGCCCAGCAAAGATACAGTGAGGTGCTGCACAGCTCTCCGTCGCTCTGAACCTCTGGAAGCCCTCCTGGAGAATGGCACTGTCCTTCCTATGATAGTTTGCATGCATTTGCACGTCTGACGTTGATATGTAAACCTGGAATATGACAAAATCATTGATAGAATTAATCTTGTGAATTTCCATTTAAAATGGCATCTTAATTATGTTTTTATTATTTAAAAAATATGAATTCAAATGTCCGTTTAGGTTTATAATGTCGTCCGCTCATACCACAATAATGTTTATTATTGTAAAAGCTCACGATAATACCTTATAACATTATTTATCACGCACTTCATTTAAAACTAAGTAGGTTATGTTTATAATATTCTTGTCTTCGTCTTCATTAAAAAATCTTTTAAATTTATTTTAAAGCCATTTTTAATTATCAACAATTCCTAATTATAGAGATCAGAGAACTTTAATATAACAAACACATATAAAAACTAATATTATAAGGAAACTACTGGATTAATGTAAATGTTCATCATATGCGAAAGAGATCATTCAAATATAAATATGATTATTTTATAAATGAATTTTAAAAATAAAATAATAAATTTTCGAAACAAATTCGACCACAAAAATCTTGACACGCTAAAAGTCAAACCTAATCATGAATTCGTTAATGATTAATAGCTGTGACTCATCACTCAATAATCACGTGTTCTATCAAATTATATGAGGTAACTTGACATTTAGTTATTCCTTAAAAGTGCTAACAATGGTTGAATCATTCTCAATATCGCAACGATGCATGTATATCATCTAATAATTATAATATATTTGTCGTTGTACTGGTTATTTTTCTTATTTGTCGATTGGAACTTAGAATTAATTGAATTAATTTAGATTCTATTTAAAAATAGAACCCGCTTACTAATTAAATTACGATTTGTTATATGTTTTATTTTAAAGAAAAATCCATAAATCTCTAGAGCTCACTAGTAGCGAAATTAAGAAATGCTTGAAAAATTTGTTAGATAACCTTAGATCTCGGATAGCTCAAGGATTAGAGCCTAAAGGTTACATGTTCATGTCGAGCACGTGGGACTGGTCAATTTATTAAGAATTTTTCTTAAACTCATGGATTCTAAAGTGGTCAGATAAGTTCTCTTTTAAAATATTTACATAGAAGTAACGTTATAAATTTTCCCAATAAGAATCGCGTAAATTTTGGACATGAGGCTAATTGACCTTTTTTTTATCTTTTAAATAAATAGTACATTAATATCTGAGAAATAATGTAGAATTAACAGTATGTCTGCGATAAAAGTTTCGAAGATACGGTGCTTTGTTTGTGGAACTGCTGCTTATCAGTAGAATACGCTCCCAACAAATTCAAGGCACTGAGTGACACAGTGCTACGTATGGACGTCTGAGCAATCTTTGTTATTTATGCGTTTATGTTTATAGCTGTTATAATGAAAGTTGTTACGTTTTATGTAACATATTTAATGCCATATGTATTTCAGTAAATTTTGGTATATATTTTTTTCAAGTTTTCAAAGTATAATATTTTACAAATAAGCGTTATAAAATTTATTTTCTTTAATATTTGTAATTCAAAATGGATAATATTTTGCGAACATATAACAGAAACCTGTATTTTCACTTGTAGGACACAAGCCTATTTCCTGTAGAATGAATGTGAATTTTTATTTAATGTAGATGATAAAAGAAATCGTATTCTGTTCAATACAAATTAATAGAGATACAAGACATACTATCTTAATATATTTTGCCTTATTACTAAACATGTAAACCAAATGGTTAAATGGCGAATTAATCTTCATATTATTTGGTTTACTCTAAACAGTTTTATGTGAACTAAAATTGTAATAACGTTTTTGTCTCCGAAGACCGATATCATTGATATTGAAGAATCTATTAGGTGTTATCGACATCTAGCTTTTAACAACCAGATCAATCATCGCAATATTAGTTATTTTATTTCAACATCTTCAACATGCTCAGGCCTTCCTTATGGATGGTTAAGGAGGATGTTCCATGACCCTACACGCTGCCCCAATACGGATTGGAGGGTATTAACGACTCCAAATGCAGCCAGGACCAACGGCTTAACGTGCCTTCCGAAGCACGGAGTAGCTCGATATAATAATTTTTCGGTCACCCATCCCGTGACCGACCTTTGCGAAAGTTGCTTAACGACAACGATCGCGGGCGGCGGCGCTTATACACTACGCCACCGAGCTATATTTTATTTCAACAATCCGTTATAATTACCTTATCGCAACCATCTTGAATACAATGGTAGTGAGTTTGACTCCGGTTGTGTGGGCAGTCACTGAACCGCTCCGAGCAGTCGTCCAACGGAGAATATCTCATAAAGCCATGAGCTAAAGATTCATCGCGCTTCTTGTGCCACTGCAGAAAAATGTACAAAAATGGAAATAAGCAAAAAGTATCTAATATTAAATAATTATAAATATAATAATTGGAACAAATATTCATCTTTATCGAAAGTATTTGTAAAAATATTTCTTCCGGCTGTTTGGGTGGATTGCCTTAACATTAATGAAAATACGCTCGGTAGTAGCGAAAAGTAACAAGGGTTTAAAAATTCAACAGTCCCGTCTGAAACTTCTCTTCCAACTGAACTTTTAGAGACTACGCAACTGCCAACTAAACCTAGACTTTTTAGCAAATAAAGAAAAAACAAACTTTAAGAAATAAAGAAAAAAAAGATTTTAAATAAACCCTTGAAAAGAAGAAAATAAAATTTTCTTTTTAAATATTAACTACTGACTTATAACCTCATAATACACAATTTATATGATCATAAAAGCTTGTCGCGAGGTTTAAGTACCTATCAATATTAAATTAAATAAAAAATATGAAAATTAAATTTTGTAGATTTTACATACTTGAATTAGTACTAGTTTATTTACACAAGTAAAACGTTCGACAAGCTTTTATGATCATATAAATTATGTATAATGAGGTTATAAGTTGGTAGTAAAAATTTAACACGAATATTTAGAAGAAAAGCTTTTTAATAAGTTTCTTTTTTGCTTTAAATTTATTTTTTATTTATCACTGGCTAGGTTCCTCAGTCTGTTCATCTCATTCAATGCATCATTGTTGCAAGGTCATTTGCCGCATTTTAAAGCATAAAAACTTAAATAGTGCGCCATATTGGATTTATAATAAAGTTTTTTAAGTTACTCTCAACAAGCCCTTTCATTTGATATCTATTTATTGTAGAAATAGATTAAAAAAAACTAATAATAAATATTATGATTAAAATAGATCTCCAAATATCACTTACGCTCAATAATGCGAAGCGAGTTAGGACTACGAACCTTAAAATGCCTGATCATCTCTTCCTTTTTGCAGAATACCCTAGCTGTGCAGTCCATACAGTGAAAATGTTCCCGATAGCCAAGGTCTTTGCAGTATGAAGAACCACATTCCAAAGTTGAGCTATACCTGAGAAAACAGATATTAGCCATACTTAGTTAGAGACAGAAAAATCTGGTCTGGACAGAAAAGTCTGGTTGATTATGATTTTAATATTATTACATTTAATTATTATCATCGTAAAAGTAATAATAGCGTGAAATACACCATAATATGCCGTAAATATTTTCAGTTGACACAATATGAATATTCTCATTGTGTAATGATCACACCACCAAATGTGTGCTTAATTATCATACAACTGTCCATTTTTTATGAAGAATCAAATGCGATAAAGACACTAGTTAATTACTAAAACAGAGACGAAGAATTGAGCCTTATATATAATAAAAGCTTAAATAAAGATATTAATCATGTTATATCTATTGTCAACAAGTGGATTTAAACGAATCGTATAATTAAAGGTAACACTGAACTAATCTATAGTAACATTCCAAATCATAAAAAAAAACTAGTTACCATACAAGCATTGTGTTGTTAAAATTGCAAAAGAATTGAACCGGATAAATTCAAAAACGTTGTTATGAAAAATTGTCTTACTGGCGTGGCGGGTATTTTTTGCTCGTTGTTTTTAGAATTGTTTGAAATAAGAATTATTATTATAAATACATTTACCAATATGCTCTTAAGATCTTATAAGATAAAAAAAAACACTTCAATCTATTAAGATAAACCGCCTTAGTTTCAAGATTTACCTTTTGACATATCTAGAGTAATCAACTGTGGTCTGAAGAGAATTCTTCCGAGCTTGATCCAAATGATTCAGCGCAGACAGTAGACCTACAAAAAACATAATACAACTTAATACAAAAAACTGTATTATGCTAATAGCCAAAACAATCACAGCTAACGATACATTCACCCATTCCTTTTCCGTCAAAGTTATTCTTTTGTTTGGAACAGCCAAATCACTTCCATGCATCATATTCTTCGAACAATATACTGTTTTCATCGCGTCAAAAATACACGATACCATTGAGTCTGTATCAATAATAACGCTCGCGTTTACGTTTCCAACTCTATCTTCAAGTGTTTCCGCTTCGAATAGAACTTTAACGTCTCGCGGGTTGAGTAACCGGCCCCTCCCCGTATCAAGTTTTGGAGTATCAAATAAATTATTATGGTAATTAATCAATGTTTTCTCCTAGTCACTGCGGCGCTCCATTGTGAGTGATCGTTGACTCTGTATGTAGTACACAGAATCACGAAAGTGCTTTTGTGTTCAGAATCCTTTTTGTTCTTTTTTTATTTATTTTAAAACTAATATCAGATAAGTCAAGTAAATTTCTGACACAAAAAACTTATTTTAAAATTGAAGAAATTTTAGTAATGAGAAATTAAGTATTCTAAATATACAACGTAATATTTCTTTAATCAATATAGCTCTCTTCTGAATTTATTTACAGTGGTTATAATATTTAAATTAAAAAAGAGTTAAGAATTTAATAATAGTGTTACATGTAAATGACTTGTGTGCACAACATTACATTCGTTGATAAAAACAGACGTACAAAACATGTGTTGCATCTTATTGTATTGAAAAATTTAGATTATCCGCGTGTGCGTACAGTCCTCTGAGACTATAAAACGGTGTTAGTTAGACAGCATTTCGAAACACCACCTCTGCGTTTTTTACAAAATCGCTTTTGAAAGACGAATTAATACCTATACTTATGTAGATTAGCGTTCACAGCACAATGGATGTTAACATACGTCTTGATAATTTGGTATTACATAAGTCGTGCATGAATACTCGTGATTGTAATAATAGGAGAGGTTTAGAGAGTTATTATTAATGAACTACAGAGATCACTTGTTTCTCTAGCATGTTCAAAACGCGTTAATGGCTCACGATTTTTTTCAGACGATTGTGCGAAATTGATACCGAAATTAGTATTGTTAGACATCGATAAATCGGTATGATCGGGTTTATTACCTCTAATTTATGGAGATCGGAGATAAGGAATGAGAGCACTTGACGAAACGTGAAACCAGTTTGTCCGTACAGTTTTAATTCTCACGAAGTTTTATTTACGACCAACACTAGCTTGTTACTTTTTTTCTATAAAATATATCTAATTGTTAAAAATAAAGTAGCGTCTGTTCTATATTCAAAATTTTCGAATTTCGAATTCCAAATAAACAGTTGACTAATATTCGCATTAAACTTATTATTTAGAATTAGAACGTTTGAAAAGGAGATACGGAATTCATTGGCATCGAAAAAGAAAAAGACAATGGATGTGAGGTTCGGACCGAATCAGATAATGTTCAACATAATATGCATTTATAATGCGATGGTGGTTTTTTAGGAAATTTCGTAAGATATTGTGCCGGTTCATTCAGCCGAAACAATGGGGTCCTCATAATGGGTTTTTGAACTCGTTCAATGGAACCTTGTGATCGACGAAAGTTCCTTACGTATGGGGATTTATGATTCAGAGAAACAGGGTGTGCGACTTCCTCTCTCTCCGATGTTTAGTAAACAATACGGTACTTAGTTTGGCTGGCGTTGAGCAATCATATTGATACTGGTTTTTGATAAAAAACAACATCTACACTATTTAAATTAAGACCGCCTTAAAGTGTAATGAACGAGTTAACAGCATCCGTATAAAAAATAACATTCCTACTTTTAAAATCAATTTCCTCTATTTTATTGATAGTTTCTACTAATCAACCAAATGCTGTAAAATTGTTTTGACGGTTGTAATTAATTTTAAGTTAATTATGTTCTAATAAAAGGGTAGATACGCAAGAACTTTTTATATAAATTATAGACTAGAAAGACAAGTAAATACGGTTATACAATTTCACACGACAGATTTGCTTGGTCCTCAATTCAATGACCATTTAAAGTATTACTTGGTAATGTTATAATCCTTGTCTGGCATTTCATTCGATGGAAATGTCAGTAAGATTGTATTACTTTTTTTCGTACGAACAAATAACAGTTCTGTACTAAGGCGAAGTTAAATGTCACTAAAGATTTAGATAACTCGATTGGAATGACTCAGGAATGTGCTACCGTTAACAGTTACTAGCGAAAAGTAATATTTTTCGACGAAGCTGTTTACTTTTGACTGTGAAATGCCAATGCAACGACCGCTATAATAGATAAGCTTGACAATGAGTTACTGCATCTACGATCCATCAAAATCGGAGCAATACATAACAAGAGTTCAATAACTGCATCGATCCCAAGCTTCAACACTCGTCCTCCATCTAAATTGACATTTACTCAATGCAAGTATCTCTAAAATGTAAATGCGGTTACTACACACACCAATTCAAGTACAAACTTTAAATTTGCTGTTGCTGTGAAAATAACTTAAGCAATAATAAATCTTATACCAACGGAACAAGGAAAAAAGTAATTTTAACAGCAGCAAACATTAATGGTTGCTAGACATGTATGCCCAATGTAACTTGATATGTAATGCTGATTGCTTTATTAATGATTTTTATTGAAATGAGGGCTCTGATCTCGCTGGTATTCTCTGAAGGAGGCTGTGTATCGTATCGAGGAGGTAATGAGGCGGGGCAATGGGTGTATGTACGGACAAAGATCTAGCTATTGACACATAGCTTATAAGTATCTACTTAGAATTGTTAAGCTTATTAACAAATTTCAAACTCGTTGAAGTTACTTCGATGTAG